>CM036907.1:63386971-64059422 GCA_020800305.1 Porphyrio hochstetteri | reverse complement strand
TTCCTTCCTTCCTTCCTTCCTTCCTGTCTGTCTTCTGTGGTTTTAGTTTTAACAGTTTCCTTTCTAACCGAAGTCCAGAGCCTGTAGGAAAATGCTTTCCCTTCAGCTGGGCCTCTTCCTATCTTATCAAATAATATTAGCTTGCACTCCATTTATACCACATAGAGCCTTAGAAACTCTCATAGCTTTTAACCTGTCATGTAGATTAAGACCTCATTAAACTTCATGCTACCTTCAGAATGATCGTGTTACCTAATGCTAAAGATTTGGGGGCAACATAATCAGTACTGATACAGAGTGAAAGCAGAGGGATCTTTCATCGTATGGCTGTGGCTTCATTTTCTAGAAAGAGAATTTACTGTCTGGTAAATTCTGTCCAGTCTGGTTTGTGTTTCAGTATGTGCCTGTCTGGACAAACATGCCTCGTGTTTTCCCTCATGAACAGATCTCATGCCTGACGCTTCTGAATTTGAACAAATGTGTCCGTTCTCATAGATTAAATATCTACTTATATATATGTATATATTCTCTCAGATACTTGAGAATCAGTAAAGTGTGTGTCTGTGTGTGTCTGTATATACAGACGTGCATACATGTTTACTTTGTAAATAGATACACGACGAACGAGCATGAGTAGCTACAGGAGAAATGTCCACCTATGTTTCTTCTGGCACTTCTCACATGTTTGCAGAAAAAGCTGTTCAGAGAAGGGTAACTGGAACCAAATGGGGGAATACGCTCTTCTCCTGCTTCAGTGTTTGCAACATGATAACAGCTATAGATGACTATTTCCAGAGACTGGACATTTTTGGTGTGAGGACTGTGTACACAGTGTAAAAGACCTGTCCTGCTGCAGGAACTTTACATTTGAAACAGGTTGAATAAGATAAAATGCTGTTACTCCAGTTTTACCAGTAAGAAACAGAAATATGAAATTTGTCTTGTTCTCAGTCACATAGGAGATCTGTGACAAACTCTTATCACAGCTAGTACCTCTGCTACTCGTCCTGTCTGAGCTCTACTGTCCTGGCAACACTTCTGGTCCCCTTTCATGGGCGTAGAAAATCATGAGGAGAGAAAAAAAAGAAGCCTCAGTATTACACAGCACACATCCTGCAAGAATATGAGCATCTCACATCAGTTTTGTGTTCGCCCCAATAACCAGCCCCTTAACTGAGATGTTACCCACAGCTGATGTGCAGTGGGGGCGTGGAGGCAGAGCACACGGGAGCTGCCCACCATAGCTGAGGGAGTGCAAAAGTTGAATGCAAGTTTTCCCCGGGTTTGACCCAGAGCTCTAACATTTGGTTCACTCTTTCTTGCCCAGGCACTTACCTAATTATCCAGAAGTCTTTATCAGGGCATTGCAAAACCTCCCTACAGGAATTGTTGATTAGCAATCTCTTTGATTAAATTTTTTTTCACTTTTAAAATGACCCTTGCTGTTGCAAAGGATTAGGCTACACAATGACATCATATCATTTTCCTCTCAACAGTACATCTCGTTGGGTTGGGCAACTTGTTTAGGGAGAAGGAAGGGATGTGATAGGAGTAAGGGCAGCACCAGGTCTCTCACAGTGCTCAGTGCAATCCCCATGCTGACAGAGGCAGGAAGGATTGCCTGTGTCGACCTGCTGCCTCCAAGCCCTGTCTCCTTCCCCAGTGCTTGCCCACCCAGCATCAGCAGCCTTTGGAGTGGGCAGGATGTGTCCCTCTCTCTGCCAAGCCCAGATAGCCACTCAAAAGACTTCCCTGTGTCACGTCTGTTGTAAATTTCGCCATGCTTTTCCTGTGTCTGCACAACATCTCAGCTCATTAGGAAGACATGAGATAGCAGAAGGCCCGATACGGAGCATTTCAGATCCCCCCAAGCCCAGGAGATCCTCCTTCCCGTACCACGCATGGGACCCTTAACTTTAACCTAGCCGTGCCTTTCGTCTGAAGGGGAGAGACTATTTATGAGGAGTCATACAAAATAAACATGAAGAGTTCACCATAAAATATGACAACCACTTTAAATAATGTTGACTTAATTAAACTTTAAACTTTATTTATATATTTTATGGCTGTAGTGTGAGCTCTTCTCGGATGTTTACTTCAGTGAAAAATCCATCATGTGAGGGCCTTGAAAGGAATTAATCCCCTTACCCCTGGCACAGAACTCAGCTCCAACAATTCAGATCTAAATATTTAGTGATGGATGATACATGTTTATAGAACAGAGGGCAGCATGACATTTAAATGGGATCCGGGGTTGCTATAGTGAGCGGACGTTGTTGAAAAGAAACTGGAAGCTGAAGCTGTGCCAATTATCGGAAGCCGATAAGCCAGCCCCTTTTTGCCTGTTTTTTCCCTTACGTCTATCCCTTCAGGGTTTTCAAAGGTTTCTTCACAGAGGGTTACGAGCAATTTTCAGAAGGAAAAGTTCTGCTGACTCTTGTACATTTGGTAGTGCATCCCATGGTTAAACTAATAGCCTCATTGGGTGTCAGCCAAAGGTTACAGGCCTCTCAAAATATTCTTGGAAAAAAAAAAAAGAGTTTATCACTGAACTGAAGTTTCTCATTAGTAACCCTGTGTTGTCTAATCTGTGAAATTACATGATTAACTCTTTTGCAGAGACAGCTTCAGCTAGAGTTTGCAATCCCACAGGAAGTTATTAAAAGTATCACCGAGATAATTTCCCTGCTTTGTACTTGGCCCTTAGGGTAAAGGAAATACATCATTAGATGAGTACTTTATAATAAAGCTATAGATCACTAACAATTATTAAATGGCTGTCAAGAATGATTATTATTTTAAAAGTTGAGCACAGTGCAATTTGAAAAACAAATAAAAAACCTTGAAAGAAATTACTTCCTTTGTTTTTGTATAGAAATTAGAAACATGCCTTCCCCCCCCCCCCATTCTCTTTGAAGTGATTATTGGAATATAATCTTTCCCTGTACGCAGCCATCTTACCTTCAACTTTTCTTTCTGCAATTCGAAAAATACCCTTACGGAAAGCAGCCCCTCACTACTGAGAGAATATTCCTCAGTGACCCAGTAGATAGCAGAATTTTTTTGCACGTGCTGAGAATGACACGTTGATGCATGAGCCCTGAACCCCCAATGCTTCAAGGCACTGAAGCAGAGGTGGTGGTCTTAGCCCAGGAGCAATCCCTGCTTTTGGTTAAAGTTGAACTCTGGGCTATGTGGGACACAGAAAACCCTCCCATCGTGTATTTCAGCTGAAGTCACTTGCAGATGTTTTCCATGATTTGTTGTGCTTGGTTTTGGCTTTCTAGTGAGTTCCTCCCAGATCAATGGGTGGTTTAGTTTGCATCTTTTGGGAGGAGAGGTAATAGTTCAGACCTTTATTAGCTTCCCCAGCTAGTTATTAAGGCTTTCTGTTTTTTCCTCCCCCTTTTTTTTAACCATTAGTGAAAAAGTGGAGTGGTGAGAAGGAGGAGATGCTGATAAAGCCCACGCTGTCAACCAGGCTGTGAGCCTCAGCCAAGGACATAGTTACTCTGCAGGGACAGCGGTGGAGCATCTGGTTGGGTTGTGTAAAAAACAAATGGACATGAGACATTTGACAAAGGTGAAGTATGTGGAAGCAAGAGCCCACAAGCCCTCTGCTGGTCCTCAAGTCATATCCATCTATGCAACTTTGCACTGTAGGGTTCAGATACAAATTAGCAGAAAAGTAAGCTAGAATTTTAAAAATATCATCAGATAGTTCCTCTGAACATCTAGAAAAGGACGACTGCTACCAGGCACTTCTAAGAAAGCTTATGCATGTTCCAGAAAGCCAGATCGTTCAAACAAATTGCTTTTAGTACTTAACCACGCAGTGCTAAAGGCCCAGCCTTTAGGGTCATCCTTGTGGCACAATTTTTGTGATTTCATCTGGTTACAGTGCCACAATATGACTAATGCACCCATTTGGTACAATCTAGGAGTTAAGAAGCAGTGCTTTAAATCGTGATGGCTGAAATCTAGTCTTAGCTGCTTAAATGTGCTACCAGGTCAAGAGATTTGCTCTTTTCTTTTCTTTTTTTTTTTCTTTCCCTAATAACTTCTTCCTGGCCTTAAATAAGCCATGATCTCCTAGGAGAGAAGCCATTTGACTGTATAAACACAATATATGTTTATACATTTTCAATATAAGTGCAGTTTCTGAAGAAAGAGGAACTTAGAGATACCTTGTAGCTGACCTTCTTCATTCTGTATCACTTGCAGTGGTTACAACGGGCATCCTCTTTAAGTGTTTAGAATAAAATTCACTCCAATCTGCTCATTCTTGGTTTTGCAAAGGGATTTTAGAATGACTCAGATTAATCCTTAATCCTCTTAATGCTTAACCTAAGATCTTCATGTCTAACTCTCTAAAAAGCTTAAAAAGGGGAGGAGGGTTTGTCTAAGTCGGTGTATACATATGATAATATTCTTCTTATTTTTGGTCTAGTTTCTAAAAATAATGCAACTAGAAGTCATTCTGAAGTGCAAGATAGGATAACAGTCTTTGTAAACTTCCATGGTCTGCAAGTGCCAGAGAAATATTTTTTACTGTGTTTTGTAGTTACAAAAAATGACTGATAGTGTTTTCCCTAATGTTTGTTAACAAATTAAAAAGTGATGACTTATTCTTTCTTCAAAATCTCCGGACACACAGGGTTCTGCAACATATTCAGATTCAATGTGCTTAAATAAATGCAACCTGAATCTTTTGAGGTTTGTTCATTACCAGCGTAGGACCTGAGTTTTAACGTGAGGTCAGAAAACTCTTGAAGATCCGTGGGATAGAAGGTTACTGTGGGATATGCAGAAGGTAGCTATGAAAAAAAAAAAAAATATATAGCCAAATATGAATAGCTTAAGTTGTCTCTGCAGTTATCCATATTTCCACGTGAAAACTTTCAGGGGTCCACAAACTGGAGAACATTGAAAATATGGATGTAGACACTACCTGTGTACCTTCAGAATGGAAAAGCATTGCAAAACAAAGGCCACAAATGTTAACAGAAAATCTCTCACTCGTGTCTGTTGCTTTGAAGTGGGATTTTATAACAGAGATCTCTGAATTTGTAGAGGACAACCAAATACACACTCCAGAGCTGATTGGGAAAACAACATCAACACAATTCTGACTTGGGAGATGAATGCAGAGTGCAATTTTCTTCCTGTAGTTTCCCATTCTGGCTGATGTTAATGATAAAAGGCGGGTTTATATGACTAGAGAGGTCTGCAACTGTATACGACAGAATCAGTGCACTCGGTGACCAATGAAATGCCAGTTTTTGCAGCAGTAGGTTTGCCGTCATCACATAGAATGGGGAGTACCTAATTTTGCCATTCATTTCTGCTTTGCATGGGGTATCTCCAGAAGATACAGGAATATCCCTTTGATTTTACTGCAAATTGTGCTTTTACATCTCTGGGAGCAGCTGTCGTTCGGTTTTCATTTGAAAACCAGCTTGCCACAGATGAGAAGGGAGCAATATGCTCCTTTCTGCAGTATTGACTCATTTTCCTTCTTGCACTACTGATTTTTCTTATTTCTGTCATCCAAGAAAGAGATTACTCTTCACATGTAGAAAATATAACGCCAGCTTTTGATCAAGGTTGTATTTTAAATCCCTGCCGTTCCTTTTTGAGAAGTCTTGTATAACCATCCTTTCATTACATAAAGTATGCAGTCCTATTAATTTTAAATTGCTTTTTCTGGTCTCTATTGCACCTATTTTGAGACATGTTGGACCTGGCTACTCTTGACCTAAATGCAATTTTATCAGCCAGTGAAGGATCATGCTCTGCCTGTATGCATGGCATGTATCTCTCTGTTTCTTTTCCTGGAAGAGAGACTTCTTCTGTCAGTGATGGATGTTTCCAAGATCATTTCCTTTCCCTGAAGGCAGCAGGAACGCAGCAGATCTCAGCTCAGGGTGACACTCCCATCTTCTAACCACACCACTTCAGGTAAAGATGAAACTGCTGTAATCACACCAGAGGCTCATTCTCTAAAGTGTTAACAACCTTGTGCCCAGGGAGGTAGGTAGGAGCAGAGGGCCTTTCGTCTCTGCCAGCAGGACCTACACACTTTCCTACGCCACACTTTGAGTGAGACATCAGAGGTGAAAATCAGTGGAGGAGGAAGATTCAAAGAAGTAACAGCTAGAACAGATGTCCAAAAAACTCACTGAGTACTTGTTTTACACGTTTTTGCTTTACAGGCTACCTAGTTTTTTAAAGCAAAACTATCAGTTTATTTCTGCACTTCATTGCCAAATCAGAAAACAGAGTCACAGAAAGTATTATCATTGCTCGTATTCATATTTGTAATTATTCTTACACTTCAGATGTGGGGAAAATCCATTATTCATAATACGATGTTTTACTTGGTAGAGAACCAGACTCACAGATGATTAGTGATAGCTGATGAAATGAACTTTCTTTAAAGTTCAGAGGTCTTGCATTATATAAAATTGAATTTCTAAAATCAGTGCCTTTGATGTCTTCCCAGTACAAATATTTTACTCACAATTAAGTACTTGGTACAAAAGTCTGGGAGAAGGGGGAGAGAGAAAGGGGAGGGGAGATGTGGTTAAAGGCAATCCTCAGCAGAACAACTCAAAAATATGACTATGATCTCTCAAGAGCTGCTACTGACTTTCCGGTTTACATGAATTTGCCAAATATATTTTCTTTGGGTCAGATTTTACTTGTCTTTCTCACACAAATATTCTTATTGACTACCTCTGAGATTAAAGCAACCCAAATTTTGCTTACTTTCTCTTTTGCCAATTCCCTTAGGATCAGCTCAAATAAACTAGGGTCCTCTGTTACTGGATCACTTACAGGCTGTGAAACCATGCTAATGTTCACGCTAGCTAAACTTTTTCAGGGGAAATGCTTGTGTTATTTTCCTTGGTTCTCTCAGGGCAGAAACAAGAAAAGGAGAAATGTTTGTCTGCATTTTCAGAGGAAGCCTTGCTACCCACCAGCCAGGCTAATTGGCAGGCTGTGATCAACCCAGCCCTAAACAGATGCTGCCTCTGCAGTTCCTGCCACCTTTCCTGCCATAATTTTGTTTGGACTTTAATAGATTTTTTTTTGGTTGCTTTTGTTTACTCTTTGGCCAAATTTTTCATTTTTGCTGCAAAGGCCAGCCAGTGATCTATCTGAAGGGTACCCCTTTATGCTGACAAATGCAAAGGTACAATGAACTGAGCCTTTTCCAAATCCCAGCACTGATACAGCCTCACAGCACACTGAAAAGCTGTCACTTGCATTTATACTTGAATCTGTGTGTGCACCTGCGTGTCTACCTGTACCTGTATTGCCAAAGCTCTTCCTCTACCTCTGTACACTCTCTTCTGCATAGTTCAGGCTATACTGCCAAATCTGTTTGTTGTTTAAAAAAAAAAATTGAAGGACATAATGCATTGCCTTTGTAAGGGCAATTGCAAAGAGAACTAGGAGCCAATATGATGGACGAGTTGGAGTGTAAGGCTGCAGAAAGCTGTGAGTCCGGTCAGAAGGGATCTAGGTTGAGACTCCTGGCACATGGGTGTTGTTTCTAGTGCTTCTGGCAGCGTCCTTGGGAAGGCTGGGTAAGTGGCTTCCCACACTTTTAAATCTTGCTTTTTATGGAGATTGGACCATCTCTCACTCTATAAGCCTAAAGCAGTGTCATGAACACCTAACTTCCAGTGCATGTCTTAAGTGACACTGTGATTTATTCTTTCCTCTCGCTATCACCATCTTCTTTCCAATACGCTGTATGGAGTTTTCAGCCCTTGCTGATTCCTTTCTAAAAACTTTCCAATTTTTTCTAAAACTTGATTGTTTTCTGTGGGTTACGAAAGCTCATAAGCAGGAGCTTTTCCTCCTTAGGCAGATACATTGCAGGCTAAGACATCAATCCATTTTCAAGGATATTCATCACTACCTGCAACGAGATCAGATCAAGGACTTTGACCTTTACTTGAATATGCTGCCTTGCCCTTGCCTCCCTTGGATAGTGAGTAGGTCCGCTGCAGACAAGTGCACATCTGGAAGAAGGCCTCTTTTCCTTGGGTGGTAGGAAGTTTCCCCCTGACATCACACAAGTGGCCACATGGACATTGTCAAAACCCCACAAAAGTTGTCCTGAGGAAGAAATGAGTTCAACTCCAAATCTTTCTCCTGGGGAGCCGTTACTGAGCTCAGGGCAAAATAGTTTTCTGTCTGTAAACAGAAAGCTTGACCTGCTCATCTTAGCCGGCTTGTGTAAACAGATCAGCGTCTCAGAGAAGTGATGCAGGTTTCAGGAGGAACCTGGGCACCCTCTGCACATCTGCAACAGACCCTGATTTGCTGCCCTGCTCCCCGCTGTGCAAGTGACAAAGTCTTTGAGATGCCTCCTCCTTCAGGAGGGGAGAGAAGGGGACTCCCTGCTGGTGTGTCTGGAGCCGTAGTAGGCACCAACAGCCTAATGGCAGGGAGAGGGAATAACCTCAGGGTATTTGGCTTCCAGCAGGCTCAGAGGGAAATGGTCACAGAAGATGGAAGAGGGGGAGTACCTGTTGCCAAATGGCTGTGATTACAGCAGTGGCAAGCGTCCAGGGAAACAGAGCCTCAGTTCTGTTTTATCAGGATCTTTTGTAAATTGCTATTAAGAAGTATTTTTCAACAATCTCATTTTTATTAGCCGTTTGTGCCCATTATAGTTTTCTAGTTGCTAGTTTGTTATGGCTGTAACATAAATAAAGTTCTAAAAATGTCTCATTTGAGGAACTGCAGAGCTGGCCATGCCATTTAGACACAGATAAAAGTAGATGTAAAGGGCTTTCTTTGTAATGGGTCTATTTTATATTTAATAGAACTGTCATATAAACCTATACTAGCATTTAAAATGCAGTTTCTAGGCTATAAAATAAACACCATTTCTAATATTGCTGTTGGCTTTCACCTATGGGATACAGTTCATAAAAAGCTCTATAAGGCATTTACATGGGGTTACCATATGATTTACATTCTAGGAGCCACCCGAGGCAACAAATGTGTTTTGCTCCCACCTTAGGAACCAATTCTTCAGAAATATTAATGATATCTGCAGGATGGCCCAGCCAGGCAGGGCTGGTATAATCAGTGGTGCAGTGCTGGTGGAGACTGGCACACCTTCCATGGCAGGAGCTCTGCTAGGTACAAATGCCTCCTTCAGGAAAAGTAAACCTTAGAAACATTTTGTAATCGGTTCTCTTTATTGAAGTTTCTAAGACAGGTGTGGCTGAAAAAAGAAATGTACCTGGCTCAGGTCTCAGTGAGAGGTAAAGGCAGGACTGCCTGTGCTGAGGGATTATCTGGTTTGCTTGCCTGTGTTGGGCTGAATGACTTTCTGGAGGAGCTCACTTCTCTCTTTGGCTACAGAAATAGGCACCCAGGAGACATGGTTAAAATAAAGTGGAAGCACTTGAACACAAGTTCTGTATTACTGATCTACTGTGAGGTTGTGAGACATCTTAAGGCCATCGCCTCTGACATGGTTCCCAGTTTCATCCCAGGATGAGATGGACTTTTGATTCAGAAAGCTTAAAGCAAGGAGGATGGATCCTCTTGGACTTCAGTGCCCTTCTGAGAGAGACCAAAAGTGTGCAGTTTCTTCTCTCTGAAATTCTACTAATGATAACATTACATCATGTCTCCTGTGGGAGGAAGGCTGGGGAAGATGGGAAGCAATCTGGACATGAGCCACCAATGTGCATCTGCAGCCCAGAAGGCCAACTGCATCCTGGGCTGCATCAAAAGAAGTGTGGTCAGCAGATAGGGAGAGGTGATTCTGACCCTCTACTCTGCTCTGGTGAGACCTCACCTGGAGTACTGTGTCCAGCTTTGGAGCCCTCAACACAAGAAGGACATGGACCTGTTGGAGCGTGTCCAGTGGAGTGCCACAAAAATGATCAAAGGGCTGGAGCACCTCTCCTGTGAGGACAGGCTGTGAGAGTTGGGCTTGTTCAGCTGGGAGAAGAGAAGGCTCCAGGGGGACCTTATATCAGCCTTCTAGGAGCCTATAAGAAAGCTGGGGAAGAACTGTTCATGAGGGCATGTGGCAATAAGATGAAGGGTATTGGTTTTAAACTGGAAAAGGGAAGATTTAGGTTGGATATTAGGAAAAAGTTCTTGAATATGAGGGTGGTGGATCACTGGAACAGGTTGCCCAGAGAGGCAGTGGTGGCCCCATCCCTGAAGATATTCAAGGTTGATGAGGCTCTCAGCAATCTGATCTAGTGAAGATGTCCCTGCTTACTGCAGGGAGCTTGGGCTAGATGACCTTCAAAGGTCCCTTCCAACCTAACGCATTCTCTGGTTCTATGATTCAATCTGTGCCTCCACTCTGTGTGAAGAGCCCTGATGGATCCTTAGTGGCCATGAGCTGGCATGCACTGACACCTTGCGTGTTGTCACTGCACAGCAGCAAGTGACACCTGCACTGAGACACATCTGGAACTTTCTATCTCCTGTGGGCACAGCCCAGCTGTTTGCTGGTGTTAAGGGGAGCATCATCATGTTCATCACAGGACCCGTTACCAGAGGTGAAGCTGTGAATCTGCCGTGAACGTTACCGAGATCTCCAGTTCTGTCTCTGGTTGCTTACACTCGCTGTACTCTTATTATGCCTCAAGCTGATCTTTATTTGCTCAATGCAGCAAAACACTTCAGACATTTCTGAGCCAGGCACTGGGGGAAAAACATGTATTGTTTCAGTCTTTCTTTCTCTTTTTTAATGTTGGCAACTTCTTCTACAAATGCCCTCATGCTTTCCAGAAGACACTTCCAACTTAACGAGGAAGGTGTTGTTTGTGCTAAGCACGTTTCTGCTTTGACTCAAACCCAACCCAATTCTATCGCTTTGAAAAAGCAGGCTAAGTGCACTGAATACACATTTTGATTTTAGCAGCTAAAATTTTCTCAAAATCAATCCTCACTAAGTATTTTGACCTCTTCACAACCCATGAATGCAGCTGACCCATGCACCTTGTCCAGTAATATTAGTAAGCTGCTCAGCAATGCTGCTCCATGCATGGTATGACCTGAGCTGCAGGTGAGATCCAGAACACACTCAGTGTCTCAGGCTCTCACTGTGGCAGGAAGACTGGATAAAGATCTTGGAAATGTAGCCTGAGAATCAATGAACAGAAAGAAACATTGGTGCTGTGGGGGAAGCTGGGAGCTGACACGATGCATAAGGACTATTTAAACAAAGAAACTGGGAAGAGAAAGGAAGTTCTGAGAGATCTGGGCTAGGAAGGTGTGCTGAGTAAAACTGAAAGGAGGAGGCAGGCAGATACAGGGGAAAGGAGAGTGAGTGTCTAGCAGGAGGGAAGCGTCAGATGGGGGAGAGGACTTCAGAAGCTGGGGTGGAACCCAAGTGAACGGAGGTTTACTATCCTACTGCCTTAGATAAATATTTCTGAAACCCACTGGCAAGGCACTTATCTCACCCTCTGCTAATAGTAGTCCAAAAGGAAAATAAAAAGCAACAAGTTATGTCTGTTCCTCTGCTAACACAAATAGCTCAAGTATACACAGTGAAAGTAGTCTCCAAAAAGCAGACACACATCAAACTATATTCGTCTCAGCTTGGTACTTCAGAGGTTTTGCAATGTGAAGTAGGGATGCCTCTCCACTTGAACTTTACAAAAAGACATGTAAAATTGTCACTGTACCCACCCAGCAGCCAGACAGTAGAAAACGCTACAAGTAAGGTGGTCTGTGAAATTTCAGCTAGGTTCCCCTGTGCAGCAGGGCTGGTGAATACATGCCAGTGCTTTAGCAAAGCTTTCTGAATAAATGAGACTGGTGAGTAAGCACTACATACCTGCGCATGTGTGCGTGCATGTGCATCCATCTATGCAGGTCAATGACCTCATTAACCAGTATCTCTCTGGTCCCTTGGCTTATTGAGCTATACTTGACTGAGGGACAGTACCGCTGAGGTAATTAGCTTCACACACATTTTATGGTAGCATGTGACTTCTGCTACAACTTCTGCCATGGATGCTTGAGGAGACACCACAGGTCTCTCTACAGGTGAGCTGAGTGATTTCTGACTCATTGGGAAGAAAAAAAAAAAAAAAAAAAAGAACCAACCAGAAAAATCAGGACTTGGGTATTTCACACTGGGCCCTGAAGATGAGTGGAAAATCATAAGTTTTGTTCCCTGGAGCCTCAGTTCCCTGCCTGTCCAGTAGGTCCTGCCACTGACCAGGTGGGTTGCAAGAATAATTTAACATTTGTGGGACAATAAACAATCAAGACAATAAACATTTAAATTAGTTCACAAAGTCACAGGAGGAAATTCATCACTATCTTTCTGAAAGAGTATTCAGTGTATTCAGACATGTAGATAAATAGTTAAAAAGCCCATTCACTTAACCTTAGACACTTCACAGAAGCCTATATGTTAGGATCCAAGCTGTTTTCAGCTCCCTTTAAAGTAGGTGATGAACTCAAGTGGCTGGAGTTGCTATCTGGAGATACGCTTCTCCTCCAACTAAAGAAGGAGCCCGTGGTGACCAGGCACCTTCCTGGAGTGTCAGAAGAGGGTGGGACGAGCTCAGGTTGCAGCGGCAGTTTTCCAGGCTCTTCTTCTAACGTCCCACAGTTGTACAGAAAAAGCATGGGCAGTGGTGCTCGCTCCCAAACAAGAGGGAAGAAGAAAGAGTTTCCAGCAGTAGTATCTGTCCTGATATAACTTTTAACCTTTATCTTGGGAAGAGTCTTCCAATGCCATTTTAGTGATATTTATATTATAAGTGATATTTACATTACAGAAGTACCTGAAAGCCTTCACCTCGCTTGTGCCAAGCATTGAACAAACAGAGCTGTGAATTATTTTCCATCACAGGCAGCTACGTATAATTCTGCATTGCTATTTGGATTAAGTATCTTCATCAAAACCAGCCTGAATTTTCCTATATCAAACACCAGGAAGGCTCAGAAAGCTCAGCTTTACAAAACCAGGCCACCTTCATTCAAGGTTGCATCTGCCAGGAAAAGAAGCATGTGCCACAGTTTTGGCATATCCCTGGGCCCCACTGAAGTTAACACAGCATTAAGAACCTGGCTCGAGGTCTAGCGTAGGATGCCTGGCAACCAGGCAAACCGAGCGGCGGCCAGGAGCGCTCACGGAACCAGGGAGAGCTGTAATGACTTCCTTATGACCCATCCCCAAACGGCACTGAGTGCAGCCCTGGCACAGGAGAGCATCTGGCCTATAGTGTGTAAATAAATAACAAACGAGCGAGTCAAAGCAAAGGCAGAGATGAATGAAGCGGTTCATGCAGCACGGTTCTAGTTTTACGCTGTCTCCAGGCTATGGAAGGCAAGCTGTCATACTTTCATTCAGGTTCTCAGAATCATTTTCAGTGCCATAAAGGGTGACTTCTTTTCTTTTTCTTTTTTTTAATGAAAGCCCATATTCCGAAGCTGTCTTCTGAAGATAAATAGAGCCAGGTGGGATAGTACTTTTCGACTGAGACATTAACAAGTGACCATCACTACATGGATAAATGTAGTTTTGGGCTGAATGCAAAGCCTAATTAATTTGGAATTAATATGTTAATCTTTAAATTGATTACTAAACTTCAAAACCAGCCTGCACTCTGGATTTTTCTAAAGCCTACATGAAAGCTCATTTTCTATCTCAAAAGATCAGAACTACAATTGCCAGCAGGACTAAAGCAACATTTATAAATAGCATGTTTTAAAGCAATTACAAACAAAAGCTGGCAATTGATTTTCATGGACTGCTTTAATTGCATACTGTATTCAGAAAATAAGCTCTCGGAGTAATGGAGCTGAGACGCTTACCTTTTACTAGCCAGCAACGAACAAACTAGGTCCACACACCCACTGCAATCTCATTAGCATGTCCAGGGAGGGACAATGATCAAGGAATATACTTCAAAATGTTATGAGCAGGCTGTTAAAGATGGCTGGGGACAGATGGCAGACAGCTCAACTGGTAGATGCCTAGTACCCTTCAGTGTGGAAAGAGGGAATATGTGAAAGAGTATAGGAAGGTGGGTGGTGGGTTCTTCTGCATGACAAAAAGTGATTTCAAGTCTGAGCTACCCTCAGTAAAAAACTACTTGTTTAGCCTGTAGAGGAGAAGGCTCCAGGGAGACTTATAGCAACCTTCCGGTACCTAAAGGGGGGCTACAGGGAAGCTGGGGAGGGACTGTTTATCTGAGAGTGTAGTGATAGGACAAGGGGCAATGACTGGATGTAAGGGGAAAAAAATTATGATGAGGGTGTTGAGGCATGGGAACAGTTTTCCCAGAGAAGCTGTGGATGCTCCATCACTGGATGTGTTTGAGGCCAGGTTGGATGGAGCTTTGAACAGCTTGACCTAGTGGAAGATGCCCCCTGCACATGGTTGAAACTAGATGACCTTTGAAGGTCCCTTCCAACCTAAACCAGTCTCTTATTCTATGATTCTACAGCTCTGGGGACCATGTTTACAGATCCTTCACCCTAGTAAGCCAAAGCTAAACAGTATGTTTCCAGCCTCTATCAGTTAAGGCAGTGGTGACAGCTGAAGCCTACCCAACAGGAATGACTGAAACATTGCATGAGAAAGGGAATATCCCAATAAAGAGACCATGGAGGCAGGTGTGCCTGCTCAGGATGCTGCCAGTCAGTCTGCTGAGGAAGATGTTGAGGAAGATCCTCAGACCATGATGACCAGAAGAGACCACCCAGCTATTCCCTCAGCTCCTCCAGCCTAATGGCAGTTTGGCTGCAGAGGCTGCTCTGAAGATGTCACAGGATCACTTAGGAAGGACGGGAACTTAGGAGGGCTCTGGTCCCACCTGCTCCTCGGATCTGGCTCAGCCTAGCTGAAGACCTGGCTGCTGGGTCTGCTTAGATTATGGGAAGGACTGTCTCCTGCTGGAGGGAGGACATGCCAAGTGCTCTTGTGAGGGAAAGCTGCAGGTGGTCTGGACAAGAAGAGGAAAGCACAGGCACCAGTTGGGAAGGACATTTTGATGGCTGGACTGGTAAATTCAGAGAGAAAGGGAATTGTCCCCTGGCTTAACAGACTGACACATTCACACATCTTTCTGTGCCTACCAAAGCATTAAAATTTCCTTTTGGCAGGCTGAGTGGAAGGTATAGAGTTTATATTTTCACCTAGGTGGGTTTTGGTTTTTTGAGGAAGACTAAGAAAAATTAGGAAGAAACCTGAA
Organism: Porphyrio hochstetteri; assembly: GCA_020800305.1. Lineage (NCBI taxonomy): Eukaryota > Metazoa > Chordata > Aves > Gruiformes > Rallidae > Porphyrio > Porphyrio hochstetteri. The sequence goes on along the minus strand of CM036907.1, from coordinate 64,044,204 downwards.
AAGGCACTCCTCTGTGAGCTGAGGAGAGAATTACCAAAAGGCTGGGCTGGGAGGCCATGCCTGATTACCAGAAGTAATGAAAATAACAAAACACTAATCTGGCTTGTCCATACAGATGGATTTCCAGCATGAAATAGCACGTCCCCCCAAAGGGGAGCTCCTGAGCAGTGAAGCATAGTGCTTGCCTGAGAGCTAAATCTGAGTATGATTCCATGCTGTGAAATTACCGCACCGCTGAAAATACACACACACAAGACACGCGTGCACGCTGACACTGGAAGAAAAGCTGTGTTGGCATTTCTAAGACTGTAAGGTCAAAGTTAATTTTGTCAGATTTACTAATTGTTTTCAAACTGTGTCTTTTGTTTAAGCTCATTTAAAAGTAAACTATGACTTGCTGTGATTTGGGTTTAAATACCTTTTGGTAACAGTCGTTCTGAATTATAAATAGCTTCATCCTTCTTCCCTCTTATCAAACTTTGACATATGCAAGATAATAAGAGGGATTTTAGAAATATTGATGCAAACCAGCCACCCCTGAATCATGTTAAGTCAATAGTCCCTAAGAGTTAATGTTCAGATCACGGAGGGAGTGTGTAGTAAGGGGTTGGGGAAGTGAGAGAGACTTCTACGGCTTTTGAGCCAGAACTGATTCATTATTCACTCCATTTAAAATTGTCAAAGACAATTTTTGTAAGCATGCATCCGTTTCCCTTCTGTTTAGAGAGGTATATGGCAGTATGACTGCAGTTAAAAGAAGATAGTCACAGCTTAGTGCATGCTGTAAGTGGATTGCTGTCATCACTAAAGCTAAACCAGGGGGACTAAGGGGAAGATGGGGTTTCATACTAGCGTTTGCCTATACTTGTGCAGGTATTTCTGTGCTCCGTTTTGTTCCTTGAGATAATAACATTTTTGTTCTTTAAATAAAGATTTATTAAATTTGCTTTCCTAGCAGAAATTTTCCAGTAACTTTTCTGAGGCCTCCCTGTCTGCTCATGTCCCTGTCCTTAGAAATACTACGCAGGATTAGCAGAAGAGGGGTGGCACAAGAGGCAGGAGAATTTCAGGCTTGTCTTCTCATTGTGTTTTCTCTGAAATAGCCTGGTCCCAATCCCTCAAGCATTAGTTACATGACCAAAGTTTGCACATGAGAATGATCACTGATTTCAGTGGGAATGCTCCCATGGGTAAAATGGTCCACATAACTTCAGTGTTGGAAGGACTGAATCCTGTGCAAAATGGTCGCATTTTCTGCAAGATCTCTGTCCTGTGTGTGTTTTCAAGTCACAGCCTGTCATTTTATTGGCATGTCAATCTTTTTCTTGGAGAACCAAAGGAGTTAGGAGACAGCAAATTGGCTCTTTTCTATGGAAAAAAAAAATATGATGCATCTGCAGAAATGTAGTCTGCAAGACATGTAAAATAATCCTTCTGTCCTACCTCAGCTGGAGTGCTGCCTCCAGCCCTGGGCATCATACCTCAAGAAAGCTATAAAAACAGAGAGTCCAGAGTTGAGCAAGTAGAATAGTCAGGAGTCTGAAAAACATCACTATGGATGCAGAAGATATAGAAGTGGCACAGAAGAATTCTGTCTAATCTAGAGAAGACAGAAGGAGACATGACAACAGTCTGCAAGTATGTAAGGGGCTATCACAAAGAGGGAAAGAATCTGTTCTCTGTGTGCATATGAGAAAAAGAGACGAGTCTTACTTGCAAAATGGGTGATCCATTTTCCTTAACATCTGAATAACTTTCTAGTTTTAGGAATAAGAGACCAGTGAGCTTTCTTGCCTGAAGGAAGATGGAGATGGTGGAATCTCCTTTGCTGAAGTCTGCAGCTTTGAATAGCCAATTCTGTGTACTGGCAAGGGTGTGGTTAGAAGACCTCGTGAGGTCCTCTCCAGCTCTACCTTCTATTAATGTAAACAACAAATTCACAGCTACGTTCTAAGGGCAGGAGACTTATTACTGATTGTAGAGAAAAGGCAGAAAAAATCAAACCAAATTACTTTCAGAACTCAAATGGAGCTTGTAAAGTCTCAATAATGTCCTCTTTTAATTAGTGAAAGATTAAAAAACAACTTGAAAAGAATAAGTGCAAAACACTTTTGGGGAAGGATTTTCTCCCTTCTCCATCATCCCTTCATAATTTTTCTTCCCAATCTTCAGATTTTATATTTTGCAGTGGAAAAATGGAAATGACATCACCGAGATGTCCTTAAAGCAGCTGCTTACTTCAAACCCTTTTTGTCAAAGTAATTTAAAGGCAATTTAATATCATTGTAACCATGACATTTATAATAATGAAATATATATTATTTGCCTTGTCCAAAATATGCGGAGCAAACCTGAGAACAAGCTAATCTGGCAGGAATAAAATCTTGCAAATTCTGCTGTAGCCATTTTCAAAAGCGATTGGAAATGAGATCTAACGATTTTCAAAATATTCTACTCAGGCGGGTGAGGTTGAGTGGGAGATACTTCTGTTGGAAATCTGAGACCGAGTGGGTATATAAAAATACAGAAATGAAAACCTAATTTTCCATAGTTTTATCGTGTGAAACGGCAGCCCCGTTCTGCTTATGGAGGAAGAAAGCTGCAAAAAATAGGGAGAGAAATGAATGCAAAAGACTATAAAGAAATGAAGCTGTCTTGATCCTAAAAACCAAGAAAAAAAAAAAAAGGAAAAAAAAAAAGTTCAGCATGGATCCATATGGTATGAGATTTCTCTTCTGTGACATTTTTATTAAGGTTATGTATATGACCGTTCATCTTCATTCTGCTGGTGCTAATTGCTGTCTATTGGACCCTTCGCTACTGTGTACAGAGAACACATGCTTCCCCTCGACACTGCCATCGCTGCGGGTGCACTGGATTGTTCTGCTGTCCTCAGATAGGAACCTGCTGCTGCTGCCTGACCGCAACAGCTGGGAATATTCTGCTTTTAAAAGCTTATCTTGTTGATACTTGAGTTGAGCTATTACACAGTGGAACAAGCAAACAGAATGAATGGACCCTCTGCGGGCAACTTATGGTAACAAAAAAGCTTCCATGTGCTTTTGAATGTGTCTCTTGTCTTGGAATTGACAGTGATGTTTAGCATAGATGTTTCCTGCGAAGAAAACGTGATGGTATAGAGCCAGGAACAAACTAAAAAGAAACATGCACAGAAGACATGTTCAGCACTTCAGCTTCTTTGCAACTCTGAGCAACACTTGAGAGACGAATTTCATGAACTCGTGGAAATGTCCCCGTCTGAAATGCAAAGGGCTGCTTTTTTCTCTAGAATGGCTAATTTGATTAAGAACTACTTTTATGCACAAAATTAATATATAAAGCATATCCCCTCAATCTTCTGTGGAGTTTTTAAACAATCAGACTGAGACTAAAGTTATTTATTTATCGGCATAACGTCCACACACACGTATATGTCGCATGTGCAAGCAGATCAGAGCAGAGAAGCACATCTATTCCCATATTACGGATGGACCACCCAGAGAAATCCAGAAATCTATTAATTTTGCTTATCACTTAGACTCCAGTTCAACAAAAGATCTAACAGCGTCATGAATTTTTCTGTCTTGAAGGAAGTGTTACATTCATCCCGTCTGACTTCCTACATAATGCAGACTGACTGTAGGATTTCCCCAAGCAATCCTGACCCACACATCCATGCATTTCGGGTCAAACAGCAAAAATTAGTAGCAGCAACAAGTGTGAGTATCAGAATTAGGCTCATGCAATTAGTGAGTCTTAAACTGTTACCTTCTTAACACATTGCCTTTTGTGAATGGTGCTGTGCTTAGCCATGCCCCGAACTACACACCAGCCCCACTGCAGACTCCACATGACCCCTAGGCAGGAAAATCTCTCTTCTGAAGCCTTAATGGAGGTGTTGTCTGAGCAAGCACAGACCCTGAGTGACATGTGCATTATTCTGTATGCGGACGAACATCTGAAAATTTGGCTCTCAGACCACACTGGGCAATCTGTGAGAGCTGAACTTGACACCTAACAGCCAGACTTACTTGTAACTTTGGTCTCACAGCGATGGTGATTCTTGCTACATGACCGCAGCTTTAACCCATTAACCTTAGTTAAGTGGCCAGTTCAAGCTGGCAGAGGCAACTCATGGATTCATGGTTCCTTTTCCAGCATTCTTGGTGGCAATTTAGGCTTAAGGAAAAGCTGTTCTCTCCTCTCCCACCACTTCTGCCTTGTGTCACTTCCTCTTTGGTGCTTACAAACTGCTTACAGGGTTTTAAAATGAACTGGCTTAGAAGCAAATTAATCTATTTTCCTCTTCTATTAGAAGAGGGGAGAAACCTTCTTAAAGAGGAATTGGTACATTCAGAAAATGATAATTTGGTGTCAAAATGAAAAGAATTCCCATTTTCCGCTTTTATCACTGTAATGAAAAACTGAAAATTATTTGCAACTGAAAAAAAATAATTTCAGTAGCTGTGCTTTCACTCCCTGGCACTATTTAATCTCTTCCTAATTATTATCTTTAGTTCATGTTTGAAAATAAATTCTTTCCAAAGAAAGTGCCACAAACACAGAATTTTGAAAATGGAACACCCCAATCATCCCATAATTTTTGTTCTTAGCTAAAAATATTATTTTAATTCAATGAAAACCCATTAATTCTTTGGACATCTTTTCTAAAAATAACCTGTTGCTGTTGTCGTTGTTGTTGTTATTTGCCTAGATCTCATGAAACATAAGTAGCATCTTAAGAGAGCAGTAACAAACACATATATTTGTGCACGTCCATATGTTTAGTTAGGCTGGAGATGGCTTAAGAGGTTACTCTGAGGAGAAGCTCTCGCTTACTGGTCAGAGAGATAAATTTGCAAAGGATACCATGGTTACTAACAACTCCAGAAATCATTATCAAAACAAACAAGCAAGCAAGCAAGGAAACAAAAAGCAAACCCAACCCAAACCAAACTGAAAAAAACATCAACCCAACAACAAAAAAAATAACATACTATCCATTTTAACCTACCTCTGGTCAAAAGACTTCCTTGTCACTTTCTGAGCACTGCTCTAGGTCCTGGATAAATTTCATGTGATAAGTTCTGATTTTGGGACTCTGCTGCTGCCCAGATGGGTTTAAATGCAGCATCCCACACTATTTTTACCAAAATCAGTTGGTTTGTGTGCTATCCATCTCCGGGTTTGCCCCAGAGTTGGCTGCATTTTAGATGACCAGGTAAAGTGGTTCGTGTGTTCATATTGTTTACTGTTTCTCTAGGGTAGTGCCACGTAATCTTTACATTTTTGTGGCCTCAAATGCACCCAGAAGTTAACCTTGTGTAATATTTTACTGTCCTTCATCTTCTCCTTTTCTTTCTTGTCCCTATTATAACTTGTGTTCTTATTTGAACACTTCTTGCCCCAACTGGCTTCTGGCATGACAAGTCAAATCAATACTGCTCTTTGTTCCCATCTAGAAGAAAACAAGGATGCTGTCCTTACTTAGGGAAGTGAGGACCAGACAACACATTTGGATAGATGCCTTGCTAGCTTTGAAATGTCTTGTAAAATTCTGTTAATATTTCTCTGCCATGCATGAGGCTTGCATCAAGTGCCTTTTTCAACAGCATCACTGTAGACAACCATTTATCAGGTGTATATTGTATGGCAGCGCGGTGTTTGGAAATTCCATTTGCCATATGTTATTCATGATCCTTGCTCACAGGCTTCATTTGTCAGGGGATTTAGATCTCAGCTGTGTTTAGTTTTTGGGGCTTGAGAACAAGTTGACCCACAGGCAGACACCTAATGATATAATTTGTTCAGTGCAAAAGGTTTGACTGCCCTCTATCAACCTTTATGCAGACAACTCCTTTGAATACAGTAATGGATGACAATATCAAAAACATAAATCTCGGCAAACTTCAAGGTTTCCTGGAAAACATGACTCTTAAACTTTAGGCACATAGACATTTGGCACAATGTCAGAAACTTTCCGGACTATTCATTTATCCAATTCTGGCCAAAAATAACCAAAGTCTCTATGTGTCTGTTGATTTGTTTTGAAATCCATTCAAAACGGCAAAGAAGTTAAAAAGTAAGAGACCAGCAATTGAGAAACAAGACTTCTGAAGTATGAAAGATCCTTTTCTGTATCTTACAACATGTGGTGCTAACAAGCCAGGTCATGTCCCTCGTACAAAATGCTTTCTGTGAACTTAGTGTGGTTAAATTAGCAAGTAGAAATGACATAGTTCAGGTTCCTTATGGTTTTAGAAAGTAGTAAATAAAGGCCTTGCCGGAGAAGCTGCTTCAGAGGAGAATAATACGCCGATGACTGCGGGCTCACCCCTGTGCCAGGGTAATGGACTCCTTCTTAAGCCTGTTGGATTGAAGGGGCTCAGTTTCCTTCTTTAAAATCTGTCCCATTTGTAACTTTATGCCTCCTTTGTCACATCCCCCAGCTTCTTCCTCTTGTACGTGTGCTGATTCTGCTTTCCCCTGCACTATCCCTACTAGTGGAAGGAGGAGAAACCCATCCTCCTCTACTCACCCTCCCCTTGTCTTTCTCCATGACATGCATCCTCCTCTTCTAAGCAGAGGGGTGGTCAGGATACACCTCAGTGATGCACTTTCTCCTCCCATTTTGTCTTGCTGTTTAGGCCTTTTGTTGCCCTATCTGGGATGACCTGTTGCTGTGACAAATAATATCCTCAGCTACAGACTGGAGATGTGCCCTTGGTAACACAAGACATGTTGTCACTGTTTGCTTGGACGTCAACTCTTCCATCCCCGTTAAGATTCATTTTAAATTATAAGCAAATGAGAGAAAAATTAAGCTCTTTATTTCCTCTCTTGTTTTTTAATTTTTATTTTTGTCAACACAATCTCTTTAGGCAATTTTAGTAGCACCACAGACACATGAAGCTGGCTGCACTGTTGCTTATCTTTCCTGGCTTGCAAATGTACTATATCTTCTGAGTTTCAGCTGCTTCTACAGATGCAACGAGGTCCTTCTCTGAAAGTCAAGCTGCCTATGAAAGAAGCAGGAAGAGGAACTAAGCTTTACTCTTGGACATAAAATACCCTGTAGGCTGCAACCATTGCACTACGGTGTTTCCTAAGGGAAATAACACTTGCTCCAGTGTGCCTGTTCTACATACATGAAACAAAGGTGGACAAGGAAAGCCAGCTGGCTGTGATGAATAAGTAGTGGAGAAGCAGTAAAGACAGGAGCAGAACAGATCAGAAGGGAGACACAGGATGAAGAGGGAAAGCAGGCAGCAAGTTTTAACTCTCAGAAGGCAGGGCAGTAACTCTCAGCCTGTATGTAGCTTGGAGTCTGCTGTGTCTATCTCAGAAATACAGTTGCAGCACTGCTGAAAAAAAGCTGCAATGTCTTCAAGAGCTTTTCTGATTTCTCCAGCTACAGGAGCTCCTTTTCTAGCAATCTAATGAAAAATACTAATTCTCCCAGTAAAATGTGCTTAACTTTTATAGAAACAAGCAACAAAGATTATTTCAATAAACATATAATGGCAATAGATGTGCATGAGAGGTGGCTACCCTTACTTTCCCCCATCAGGTGCTTACTGCAGCTGCTATGGCTGTGTTAACAATTCGTGCACATAGCAGAGCTTATGCAGGAGTGTGACATCCTCATTGAAGAAATGGTCTGGTACATTTGGCCCAGAAAAAGAAATATCCTGTTGGCAAATGAGAATATCCATCTTGCTGTGTGGTCCCATCAGGTAATCTACTATTTTACCAAAACGTCAGGTTTTGAGGTAGGAAGAATGAACCCAACTGCCAATTTGAGGATAAATCAGTTGTCAAATGCTTTTAACATCTAAGTAGCTATTTAAGAAAAAGCATCGTTGCTGCATTTTGACATTTGCAAATGGGAGATACAGAGCTCCAGATCTGGCACATCTGAAACCACAGAACATGTGTGTAGTTTGGCTTTACTCAGAGCACAAGTTATCCCAATCTTCTTCTGTGAATTATTTGGCAGGACTTCTTCTCCTGCCCCCACAAAACTGTCAATTTTCAATAGTAAATCTCAGCTCTGAATACCCCATCCTAATTCTGCATTCAGGCCTGATATAAATCAACTGGTTTCCTCCAGTGGACCTATACTGGTTGCTGCCAGCTCAGCATCCGGCTCCGAGTGTTTCCTCATATGCTTTGTTCCATCTGGTTTGACCAGCCCTTGCTCCCCTCTCTAACTAGGCAGAATGATAAGTTGCATTGGGCATGCTCTGATTTCCTTATCGCAAAGGAAACTCCTTCTTTTCCTTTCAGATTCCCATACAGTCTGGCAGGACTACCCTGCCCTCATTCATCTCTGTCTCATCTTGAAACCCCCACTGAGGCACAGTGTTGCCAGGCAGTTTCATATGTTATGGGGAAACCTTGTTCTGGGAAACAGAGGGGACTATAGTAATGGGTTTGGGGTAAAACATTTCTTCCCCTTACTAATTCTTGTCAGGGCAAAACTGAAGTACACTGAGAGGGTCCACTGCAGAGCAGTGGCTGCTAGCCCTTTCTCCTGTAGAAGTACTGGACCCTTACAGAGAAAAGAGGAAAACTCATTGATAAGAAAAGAAAAAAAAAACCTATTTACTCTTGTAAATGTGAATGGGAAAGCTTTAAAGTGAATCAAGATAAGAGCTGAAAAGATCTTGCAGTGTCTGGTTAATGGAAGGTTTTAGAAGGTTGCATTCATTCAAAATATCAAACACTGAAAGATGGTGGAGTGACAGTTGCCCAAAGAAGGGATTGTGTCTACTGCTGCTTGTGGAAGTTGGGCCAGATCTTAGCCCTGGTAATGCTTTCTTTGAGGGTTGACTACCTCTGCCTTCAAAGGGAAATGATGGAAGTTGCCACCTGTATCCTATAAGAAGTCAAAAGAAAAGAGAATCTTTTTCTGAAACACCCTCTGGGAACCCTGAAGTGCGGGAGGGGAGTGAGCACAGTGGAAGTGGAGGAATGAGAGTAAAGAAGTACAGTCCCACTAAAAGTCTCTGCTCTGGACTTAGGCTGGCTAATAGGCCTAAACAAACACTTCAGTTGGGGCCTATGTGCAACTCTAAACAAATATTTATTCAGTCTTGTCAAGTTCATTAACTCTTCATGTATGTATCCTTATGCAGCGTACAGCCAAATCACCAGAAGCTGTTGGCTGGAGACTGATAGAATGAAAAAAGAGCTCTATTTTTAGTATACATTTATATATGTCAGGAAAGTGCAAACTTTTATTTGATCCAGCTTTTATTTAACAAATTTGGCACCTTTGCACTATGGTCTGTAAATTGGCACTCCAGCCTTGCAATCAATGGAGCTAAGCTGGGAAGTTCTTCTCAGTAATGCAGGTTTTGACTGTTCTCCTTCCAGTGAGCAGTTACCATTTCAAACTTCTGATGCCCACTGTACAGCAAACTCCACCAAACTCTCCTTTATTCTTGAAATGGTCAAGATTGTTACTCAGCTAAGAATCATAACCCATGAGAAACAGAGATATGGTAAGGGTGACATAATCTATAGAAAGTAACATGAAAATATTCTAAAAGATTCAGAAATGTGCAATTTTAACACCTATACGTCGAATGCAAGTGCCTAGGAACAGTCTGATTGATGGGAGGCTAATCAAAAAATCCTCCAAAGGAAAGATTTCATAAATTGTACCCTACCTTAATGACACAAGCCTGGGAAGAAGTGAGCACTGGGAAGACTTCCTTTGGTTGTTAGCTCACCCTCACTCCAACATTCTGTAACAGAATATTTATTTTTCTATGTACTTATCTACACATGAATTCAGCTGGATGTCCATGGTGTGTGTTGTGGAGGACTGAATGTATTACACAGTTAGTATCTGCTGATCACTAGTATCTCCTGCCTTTACAAGAATCCTTAACTTCAGCTCTTCTTCTGATTCATACAAAACCAAACAATTCTTTCCTTCAGAGGGCTACTGCAGGAAGGGCGCTTGGTGAGGCAAATCCTCAGGGCAGTGTCACACAGTAGTTTACAACCACCTTTACTAAAGCAACGAACTATGGACAACTTGCACTTCATATCCTTCCAATATCCTTCCAAGGACAGTTGGGAGGACATTTCTTGGTGTTCATTGATGTTTTCTCTATGTCTGTTTTGACACAGAGATCTGATTTAGAAGCCTTTTTATTTTTTTTTAATTGTTCTTCATCTTATTTGAATTGGCTAATGCTGTTGGAAACTGCAAGGATCAAACATACATTTTCTATAGAAGACGCTCTGTCTCCCATTTGCCTCTGAAGCCAAACAAGTAATAGGACACACACAGAGGCTGTGACAATTTTTTTTTTTGAGCAATGGCTGTAGCCACTCTAGGAAATTTAGTGTGGGTTACCTTCTGAAGAAGACTTTCAATAATAAACCACAGAGATTTTGTGTTCAAGCTTGCTCCTCTGCCAGGAAGTCCCTGTCTCTCTCTCTCCATTTGGTCAATTCCTCTCCTCACTCCTTCACTTTTCAGAGGACAGTAAATGCACTTCAAAGCACAGCGCAGGGGATGGTGGCAGTCCTGCTGAGCAACCCTGTGGGCACCTGTTGCATCCAAAGGAATGAACGGCAGGTAAAATGGATAATTTGGGCTAGTAACTGTAGTTTATTTACCTTCCTACTAAACCTGAGGGTGATGTATACAGACGTGCACAGGCATTATGCGATCAAAAACCCTCTGGAAGATTCCTGTGGCATTTGTAGCATCTAGTCAAGCCCACAAGCAGAGATCTGTGGGGAAACAGGGAGGGAGTGTGCGTGATGGGACAAATGGCTGTGGTTCTTGAAACGGATCACTCCACCCCACAGGGAATATAAGCCAGCGCACATTTAATATCTTGGGCAAGGCACATTTTATCCTTATGGCCTTCCTCTGATCAGCCCCTGTATCCTCACAATCATCCCCCAAAAAGGGCAGCCTCCCCTGCCCTGCCAGACAATGCAAGCACCAAGGGCTCTGCCTCCTCCAGCCAGACTGAAGGGGAGGGAGCAGGGAAGATGACATGCTGATACCAGGAAAGCAAAGGAAAACAGAGGGAGAGAGATGTGAAACCTGATCCATCTAATAACATCAAGACTGATAGTGATTTTCCACTCTATCTAGTAGGTCAAATGATCTTATAATGCAGTGTTACAGAGAAAGAAGATGGAAATATTTTCATTTTCTCTCAGAGTCAATATTTCCCTAGTTGGAAATTAATCACTAAAAAAGAAGTTTAAGGGGATTCTGTCAAGGTTTATTTAGGCTTCAAAATAACTTTTTAAAACACTGGCTTTTGTTGTTGCTGCAGGTTTAGAGGTCAGAGTTTCCCTCCACAGCATTCTTCTCTTGACAAATGATCTTTGCAGCAGTCAGCCAGGTATTTTTTTTACTTTAAAGGGACTTCTTGTGTGTCCTGCCATAAGCAAAACTGTGCAGATACAGCGGAAAAGGTAGAGCATCCACAGTCAGCTCTATTAATTATGAATAAAACAAGATGTCTTAACCTTTTTTCTGATTTTTTTTTAAATATCATTGCAGTGAATCTGCATCTACCAACCTGCCACCTGATTCTGAAACAATTACATTTTTTAATTCAGGTAACACCTTATGAAGTTACTGTTACTAATTCATGGAAACCTCCGGTAGAATGCCTGGTTCAATGGCAGCTGGACATTACTCATGGATATGCAGGTTACTGAAATTTGTCATCTGGAAACTAGTTGTAAATTGCAAGCTAAGCCTGAAAGTATATATCTGAGGAAAAGGTGAGGAGAACTTTTCTGTCTACGAAATAGTATTAAGTAGGTTTTTTACTAGACTCTTTGTCCATTTCAGACACAGAAAATCAAGATGAAAAAATGTACCAAAACAATTAGTCTCTCCCCATCTGCAACATCAAAACTGGATTACTTAGGCAAAATTTAGGCTTTGTTATATGGCTGCTTTTAGAAGCAGCCTAGACCTGGAAATGAAGGGAGTGCCTCAAGGAAGCACCAAACAGCACAGCTTTCCCTCTGTCACTTCATGCATGAAGCCGCATCAGATTCAGCCCCACACACCAAAAATAACCCTCAAAAATCTGAGCAATTCACTAGGAGGGCTGTTGATCTCAACAGCGAGAGCAAAGCTGGCTGCACCTCCCTGTGACTTAACCACAGAGGAAGGCGGGAACCTCACTGAGGGCCTGCGACTCTGAAATGTTATTTCTTCTTATCATACATCAGAACACATCTGTAGAAGCTTTCTGGCAGAGAAGCCAGATGTTTTGGTTCCCTTTATCATCGTGCATTGATTATTTCTTGTTTGTTCAAGGCTTGTTTATGGTTTTACATTTTGTTTCTTCAGCGATGACTTTAGTTATTCAGTGATAGGCACTTGTTATTTTGCTAGACACTGCTAACGTTCTGCTCTTATACTCCAAGGGAGCCTTGCAAGTTAGTAATAATAAAAATATTAATGCACAAATAACGCTTTAACTCTAGCTATTGCTGCTGCAATTTGTTGACACACCTTATTGAAGGAACAGCTTTCCTTAAGAATTTACCTAAGACTACAGATTTTGGTGCATATCTATTATAAATTTGGTTCCCTGTAAATGTAATGATCTCTCTTTATCCTCTATACGTGGAAAGATAGCAGATCTTTCCCTGGGAGGCAACTGGAGCACATCACTATGACATTTCTTATCTGGATGCTCGGAATCAAACCGGGACACCAAGTGGCTCCCGCACTGTCAGAGCCTCCCTTGACCACAGGACTGAGGAAATTCATACAGGTTGATATAAAATCCATTTTCTGCAACCAACAGCCACTGTTTTATGCCGAGGGCTCAAAGCCTAATCTACCAAAATCCAGCGACACAAAAGTTGATCGCATGTGCTTCCATGTGCGCCTCGTTTGTTTTGTAAATACTTGTCTAACAGTGAATTACAGGCACCAGGCAAGGAGGGCTCTCTGTCTCAGAGGCTTTGGCAGAGCATTGCCTGTGTTTGCCAAGCATGCTGAGTGGGTCTGCGGGTCGCATGGGTGGGCCGTTTGCCATAAAGGACTGTTAGGCAGCGAGGAACACAGTTGCGCGCCTCTGCAGTTGGGTGCGGGAAGGGAAGGGTAAAATGGGGAGCAGGAGCAGGGTTGAAATAGAGGACCAGACTTTTGAGTTCTCTGGAAACCAGGGATCATAAGCCATGAATCATGCAGTAAATACAGAGCCAAACGTTTGGATGAACAGAGCCCTTAACAATTAATTAATTGTTGACTTTAACTGCCTGTGCTGCAGATGTGCTATCATATCTACAGAGCAGTCCCTCACCAGTCTCTTTAAGTTGTTTACAAAGCAATTGGTAAATGCAAAAAAAAAAGAAAAAAACAAGGTTCTTGTATGAAAGTTGCTTCCCCAAATGCACGGATGCGTAGGCGTGCACACAATGAAAATAGGAGAAAGGTTGAAGTCTGCATGATGTTCAATTTTATGAGAGTTTATGAATGTCCCTTGGAAAAGATTTCATTCTCCCATGCTTCCTGGATTTTGAAGTTTCCCATAAAAAAGCAGAATATCCCTTCATTTACAAAATGAGTTGGATTTAACTCTATAATTTGTAAATATTTATACATATTTCCAAAGAATACATGGGCTGAACTGCATTTTTTCCTGATTACTTATATGCCTCAATATATCATCTTAGCTCCCACATCTTGTACTTGCAAAACTGAACTTTCAGATGAAAAGCCTGTACAAGATGACAACAAATTGGCAGACGGTTGCAAGAGGAACAGTCTAAGTGGCATGCAATTCAGACCTGAACAAATGTGATGTGAATTTATTTTCCATCGCACTTTTCCAGGTTTGTGGTTGCAAAAGTGCTTTCTGATATTAGACCCAACTCCTACAAACACTTCTGCACATGCTTAACATTTTACACTATATTCAGAAATAAAACTGTCCCACTGCATCCAGCAGAATTGCTGTTGTACAAAGTGCCTTCAAGATCAAAGCTCAGGTGATTTGAAGCTTATGTACCCCCCAGACTACAGAACAGTCATTTCACTTCTTCGAATACATTTCTTCCATTGATATCTCCTCTGCCACTACAGCACTGAGGCATAATTATTTTTTTAACTTGCAACACACTTATGCAAATGAAAAAGCATTACAAACAATGGCAAGACAAAGTTGAAACACACAAAACTCTTCAAAAGGAAGCTGAGGCGGGTGTTCAGAATCAAAGACATCACATAAGCTTAGTCCAGGATTTACACATAAGCTCTGTTACTCAAGATGATGTCTGCTTATACTACTGGGTAAGATCTCTAAGATCTTAAGGCACTTAATTCCTTTTTCAGTGAGTCACTCTTCTGATCCTTCTGACCAGGATAGGATGTGGAAATCAAAGCATTGACTGAAATACGAAATAATTGCGCTTTGATTTTTACATCACCAACCTATGACCCTTCTTTCACTCCAGGTTTTCTATTTCACTCTATTCATGTGGTTTCCTTCATTCCTAATCATTAAAAGGGAGTTGGTGTACATGTGCATAAACGTGTGGTTTTTGCTAGATTGCTAAGAAATGGGTGGAAACTTGAGGAATTTTGATTATTCAACTTGAGAAGTACTCATGAGCCTGATTCAATGGAGGCATAATTTAAAGAATGCTCACAATATTTGGGAAATCAGATCATATTAGCTAGTCAGTTTGGAGGCATTTAAAAATAGGTTAGGAACCTACATTTCTAACCCCTTCAGAGACCACCCATCATTATCTTCCTCTTTCTCCCCCTTGGTGTGAGCGCGCAGAGGAGAAGATGTCTCATGACTCACCACGCTCGGTCCCATAGCTCTGGACTGCAGAAAAGTTCACTGGTGTTTATAGGATGTTTCTGCTGACCCCTGGGATACGCTCTCATAATGAATTTCAGACTGTCTACCCAAGCCTTTCGACTATCTGTCCAATCTCAATGAATTCTTAACCTCACACTTCCTCCTAGTGCACGTCCTTCTGGGAGACACTGGATACTCGGGATGAAACGTTTTAAAGCCAGTGCCCGCAGCCCTGTCAGTATGTCCAACACAAGACCCTACTTTGGTGTTTATTTTAGCGTAAATCTCCATCCCCTGCACTTGCCCACAGGAAGAGCTTTTTCTTACAGACTGTAGCCCTGCACTTGAGAGGGATCTTCATTGCATTCTTATTCTGGGTCTTCTTTTTTTCTCATCAAAAGAAAGAAAAATACTGTGTAAGAACAGTTTCAGGTCCTCTTTCACTGTGATACATGGAAAACTATACTTTCTCTGCTACTATATTCACCCCAGAGTCAATTATTATGATTTAAAACAGAAATAACCCCTCGATCCTTACTTCTTCAGAAAGCCAGCATTTAGTAAGCTGGCCTAACAGAAACTGGAAGCCCTAACTAACCCCTTGGCTGATTCGTGATTTATCTATGCCAAGGTGAAGTGTTCCACATATTAGCTGGATGAAATACACTTCTAGTTTGTAATCTTGATGAATTGTTACTGAATTTATTTATTTTTTAAATGCTCGAGTCATTCATCATTATTCTGAAGACCTATTACAAATACTGCCTTGAAACTTCCAGTGAGTGATGTATTTGTAAAAGGAAAGCTGCACAAATGAGCAAAGTTAGAAAGTAAATTCCCTCAAAAGAGCAAGCTGATGCCATCCCACCAAGCAAACGAACCTAGTGCTGGGCAAAACAGGCTGCACGTAAAACACATTAACATTGCAGGTGAGAAGGGAAGGTAGGTGACTCTGGCCTTATGGAGAAGTGCTCCTGTGGAAATGATTAAATAATTTCTATGGCCAGACTATTTGCTTTGTTCCTTAATGGCTTGTTAAGAAACATGGACAGCATAACCTGATTTCAGGAGAGTACTACAAGCATCAGTAATCTGTGTGACGAACCAGTAGGCTAGTGAACCTTTAAAAATACATTGCCTTGCAAAGTACTATTATATTTCCTCTGAAGAGCAGAGATTTGAATTGGCTGTACTGTTCTGTTCCTTTTAAAGCAAATGATGCAATGGGGAAAAGGAAAACACTGAATGACACAGCACGATATTTAGGCCTGTGCAAAATATCAAGTTTAACCTATTCCTGTACATGAGAGAGAGAGTTTCTAAGTATAGTATGGTGGAAGGGTTCTCAAGTCATTATTTCCAAGGAACACTTTGCTACCTGATATTTAAAAGGTGATGATAAATAACTGCCATTCTCTGTATTCAACTCTGCAATAATAGGGAGAAAAGCTGAGATGTTAGGAAGGACTTTTTTCTCCTCCACTGAGAATAATGAATTGGTGAAATGACCTCAGGGGCAAAGTTGTTGGGACAAGGCAGAAGGTCAGTCAAGCAGCAATTAAACGCTGTCCTGTGGGAAAACAGTAAGTGTAGTCCCAAAGAGTGATCTGAAAAAGGGCTAAGAGTAACAGAGGTAGAGGAGAACATCCCCCTGCCAGCACTGTAACATAGGCTCATGATCTTGAGGGAAGAAGATACAAAACTGGAGGTCTATTAGGACTGTAACAAATACAGACTTATCAGAGCAAGAAGGAATTTGGATATAAGCTCCAGATGGATTTAAAGCACAGAGTCATTACTCTAAGCTCTCACAAACTTTGTAATAAGCCAATGTGCATTTCATTGAATCAGGATCCAGGACACATCAACTCTAACTGTTCACGTCAGCATTCCACAAGCAGGTAGCTGCCTGCAAACACTTTGTCTGTCTCAGTCCCTTCAATCTCCATGTCTCTGCCAAAGACAGCATCCATAAATCCAGAATTAAGAAGCATAATGTAGTGTCAGACACTGCTTCTGCTGCAAGGGAGATGCTAAAGCAAGTCAGCCTCATTTACAATGAGCTTCCTTGCCCCAACTTACAAGGCTGTGCAGTGGTATGGAATACCAGAGCCATACAAAGCTCACAATGACCCTACAGTCTGTGCCCTTAATTACATGGACATATCTATATTAGCAAATTAATGCCAAGGACCGTCCCAGACTCAAGTCTGGTCAGCCAAGCTGTTAGAGCTGCTCCTGGCCATTTGCAGGGCCTGACCCAGCTAAAAATACCCCTCTTTTCTCAGGCATTACCTGACATGGGTATGTCAGAGACCACTCCCAGCTACCCTGCACATGGGGTAAGGCAGTTCAGCCATCCCAGTGTTTCCTGTCGTCCCCATTGCATGCCAAGGAGTGGGTTTTCATAGAATCATAGAATGCTTTGAGTTGGAAAGGAACACAGAGATCATCTGTCTCCAACACCCCTGCCATGGGCAGGGACACCATCACTAGACTAGGTTGCCCAAAGCCCCATCTAACCTGGCCTTAAACACCTCCAGGAATGGGGCTTCCACATAAAGAGATTGTGACCTCTTTAGGCAGGGCCTCACTACCCCCATAGTAAAGAATTTCTTCCTAACATCTAACCTAAACTTACTCTCTTTCAGCTTAAAGCCACTGTCCCTTGTTCTATCACTACATGCCCTGGTGAACAGTCCCTCCCACTTTCTTGTAGGACCCCTTTAAGTATTGGTACGCCACAATTAGGTCACTTTCTCTTCTCCAGGCTGAACAAGCCCAACTCTCAGAGCCTATCTTCACAGGACAGGTGCTTCAGCCCTATGATCATCTTCATGGCCCTCCTCTGTAAGGAGAAGCCTGTTTTGTCCAGTAGTACGTTTTTCCCACTTACAAACTATCAGTTCAGGTGTAGTCAGAGACCCTTTAGGAGAGAGGGCATTATGAATCCTGGTCTGAAGACAAGATGAACTTCAGCAAGAACAGAGAGGACACTGTCTCTTTGCAGAAAGACATAGGGCAAGAGCAAAACCTTGATCTGGAGGGGTTTTTTTGGGGGGTATTGTTTTTGTGGTTTGGGGTCATTTGGGTTTTTTTAACCATCTGAAAATCTTTCTGACTGGTGACTCTGGTACAAGGCTATCTTAAAAAAGCCAAAACAAAACAACCCCCTCACAGCATTACTTTAAAGCTGAGGGACAGCAGGATGGGCAAGAACGCTATAGCCCGGTACCCCTACGGCACCACCTCTAGGCTGACACCAAGTCTAGCTCACTCCAGCCACCAAGTCCAGTTAGATCCACAAACCAAGAATTAGGTTAAGAGAAACCTGCTGCTCAAGCAGGGTAATGCTCTCTCCTAGCTTAGCATAGAGATGCTGATCTAATGAAGAGCTGTGATGGCATAAATCTTGATATGAGCTGCAAAGCAACACTTGGAAGCTGTGACTAGTCCATTTGTGGACAGCTAGCAGAGCTTGAACTAACCTGTATTAAACTAAGTCAAGAGCATCTCCATCACACTGCAGTATTCATATCCCTCAAAAGCTCTGGGTTTTATCAAACCAGTTAATCCTTCGAAGAATGAGCATAGCTACACTTTGGATGAGCAGACCATGATAGCATATTTATTTATCATGTTGACTTGCTCACCACTTCTCCTCCCACCTTCCCAAACCAAACAAAAATACATAAAATACATGACTCAGTGTTCCCAGCAGGCTTCTTCCTTCCCAAGGAAAAGAAGGTAACTCAGAGGTTCTTGAATTACATAGCTCACTAAGTTTACCCCTAACAGTCCAGGGAAAGATAGGTACCTTAAGAGGTAGATGATTACCTACATGCTGCTAAAACCCCTACCAGGTCCTCTATGGCATAAGGAAGCACACAGAAGAGAGAGTAAGAGCTAGAAACTCCTCCAAGACCAACTCTGGAGATTTTTTCTTGATATCTTCTGTTTTCTTTCCCCAACATTTTTATGGTGAAGGACACATCAGCCCCATACTACTACAACCCTAGATCAGACTACCCCACTATCACTCCCACCTATGATCAAGAAAACTCTACCTATAAAGGTTTATCATCGTGCTTTCACACCTAAATATACAATTGCAAATGCATCTTCACAACACCAGCTCTTACAGATTTCTAGAATTTAAAGCCAATTAAAAATATCAGCACAGTGAGAAGCCAAAAAATGTAAACTCCCTCTGCTATCTGAAGTCCCTACAAAAGCCTAAACAAAATTCCCCCTAAACAAAAATCCAGACCCTCCCTACCAGCACTCAATACAATTTCATCTATTTCCTTTTCCTTTTTCTAAATCCTTTTATGCCCATCAGATGGTCCTTTTAGCATAACATGACCCAGCTGCATCTGCACCACTACTATTTAACCCCTCATTGTGTGGTTCCATGTTTCAGCATATACAGCAAAGAAGATAGAGATCTATGGTCTACTATGGGCAGTCTTACCTGAATTATCAATTTTTCTTAGTATTTTGAACATATAAGACATTTTCTCTCCTATTTTTAGTATGGATAGGCAAAAATAACAGCCAGCCTATTTGGACATAAACAAACATCACCTGAGATCTGACGCAGTAGGGTAAGCACTATGCACCAAGCTAGCCAGTGTTTGTCCGCAGGCTGATGATGCCCTCAAAACCAGAACTTAATTGCAGATATGGCTGCTTGAGTTTACCTTTAATTCAATTTCACCCCAGGTGCTTTGCTTGCTTACAGATTTCTGCCCTTCTTTCTCTGTGTTACAGATTTTAAAAGCAGCAAATAAACAGCAATTATAATATACTTGGACAATGGATTTTAGAGATTTTCTCCTTTTGAATCATCCACCAGGAAAATTAGTTCAGTTAGGCTCTTTCTTGGGAGGAACCATTTGAAAGGCTATTTGAAGAAATCCTGGATTTAATAAGTTTTAGTTGTACTGTGGTCTCACCAAACTAAAGGACAGAGAAGTGAGCATTTCACATATTGATACAAATCATTGGTCACATCTCATGTAATTCTTACTTTCTTGTAAGGATCTTATTAGTCATTCAGCAACAGATACTACAGCAAACACATTAGATACCTGCATTTCATTAATAACATTTGAGTAATTAGAAGCAATGTTTCCTGGGATATGAGTATTAAAACTGATCCCATATACTTAAGGAAACTCTTAGGTAGTTACATAATTTGGAAATCTTTACCACCGAGTCACTGCACCCCTGAAAGTAATTCATTTTTGGGTGCAGGGTTCACACTATCGCAACTCAGGGAGCAAATTTTCTGTTTTTTATAATCTGAGAACCTACCTCTATTTTTGTGTTTTGACAATGCTAGGACTCCCTAGCACAGTTTCAGCAGCATTGGAAGAATCCAGCAGTGCAGTCTCGGCACTGGGGGTGTCAGTTTGATCTCTTTGCTGGGTAAAGATTCATTCGTTTGCTTAACACGTGACTTATGAAAGGTCATTTTTGCCCACCACAACACTTCCCCTAACTTGCAGAGTAAATACAGATATGAATACAACCAAGACTCTAATAAGATAGCCAGAGCTACTGACTGGACTGAGCTCTAACCATAGATTGCTGTTGGGGGGATTTGCACGTTTTTAATCATCAGGGTACCTGAAGCTTTTGGTGAGAGTCCATCACTGTTCTCAGCAGCCTAAATTGAATGTTCTCCAATTACTCTGAAAGCTAGTTAATACAAAAATAAATTTCTCATGCCCAGGTCCTGACTTGTGAATTTTTAGGCATGTGAGTGTGATTTATTTATTTATTTACCTTACTTTTCCCTCTCTGCACTGTATAAAACCCCATATGAATGACAAGGGAGGGCTGATCTTCTTAATGTGTATAGCAGTCAACTTTCGATACACACAATGCTCTCAATGTATCATACAAATAACTTGAGAAAAAGAGAGATTTCTTAACCCTCTAAATTATACTTATCAGCATTTTTAGTTGCAAGATAAATGTTATGTTTGTTATGTTTATCTTGTGTTCTCGATAACTGAAGAGTTATACTAAAACCTTCAAATAAACTAGATTTAATCCCAATCAAAAAGTCATGCTCTGAGTCAGATGTGATGTCAGCTTTGTAATAGCAGTGTTTCATTATGAGGTATTGTTTGTGTTTCACAGAGTTCGTAGGATCTTTGTGAAAGCAAAAATCATGAAAGCTCCTTTCTGAAAGCATTTATGTGTATTACATTTTTTTAGGGCTAGGCTTTTAGTTGCTTTCCACTGCTCTTTTCATCAAAAGGAATATCACACTCTGATTTGAGCAGCAAAAATATCATGTTGCCTGAAAGGCAGGCTCTAGTTTTCCTTTGGAATGAGTAGCATAAAGTCTGTTGCAAATGTACTTGTTGCAGAGATTTAATCACCTCTTTCCTAGTAAATTATGAAGAAAGATATTCTCAACAAAGCTGAGATAAAATATTGGAGTGTGATCCACCCACTCACAGCTGCCTTTTAAACCATGTTTCCTGCCTAGAAACTACTGATCCATGGAGTTAGCATGACTTGATGTGAACTACCTTTTGCTATTAGACCTTTGTGGTATGCCCTGTGTTGGAAAGGAAGTGGAGCTAGCAGGGGCCAGCAGAGACAATCCCAAAGCACGCGAGATGGAAGTACTGCCACTGCCCCTGTGTTAGTAAGAACTCAGCATAAAGCAGGACTGTTACAGAAATAATGCTTGCCTATGTTTCCGAAACAACCGCCTGTTTAGACAAACCTGAGTGTTAGTCTGCAGAGGCAGAGAGTGCCCAAATGGTTGTGTAATCTGAACAATTTAGAGAAATTTCTGAAAAATAAACCTTGAAGAGAAGGTGTCCTGGAGGTTCCTGTGAGCAGAACAGTATTATACACTATGCTGCATGCTGTACCAGGATTTGCCCAAAAAATCCCACAAGATCAGCATATTTTAAGGTAGGGTTTTTTTCTTGCTCCCTGTTACTTTTTCCTTCTAGGAGCAGTAAGCCAGCCACCAAGCACTGGTATTTTCACTTCTCTTCTAAGAAATGCCCCTGATGAGGACCACAGAAACAAAAGATAGCTCTGAAGATCTGAAAAACAGGCAAATGAAGGTTGTAGTTGACTGGGATTTTATTCACAGGCCTAGTTCATCCTCCTCAAGAAAAACAACGTGTTTGTTATGCTCACTCTAACCACCACTTCCAAGAAAGTGAAAATAAAAAAGGCAACAGCATCCTCAAAGGGAGGACTGTTACATATTTTTGGCACTAGTCTGCTTCCAGATTGCATCTATTTTTTATGTATTTTCAAGGTCCAAGAGTAGGGGGACTCCCAGATCCCACATTAGTTCAAAGAGTTAAAACATTCAGCAAGCTGAACTCCTTGCTTTGGCATGTCTATCAAAGTCTTTGAGCCTTTAATGTAATTGAAAACAATTGTCCCAGTGGGGAGGTCTAACACTCTGACCAGTTGCAGTTAAATGCCTGAAGTGCCTGAGAAAACTAGAGGGGTTATAAGAATTCAAGGGTAAACTACATGACATGGTTCTGGTGATAATAGTGTTCCAGAATTTATATTTATTAATATTGCCTTCTTTTGGTCAGACTCCCACAGGAAATCCTGAGGAGTACATGTCTCTGGCATGTTTTATCTTAGATAGTCCCATCCTTGCGGTATTGCATGCTGATAGCAGGACAGAAGAGTACCTTTGAAAATCTCTGGTCTTTATAGAAGCTGCGGATGACAACAAACAGGACCTTCAACACTCTGGGAAGACAATCCATCTACTTTCTTTAGTTATCATTAAAATGTCTTTTAGACATAGGTCATAACTGGAAACCTATAAAGGATGTCTGTGTATTAGGCACTTCCCACAAAGCCTGGTCCCTTGCGATTAAAATTTATCACATTGTTCTTCTGGTTACAAATACTGCTGATATGTGTCATTACTGCAGAGCACTGCTCATAACATTTTGACTTTACTCCAAATATTTTTTTTAAATTCTGTGTTTCCCATAAAGAACCCACTCCTGAAGTTTTTAAAGACACCCATTACTTTAAAGTTTTTAAGCCTATTTTAAAGGTTGTTAGCTATTTTATTTTCCTGTTAAACATTCGCTTACACTGACAAATAGCTCAATGGGAAACTTCAAGTTACCCTTTGTGGTCCCTGGGATGTAGCAAAGAGCATACAGTCTTATCAGTTTATAGGGCAGTTTATAAATACTCCATCTCCCTAAAAGCCCTGTCTTGACTACAATTGGTGTCTCTAACATTGTCTCTTCCTTGTGTTCGCTTCAAGAGGCTTCCTAGTTTTGCTTTTTTAAAAATTTCAAACAAATTTTTGATTTGCATGTTTACTGGAGAGGAATCACTGCATAATTATTGTTTTACTCTTGCCTCCTTGCTGGAATAAGCTTATTTGCTGTGAGCAATGCTGGATCTCTAGCTTTGGGAAGTTAAATACATTTTTGCCAGTCTTTCTAAGAAGAGGTTTACAACATCGTACCATGTATTGTTTTTCTGTGTATGTGCACATGCAAGCACGTGTGCCTCTCTGCCTGACCCCATGTCCTTAGCTGTTAAACCCTTTACCAATTTTAACAAACATTGACTGAGCAGCAGCAGGAGCACAGGGATAAAAAACTCAAAAATATTCAAGTTTCATGAAATAGTTGATTAGATAGAGAAAAGAAATATTGTTATGCAACTCCTGAGGAGAATTCTGGCAGCTGACCTTGTCTCTCATGGGACATTGAAGAACCCTCTTTGAGCCACTCCTGGGCCTTCTCTATCTGCACAGCCAGAGCATGTATAGAAGCAGGACAAGTGTTCCGTTCGCCTGCTTTGTCCTGCTGGAGACAGAGGGGTGTATTTCAATATCATTTGCTCCACTGCTACCCACTTACTTCCCTGCACAAGTGGGTCACAGGTTACTACGGCCACGCTGTGGTGCTAGGTTAGGCCTGGATGGCATCAGCATCCAGACTGTGGCACTGCGTCATGCAGAGCACAGAGCTTCACTAACCCACCCATCCTGACCTCACAACGGAGGCGTAAAGTACTTGAGCATATGCTTGGGATGATGCACCTGGATCAGCTGGCTTTAGGGACCCTGTGCTGATGTGTCTCAGGCAGAGATGTGGACAACTGATACCTTGTCCTGGGACCTTGTCCCACCAGCCTCTCTGTAAGGAGTAGCTGGGTCTGGTAATAAGCAGACAGAGGATAAAAGAAGGACCAACACTGGAAGGTAACATTCATTTCAAGAATTATCAGTTTGCAGGCATGGACATATATGAAAATCTGATGTAGAAACCAAGTAAAAAAGCCTATATTTTGTACTCAGCACTCACCACCTTATTCTGAGAAGCACTATAGTAAATTTATTTCTTAGATAGCTAACTTCTTTACTTGTTACTCACCTTCTTGTATCTGCTCCTTGCCATCTCATCCATCTCTTCTACTTCTCCTTGCTGTTCTTCCTTTGACCAAGGTATGTCACGGTTCCCGTCAGAAAGACATCTCGTCTCGTGCAAGCCAGGGAGTGCTGCATGGCAGGAAAAAAAAGTAATCTGAAAATGACAGTGATCTCTGCCCCATCTGTCTGATTCTTCTCACTACACAATATATTTGAGAAACATAGGAAAAAATGAAAAAGAAAGGACACAAATTAAGGATAAACTGTGCTTTCAGATATCTGAGCGGAGAGAGAACTGGGACTTGTTGCATCTTTGGATTTCATAGCATCTAAAATCAAATAAGAAAAAAAAAAAAAAATCCCTTTACCTGTGCTCAGGAAATGGATATACTCTCTCCTTGTTCCCAGATGGCACCACAGTGGTTTCTGTAAAACTAGTGACAGGGGAAAAAAAATCATTTTGCTGATGTGTGAGTAGGCTGAAGCCTGATCCAAAGAGCATTAAAGTCCCTCTGGCAGGACTGCCAATGCCTGGAGTGGGCTCTGGATCAGGCTCCACGGGATACTCGAAAGCACTCAGAAGGAAATTATATTCCCCTGTCATGCCCTCCTCACAACAGTTCCCACAAAGAGCACAGCTCGCTGCCTGTTTTGACAGAAGCCCTGGAAACAGCATGTATAGTATTAGAGAGCCAGATGATAGAAGGCGCTGGATTTTGCCCTTTGATACATTTCCAGTAGAAATGTGTTGGTTCCCTTCTCCTAAATGTTTTTGGATCAATTTCATGTGGAACTGGGGGCCTTTACAGGGATGAGCATCCCCTCTCCCTTTACACCGAGGGTGCTCCAACGTGATGGCCGTGCTGAGCTCTGTTGAGAAACACAATGGATGGTGCCTCTGGGAGAAAGGCTGCCTGATGGTAGGGCCAGAAGGTCCAAACTTTGACTCCACCCAGAAACTCTGGGGACTCCCAGAAACCCAAGCTGGAACAGGACTGCCTTAGAGAGAAAGGAAAATAAGGTGGACATAAAGAAGAGAGGGAAACTCTTGTCTAGGCTGGATTGCATGGGGGCCCCCAGCACATGAATACAAGAATTCCAC
This sequence comes from Porphyrio hochstetteri, assembly GCA_020800305.1. Classification (NCBI taxonomy): domain Eukaryota; kingdom Metazoa; phylum Chordata; class Aves; order Gruiformes; family Rallidae; genus Porphyrio; species Porphyrio hochstetteri. The sequence continues at coordinate 64,018,862 of CM036907.1, read as the reverse complement.
TGGCCTTGTGATGTTTTGAAAAGTAAACTATGGAAGAAAGACCAGAAACTTCAAAGAAATTCCTGATTTGGAAATTGTCTGATGTAAAAGGTGTTAGTGTAGAGGAGGGTAGAGAAATAGCCTGTTCTTAAAGGCACTCTACAAGAGGTCAAATGTTGGTCTGGCTCATATGGCCATTTTTTCCAGTTGTACAGTATATTGTGTAAACTAAATATAATGTAAAGATGCAAAAGCTTCCAGAAATGTCATCTTACAGACATTTGCTTGGATGCAATCCATGATTATGTGAAAACATTTACTTTGAGATCTAAAAGCCATGGGTTACGTGGGTGTTCTGTACATTTTGCATTGGAACTTAAGCTATAGAGCCAGAACAGATTGGGAGCCTTAATTTGAAATTACTTGCATTGGTATACTGGCCCGTGCCATACCCAAACATAAATGTGGGTGAGTAGATGTGACAGAAGGAGAGGATAGTTCATGACCTGTTGGAAAGGACTCACAGAAACCTTTACATATGGCTGGGATGTGGGATATGAGTCAAATCTCTGCTGTCAATCTCATACTTGCAATTGCCCCTAAAAGTGGGTTACTAGAAAATCTCTAGACCAAGATATGGGTAGATTTTTCAAAAAAGAGTATACTTCTGTCTGATTTTTGCTACTCAGTATACCCAGCTGTGGCATGGGAGAGTTTTGGGTTCTGCAGTTATTTGAAAGACTTCAAATACAAACAGAATTTCCAGGACACAGATTTTTTTTGAGTGAAATGAGCACAATAATAACTAAGAAAGAAAGAAAGAAAGAAAGAAGAAATGGGAGAATCAAATTAATTAATTCCCACAAAATATCCAGAAATCTCATTCGGATGAGGGTTTGCAACCCTTACTGTTGGTGTCAGTGCAGCTGTGGGTGGAATAAGCTGTTGCACAAACTCAACCCTGGGGCTGTGAACCTGGTCCTTTTCTATCTGCATTCACGGGCCATGAAGTTTTAGCAGGATTCAGACTCTTCCAGGCATCCGGACACAAAGCAGATTCAAAAAGTGCAGTCTCAATATCCTGATAATTAAAACACACACACAAAAAAATAACATTCAATCTATTTATAGCAATAATCATATAAAAAGGTCAGGAATAAATTTTGGCTCTCTTCTAGTCAAAAGATTCTTACAGTTTGTGTTAGTGGAGAAGGATTCACACAAGGAACATATTTCAGCTTAAGACAGTCAGTCACATGGCTTGGCCAGCGTATACACTTAGTGTTGTTTATGCCAAAACAAGAATCAGACAGGAACTGCAATTTATGAATTTTGTTGCTTTAAACATCAGAAAACATGTTTTCCAAACCAAAACCTGAGTAGCCTAAGGAATATAAAATCAATGGGTCAATACCTCTCCTGTCATAGCTAGAATTTATGTCAGAGGTATGAATTTAGACAAATTGCTTTTCTCAAGCTGATGAAATAAATGAAATAGCATGTGACATAGTAGGGAACTTTACTACATGAAAATTGATCAACCCTTCAAATGCTGGTTGTCAAGAATTCATATTCACACCTTATGTTTTCCTTAAAAGAAATGCCATGCCATCACAAATCTCACCAAAGGCACCTCTGCACTTAGTGGCCAGTGCCTGTACTGTGTTACAGGTATCTGTTTGTGGAGAAGAAAGTAAAAATTAATTCAAATCCCACAGTCATCTCTTTAATGCACTAACTACTTACCTTTGCAACACACCGGGGCAAACGTTTACTTCACGTTCTCAGAAACAGGTCCTGGATGGCTGCATGAAGATTTAATCATAACTGTGAAAACTGGCAGTGTAAGTGTGCCCTTTTGTTTAATGAATGTATTTGTGGCAGGAAAGGGGGAGGAGGGGGAAGGGCCCAACTGGCACAAGTTATTGTTTTGAACTTCCACTGTACTCCGGCATAAACGGATTTGGTTTCTAACGGAGCAGGCTAAAACCTCTTCTGAGGCCTTTGCTTTATGTCCACTTCAACGTTTTGAGCCACATTAGCAGAGGTCATGGTTGAAAATAAACCAGTCCTGTTCTACTCCCTCACCTTCACTTTTTGTACCAATAGAAATCCAACTAAAATTACACTGTTTTTATTTTTTTAGTCAAGCAGCAGGGGCATCGCTGCTGGCTTCCCTGGTAGTTCTGGCTTATTTTGGTTTGGTGTACATGCAGCTAGAGCCTCTGTTACACCAGCTTGAAATCTCTTGATGTTACAGTGCCTGCAGGGTATTCTCGTTTGCTGCATACTCTGGTAGATGGCTGCTTCTCAAAATTGGTATTTTCTGTGGGAAAGGTTTTACTTAGGGGAGAAAAAAATTACATATAGAAATGAAGAAAATCATTAATACCTGAAGGGCTCAGTCACTCTCTCTCTGCATGGAAAATGGGAAACAGAGACATAAAGTTTGATCGTTTGTACTGACAGTAGCAAGACTGCTGATGGATGTGAATCTCAGAGGGAAGTCCCTGCACCTCTATGTCTAGTCAGCACCACTGATAGAAACATAGGAAATAGCAGGGGCAACTGGGTGTAATTAAAATCTTGATTAGTTGAGGGTTTGTTTAGTTTCAGTTTTCAAAACCACAACCCCCACTTGGCTTTGAAATTGCATCTGGATCTCAGCTCTGTGTAATTTCATCGCTTCTTAATGGTGCCAACCTCGTGTTTTCACTACTTGTGAAGTTTGGCACTGCTATCAAGAAACCACTTCTAGAGATAGCTTGCAATAAGAACAGCTTTCATTAACACTAACCAGAATAATTCTTATAGTAGCAAAGAGTAATTTGTAAGCCAATGGTACCTTTGAATCTTGGAGACATCAAAGCATGTAAGGCAATGCCACTTAGTTATCACAGCAGATAATTCTCTACAAAATACAGCGACTCAGAAAACTACTAGTGATTCCAAGCTGTATTTTCTTCCTAGTTTAAAAGTGAAGTAGAAAAATTACTCTTCATTTTGCTGTTTAGCCCCTTAAATGCTATTGATTAGGCAATGTTTATATTTATTTTACAGTTTTATATATATATATACACACACTATATGCTTTTAATGATCTCTCCTCAGTTTCCACATTTTCATGCATTTTACATTTATAAGCTTTTTGTTCTACATTTCTATCTACTTTCAGACATACACTTCTATTACCAATGCTAATAAAACTTTCTTCTTCCATTGGCAGCAAAAAAAGGTAGTTAATTCCCTTACAGAGAGACAGGCCAAGACCTATGAACCACCTCTGTTCCCTTATTTTAAGGAGGCTTTATAGGTTGCCCTCTGCCTTGACCTTCTGCCTATGGTTTAGATCCACACCTAATATTCAGTGTAAAAAGCCTGCATTCATATCAGTCAGTGCAATCCCACTCATTTTCACATGGGCTTATGAATGCCCATGTTCCTTTTCCAGAGAGGCATCATTATGCTATGCACAAAAAAAAAAAAGAAACCCACCAGATTTCTTTCTTACTTACTCAGTTACATAGCTAGGGTTATAGTTTATTGCTGGACACTCAGCTATGACTGGTCTCTGATGGCCAGCAGATGAGGTCAGGGCAGGCCCCTGGTCATCCACACGATTTAACTGCTCAATCCCTAGTTTTGGTTTTAGATGGCTCCAGTGAGCTTTCTCCAGGGCTCTGCTGGTACAATTGTCTCAGCCCTTCACTCCAGGACCCTCTTCTAAATGTCTGCTTAGATTCCTGGCCCTCTTTTACTTAGCAATATAGATACAGCCTAATGACTATACAATTCAGTGCTGAAGCTCTCTTGCAGCATTAAAAATTCTAAGTTTTTTTTCTGTAGCTCATGAGAAACTCTTTTTTTCTTTCCCTTTCACTGTTTTTCCAAATAGAAATGCTCCCTATCTGCATACTCAGTACTCTTCTACCCCAAACCCTTGATTTCTATGACTCTGATGGATCATGCTTTTCTCAGCTCCTTCCTGAGCTTCTGTCTTATCAGGCTTCAGTGCAGGTCATTAGTCTCTAATGAATTTTATAGGTATTCTGGAGAATGTTTCTAATATGTTACAAAGATTCTGATAAGCTCTTTATTCATTAGCCATCCTAGAGTATGACTCTGGGGGTGAAACCACTTCTCAGAGCTGTTAGGTTGTTTAATGACCACGTATTTATTTCTTAAAGGTCAATAAGAGCAAGCTGGCTAGCTAGTAAAGGAGTAGCATAATTGCACCCATTGTTTAAAACCTGATGCAATACTGATTGTAGTCAATAGAAAGATGGAAAGCTCCAGTCCTCCTTGAGTGGAGATTTCTGAGTACAATCATGAGTGCACAGAGCTTCACATAAAACAATAACTGCACTCTTTTCAGAGAGATTTTCACTTCCTTGTGTTACATGCTGTACAGAATGGACTGGAGCAGTAAAATGATCCAAATGACAAGAGGTGATTTTTCCCTAAGTGCTTCAGAACAGTCTACATTGAAACAGGACAGCACCACTGATTTTCTACCCCGACAAGTTAATTGGCTATTTTTTAATTTTTTTTTTTTAATGTTCTGAAGATTGAAGCTGTGAATTGGTGGAAAATGTAGTTAGTAACAAAGAGTCTCTAACTGATCTTAGTCAGGAAATGTTTTTCAGAGTTTGTTCTAGTGAGACATCTAGCTGCTCTTGTGTGCTAGTATCAGTGTGAAGAAAAAAGAAAATGGTTGCATCCAAAGCCGAAAGTTTCAGATGCAATTAGGAATAATGATATTTTTTATTTATCAGTAAGGGTTAACTGAATGCTTACATCTTTGTCGAGGGCCCTTTAGGTCTAATACATGCCTAGAATGAAATGTGCAAGTTCCAGCAAAGATAATCAGATTATTCTCATCCTTAAGAGTTAAGTGCGTTCCTGGAGTAGGATCTGTGTAAAAGAAAAAGGGCCAAGACTACCCAGCTGCAAGCCTAGCGAGCTTACGCCAGGTTTGAATCTGCTCCAGGAAAGATAAATGACTGCATATCCATAATTTACAGGACTATAAATATCAAGAACGCTGTTGATGTCATACTGGAGCACACAGGCCTCCATCAGGTAACATTTCCGTTGGCTGTGAGATGAGTGCCTTTTAGCACAGGACTACAGGACAGAGCTGTCACAGCCTATTTTAGCGTTTCCTCATTAAAGCTCCGTGTGTCCCAGTTACTATCGGTTTTATCATTGAGGTTTCTTAGTTTATTTTAACAGTGCTTTTTCACTACAGACTGTGACTGTACCAGCTTTTTGTGTTCCAGAGGACAAATGCTGTCTATCGTGTTATCCACGCAGGTCTCTGCAGTGACTCCTTTAAGGAGTGAGGGTGACAGAGCCCTGGGACAGGCTGCCCAGGGAGGTGGTGGAGTCTCCTTCTCTGGAGATATTCAAGACTCGTCTGGACGCCTATCTGTGCAATATGAGCTAGGGAGCTGCTTTGGCAGGGGGTTTGGACCCGATGATCTCTTGAGGTCCCTTCCAACCCCTACGATTCTGTGATTCTGTGAGATTGCTAAGGGCTAAAGTGTGGCCTGACCCATTCAGTCACAGGCTGCACAGCAGAAGCATGGCACCTGGAGGGGAAGACAGGCACAAGAGGGGCAAAGGGACAAGTAATGATTTGAGCTCATTTGTTGCCTGATGATACTAAATCTTAATTAGTTAACGACTGCCTAGGTTCTGGTTCTTGGCAAGTTCAAACTGCATCCAAAAGAGAACGTAGGAGGTCAAAACCCAAGATATTACTTCTTCATTGTAAGGATGAAGTTTTATAAAGTCCAGGGCTTTTATTCTGAAATTTATTATGCATTCTTTATTTTGGCAGGTCTGAGATAAAACAGCAAACATACTAATGAAGACAAGAACTGTCCTAAGGAAATACCTCCTATTAGTTAGTAAGCAGACACAGTGGCCTGGATTAGGAAGGAACATGACAACATTGTTGAAAATGAAGATGTGTATCCTAAGTGAAGCCAATGGGTTCACAGAAGCCAGGGCTGTATAACCTGCTGCTGCACATCAGGATTCCAGGAGAGGAAATGAACATTACGCATGGTGAGAGCCGTAATACACCAGGGTGAGATAAATTTACTTCTTTAACTGCATTTCATCTTAGAAAATTTAAAGTAGCATTTCTGTACTGAGAAAGACTCCAGAAGATCATTTGTCTGATGCAATGCTGCCTTCCAAATGGAAAGATGATTGTCAGCTCTCTGGGTCGCTGACTTTTATCTCGCTGATAAATGAACGTTAAGTGGTCAGTTGTTGAAAAAAGCCCTCTTTTTAATTGGATATGTGAACTGGACCTTACATAACCTGGCAGTGTGCTATCATCCCTGGAGCTTGTCACTCAGATAAAACCATCTTGGCTTCTTCAGGAATGTGGGTGTTCAGTGTCTACATGTTTGCTACTTGGAGGGGAAGATCATAGACATGTATGTTCTGATATAAAGAGAGAAATCTTCCAGTTTTGGTTCAGTAGGAATTTGCTCAAAATAGGCAATAACAAAGGAAACCACATTTGAACCTAACCAGATAAAGTTGTATAGCTCCCGCGTTGTCCTGCTTGAACTGATTTGTCCATAGCTCTTCAGAAAGATCCGATCAAGTACACTGAAAGTTCTTTGTAAAGACCAGGAAGAGGCCAAGAAGCCCTTCAGCTGAGGAACACTGCTGTCACTCAAACTCTCCATGGGTATCCTGGGGAAAAGGAGTTCGAGATGTGCCAACAGCTGCCCAATTTTTCTTCACTCGTGGTGGGTCCACTACTAGAGGGGACGTGCCTGCATTGCCCGTTTTTTGAACACAGCTCCAAGAAAAATCTCAACTGCTGTGAAAGCCAGAGTTCATGAACTGCATATTTTTCCTTGCTTTTTGTTTTGTCTTCTGGATTTCTTTTTAGTTGTTGATTTATCTCTCACTGTGAAATCTCCCAGTCTTTTAAATACTTAAATTTTTGTTGTGGAATTGCTGCAGGTCTGTATGAGGGTCAGTTGAAGTCCCTATCACAACAAATACCACCATAGACACTCCTCCTTCAGCCTCAGAACAGCTTCAGCTGTTCCCTACAGGGATGACAGTTCCAACATATTCCCAAGTCCTTGCCATTGCTCCACTGCAAACAGTGCTCAGTCCACCACAGGAGGTGGCAGGCTGTTCACTGAACTGTCCTCACCCAGAACTACTTAGGACAGCCAAAATAAAACAGGTAGTTTCACATATATGGGAAGTGCTCACACAAAATGGGCCAAAAAAAGACCTGAAGGTAACATACCTTCTAGCAGAAGAATAGTGATGAGCTGCAAGGGCAGATCCCTTCTCCTTTAAGATAGCTGGAACTGAAAAAGACCTATGTCCATGGCTGGATGATCCCTCGGTTTTAAACCATCCTAAGCATTCACTAGAGACAGCTCAGCCTGCTCCTCACTCACACCATGCTGTTGCCTCCTCATGATGCTTTTGAGTTTCTTGGTCCTCTATCTGTAAGATATACTCCACAAGCTGAGAAGAACTGAAATAGGACCTGTTTTATGGCTTGTGTAAATAGTCCACAGAGTTCTGAAAATACAGCTTCTGCTCATCAAGAGTGCTCTTCTGCCATCCGTTGTGTATTGCCACTGCTTGATGTGGTTCCTGGAGGTAAAATCATCATAACCAGAACAGAGTTCAAAGAAGGGAGACTAATAATTGGCCTGGTCTTGATCTGATATCTCCATTGCTTAATTCCTAATTTATTTTTGTGTTAGTTTTAATGGCCCAGACTGACTAATGGTCTGGGGCTTCTTTGCGGAGTGTTGATGGATTTAATTTGTTGGGGTTTTGTTTTTTATTCTTTTAAACTTTATTATATTTCAGTTGATTTAACAAAACAAAGTTATTAAACAAGTTAAATAATTTCTGTCATTAAACAAAATGGTCCAGAGCCTTTAAAGAACGGAGTAGATGTCATCCAGCCCACTTAAAAGCCTATATTTAAATCTTACTTTGTAAACTCATTTAAATCACATGTTCTTACATGATCTGCTGCTTGAAAGTTGTTTCCTTTGAAACTTTCCTCTATGTGCTTCCATGCAGGAAATAAGATAAACTTGTTTATTTCATTTGTCAGTTTTGTGTTTCTGAATTTCTTCATCAAATCTGTTATCTTCTTTAAGTATCCAATCCTTGCCCAAGTTATGTGCAGAGAGGGGAATGGTTTTACTGCTGTACTTGCAGTGCTGGAAAGCAAGGCAAGCCAAGAGCAAGCAGTGGTGCTGGCTTTTGAGAACTACAGAAAGACAAAACGAAGAAATTAAATGAGCATTTTACTTAGGAGGAAATCCTGCAGGATGAGAAAGCCAAATATTTTTAGGATAATTCAGGTTGGAACAGAACTCCAGAGGTCAAAGGGTTCAACTTTTCCAGTCCAGTGATGTATCACAGTCAAATACTTGCTTATCACTTGCTGCTTTTCCTGTCCTTTTCTTTTACTTAGTTGACTCTACCTTCTATCGATTTTTAAAATCTGAACTGGCCTTAGCACGTCATTAGCATTTGCATAACACAAGTACATTTTATTTATCAGTGAATTCAAAGCAGCTAATTAGACACACACAGTCTGTAGGCCGAAGATCTGCTGAAATCAGCAATAAGGCTAATTTTTAAACATGCTTGTGAAAAGGACCCTAACACACATGGTAGCCTCTCTCTTCTAAAGCTGTGTGGAGGTCTTCCAAGTTCTTCAGGATTCACAAAGGAGAATAGGGTGAATGGACTCAGACAGTAAAAAGCTTAGATGAAGAAAAGAAATGAGTGCTTTTCAGAGCTCCATCCAGGGAAGGCAGGCTGGGATTCCCCAGGCTGTCTCCAAGCAGAAGGAGTTAGGTTAAGAAGTAAACAATAACTGGTTGAGAAATATGCAATTTCTGAATGTTATTATCATGCCATCATTCTCTAGCAATGAACTCTCCACTTACTGCCCTGAAGAGAGGAGATATTTTTTATTATGGAAGTGTTGGTAGGGTTATCCAGACATATTATTCTTTGGAAAAAAGAAGAAACACTCTATATAGATCTAGAAAAATCCAGCCTTATTTGCTAGTGCGCAGATTTCACCATGCATTTCTTTTCCAAGGTCTGCTTCACTGGTACCATTTCTTCTGCTGTACTGCCCCTGGCCAGTTTGCAGAAAGGAATACCAAAGTTGTCTCCAGTGTCATGAAAAGCAGCAGACAGCAGCTACAACTCTAGTGTAAATGAAGCTACCAAGCTTCCTACTGACCAATGCTAGGAAGAAACCTCCCAGCAAGTCTGTGCTCAAGCAGTTCACAAGCAGATGAAAGGTACTGGAAGTGCTCAACAACACTGTGCTGACCTTAGTGAAACAAAGCTGTCAAGCAAAACCGGGGCAACTGCACCCCCATGATTTTATTTTTAATTGTGTAGGTCAGCCTTAGTGTTTCTGTTCACGTGGCTGCCAGCCAAAAGTGTTTAAAAGGCCTTTTCAGTGTGTAGCAAGGAAAAATACTCTCTTCCCTGCTTGGGGGTCTAACAGACTCACCCTTTCTGCCTAGTTGGCAGAAATTTTGTATTAGGACTGCTCATTTCCTTAGTGCTTGCACAGTTTCTACCTCAAATACATATTGATTCATGCCTAGGACTCTACACACAGAACTAGTCCAAATTTAATAATGATTGTGGCAGGATTTTAATGGTCATTAACCGTATTTCTACTGTAAGTTTTCTTTCCCAGGCAAAACATACATACACTTGCATGCATTTTTAAGGAGTTGGGAACTATTCAAAACAAGAGTTATTTTGAGGGTTAGGAAATAGCTTGTCTTGAGGTTGCCAAGTGATTTTGGAATAACTCTTTGCATGATGGAGTGGAGGGAAAAATGGAGATAAAAACATCAGTCCTTCAGTTCAAGGAGACTAGATGCTTAAAAGGGAAAAAAAAAAAAAAAAAAACAAAACCACAAAAAGAAACTAAAGTAAGCATTTCACCTTCTTATGCTTCCACATCCAGATCCCCCTTTATTTTCCACTCCAAAGCTCTGCAGAGGAGCTCCAGCCACGTTTTGCTGACCATGCCCTCTGGCAGCCTACACCAAAATAAAAAGGCAAGAAGCCCTCTCCTGTATTTTCCCCTCCTCCACCTTGAGAGGGTTTGAAAGATAGAGGGAACACATTCAATGATGGGCATGTGGAAATGTCATTAGTCACATTTAGATAAGTTTATAAATGTACAAAGTAGCTCTTAGGACCTGACATAGGCTTGAGGTGAAACATCTGAGCCTCATCCAAAACTAGGGACTTTCAGCTAGTGTAAATCAGGTATTGTGATACATCCCAGCTGAGGCTTCAATGCCAGGACTCATCTCCACAGTCTGTAAAGCTCCTGACTTTTATTAAGGTATTATAAAACGTTCATAAATAGCTGCAATACGTGACCACTGAATAACAGTGAAATGCAACCCCCCTTCAACTTATTTCCTGACTTTGAATTTTAAAATAAGAATCCTTGCCTTTACCTTCAGCACGCTTTGTTTTTCCTTCCCAGGGTAAGGAACTATCAAATTCATCCCAGGGCCAACTGAGAGATGGAACCTCTTAGGATGGGCAGAGCCATCCATGCTGAACATTTGCTGTATCCAGGCTTGCACAAAAAATAATGTGGCATACAGATGCTTAAGTTTTTATAAGCCTAGATAATGCTTTAACTTAATATTTTTGACTAAGTTAAGGGGTAAAACAACAAATAACCCATGATGCTTCCTCCTTTTTCTTCCTCTTGAAAACCAACAGGCATTTTTGAGAGAAGGTAGGATAAAACTTGTGCTTTAGTGGTGCTTGCCTGAGGTCACGATGATATGTTGGAACTTCCTCAGAGTATTTTAATTTTAAAGCATCTAAAATTATAAAATATTGGACATTAATAGTTTAAATATTACCATGCAATAACAGTTTTAAAAAGAATAAAAGTTAAAAGTCAAAATCAAACCACCTGTAAGTCTTTTGCTTTCCAGATGTTACTGTGCAATCTCAACCAAATCGTGATGACTTCTTATCTTGTCTCCCAAACTTATCCTTTTTTTCCCAAATATTAGAATATCCTTCCTGAAGGTGGATCTTAAATCTAGGTTTGTTAAGCCAAGCAATCCTGTGGATGGGTTAATTTTGAAATACATATTTAAGCAGCCAGGTTTCCAGAGAAACTGGTTTTGAAAACTCTTTTCCTCCCCAAAAGTTATCTGGAAAATTAAGCTCTGGGATAAGGTTATCAGTATAAAGTTTCCAACTGTTTTAAAGGAAATAAGGAATGAGGAGGAAGGAGAAACAGTATGGGACTGAAAAAAAGAACAATCACAATGCTTGAGCATAAGGTGAATGGCCATCACTTGGTCAAACAAACCGGTTATCTCTGCTCCTTGATATCAGAGCACGTAACTTATGGTGTAATTAACTGCTGCAGAGCCAGAGTCAGGGAGAAGAGACATATTCTAATTCTGTGAGCATGCAGGAACAGGCATTTAGGGCCTCAAGAGAAATTGCATCAAGTCCTTTCACCTGCCATTGTCAGGCCAGGGGAGATGCTATGCTGTGAGAAGCCTGTTGCACGGCACTCCACGAGATTGAAACCAAGGCCCACGTCAGACCTGTGGCAGACAGAGCCCCATCTGACATTGTGCGGATGGTCAGTGTGAGGTCTCACTCAGGCCCAGAGTGCTGCTTACATGGCAAAACACTGCTAGCACTAGCAGCTGCAGCCTATTTTCACAAATATCTGACAAGTTTTTCTGGCTCACTGCCAGTTTGAGCTGCACCTAACCTTGGTCTGTCCTTCTAGCTCCACAATCTTTTGTAGCTGCTGCTCAAATCTTAGATGTGTACTGAATGAAGCTCCTTTCCTCCCCCCCAATGTGCAGACACCCCACCCCAATAAATTAACCCAACAAGTGGCTTCATCTCTACAAAGCTGTGACTTCCCACACTTTATCCTCCTCATTCAGCTTAAAGACATCAGCACATTCCTGACTTCATCACTTGTTAACTCCCTTTTGCTAATGGCCAGTGCATCCTCTCTCACTGGCATGCCCAGATTTGATATGACTTGAACTCTCACATAAAGTCTTGAAGGCTGTTTATGTGCTCAAATTGCTATTATGGTACATAAAAACCTCTCAAATTGTATTTTAGTGTTGCTTATGCATCCAGAATTGAGAGACTTTCAGACCTTCTTAGACTGTATTGCCATGATGTCCATCTTGCAAGCACCTGATAAGGAGCAGCCAGCCTGAGTAAGAGCAAGACCTCTGCTGTTTTCTGTTTGATTACCAAAGGTTAATCCTTTGGCAAAGTGCCAGAGGATTTAATGAAGTCAGCAACAGCATCATTATACAAAAACATCAAGTGAAAAGTTTTCTTCAGCAGCTATTCCAAAAAAAGAAAAACATGGAGTGTAGCAGAATGATGCGTCACCAAACAGATTTTTCACTATGCTTCCAAGATCCAGAAATTGTGACACTTTACCAAAAAAGAAAGGAATTTAACTATTTATTTATATTTCAAATGATAGACAGTATTTCAAGAATCAAAGGGTTCACTGGAGAGAATCTGCAACACTCCCCTGCCTAAGTACAGGTTCAATTACATTCCAGACACTGGCTTGACCAACAGGTCCCTAAAAGCCATCACTGATGAGGATCCCCCAGTCTTCTTTTAACAGAAGTCTCCCCTTTTCTTGAAATAGATTGTGAAGTGGTTAGCACTGCATTCAACAGAGACTGACAGACTCATAGGGGTTGGAAGAGACCTCTGGAGATCATTTAGTCCAACCCCCTTGCAATTTTGAGATTTGGAGCTGTTACCTCAAAGTTAGTGTGGAGGTAGACAGGGAGCAGCAATAGCAGCTTAGAAAATAACTTTGGAGGACAGGAAGCTAAGAAACTGTAAAATCATCAAACATTCAAAAAATCAGAGTAATAATATTGTATAAAATGTCAGGCATATCCAGTTTGGAAATTCAGAGGAAGCACACAAAGCTGTTCATTAGACTCCAAACCTTTGTGATGAAAAGTAATTTTGGATCAGAAAATAACAAACATTCCCATAATACATCTTCCTGCAATCTTCACATTCAACTATAAGAAAAAATACTTAATCTGGTTTAATCAAAACTAAAGTTCCTGGATTTGGGAACTTTTTAAGGCAAAGGAGGAGTTCTTGGCCCTTTTCACACTGTGCAAAACTATTCCAATCGTTTCTTCAACTGGTATAACTAAACATACTGTGTTCTGACTTATAAGTGTACGAAATGTTATTCCAGCTGATTTTTTCACCAGTTCACAGGAAAATTTTTAAATGTCAGTATTTGTTTCTAAATCATTAAACTTGAGTTAGCACAGCTATCCTGCCCCATAATCACTGAAGGTTGTACTTAAGCATAATGTTTGATTACCTCATTTTTTCTTCTTACAGAAATAATTATATTCACACTTGAAAGTCACTGCAATATCAATTGAATAGATGGCATTTAAAAGCTGTTACTAGAGCTTATGTTTAATAAATATTTTAGCACATAACCTGTCCCTCTCAAAACCAAATGGTCCACACTATTCCAGTGCTTTTCATCACTCCTTGCATCCAAAGGACTCTTCACTTCATATAACATCATGCACTGAATTTCTTGGCTTTCAATATTTATTGCCACATTGAAGGATGGTGAAGGGTCTGGAGGGGAAGTCTTACAAGGAGAGGCTGAAGTCCCTTGGCATGTTCAGCCTGGAGAAAAGGAGATGGAGGGGAGACCTCATTGTGGTCTGTGGCTTCCTGATGGGGGAAGTGAAGGGGCAGGTGCTGATCTCCTCTCTTTGGTGGCCAGTTATAGAACCCGAGGAAAGAGTATGAAGCTGCAACAGGGAAGGTTTAGGCTGGATATTAGGAAGAGGTTCTGTACTGAGAGGGTGGTCGGGCACTGGAACAGGTTTCCCAGGGAAGTGGTCACAGCATTGAGCTTGACTGAGTTCAAAAATCATCTAGATGATGCACTCTGTCACGTGCTCTGACTTGGCTCGCCCTGTGTAAAGCCAAGAGTTGGACCTGATGATCCTTTTGGGTCCCTTCCAACACAGTATACTCTATGATTCATCCTATCTATGTCACCAGACCTAGTTGAGACTCTTACTAGCCTTCCTTTCTGCTGTGGGCTCCTTAGGCTGCTTGAAGGAAAACAAACTGACTCTGAATAGGATCACCTCAAGCCATTGCTTTTCTTTCCATTGAGCCTTAGTTTCCGCCAAGGACTGGGTTGAAGGAGGAATGAACACATATGGGAAAGCTAGCAGTCCTGCCTGCTGGTTGCTAAGAAGCCTGCAGACAGCTGTAAGTTAGAGCAGACCCTGTCTGTTGTATTTTACAGGAATGTTCCTTTGAGCAAGCCAAAACCTGAAGATGAGAAGATGCTGCTCACTTTGGGTTGAGAGTAGAGGGGCATCATAGAGCTTTAATCCAAAGATCCTGAGGAATTTTTTTCCTTCCTTCTTTCCATACAAGAGGTTTGCCAGGACAAAGCTGTGAAGGCCAACTGGTTGAACATTTACAACTTTCATCCCCAAATACCCTCCAGTTTTAGCATCTGCTGGGGCATTTCTCTGAAATGATTGCACTCATGGTGCCATCAACTGTGACAGAAACTGTGACTATAGGAACAGGTCAGCAGCTGCGATGTAGTTTAGGAGAGGCTTCTGAAAAGGAGAAGGTATGTCCAGACTGAGGTCCAGATCCCAGCTCCTAGACACTACTTTTCAGGTACTGAATATGGATCAACTTTGTTTCACGCCAAGGCATTTACCCCCCAGTCATCTCTCTTTTGAGCTGATGGAACATTCAATTTTGTATGTAGTTACTAAAAGCATGTTTTTTCTCGTCATACTGCTGAGAGGACCAGTCAGAAAGCTTTTACTGATAGGCATTTCACATCTGTAGAGATGTGAAAATGAAGCCCATATGCCCCAGGTGCTTACTTCTACAGTCTAAGTAGTCTTTGTCCTACGAATAGTCCTTCACATTTTGTCTTCCTTTGAAACCAACCGCAAAACTTCTAACTAAATGAGAGTTGCATACTGCTCGTAACTTGTGTGCTTTCTGCCAGAAATTATTGGGCTCAACAGGAGGAAAAGCTTTCAACATACCTGTAACTTACATATTTTCTAGGAAACAAAAGCTGAGTTTGACTTCTGATAGTCAGTATGTTGCCTCTTCACTGTAAAATTTGAGTAACAATAACATAAACCAGCCCTGTTTAAACTCTTGTTTATAAAATTCAAGTAGTATTACATTTTCTTGAATAGCTGGCCTAGAATAAGCATTAAAGTAGCTTTCATACAGCCCATAATGCCAAAAAATAAATGCAATTCTGCACATTCTTTCCTGAAAGCATCCAGAAATGACGTGCAAGGCATACACATTGGCTGGAGGCCATAAGCAAAAGCATTGTGTTAAAACTTTGTATGACATCAAGCCAAAAAACTACTTAGCATTTGTATCTCAGATCTCAACTGAATTATGAATTAAATAACCAAATCAAAACAAAAAGCATAAACCACACTACATCGTGCAACTTTGGTTATACACATACATATATACACACACACGTGGGTGTGTAACTGATGTAGATCTGTAGTGATTGTTACAATCTCAGTGTGCATGCATGTATGTGTGTGGGTGTGCGCACACACAGATGCAGAGAGAGAGAAAAAGAGAAATATTTGGAGGTTATATTCAGAATAAAGCACTCTCGCTGTGCCAACAAGTGGATGATATCCCAGATGGGCTCCCTCTGGTGTTGAGAAGATAATCTATTTCTTTATGTCCACCAATAAAGGTGCTAAAAAGTGCCAGATGTAATCATGGTATTATTATGGAAGAGTGCCTCATTTCACGTAGACCCCTATGGATGGGATACTATAGCTTTTCTATATGTTCATGAATACTATTTATGGCATAGGCACATGCATACACATTCAAAGGTATATATAAATCTGTGCACTTTATTACACTCAAACAGCTTTCCATGCATGTACAGATCACTTCTGACCCTGACAGTCACTGAGATGTCATACTGTGGAGCTTCACCCCTACTCACAGTTAAAGATGAGAAACCAAACTCCCAGAGAGTGTCAGGCCTCACAAAAAACAGGATCTGCTTCACCAATGCGAATTCCATTTTTATAATGCCTCTTAAGCTCAAATAATGCCAAGACTCTTGCTGAGGCTTCTGTGCTTTTGCAAGTCCAGCCTAGGAACCATGCACCCTGGCAAAGGAGGGGAATACAGAAGTATCTATTTAACAGCTAGATTCTTGATTTTGGAAACCTAGGACCCAGCATGACTTAGGAGCATTGTGGTACAGGGAGTGGATGGAATATTTTTTTCCATGAACTTTAACTAGGCATTCAAACTTCAACACATTATTTATTACCCATTTATAACCTTCTGCTACACCTAAGTCCTGGAGATTACCCCATCCTGCGCTGCACAACTATCATTCAACATGAGAGTGCAAGTACCACCCTTTACGGTATTTCCTGGATGGTAAACGCTTACCTTTGTAATTCGGATGCCCTACTGACATAAGCCTGTTTGGTTTTTTTATGCAATCCCTTCTTTGGAAAAACATCACCTCCATTCCTGTACTGAGATGCCAGGACATGGAAGCAAGGTGACCCCAACTTGGTTTGCTAGAAGAGCATAACACCCTTCCAGCCACAGTGCATCTCTCCTCGGCTGAAGTTTGCAGCAGAGCTGGGACAATTTTTGCAGAACGAGACAGAAGGAAGAAGGAGACAAGAAATACACATTGTCAGTGTTACAGACAGCAGAGAGACCAGCCTCAGCTCCCTACCCAAGACAGCATGTCCTCGTGGTCCCAGACCCCTTCTACCAGCTCGTTCAACTTCTCCTCTCCTCCCCATAAGTTCCTGCGAGCACTCCCTCTCCATTTCATTCTTCCCTTCCAGCCCACAGATCATTCATTGCCACACACACCCCTACTCCTGCCCCCTCCATCCTCACACCCTGCACTGATATATGTTAGAAATGCAACGCTTGGGCCAGATCCCAGGCCTGGTAAAAGCAGGAGAAAAACTCACATTCACTCTAGTGGCCTTCTTGGACTGGGTCCTGAATGCACAAAAGCAAAGCTGGTGTTAATTTTCCTTTCCCTCAGACAGTGCTGTTAGAGTTGGCATGCTCTCCTTCGACCGGTGAAACAAGAAGCAGGGGGTGGGAGCTGGGAGAGCAGAAGCAGGGGAAGAACAGAACGCATACGTAAAAGGAGGAATGATTGCACACATGTGCTCTGAATTCTTCATCTCAGATTAATGTTTTCCTGTGAATTTAATTGGCTGCCTTCTGGTTTCGGCCAGATGACCAGTTACATTTCAGGACAGCTATAAAGTTGAATCTAAATGAAATATTTGGACAACAGGAGCCAATGTCTGTGAACTATTCCAGAAAATTATTAAACAAACAAAAAACACTGAACATATAACTGCAGAGCATAATAATTATTGTTCATTCACATGTAGTATTAACTCCTACTGCATCAACTTGACTGACAAAAAACAAACCCAAACCATCCCATTGTGACTTTAAAAAGTAAACTGTTCTTGCATCTCCATCACATGCATGGAAACACAGGGTTTCTCAATGAAAGATCTAGCATCATTAGCTGGAACATCTACTGGGTTACATTGCAAATTAGCTAAATTTATATTTGCTTTTTATTTAAATGTTCTTATCCCCAGCTCCAAGCTGTTTTCAAGTGTCACTGAAAGAAAAAACTGTGCTAGTGGTTATAGCAGTAGGACTACAACTGAGTCCCAAAGGTGACAAAAGGCTTTTACGGCTGTCTTCACTTGGACACAGATTTAGTCTCTCACACCAAGCTGTCTGCTCAGTTATGCTGGTGGATTGCCACTGGAGTACCCACTTTATCTTCATGGAAGTCTCAGCATGATCAACCTACTGGCCAGGTTCTCCTCTTCCCAACCCCAATGTGGGCTGATCTTAAATAGCTATTGAAAATTCATCATCTGCAAAGGGAAACTCCTCCTTGGCATCAACCCAGCACAGCTCCCTCCTAGGTCAGCTACTCTCCTTACTCTGTGTGGGAGAAGACACATGGCACAGGGCGTTTTCTCATGCCTTGCCAATTCTTCGCTGATTGGCGGCATAATCCACTGAGGAAAGCTTCCTGGATCCAACTCCTGGTCTGTCCTGGCCTCATGAGCTAGCAGGACTAACGACACAAAAGAGCAATGAGGAAAGCAGTTCTTCCCACCTGGGGACAGATATGCATGAGAGTAAAGAGGTCTGAATGCCTACCCCTGGATCTGATAATAATCATATCTACCCTGTATACCATGTCCCCAGAGGCCTAGCAAACAGAGCAAGGCAACTGATCCCTGATAGCTCTTTTGTTCTCACTCTGGCCCTCACAAGAGTGTTGGTGTTGGCTTTATGAACTAGGAAAACAGACTGAAAGAACAGGTAATGCCATAAAGGATTATGGAGTTATGCTTCACTTTTTAAATGGTCTCACCACTGCTTCTCTTCCACAAAGTCTTCTGAAAACCAGCCTTCAATTTTCAAGCATGCGTGCTTTGTTGTTTCTCCTGGTCTTTGATCCTTTATTTTTTTCATATTCATCAAGATCTTCCCATCCAAAGACTCTTAAAAAATTAAGTCTTAAGAAGTACTTGTGCCAATTAAATTTCTATTACAAGAATGACAAAATGCAGGCTTAAAACTTTCTGGTCTTCCCTTCCTCTCAGCTGAGGACAGGAGGAAAGGAGCCTTCCCACAGAGGAGATTATCCAGCTCGGTTACCAGGCAGTGGTTGGCTAGATGAATCACACATTTCCCCACTTACAGGAAAAAAAGGGCAGAGCTTTTGTGATCAAAGAGGACAAGACTCAGGAGGAAAGTTTCAATATGCTGGCATTAGCCAAATCCAAAGGCCAGGGATTGTGACAATAACTGGGAAATGAAAATGTTATATGTAACCAGAAAATGAAAATACTACATGTAATCAGACCAGAAAGCATCATCTGAAGTAAATGTCATATGGTGCTAAAGGATGTTACCCCAGAAGGGTAAAGTTACATAATACTGTCAAAGAGTACAGTTAAAAAGGCAAATTGTGGGGCATCTTCAGGAAAACAGTCATCATGTCAGAGAAGCATCCTGTAATATCATGAAAACACCTTTCAGAAACAGATGTCAAGTCCTTTTGTCAACTCTAGTTCATAAGTTCACAACATCAATAGTAAGATAATTGAATTCACTTGGCCTCTCTTAGTTGCTGAATTCTCTTTGCAAATAAGTTCTTTTGGTTTAATTCTGTTAACAACAATAGTAAATGTGGTTCATCTGCAGTTTTGGGTAACAGGCCTTTTTCCTTTAAATATTTACCCAGTAATCCTTAAAAGCATCTAGCGGGAGATACATTTCCGCAGGTACTGGAAAATCATATGCCTGTAATTCAGATGGCAGCAAATGTAAACACAGAATGATAGCAATTTATAATCCAGTTCTCAGAAAACCTTTACATGACTCTCTGTTCAGGCCCCATTCCTGCTCAGGAGGCAAGCTGACCAAAAATATCTCTATGTGATATATACGTGCCTAATTACCACCCCATTCTCTGAGCTGACTCTTGATGCAAGCCTAGGGTTATAAAGGCACAGCAAGGATGAGAGCCAATGGCTGGGAATTGAAGCTCAGCAAATCTAAACCAAAGTACGATGGAAATTTTCTAACAGACGGGGTAATTGACCATAAGAACAGTTCATGGAGAGCTGTGATGAATTCTCTCCACCACTGACCATTCTTAAATCGGGACTGGATGTTTTTCCAGTAGATAGACCAAACAAGAATTAAGTCAGAGAGAGCTAATGGCCTGGGTTGTAGCAGAGGTCAGACAAGAGGATACCAAAGGCCTCTCTTGGCCTTATAGTCTTCAAGTCTGCTAAATAAGAAGTTCAGTGTTTGCAAATCATAGCATAAATCCTATTCCGTTTCAGGCTGCTTTCAAACTAGGGCAATTGAAGAAGATGGAAAATAAACAGATGCTGCAAGACAAAATCATCTGAGTGACGAACAAAAATCCATGCATCAAGTGTGGCAAAACATCTTCCCAGGGGTCTGTCTTATCAGTGATCTGGTTTACTTTGGCCTATTTGTCAGTGGCAGAAAAAGAAAACAGCCCCAAATCCTGATAACTATATAGGACTGATTGTATCATGGAGTGATAATGAATTTGAATAGCTCTATGAGAATAGCAGCCTGGCTTGAAATATCCCTCCCTTTTTCATGGATGGTACTTTTCTGGGCTGCTCCTTATCTAACAAGAGGGTGTTTTCCCAGGGCACAAAATCTTTAAAAGCAGAGAAGCATTAAGGGATTCCTTCCTTTCTTGACAGGGGTTACGTCCCCTCAGTCATGCCCATTTGATTGGCTTGGGTGGCTGAACTCCAAACCAGACCTGGGGAATGGTCTGATTTTAAAAACAAAAAAACCCAAAACAAACCAAAACAAAAAAAAAAACCTTCCAACCCCTACAATTCTGTGATTCTGTGAAAACAAAACAAAACAACAAAAAAAAATCAAGAAAAGAGATTATCTTTCTCTGTTGTTTTGAAAGCAGGCTCTGTGACAAATCTGGTTGGGTGCACAGCCACCCAAACAGTTGACTCATCACAGCAGAGCAGACCCTGAACTCCTGCGCTGCGAGGAGGAAGACAGAATGAAGCTATGAAGGTGAAGAGGGTGGTGAGGATCTCTTAGAGTGGGTCTGCCACCACAGGGTTTGGCATGAGGAAGAAGCGTGTACAGGGTTGCAAAGTGCACTGCTTTGTAAGGGTTTCACCAGTGGAGGGCTCATTGTAGACTTTTGTGGAGCCTTAAAAGCTGATGGCATATGGCCCATTCATCTATTGGTGTTTTCCTGTCATAAATTCCCTGTCATGCATTTTCTGAATGAGAAGGACTTGCTCAGAAATGTTATAAAGTCTGGGAAAAGACATGGATGTTTCACCCAACACCCTGACATCCCCTGTTACTCTGCCTGTTGTGTTCCTGTCTCTGCAAACACCGGTGTGCACAGTGAAGAACTGCGACATTTTTGAGGGTGTTTGGGAAGAGAACTCTTGGAAGAAAAATTTCTGAATGTCCCTTAAGTACCTGCTAGAAGATAATAAGAAAAAAGGAGATGGATTTTTACACTGCATTTTCAGGATCCTTCCCACTATTTCAATCCCCAAGCATAGTGTATTCCCTGAGCAGTGAAGATGTAGAGTAGATTAGTACCACAAACCCACTGGGCATACCTCTGAAAGTTGTGAAGATCAAAATTAAATCCATTGATTGCAATGGAGAGTTTTCATGAGTAAACCCCAAACAATTTCAGGATGAAAGCTCTGTCTTTATGTAAGATACAGTATAAATTACTGTAAGAGTCCTCATCTAACCAAGCTAAGATGGAATTGATGGGACAGAAAGACACTGGATGAAAGAACACCTATTCTAACAGTCATTTTGCGAGGGGAAGCTAATGTGCAATGCAGCTATACATGATTTCCTCATGATCACATTGCAAATGTCTGGGCACTAGGATGAGAAACTATATTTTAAATGCCAACACAGAGCCAGAACCACAGCACTTGCATTCAGAAAACCTTCCAGGAATAATAGATTGACCTTATTACATTTTCATCACAAAAATAACAAATTACAGCCCATTATTGGCATAGAACCTTCAGACATGTCTACATGAAGTTCAAGCTCACATCAAACACTCGAAATATTGCCATTGTCTTTGGTGGGAGTAGATACAAGCAAATAGTCTGGTACCTTGTGTCTAATGGTGCCCTGTCTCTTAGGTGTCAGAAGAAGGAATAAACCCACCTATTGGATAACTATCCAATTATCCAGTCTTTCCTGTGTCTCAAAAGGGGGTTATTCTATGCAGTAAAGAATGAGGTCAGATTACCATTATCATGATCTTCGTTTGCATCGTTACAGATGTTGCTGATGGTCATAAAATTATTTAGCTCTTTAAAAAGTCCAGCCACAATATATTATCTTGATGACCAGTTATGGCAGTGAAATCCACAGATTAGCTAAATGTTGGGAAAAATGGGGATTTCCTTTTATAGGGACAAAATTTACTACCTTTTAATTTTATTGGGCAGAGGTATACCTTTCACGGTTTAGATTACACGAGAAGGTAGGTCTCATTTCTCTGCTGGATCAAAAATAGTTTCAGAAACCATAAATGCAGTTTGATACTTATCAGACCAAAAAAACCGCATTCATGTGCCAAAGCACAAACCAGAATGAGACTTCCAGCTCCTCACATGCTGGTGGCCTCCTGGAATGGGTTTTCATCTCTGACACCACAGCCCCCCTGCCCTCTCCCCCTCACCACCATCCCCCCCGCCTCCAACCTTTTGCTTGTCAACACTAAGCTCCATCCAATTATTCACCTTTTCAAAAGTGATTTATTTTCAGGATAACCTAATAATGTCAAAACCAACACTGTTATGCTCTATCACCCACCAGGATGGGCCAGAGAGGGAAGGGGGTAACTGCGTTGATTCACTTTGCCTTGCACTTTTTACCTGGTGGGCTGACGAATCGTACTCCCAACAATTTAGAAATAATTTGGTCAGGTTATCATAAACAACTCCCTTGTACTCCTTCACACTTCCTAATAACATTTCTCTACAGCAATTGCAGCACTGTTCCTGACCTCCTGTTTCAGGGGTAATTATTGTTTTAATGCAGATCTGTCTCTGCTGGTAAAGCACTATATGAGCTGACTAACGATTCGTGCCACTGAAGCTATTAGGTGCTGCTGAAGCAGTCAGCAATGTCAGATGGTTCCTTTGCCTTCCAAAGGTTTTGTTAACAAAAAATGAGAGCCCTCTCCACAAATTCTGGTTTTCCATCTTACAAGGGACTGACTGAGTCTCAAGTCTAAGATGTGCAAGCTGGAAGTTTTACCTCCCAAAGAGGCGGTTTTTTAATGAAAACGGAGGACTTGCAGAGACACAGTGCTTTCTCAGCTCCTGTTCTATTCCTTGGAAGGAATAACTTCCACCACTGGCACCAGCTCCATCCATCTCTACCATGTGCATCACCTGGTTGATGCTGGCACAACCTGACTCAAGGCTGTTTATTTCTCTAGCTCTTTTTTGTCTTTTTGCCCGGTGCCCACCCAGTTGAGGAGTGAGCTGCAGCGCAATGGATGATAGCTCAGCTCCCTCTGCTCATTTCCCAATTCAAGGAAAATCTCATGAGCTCTTGTTCCATGACCGTCTTGTTCCATGACAAGCAAGTTAACATGACTGTGTTAACTCCTTTTCTGTGCAACAGCCAGTTCACACAGTGGCAAGAGTGTCCTTATGGCTGCATGGATACAAGGGCCTGCAGCTCCTGGAGAACATGTAGAGACCCCTCTGCTCTGTTTTAAGTAGGAGTCAGCAGATGACTTGGGATAATCTGATTTGTGCAAGAAATATATTTCATTTACATTTTGTTCTCAGAAAAAGCAAGAGCATAGTAAACAACATCTTATCTACACCCGTATATTCATCTCAGCTCCATGGAGTTTTGCCATTGACTCAATTGGAACAAGATCAGTCCTTAATCATTAAAAAAACACATTTGTACTCTTGTTCTCCTGCACTTTATGCAATATATTATGTCAGAATGGAAGAGACTTTTTAAAGAAGTGGACAAGCATTCTGGCATATTCTGCAGGATTTTGGATGACAAATTTCTCACACAATAAATTGCCCACTCTACAGCAAAGTCTTACATGCAGCCATTTTGTATGGGTTCTTTTTTTTCAGTCACTGACAAAAGAATATTTGTTTCCTGACATTCTTGGTATATTACTTTTTATTTTAAATGATTGAAAGGAGCAAAAAGTTAGCTATTCTGTTTGCTTTCTTCATGAGGAAAATTTAAAAAGACTAAGTTTCTTAAATAAAATTTAGTTGCAATCCAATTATAGGGACCTGAAATAAGCCCTTGTTATTTTATCCTTGCACTTAGCTTCATTAAACTTATAGATTTAGGATTATCGAATTTATAGAAATATTCTTAACTGTTTTCTTCAACTATCAACCTGGAGATATTGCCAACATTATGTATTATAAGGCTAAAAATGGAAATGAGCACGTAAAATGTCAGTTTAATAGAGTGCTTATTTTTGGTCCTTTCCAAAGACCTCCTTCTCATGCATCCCATATGCCAAATAACAAAGCTCATTATATTACAATACATTAATACAAAGCAATTTGCTGATTATCATATAAAGTGTATGAACAGCCAGAAAGCACATATAAAAACCAGAAGTAGAATGGGACAAAGACCTCAACCAAAAAGTTCCAGATCCAGTTCCAGACACTGACCCATTTATTATTCTCAACATGATTTCTTAAAGAAGCAATGAGGTGCCATCACAAATGAAATGTTTCTGCCTTTTTTTTTGCACATGAGCAATACCAAAACCTGCTTTTTAATGAACTTTGCCTAGGACTGGATTCTGATGCACTCACTGGCACTGTAGCACTGAAAGAGGCTTCTTAAGTTTATTAGACCTTCATACTGGGTATTAGCCTATCTGAAAAGGTGTCACCAGTCTGATCACCATGAACACTTTAGGTCAGGTTAAATTACTCTTTCTCTCACTTTGCTGAACTGTGAGCAGAAGGGTCTGCCCAGCAGCCTGTTAATCAGACATAAATTATTGGACGAGGCTACCACAACAGGAGGAGGAAGCTGAGGAAATGTGGGGGTTAGCAATCACCAAGCCTATTAAACTGCTCCGAAATCCCACCCTTCGGATTCACAATTTCTCATGTTTTGGCTTGACCAAGAGGCAGGTTGGTGAAGCAAGAGGATCTGTGGGGGTGTGAAAGGGATGACCCTGGAAACAAAATATTGGTTTTACATCACAGGGTATCCGTTACAGGAGAATTTCCTCTGGCGCCAGCAGGTATTTGAGTAGGCATCTGGATGGATCCCAAAGGGGGGAAGGAAATGGAGATGGAAGTTTGTAGAGGGCATCAAGATATTAAAACTTAAAACTGAATGACCCACAATGACTAATCTGCAAGGTTTTATCTATGACTTTTGGTGGCTTGGGGTTTGAGGGTTGATTTCCTTTTTTTTTTATTTTTTTTTGTGTGTGGGTGTGGAGTTCCAGCCAAAAGTGCAGAAGGGCACTAATGAAGGAATGCAAAATCTGTCCCCGATCACTGATGAGGAAAATCATCTGATCCATAGCAGCCTCCTTTTCTCTGCACTGGGCACACTGATCATACAACTGATCCTGAGAGCTCTTTGCTGCATTTTTAAAGCACCATTAGTGGCATTGATAACTGCAATCACATAATACCATAAGCTGGATTGATAGAGTTTTACCCTGGAAGCAAGTTATGGTACTTATTTCTTCCCCTTGGGCTTGGGAAAGAAAATCTTCCTTGGGGGTCTGAAGGCCAATTCATTAAGTCTGAGCTGTCTGCCGAAGTGCTCAGTAAAAGTGACTCTGATTTATTTGGTTTTGTCACTATAAAGGTCTCTGGAGACAGCTATTTATCCTATGGGATTCTTGACAAATTGGCCTAGTGGTCTGGGCAGTCTAGGGGGAGGCTGGTCTTCTCTGACCCCTCGCATGACCAGAGAACAGGTAATCACTCCCTCATCACAAACACACACAGAAATTGCATCGTTGCCAAGAATTCTCTACCCACCCAGAAGTTGGTCATCCAGGACTCAAATCTGTGCTTGATCTCACCAAAAAACAAGTCTGAGCCAAAAATACAGTCTAGAGCTATAGGAATAGGCAGGTAGCAAAGAACTCATGGGATAGAATTATGCTGACGAGGGTATGTCCTGTTGAACTGGAGCCTGGAAAAGGGGTTTGTCCCACTGCAGATGGAATTTATAAAATACTTGACTGTAATGCAGGAGGATCAATCTGAACCCTAACTTTAGCAGTATATTTTAACTCCCTCTCGGCAATGCAGACTAGTCAGGCATCTTTCTAACTGCAGAGGAGAAGAGACTGAGCACAGCAAAAAGGAGGAGGAGGAGGGAATCTGCTGCTGTTTTGTTAAGATCCTACGTGTGTGACGTTTCTCGTGCCATAGTGTATAAGGTGGTGTAGTGTCTAGTGTCAGGTCTTCCCTTTAATTATCTGCTAGTCTGGCTGAGAGCTGTATAAACACATTACGTTCACTTGCAAGTAATAGATACTGCAACTGCATCCATCTTTCCCTTTTAACCATTTCTGTCTGTCCTGCCTTTTGCGCTCCTCTGAATTTTATCAAACAGTTCAATTACGTGCACTTCAGCCCTGTTTCTTTGGAGCTGACTTAAGGTATTGATCCATTTATAGTCATCACAGGGAAATAATGCACCTTCAGGGCATGAGTAAGGCCACTTAAGCTCTGTGCAGCTCTGTTGCCTCTCAGATGCAGATGGAATAAATTCAGGATGCCATGTCCAGAAGTATTGTTCCAAATGACTGGAATAGGGGTGATAAGAAAAAATACAACTAAAGGGAAGAACAGGAAAAACCTGGGAGAATCACAGCCCTCCTTGGGGTTAGTTTTCTGTTACTTGGGGATTTTATCCTTCTGGCACTCATTTCTTCTCCCTGTTCACACCTGTGCAGTGAAAGAGCGGTTTGGCTGATGCCAATATAGCTGCACAGGCCTGAAACGTTCAAACTGGAGGAAACCAAGTTCAGTGGCAGCTGAGAGAAAACATGAAGGGGATTAAACGCAGCGCGATGGGGAATTGTGCAGCAATGATTGTCCCTTCCAAGGGATGCATGAGGATGACATGGTCTCTGCTTGTCTAACAGCTGAAGATTCAGGCTCTGAATGAACCATTCCAGATTGAGTTCAGCATAAAAAAGGTGTGAAAGTAGCTAAAGTTCATGTTACAACCTCAGAAAGAAATACCATAGACTTTTAAAGGGCACTGGGGGTGGGGGTGAGTCCTGGAAAGGTAACAGCAATGGTCTCTTTACTCAGTGGTTGGATGACTTCAACCCAGGGGTTTTGCCTGGCAATCTGTCTTGCTAAAAGTCAGGGTAAGATAAACTGTACTCTGTCTCTGATTTCTGCAAGAAAGAAAACAATTGAATGACTGGTCATTCATCACTGAACCACCCTCCCCCCTCTCAAACACCTTGTATAGGGTTGTATATCCTGGAGCTGTTTAGCTTTCCTCATCCATTTCTTAAAAGGAAAACAAAGAATTTCAAGTAGCAAGACATGTATTTTACACACCCTGTAATAAAGATGGTTCAGAATTGGAAGGGACAGATCAGTACAGAAATTACTTGGCTGTTGTTAAAGTTGTTATAGTCAGTCTATGTATTGTCACATGCCACTTATGTTTAAGTCTAATATCCAAGGACCTCCTTTTTTAGCCCTGCCTCTACAATTGTGCTCATAAATGCATTTACCTATTAATAAAAAATGCATTCATTTCTGTGTACCAAGAAGCTCAAACTCAGCCCAAACACAGCTCATGAACTTGTGAATGTGTGCTTTTACCATTTGGTTGTTGAAAATGGAGTTAATTCAGCTATTCAAATCGCTGAGAAACAACCCTGCCTATTTAAAAAGTGCAAAAACTAGAAACCTGCTGTGAGACAAGCAGGCTGAAGAGGGCAAGGGTGGTGTATAAAGACGGGAAACAAAAGTAGTTGGGATATATGGCCACAGGAAAAAGCAGTACCTCAGGGGAAAAGAAACAGCTAGGCTTGCCCTGATGAGCTGCGTGTCTGCTCTCCTCTCAGGGAGGGAAGTGAAGCTCTAGTCCTCCTTGTAAGAAATCCAGCCACGTGCTTCTTGGGGCACAAAGCACTCAGCTTTGGGTGCTGAGCCTGTCTGGCTGCTTCCCACACCTGTACAAAGAGATGCTTCAGAACACGTTCTCCTTCCTGCACAGGAGTCCTAGAAAACAGTGAGGTGGAGCAGGGGGGCTAAAAAAGAGGACATGGAAAGACAACAGGCTTAAGAGTTGACACCTCTGCACCCTGAGAGTTTGCATTAGCCCTTGATTCAAGGAAGTCAGGCCCTTCATAGAAGAGACAATTAGTTACAAAAAAGGCATAAAGAAGCCTAGTAATGGATTTTAAGTCTCCTAAGGGAATTCTGTGTTTTTACTGAGGAAGGATTACAGGAAACCAAAGTAACACTTTAGTTTTCTTCAAAGAGAGCTTGGGGACTTTGGAGTAATTTAGTCAATGGTGATTTGCTACTTGTGCTATAGTGTTACCAAGGATGGTACTCCTGGTCTGTTTATTAAACTTTCAGCTTGTCACTCATCACTAACACGATCAAAACTCATTGTTTTTCTTCCTATAAAAGCAACTTTTCTATCTTTCAGAATTGCTAGGAGGTAGAGGGACGAGGGCTTTCATCTAAAATCAAAGTCAGGCAAGTATCCATTTTGTAAGACATGTGAGCATAAAAATGTGCCAATGTAAACATCAGGTATCTGAATGAAAAATGTTAATTGGCATTTCAAGAAATGGGGAGGCATCACAAAGATATTTTAGGCTTTCAACATATTTGTAGTATTTCAACATCAATCATTTTCCTGCAACTATCAGGTTATTTATCTTAGCTACCCTCGGTATCCATTACCATAGTGCCTAAGCCCCCCATAATGTTTCTGTAGGGCAGGAAGGTGTTCTCATCCCTTTTCCACCACTGAGGAACTGGAGCAGAAATGATCCCGCTTTTGTGGTCACCTAGAAAGCCCATATCACAGTAGAAAACCAACCCACATATCCTAGGTCTCTGGCTAGTACCTCAATCAAAGAGGATTATGTCTCTTTGAAACTAGCCCAGTTTACACCACAAATTGTAGAAGCAAAGATGTGTTGCACGTATCACTGAGCCATTAAGTATAAGACTAATTCCACTGACAGAAACACAGGAACAACCTAGGGCCTGCATCCCAAAAAGGGCTCTGGCTACATACTGCCAAGGAGAGGTGAAAGACTACAGTGAGCCAGGACATGGAGGGAGGAGAAAAAGAAAGATGACATGGTGCATCACTATGGGTGCTGCACCCAGCACCTGGAACTGCTTGCTCTTCAGGACAGAATATGGTTCTCATCCTGGGAAGCCCAAGCTGGCCCCAGACGTATGATGTGCACTGGCACCCTACGTCAGTTTGCATCGTGACTCCCCTTGAAGCCCCTGCGCTGCAACAGATTGGCTGAGAAGATCCTCTGCAAAGGTTTTGCATACTTGGAAAACCTTTCTGAGGAATTGATCCACAGTGTTGAGAGAAAACTTGTGGATGCTATGTCACACATATATGTCATCTTTTCCACTCTGAAAATTACAATCAATACAGCTCAGAGTGATCACACATAAATCTTTGTCCAGTCCTTACTGAATACACCCCAAGATATTTCTGCCACCACATTTGAGTATATGGAAAATGTCACAGTATGTGATGCCTGGTAAATCTGCTCTGCAATCCAAATGGCCTGTGTGACAAAGAAAGATATTCCTTATTTTCATGAAACATTTGGCTGAGATTTATTGTGCAAGGTAGAGTAAGCTGAAATGCGATGGAGAATGAAATAAGGCATCAAAATGAAAATCCCTCAGCTGGCCACAAGATCCTTTGTTATTGTTTAAAATTGGGAGGTTCTGGATAACATATCTCTCTTCACACCACCCTCAGCCATCATCCCATCTGATCTTAAAACATAAGCAGATACATATCTGAGTCCCATACCATTCTTTCTAAACAAAGGCTGCTTTAATGGCTGGTCCCATGGAACAGAGGCCTTATCTTGCCAGCACTTTTTAAAAACTTGGCCTTTCTGCTTCAGATGCACTCAGAGCAGCTATTAGGCATTGTTTTCTATTTCCCCTCACCAAACTGCACAAGCATGCACGTCCTGGCTAGCAGAAGGTCTGATGGCTCGTCTCTGTTTTCCACCTTGAACTAGGTTTCCCTCTGGGTTAGTCACACACCCCAGCTAAGAACTAAATATTAGGCAGTCTGAGCATCACCCCGGATCTGTACACATAAAGGAAAAGAAAGGAACAGGGAAGGGAAAGAGAGCAAGACTGCCTTCACCATCTGTGCTCAGGGCTTCTTTTTCCCTCATTTCTGTACTTTCAGTTCTTTGGTCTTTTCTCAGCCTCATGGGACTCTACTGCAACCCACATTTATGGTCGTCTTCTTATGTTCTTCCCCTGCTTAATTTTTAAAGCTATTTATTTCTTCCAAATTACTTAAATAGACTTTTATTACGTGCTTTTGCAATACCACTTTCTAAAACAACACCATTTTCTATATGTGTTATGAACTACGATATGCACCATAAAACCAGAGGACTGCACTGTGGCAAAGTGCCATGACCCCACTTTGGGGATGTTCCAGGAGCTCTGAGAGTCACAGCCTGTGAAGCATGTATAAGTCCTGTCAGAGTTAGAAGAAATGCATGGTGACTGTGGTCTTTATGTCACTTGAGTAGGATGTGTCATCTGCTTTCTCCTTGCCTTGCCAGCTAGCGTTCCCATTTAAGACTATTCTGCAGCACATGCTGTCTTCAGCTAGCTACTGTGTTGGGTGAATCCCTATGGGCAATTGTACATGTGGGTAGCTGAATATTACCAGTTCCCTGACTTATTATATCACTATTTTTGGCCCAAATATTTTTCCAGTTATGTATGGCCACTCCTTTTGATGTCACTGCACTTAGGCATGTATATTTAAAGGTTTAATATGGAAACCTATTAGAGCTGGTAAAATGCAAAGTCCCCCAACAAACAGAGTGCATGGAGTCCAACAGCACTAACTGTGGTCAGGTCTATCTGCAATACCCTAAAGCAGCCCAGAAAGAGTCTGGGTCCCAGCATGTGTTGTTTCACTTGTATGGGGACGAAGGACATGGGCCAACCTCCTGGATTTAATGATGGATGCTCTGGGAACCCAACTTTCAGAAGCTGGGATCCCTTCAAGTGAACAGGAATTTCGGAAAAGTCTGTGTCTGCATGCACACTTATCATGCCATAAACCATACAAGTAACAAAAGCTCACCAGAATAGTTGACATTCTTCCTGCCACTCCCCTACAGCATTCTTCTTTTCCAAATTTCCCTCTGAAGCAAAAGTCTTGTATTTTCCAAATCCTTATCCAATGTGCTAATTATTGGAAGGCAAAAGAGAACTTTATTTCTTATCAACAAATTTCATCATGTCTTAAAACCACAAAAATGCAAAGGACTAGCCAACAAAGAAACATCACAGCAAGAGATATTCAAAATAAACCAGTTATGTCTGAAATTTAATCCTTCAGTGATAAATTTGCATAAGATATATTGGCTTTTTTGCATATTTCTCTTTTGACCACTTCATAAAAGAGTCTGCAGCTTATAATGTCAACTATCTAGTAATACTTCAAAGATGCATCCTGGAAGCAGCGGGTAGTAATATAGTCCCTGCAGCAGGGATGGAAGAGGAACTTCTCATGGCCTGTAAATCTCCTTCTCTGTAGGAATAAATGTGCATTATAAACCAAACATGACTCAGCCACATAGGTTTGCTTCCTACAACCACTCAGCAGAAGGATGTTCACTTGCACATCTGTGGAAAGTTAATCAGAAGTTAGGTCTCCGTGCTCAGGTCGAGGATTAGCTGTCTCGTGTCTGCTTCAATAATTTCTACATGCTGCTTGTTTCTGGTGTACTCAGCCTCTAGCTGATAGATCTTCTGCGGGTCTTCGCTCTACACAGCAGCAGCACCAGAAACCCTGACCAGAGACCAGGGCAAAGTGATTCATGCCCAGATTTGATGCATCCTTCACAATTAGGACACTGACCTTTCTGTCAGCATCCCTCTTAGGCAGTAGGAGATTTAATCATGACTTGATTTCTACAGAGGCAGCTTTCCATTCTTGTTCATACATTTTACTTTGTGAGCAGCCCTGCTGATTTTTGTTTAGATACTCAAAGGAAAAGGTACCAGATGGCTTAAGTCAGGGTGGTAGAAGTCACCCAGTACAGGTACTCCCTGCAATAGACAAGAGCACTAGTTAAATGCATCACAGATACTGCCATCAATATGACAAAAAGGAATAAAGTATAAAATCTGCAACCAATTAAGTAATTTGTGTTTCATAAAATATTTTTTTTCAACATCCATTAAAGGAATTTTTTCAGAAGTCCATTTCCCAGAGTTTTAACTTTTTGGGTTTGTGACATTTCAAGGTTTAAGAAGTCACATGAAATGGAATTATGGCTGCTGCATAACTTTCTACATAAACTTCAGTTTCAAGAAAATTTATTTCCTTTAAAATGGTCTAATCTGTAATTTGCAAGACTAAACTTTTTCCATCATCAGGCACCGGCAAAACTTTGAGATATTTCTAAATGAGAATAGAATGAAGTGTTATTTGGGTTTTTTTCCCCCTCACAGTGAGCTATTCTAGCAAGCACTTTCCCAAAAAGCTCAGATTCAGGGCTTTGAAGAAAGACATTGGGATTTCTTGGGAAGGGGTAGCAATGCTGTTATCGCATACAAACACATGCCTTTTGTGTGTGTTTCTCCAGGACAGCCCTTTTACTGTCTTGGCACTGACATTATTTTTTCTCTTTGTATATTGCTTTATGTTATTTATCACAATGTCTTTTACCTTTCAAACCAAAACTGTGACCAGAAACAGACACACAGCACTGGAAACGAGCTGTGGGATGGTTTCAGTACCCTGGCTCTTCCAAAAAGCTACCCCACTGTTACAAACAACTTTGATCCGTTTCCCCAGCACTGTCCATCCTCTGCAATAGACAAGACAGACTCCTATTGCAGAAACATCATGGGATTACTGTAGCATCAGTACTATATTATTAGTGTTAATTTTTAGTAGCATTATCCTTCTATAATAGTATATTATTAGCATTATTTCATTTGAGATACTGTGGTGGTTCAGCCCCAAGCAGCAGCTGAGCACCACACGCCACTTGCTCACTCCAAGAGAAGAAACAGTCAGAGCCTCCATGGGTTGGGATAAGGACCCTTTGCTGACAAAGCCACCGTGAACATAGAACAATAACAGCCAATTGAACTCACAGCTAGTGATAACACAGAGTACCTTACAGAGAGCTGCACAACACAAGGACTGACCCAATGCCCCAGCCACACTCAGACTGCCCTGGAGGCAGCCAGAAGTCCCCCTCTCCAACCAGCCCCTTTTATGGGGGAGTGATGTCAGGTGGTGTGGAAACAGCCTGGGCTGACTCAGCTCACCTGGGCTAGCTGCTTGGGAAGGCTGACTCTGGCCTGTTCAGAGCCAGGATAGATACATAAAAGTATGCTTCTAAAGCCCCTCCACCATTTTACTTCCTTTCCAGGTGGTACCAAGAGTGAGCAGAAGAAATCTCAGCACAACTGGTTTTTTGTTGGGTTTTTTTTTTAAATTTCAACTTGAAATCACTAATCTAGTCGTATTTTTATTCCTGATTATTACCAAGCCTGACTGAACATGATGCATGATCAGCTGGCTACCTGAGGGTGACTTCCTTGGTTATCCTCCAAATATAATATAGGAAAACACCTGTATTATACTCGGGTGTAGAGTTTTAAAACCAGCTACTGCTTATGTCCTCCTCAGCTGTGGGTGACCTTGGGTTTTTCTTGGGTGACTGTTCAATGCACAGCAAAAATATGGTGCCCTGATAAATAACACAGAACTTAAAAAAAAAAAAAGCATCCACCAAGCCATGCCATGCAAAATCATGACACACTTGCAGAAGTCTTGCTCTCAAGTTCCAAAGCTGTTCTCAGATTACCATGTTGTGCCAGCCCAGGAGAGGGAAGGTTGGAGGCAGCTAAAGTGGGGCTTTTTTTCCAGCAGGATACTTGTAACCAGCTGTAGACCAGCATAAACCTCTGTGTGACGTGTTCCCAATCTGATACCCTTCACACCACGCATCCCAAACCTCTGCCCCCAGCACCCCAGGCATCTCCTAAAACTACTTACAGCCTAGTAGGTCTGAAAGAGAAGTGAAAGAAAGAGGTACTTTCCTGTATAGCCAGAGCAATGCAGAGGACAAAGTCATCTACAGGACAAATTCACTGAATTGTACTCCTGTTCCCCATGTCAGTATTTCAACTTCTTTTTTAAAACATGAATGAAGAAGTGAATGTAGTGGAAAGGCCAAAAGGACTTGGGCTCCCTCTGCTTTCCCCAGTCAGTTATTAACCCAGCAGCTGCTGGTCTGTGGTCCCAGTCATTTAAGAGAAGTGGTTACTCTACCCCTGGGGTGTCTGCAGCCATCCCAGCTCTACCTTTCCCACAGGATCTGGACCGTCTCCACCTCAACCTGAGGCTGCAGATCAGAACAAGAGTCAGGAGAACTGAGCAAAGCAATTCAAGTGAGGGGAGAGGAATCAAAACCAGGAGCCAGATTATGGGTACAAATCCTGGGCTTGCCAGGAGGGACATAAGGAGATGGAATGTTGGGAAAGGAGAGTTTGAACTCATGTAACAGACAAATAAGGAACCAGGAGTTACCCAGAGATGAAGGATGAAGTTTTATTTAGGCCTGCATGTGCTGGCCCCTTTGGAGACAGAAAAAGAGGACGACCACATTGTTAAGAGTATGTAAGAGTCTGTATGCATAAAGCACTCAAAAATACATTATACTACACATATGTGAGTATGTTTCACACACACAATAATCTCCACATAATGAATACAAAAATGTGTCTTGTGTCTCTACAAAAGTGTGGTTGGTATTAGATCAGTTTTACTGGCTCTGAGGACTCAAAAACAGTAAAAGCTACAAATGTGTGCCAATTCTAAAGGCTCATAACATACATGTATGCATATTCTGATTTTCAGGACATAGGTGTAGTGGCATACTAAAGGTATTTTTAAGAAGCCAGATCATTCCTTTTGCCTTTTACAACAAATTTGCAGAAATTACTAAAGTAAACATAAGTAATAGAAATTATGTAAGTATATAAATTCTTTGTTGTTTTGCTCTTCTGGGAGCTTCTGATTTTGAAATTTTGATGGGATTTTGTGCTCTCTGGTCATTCGTACTTAGAGACACAAGAAACTTCAACTTGGTTTTCTGTCATCCTTGCTCCAGTAGGAGTCTTGTAGCTCATTTCTAACATCAATCACTTGGACTATAAATCTCTGCGGTGGATGTGGCCATTTAAATCTCCACCTGCACAAACAACAATCAAGTCTAGAAAATAAGTAGGCTCATAAATCTCCATGCTGGTGATTAGCAATATTTTGGATCTGCAACAAAGATGTTATAAAGAAAAAAGAAAAAAAGGAAAAAAAAGCAAAGCTAATTCGTTCATTAAGACTGATACACTGACAATCTGTTTAGTTTACACACTGAGAAAACAAAAACAGGGCACAGTTAACATAACATGACGTTAGAAGTTAGTGAATTCCCAGGAGCCCAGGGCTTAGAGATATGATATCTTAATGTACTTATCCTATTATGAGTGGGAAGGTGTTATCTTCCAGCCAAACAGTAAAGAGTTGGTTTAAAGTTTAGATCTGCCCTTTTTCTTCTGGCTTATATGAGCCACAGAATCAAGATGGATCAAGAGATAGGAAAGACTTCCTTTCTAGTTACCAAAAACGACACTCTGCCTCCTCCTGAAACTTTAATCTGCAGACAGGATATAGCACTTGGCAGACATATCAGTTTGGCCTTCCACAATTTGTATTTGTTTGGTTTTTTTGTTTTGTGCATGAAGAAAACTCGATGTGAATCTCACACAAATCAGCAAGAGACTTTCCTCTGGCTCCAGCAACCTTGGATTAACTCCGAAGCCACTGTGTGCCATGGTGACATCTCAGGCTGTACTTTTTTCCTCTAGAGCTATATGAATCCTCAGGTGAGCAGCTGAATAAGTGGAGTTGCTCCCACAATCAGATCAGTCACTGGGTCCAGAAAGGTCCCATGTGCATACTGTGCCCAGTTCTTTGGTCTCCTGTGTTCAAAACCCATGTGGCTGAGGGACCTGTGAAGTTTTGGGAAGCGTGTGAGAAGGATAAGAGCTATGGGAGCAAACTGATGCTTCTCTGGCATCTTTGGGCTCCACATGTGGGTTTAGGAGCACATTTTACACGGAGAGGAAGGACTAGGCCAAGGTTAACTTTTTTAAAAGCCTGCTCTGCAGAGACTGAATACACACATGCGTAAAGATCATTAACTGCGGTGTACTCTGCCCGTTCCAACCACACAGCAACCCCCAGCTTGTTCACACCAGTGGTAAAATGACTGGGGATGTTTGGCTTCAGGGGCTGCAGAGTATGGCCTAAGACCCTCGCTCCCACCGCTCCCACAGAAGGAGCCATATCTTGCCTCTTTATTCAGGCAAAACTCCCTGACTTTTGAGTATGCACAGATCAGCAGACAAAGGGCTCCAGCAGCACGGAACACTGACGTCTGCCTTACAAAAACACGGTGAGAAAAGGGGGATTTTCTGCCTGACCTCTACCAACCTGATAACAACCCCCTTTCCTTCATTTCAGCGCAGGCCCCGGCTGCCCCATCCACAGCCACGCTGGACCTCCCCAGCAGCACGATGTGCTCTCCTGCAGCTCGGCAGGGCTCCGTGGGATCTCATCTGCCTGGCACACCTGCAACAGGGCAGCCTCTGGGACACT
Organism: Porphyrio hochstetteri; assembly: GCA_020800305.1. NCBI lineage: Eukaryota > Metazoa > Chordata > Aves > Gruiformes > Rallidae > Porphyrio > Porphyrio hochstetteri. Next base: position 63,982,112 of record CM036907.1, on the reverse strand, counting down.
TACGGCTGGCGGGGCTCAAGGAGTGAGAGGGGACTGGGAATTCTCGGAGGTCACCCAGAAAGGCTGGAAAAAGTCAGATCCTCCTGCCTCCATTCCCTGGGCTGTGACAGCGAGGTCCATGCTGCTGGCTGGGCAGCAGAGCGCTCTCTTCCTGGAATACACTAGTAGCTGGACAGGATGCATTCGTAAATATAATCATTCACAAATCTCCCCCAGATTAGGTTACAGGACAGCGTTTTGACGGTACAAATTACAAAGCTCCCTGGAAGGCTTGGCTGGTGGATCTGCTGCTTGCTCTGCTCATGACCCATTTTGGCTTTCTTCAAGAATCATGACACCAGCTGCCTGGGTCATCTAGGAGGCAGGGAGGGGGAGAGCAACCCTGGGCTGGAAAGGGAAGTGGGGAAGGAGAAGAGAAGGAGGAGGAGGAGGAGGAGGAGGAGGAGGAGGAGGAAGAGGGAGGATAGAAAGACAGAGAAGGGAGGGAGGAAAAGAAAGAGAGTAGCTTTGCTCCAGTTGTGAAGATTTGAATCCCAGTTCCGAGCTCTCAGCAAAGGCTTGCTGGGATACCTCATTCCCTGTCCTGTGCAAAGGTCTGTGATTGGGGATGTGGTGTGCTCAGCGGGCAGGGCCCCTCCCCTGGGCTGGATCCGCCTCTCTTATCCCCCAGATAAATTACTAGTGTCCTCACTAAATTCCTCGGCTTTCTCTCTCTCTCTCCCTCTCTCTCTCCCTCTCACACACACTCACTCCCTCCCTCAAACACGGGCAAAGCGGGGTTGGGGGGCGGGAGGGCGGGGATCCTTTTTGGACTGGTATCGCCTTAGTGCTGGGGGGGAGGGAAGGGGAGAAAAATACTGGCGCCCCTTCTCTCCTCTGCCGCCTTGAACTAGATTTGAGGAGCTGCCCTTCCTTCCCTCCCCCCCCGCACCGTTCCCGCTGGTCGTCCTTTGGCATCTTCCAGACCATGTCCACTGGGTCCCTCAGTGATGTGGAAGATCTGCAGGAGGTGGAGATGCTGGAGTGTGATGGCCTGAAAATGGATACTAACAAAGAGTTTGGGGCATCCAACGAGAGCAACGAGGAGGGATCCAATGGCGAGAACGGCTCCCCTCAGAAGGGGAGAGGGGCCTCGGGCAAGAGGAAAAAAGCTCCCCCCAAGAAGAGCCCTTTAAATGGAGTGAGCCAGGAGGGAAAGCAGGTCCAGAGAAATGCTGCCAACGCCAGGGAGAGGGCGAGGATGAGGGTCCTTAGCAAAGCCTTCTCTAGGCTTAAGACCACCCTGCCTTGGGTGCCCCCAGACACCAAGCTTTCCAAACTGGACACCTTGAGGTTGGCCTCCAGCTACATTGCTCACCTGAGGCAGATACTGGCCAATGACAAGTATGAAAATGGCTACATCCACCCAGTCAACCTGGTAAGTCACGGTCCGCTGGGGCTCAGCACTCCGTGTGCGCTTGCATGGGGACAGGGGCGAGAAGCTGGGATGGGGCATGTGCGGGTAGAAACCTTCGCTGTGCTTCTCACAGAGAATCTGGTGGCAAGGGGTACTGTGTGAGGGGACAGGTTCCCAGCTGCCCTCCTGTCCTGTGCCCTGAGAGCTGAGCCTCCCGGGCCCCATCCACAGCTCCTGGCAGTCCCCTCCAGGGGACAGGCAGGGGCCACGCTGGCAGGGACTGGCTTTACTGCCCTAGAAATGCCCGAGAAACCCCAGTAGGTTGATGGAAGCTTTCTACCTGCAAGCAGGCGGGTATAGGAATGTGGGTTGAGAAAGGTATGTTTTAGGAAGGGCCCAAGCCAAGGACTTATTCTTATCCCTCCTCTCTATCCTAACATTTCTTGCCATAATAATCCCCAAGCCCAAGCTTTTAAAAGACAGAGTTTGTGGGGCTCTGCACTCAGCTGCTTGGATTTGCTGGGTCCAGGACGTTTCTCCTATCCATATAAACTGGCAAAGGAGAAACAAATACCAGCGCAGACACACTCCACAAAGCCTTCCTGGGCTGTGTGGTGTCCCTCCTGCTGCTCCCGTTACCCGCAGAGTTTTCCAGGGCAGCGTAGGGTCTCCCCTCCATCCCCAGCCGCCAGAAACACCCAGTTTCCAGCTCTAAAAATACGTACAACAGAAGTAAACCGGGATGGGGAGGGTGGCAAGATCTGCCTGGGCTCTCTTTAGGCACACAGTCCTTACATTGCCCACACGTGTGGATAAAGGGATCACGGAGGGGATCTGCGATCCAGCGCTGCCGTTTGAGCGCTGGACGCTGGGGAAAAGTGCCAGCTGGTAAGGGCCTGGGAGGTTTCTTTTTTTAGACTAAACCCCAAATCCTCCGCACAACGACATGGGAAGAAGAAGAAACAAAAAAGCCAACACCCAACCCAGATATACCAACACCCCCCCTCCCCCGGCACGGAGGCACGCCGGTTACGAGCAAACGCGGGTGGCGGCGCGGTTGAGACGGGGTGCCCGCGGCGGCCGCGCCGGGGGGACGCGGCTGTGCCGCAGCCGCCACGGCTCCCTCCTCCTTCCGTTCCTCCTTCCCTCCCTCCCGCTGCGGATCAGACGGGCTCCGCCGCCCGGGGAAGCCCGGCGGGAGGCCGCCGCGGCCGGGAGGCGAAGCGGCACCAGCGGCCGCAGGGGAAAGGGTCCTCGCCGAAGGCAGAGGCGGCCTCAGGAGGCGGAGAGCGGGCTACATCCCCCGGGGCGCTCCCGAGCCGGACCCGCTGGCGAGATAAGCGTTGCAATGTTGCATTTTTCCGTATGTAACCCCCTTCCCACCCGTGTCTTTTCCTGGCTACAGACTTGGCCTTTTATGGTAGCCGGCAAACCCGAGAGTGACCTGAAAGAAGTGGTGAACACAAACCGCTTGTGCGGCCCGACGGCATCCTGAGCCCCGGCGGCCAGGCCAGCAGCGTCCCGGCGCGGCCGGGGAGCGGGCGGCGGGGCGGGCAGGGACACGCCGCGGCCCCCGCCGCTGCCCCGGGCCCCGGGCAGAGCGACGGGGAGAGCCGCTCTCCCGGCGCAGAGGAGACCAAACGTGCCCTAGCAAAGACTTCACCCCGAGAGATCCCGACTCTATTTAACTTTATTAAATGCGTGTACAGTCGAGTGTCCTGCAACAACAGCCTTGCTGGTTCAAGCGCTACTAGAGAAAAGACAGAGATCAAACAAAACCTACCACGCGTGTATCTTTTGTCTGAGACCTGTGAAATATGTAGATGCCTAGAAAAACTGACTTTGACAGTCATCTCTATGAAGTAATTCACCCTAAAGATATATAGATATATTTTCTTCAAGCAGGTTTTTGCTCTATTTCTGTGAATAAACCTTCCTTTCCACTGAACACAGAGCGGTGTAATAATATTCGTTTCCGACTCCCGGGTTCGGCGGGGGAAGGTCTGTGGCCTCCGCCGGCCTCCGGCACTCCGCGAAGCAGCCGCGCTCGCCCAGCGCTGTGAGGGGAACCCGCCTGTCCGCCACGGGCGGACTGCTTCCCCGGAGATAAAGATTTGGAGTAAATCCCTGGAGGAGAGGGGGTGGCTGGGCCCGCAGCTCGTCCTCGCCACGGGAGTCCGGTCCGGCCCCGCAGCCCGGCGCCCGGGCGCTGCGGGAGCCGGCCGCGCCGCCCCGCCCCGCTCCGCGGGGACCGGAGCAGTTATCTATTGATGAAATACAGTCGGGTGGAGGATCCCCCTCTGGCCCTCGCTGCCGGGAATTTTTAACTTAAACATCTCCCCTCTATCGATCAGCGGGCCCGTGGGAGATGAGGCTGAGATAAACAGGAGTGCGGGGCGCTCCCCCTGCACCGGCAGCGGCCGCCGGCAGCTGATGCGCCAGATCCCACCGCGCTGTTTAATGTTTCAGGGTTATGACCGCACTGTTTACAAGACGTCTTCGGTTATTTATACTGTTATTATTAGCAGAGGGGCTTTAAATTTCCGCTTCAATTGCTCTTTCAATACGGTCCCTCTGTTCCGTTTGATACCTGGGTACTTTCTGGCGGAAAGCAGGCACGGCCGGGAAGGGGCAGCACCCTGCCGGGGGGCAGCGGGGGCTGCAGGGCCACCCCGGGACCGGAGGAGGTATCGCGGCCGCTCCCCGGGCCGAGCCCTCCGTCCCGGCCGGGCTGCGGGGGGCGGCGGCGGGGGGGGACACCGGGGCGCGGTCACAGGCAGCGCGGGGTGCGCGGACCCTCCCGGGAGCTGCCTCCCCCCCGGCACCCCCCGCAGGCGGGCGCTGAGCTACCCGGTGCATCCGTGCAGGCTGGACTATATTTCTTCTCGTACCCCCCTTCCCCTCCCCGACATGACTGGGTGAGGTAGCGCGTCCTCCAGGCGACCCAAATTCACTAGTTGGGTTCATGCGTGGGCTAGGTTTAATTAAAGCAGCTCGCTGTGAGCCGAGGGCTGTGCAAGTATCTCGGCCCTCCTTACGGAACGGGAGGGCTGCTTAATTTCACTTTTTCACAGCTTGCTCTCCCTCCGCACAATTAAAAGCAGCCCTCCTCGCCTGACCTGACCATATGCGACTTCACTGTCGTGAGCAGGGCTGCGCCAGTTGAGGTACGCACACGGGCTTGACCGACTTTCCTCGCAACCACAGCACCCTGAACAGCCACAAGTCTTGCTGAGGAGACGAGCCACTCTGGTGAGCACAGCTGAAAGGGCTGATCTCTTCGCCACAGGCACTGGGATATTCAGCAGGAGTTGCTGATCACTTAAAGGGAGACAGAATAGAGCCCTCCGACCTTAAGCGGAGTGCAAACGACTGATGCAGCAAACGCACAAATGCCATTTCGACCACTGAATTTACCCACCAAATTGAAACTAGCCATAGGATTTAACCACTCAAAATCTCGGCTTAAATCCTTATTGAGTAATACCAGCTCAGCACTCACAGCAAGGTGCTGATTTCCTTGCAGAAAGTAGGAAATGATAGGCATCGGGGATGTGCATAAAATTAAGAGATAAATTCTGAATATTCTCGCACTGCTTTGCAGTGCTTACTACCTGCACTCAGTATCCTTCTCATCCTTTTGACCTAGCCATGTTCAGCCTTCATTTGCCATCTGAAACACGGTATGGAGAAAGAGAAGGGAGAAATGTGATAGTCCCCCATGCAATGTGAGGAACACAGCCGTAACCATGTGCCAAAACTGCTATTTAAGTGGAACGGTAAAGAGGAGGCTGTAGACACCGTTATTGCTCATGCTGCTATTCACTTTATCTAGCAGTCTAGATTGCAAGCCTCTCCGTATCTAAAATATGCCTCAAGCATCTTCCACCTTCCTCATCCTTGCCTCTGAGCCACAACAGTTCAGCAATAGACTAAAAAACAAAACCCAAAAAGCAATAAACACAAGTAACCAGCAATACACAGAAAGGTAAATAACGGCTTTACTCTGACTGTAAAACAATTAGCGGCTTTCTCTCCATTTTGAAGAACATGAACATATTTACAACAGGCATTTATGTAGCAGGGAACCCTTGGTCTACTGATTCCTTGTGTAAAGTGTTGGCAGTTGAGTTCTTCGATGAGTTAAGACTCCTACCATGTATCTCAGGAGAACAACGAGTGAAATCAGTCTCCCCTGCTGCCGAGCACAATTTTACAGAAAAATATTTGCAAACAGAAAATGTATGTTTAGTCTGACTGAAGCAACTGATGATTTTGAAAGGGACTCGCAAATGTGGTAAGGGAAAACACGGAACCAGTTTAAATATCGATGTCAAAAATTTTAAAGAAAATATTTTGTTTGCTTTCTTGCTCTTCTGTACAAAGTGATGCATTTTAATAGTCACCAAAATATACTTACATCCCTTCCCCATGTGGAAACAAAGCTGACAATTTATCTTTCTGTATCTCCATGGATGTAGATGCAGCTGCATGAGTGTCTGTATACATTCCCTCCTAATAATGTTTGAACTCATTGCCTGATTTCAACTGAATCTGACAGAGGTCTTAAAGATAACTAAATTGCTACTTTTTTTTTTTTTTAAACAGGCATCTGAGAAAAGAAAAAAAAAATCTTTAAATTCTGCAACTAAGGGAAAGGTTTCAACATTAACTCATCCCTTATCAGATACAAGAGCATACAGAGCAGAGTGCCAGCTGTAGGTGAAGCTTCAAACGCTGCTTCAATCACTGCATACAAGTTCATAGAAAACTTCCTTATGAACCTATGTGATTTAAGATAAGAACTCTCTAAAACTGGTTTAGTCCCAGCTGATCTTATGCCTCTTTTTTTGTTGGTTTTCTGAAGAAAACCCAGTTCCACCCAACTACTTCATGACTGCTTTTCAGTTCAGCTGGAGACTAGAAAAATCCTGTCTTTGCACAGCTGCACTCAGTGCTCGGGCTCCTGGGCTCGGTTCTCACACTGTACTGCTTAGCAGCAGTTTTCATGGTCCATAATGTCCTCAGGACCAAACATTTTTTCATACTTTACAGAAAATAGATTTTAGACTTATCCTGTCCTCTTGTTGGGATGGAAATCTGCTAGCCTGAAACATCAGTGTAGCAAGAAAGCCACTTTGCAGACACCTGTACAATGTCCTGCTTTCCTGGGCACCAGCGAGGCCACGGCGACGGTCGTGTCTCCAAGCTGCAAGGTGCACAAGGAGAACATAGGCTAAATGGCTTATTCATTAAAGTGCCTCCAAGGTCAGAATTCCCATCCCACCTCAGAAATTAAAAGACTTGAAAATCCATGTGTATTCTTCTGTAAGGAAGCTGGTTTGAATCCCGGATGTAATGACAGGATCACAAGCACAGGTATGTTTGAAGCATTTGTATCGGTAGCCCTACATTTGTCTCTGCCTGGAAAAAATATTCCTCCCTGTAAATAAATCAGGTTGGGTTTTTCTTTCCCTAAAAGTTAATCTTTCCCAAGATCCATTGTCATTGTTATTATTATTTGTAGTTAAAAATATATATTATCTGCTTGCTTGCTCATAAGCAGTCTGAAAGAGAACGAAACTCATGATGTATCCGGTTTACAAGTGGAGGGTATAATCTAATAAAAGCATAGGGTATTTCTAATTTCGGTCTGGATATCTGAGTGTAGATTATCACTCACAGTCTCCCAAAAGGGACACAGGTTTTCAAAGGAAATTTCAATGACACTGAAATTAAATTCAATTTCAATGAAATTGAAATTTGTGGCAGTGAACCACAGAGAATTCTATCATTTCCATGTATATGCACGTCTAGAAAACCCTCCATGCAGAACTTCTCCCAACAGCCAGCAATTCAAACTGTCTCTACTAATTGCTAGCTGCATAGTGCTGACTGTTTCCGTGTTATGGCTGTGTTGCCAAATGCGGACCTATAGGGTAAACACAACTTCGTGCTCACTATTTAGCCTCAGATTGCTTCACGCTCTTCAGCCCGGCGTACTTATGGATGGGAAGCAGTACAAGCAGTAAGAATGCCGTGGGTTTTTTGTCTCCAGTGCTACAAAGCCGCTGGTGTGTTACAGCTTGGTGAATCTTCTGCAACCCTCAGAAGATGTCACAGGTCTGACCTAAACCTTATGCCCCTGGAGGGATGGGGGAAAAACGTGTGTCACCTTTGCGAGGACAGTCTGCTGCTGGCAGACTCCAAACCCAAGGAAGTTCTGCAAGTAACCGATTTTTCTTCAGTTCACTTCAGACACCGGAGTATCTGAGCTAGCTGTATAAAGACCTTTGAGTAGGCCTAGGCATGCAGTCATCGCATTTCCCAACTGCAACGTGGACATACCCCAGGGTCACAACAGGCCTGAGATGACGCATTTTCTTGCCTTAGGGTTTTGCCCTTAAACTGAAACTCGTAAACAGACGAAATTTGTTTTCAAGCTGATGCGCATGCGTGCTGACAGCTACACTGTCTTCGCATGGGGAATGAGCAGATCCAAACCTCCTTGCAAGGAAAAAAACGTTCCTAACAAAGCCAGGAGAATAAAACCCAATGCAAATCCTTCCTTCCCTTTAAATTCTAAGAGGCCATTCTCCTTAAGCAAGGAGAAAAACCCAAACCCCTATTTACATCCCAGACTGCTATGTAAACTATAAGACCATATCCGACTGTAAATATGGATTATCTACACATTTGAGTTTTCTCTCAGTTGTTTACATGCTGTTGAAGAGATGAGGATCAGAAACACTAGGAATAAAAGGGAAGGGTACAGCTACACAGCCAGGGTACAAGAGGAAGGGAGGGAAAAATGAGTAGAGTAATCCCTCTTCCTCTGACTACTACTGCTCAGTCCTTGTGAAAGGACGGGCTGGGGAAGGGAGGAACTATCAGCAGCTCCATCACAGCCGGGTGGAGCCAGACCACCGGGGAGATGGAAACCGGGAGGCTGAGCGCTGCAGCTGCCTTCTCTGGGAGGAACATCTGCAAAACCCTGCGCGGCAGCGGCAGCAGGGGAGGAGCAGCGGGCACAGGCAGGGAGCGTTCCCAGGGATGCGCTCACACAGATAACTGTCCCACTGGATGGCTTCCCAGGCTGCAGCAGCGGCACTTCCCTCCCCCATCAGGGATGAGGCGAAGACCATCGTGTGCAACAAGCAATCCAACTGTCAGCGCAGCCTCTTGCTTCAGCATCCTGTTTCCTGAGATACTTTTTGATGGCTGAGCTGACCAGAACAAGAACAGCTCTTCCTCACTGGGAGGGAACACGTTGCTTTGTTCTTAGAAGGAGTCTTTAATACCACTGGCACCTCTAGAGTCAAAGGGACGGCAGTTACCTTGGAGCATTTGCTATCACCTCATGACCAAAAGCTTTTCTGTAGGTTGCTATCATTATACAGATGGGAAGAAAAAGAGGCGCAGAGTTGATAAGTGACTGGCTGAAGGTTCACTCCTAAGACTGGCATGGGCTTAGGGCATGAGCTCTTCTCTTCATAACCGACTTACGAGGTGTTCTTCTAGGCATGCTGAAATCATATGGGATCTTTGCTCTTTGAATTCAGTATATAGGAATGAGAAGGGCACAGGGAAGGATCCTCTCAGACTTGTATCTCTATGTCTATACCTATACCTATACTTGCTAGTATACCTATACCTATACTTGCTACTATAGATAAACCAGGCTATGGATCATTCTCTGTCTCTGACATCCAGTGCTGTGGCTGGGGTCACATCCACACATACCTGCGTTCTAGTGCACTCTCTCCAAAGGGTGAGAACAGTCCCCAGCACAGGCTATCCCCAAATCATGCTTGGATGCTTTCCAGGAGAAAGTCAGACAGGCCAAAGGCATGCCAAGGATGCTGCTAACAACCAAGCACTATGAAAAAATAAGCCGTGGTCCTGATCTATTTATCAGTCTTGCTGCAGCCTTAGAAGCCAGAGCAATAAAGGTATTCGCTGTGTTTGTCTCACCCCCATCTTGTGCTCTTCTCACTTGTTTTCTAGATCAACCTAATACCTTCCTTGATGGGCCAAAAATTGTTAGTGAGGACCCTCTCTGTTATTTGTATCTCGTAACTAATATGTCGAGTCCAGAGGTCACTAGAAGCAAGAGTCCAAGTTCAAGAACAAACAAAGCATAAGATTTAAACAATATTATGGCCTAAATTATGACATTGAGAGCCCCTGTTCATTTGTTGCCCAACTCTACTGAGCCCTGCAGTACCTCTTCTGCCTGGGCTGTGAGTTCCCTGATGCCAAAATTCGACATAAGCCATCGGGGTACCTCTTTCTCACCATTGCCATGCAGCTCCAAGTAAACAGTATATATACTGATTTTTTACTATAAATACAATGATATAAAGTAATATATATTATGAAATTAAGCAGAATGTTTGAATATATTTGAGTTGGTTGAAGTACCACTTACAGCAGAGAGGCAACAGTTTAATAGTGCTGGCATGAGTTATCACACTGTAAGAAGTGTGAGAAGGCACATTTGAGTTTACAGTTTCAGCTGATAAACTAAGCCCTGGAGCAAAGGATTCCCTCCCTGACTGATCTCCTGAGGCAGGGTTAAGCTTGTTCCCTGCCAGCTGCCAGCTTGGGAGATGTCTCATTACCCTATGGTATCATATGTGTGTGTAGCTGACAACCATTCCACAAGAGGTCGTTTCTACGGGATGTAAGACTTGGGGTGCTCCTAGGTACCTTGTCTTCAAACACAAATACTTCAATATAGCCTTCTGCACAGAGCCCACAGTATTTAAGCCACTGCTGTATAAAATTCGTCTAGCCTTCACCGTGGGCTGCCTCAAGGGGCTGTCCCTCCTTCTCTCCCTGCTACACTCTCCCACAGTCTACCTTGCACCAGATCTTACTTGACTGAAAATTAATCCTGCAAAAACCCAGATAATCAAGTATTTTCTTCAGTTGGATGAGTTATTTTTGGACATAAACTTGCAAATAGATCTAACAACATCATGAAATTGCATCTTCATTCTGTCTCACTGCTGTAATTACATATGTGCAGTGTTCTCAAGTTCAGCTATGCTTATTTTTACTACATTAGTACTGATGGTCCCAAGCAGCCCTCAGTTCCACTCTGCAGAATGTCCAAGCACAGGAAACTGCCTCCCCACATCTCCATCTCCTCTTTGCTTCCCAAAAATGGATTGAGAAACACAGGCATAGGAAAATGAAGTCACATACTGTGACTGTGTTAGAAACGGCCTCTGTGCCTTCCCTGTTTGATATCAGTGCAGCATCTGTGGAGTTAGAACATGCAAATACAAAGAGCCAGATAAGGACACTGGTCCTGCAGGTGGGAAATCCTTAGCACCTCAGGCACACTGGTGGAGGAAGCCTTCGAGCCAAGATGGAATTGCACAGAGCAGTGGAGACCAGGACAGGGAGAACATAAGGACAGAATAACCAGTTTTGTAGCTATATAGGTGTGGAATAAAACTGCAGGCACAACTGATAATCTCACATGTCAAATTAGGTAGGTGCCCAATCATCTTATTTGCAGTCCATGTTAATGTGATCATAACTACTGGCACACATTGGCACATTTTGCAAATATATATATTTAAAGATGCAATCTTTAGAACATGTTCTACTCTAAACAGGAAAAGTTCAGGCTGGCAAAGCAGCCAAATCTTTGAAATGGTAGGGGTTCATCTCTTCATCAGTAAAAAAAAATATAATTTCTTAATGTCCAGTGATGACTGCACATTTCTGTGGAACACCTGACAGGAAAAGTTATATCCTGACAAAAAGCGAGCATGTGGAGATGGAGAGTTGATGTGTATTTGATAGAAAACATTTTGTGTCGAATTTATGTACACCTTTATGAGCATGATGAAAAAAAACCCAACTCCAGAAGCTATCAGAATTCAAGCAAAATCAGGGTTTCCAAAGCTTTTCTTCGTACCTTGCCCATGTGATCAACTTCAGGGGGAAAAAATAAATTTGGCATTCGTTGTGATAAAGAGCCTGGACAAAGCCGTCAGGGAGAAGACACCATAGCCACCTATCCCACACCAGCGGTGTGAATTGCAAAGACTCGGAGCCTTTAGGCTGAAGCCCATAAAGAATTAACACATCCTTGGGGCGCCCCATAGGAATGCGGGAGATGCCGCGCAGGGTCGCTGAGCGGGCGCGGTACGCCGCCCCGAAAGCCCGCCTGCCGCCGCCGCCTTCGCGGGGCCGCGGTGGCTCCGCTTCCGCGCGGGGCCGCGGGGTGGCAACGCTGCCGCACGGGGAGGGGCGCGAAGCCGGGCTGCTACGGGGGGAGCGGGGAGGGGGGCACCCGCGGCGCGAGCAGGCGATGCTGTCAGCAGCGTACTCGGCCGCCGATTTGAAGTGAGGCTCCGAAATAATTATTCCTGCCAAGTGAGCCCAGTAACGCATTTCAAGGATTAAATTGAATGCAAACGGCCCGACTCCTGTGAAGGCTTCAGAATTTAAAATCGCGTACCGCTCCCTCTACCCTAATTAAAGCGGCTCTGCCGTCACTGCAGGCACGGCAAGTGCATCATTACGGAACCTCGAGTTCAAAAAAACTGTCAGTGCAGTGAATACTCTGCACTACACACATACAAATATACATATGTATCCGCTTTCACGTACAGCCTGGTGTGTCTATAAACCCAAAGTCACAGAATCACAGGGTTGGAAAACACCTTTGAGATCATCGAGTCCAACTGTACCTGACCTCTACTAAACCATATCCCTGAGCACCTCATCTACCTGTCTTTTAAACACATCCAAGGATGGTGACTCAACCTCCTCCCTGGGCAGCCTGTTCCAATGCCTGACAACCCTTTCAGTGAAGAATTCTTCTTAATGTCTAACCTGAACCTGCCCTGGTGCAGCTTGAGCCCATTCCCCCTCGTCCTATCGCCTGTCACTTGGGTGAAGAGACCAACACCCATCTGTCTACAACCTCCTTTCAGGTAACTGTAGGCGGTGATAAGGTCCCCCCGCAGCCTTCCTCTTCTCCAGGGTGAACAATCCCAGTTTCCTCAGCTGCTCCTCCTAAGGTTTGCTCTCCAGCCCCTTCACCAGCCTGGTTGCCCTTCTCTGGACTCACTCCAGGGCCTCAATGTCCTTCTGGTAGTGAGGGACCCAAAACTGAACACAATACTCGAGGTGCGGCCTCACCAGTGGCGAGTACAGGGGGCAGATCACCTCCCTGATCCAGCTGACCATGCTTCTTCTTGATACAGGCCAAGATGCCATTGGCCTTCTTGGCCGCCTGAGCACACTGCTGACTCATATTCAGTCTGCAGTCAACCAACACCCCCAGGTCCTTCTCTGCCTGACAGCTCTCCAGCCAGACCCCCCGAAGCCTTTAGCGACCTGACAATTTTATTTCATTCTTCATTGTGTGTGCCAGGTCCCTAACTGGCCACACTGCAGCCACATTCACTTGCTCCTGGGTTCCCAAATGAAGCACAAAAACCATCTTTTCCACGAGAAAATATTAAGTACAGCTAAAGGCAGTTCATCAGAGGCTCTACTCCAGGCAGACAGCATGGGTGAGACAGTGCCAAATTTGGAGGACTATCCTGGCCACAGAGGACCTGCACCATCCCAGCCATCCCCACCATGTCCTCGTGTACCCTTCTGTCTCTTCTCGAAGAGTACAGCAGGTGCCCACTTTGCAACAATTAAACAAGCTGCGTATTGGAAGAGTGAAAAGCAACTGTCTTGCTTTAGCTATTTTAACATTAAAATCACAAAGAAAATACTGAGGGCCACACAGACCTCGGGGGACTTAAATTAGAAAAAGGGAGGTTTAAATTTGGTATTAGGAAAAAGTTCTTCACTATGAGGGCAGTAGATCACTGGAACAAGTTGCCTGGAGAGGTAGTGGAGGCTGCATCCCTGGAGATATTCAAGGTCAGGCTTGCTGGGGCTCTGAGCGACCTGATCTAGTGAAGATGTCTCTGCTCACTGCAGGGGAGTTAGGTTGGAAGGGACCTTTAAAGGTCATCTAGTCCAACGCGTTCTGTGAGTCTATGACTTGGTAATATTTGAGGCTTCTCAGTAAACCGTTCCTACCATTTCGCTTGGGGTCAGTAGCATGTTCATACATCAACATACCAGAATTTTCTGCTGTGGACTATCCTTTCAGTACCAAACAATGTTGCTTTAAATTAATACATACATATATAATCTTTAAAGCATTTGTAAGACAAGAGGCAGTGACCAGAACCCTGCTGCAGTGCAACATGTGCGTATATGACAGATACAGTGGCAGCACGTTATTGCTGTGAGTACACTCAGTTCAGTCAGACTGTGTGCAGAGCTGCCGAACCAGAGAGCAAGGCGCGTGCGGCGTGCTACAGAGGCCTGAGGCCGAGCCGCCTCACAGCACGCCGGGTGCGCCCCGTGAGCTCTCACACCACCCTATCTGCACACTGTCCCGGCTCTCCCGCGGATCTGCTGGCACAGCTGCTGCCGTGGATGATGTGTGGGATGGAGCCCCCATCAGCTGGTCAAAGGCCGGGTACCACGGGCCCACCGGCAGCAGGCGCACAGGCAGGCGCTGCGAGGGAGGCCCGCAGCCAGCCCTCCCGCTGCACGGCCGCCGAAAGATCGATCACCGGGAAAGCTCCCGGCCGCTCCGTGCAGAGCCCCAAAACGCCGCGGCCGCTCGGCCGCCTTTCACGGCGGGCTCCTCTCTGCTCCCTCCCAAGGCGGCGGGCACAATCGGTCACTAGCGGGCCGCAGTGCCGACGGGCGAGGACTGACGCGGTAACTGCGCGGTTAGGCCACGGCGCGGCTACCCGGAGCGGCCGCCCCGCCACCTCCCCCGCCCCGGGCTGTGCCACCGCCCTCACCCGCCGCGCCTCAGGGGGCGGCAGACGAAAGCGGAAGTGCGCTGCTAGCGCGGCCCCCCCCCTTCCTCCCCTCCCGCCGCCGTGACTTCCGGCAGCCGCTCTAGCCGGCGCCGCGTCTATGCCCGCGGCGCTGGGGAATGTTTATTGTCGCGGGGAGTCGGCCCAGGACCCGGAACGCCGCCGGGCGCCAGCGGCGGGGCGCCTAGCAACCGGCACCCCGCTCCGCCCCGTCCCGACCGCCGCCGCCCGCCCAACGGCCTGCCCGCACGGTAACGCCCGCCGACGGGCCGCGCTCCTTCTCCTCCTCCCTGCCGCCGCCGCCGCCTCGGGGGGCCGCGACTCAGCGGGCCGGGCCCGGCGAGACCTACAAGTCCTTGCCCGGGAGACGCGGCTCCGCCGCCGGGGCAGCCATTGGGCCCCCGCGTGTCGTTCTCCCCCGCTTCTCCCGTGCTTTCCCGGCTGAGGTTACGGACGCGGCGTGAGGCCTCCCCCCGCTCCCCGGCCTCGCCGCGGCCCTGCCGGCTCTTCCTGCCGCGGTGCCGTTCCCCCTGTGGGGCGGGCGCGGGGGTGCCGGTGCGTGACCGCGCCGCCGTTCCGGGGAGGGGAACGGGGCGGTGTGGAGGGAGGGAGGGAGGGAGGGAAGGGGTCAGAGCATCCTCTTAGGGGAACCGGCCGGTTCCCTGGCAACCAGCGAGGCTTCCCCAAGGAGCACCGGCTGCCCCGCGCCCCCAAAATAGCGTGCTGGGCCCCGAGGGCTTTGTAACAGCTCCGGCCCCTGCAGCGGCGGCCGGCGCCGCTCCAGGTAACGAGCTGCCGAGCGGCGGAGACTGGCGTGGCCGTGCCGCCCGCGCTTTGTTTCCGCCGGCCTCGCCGGAGAAGTTTTCGGTTGGGGCTGAAGGGGAAGACCGCTCACATCATTGTCGTCGTGATGTGTTAACGTACGCATGGGGCTCTGAGCGAGATCCCCAGCTGCGCGGACAGGAGTAGCGCTTCAGTTTCCTCGGCGGAGACGGGCAAATGGTAAATGTCGCACTGGGAGGAGGGTTGAGAGGCTTACCTGGTGCGTTGAAATGGTTTGTGACAGCAAAAACAGCTTTTTGGTTTTCTTTATCAAGTTGGAACAGCCACCTAACCCCTCAGTTCAGACTTTTGTCATACTTAGGACAATTTTCCACGTATAATAAAGACATAAGGATTGTTCTTAATGCTTGGCATTTGACTCTTAACAGGGTGTTTTAAGTGAAAAATGGCATGAAATTGGATGTGAGTGAACCTTGCTTTGAATATGAGCGGGCTGTTTTGATGAGAAAGGTTTGAGGGAAATGGCCTGTTGTGCACCATTTGAAAACAGGCTTCCTGGTCTTGTTCTGGGAACTGTTTGACTTTATTCCTGCAGCTGGATTTGTGTTGAAAGACCAAAGGTCTATGGGAATGCAGTAGGTTTAGCAAAGAGATTTGACAGCAGGATCTGGCATTGTGGCCTACTTGGCTATGGGGTAGATCCATTCCTACTTTTACACCGGTTTTATGTGCATTTGGAGGTTTACTCCAAATGGAATAGTCATGACTCTGCACATCTTGAAAGGTGACAGTACTAGCTTCAAGTGTCCTTTTGCTTTCGGGACAATTTAACTTGCCAGTAGCGACAATGGAAAGTGAAAACATGCCCCATTGGCTCAGTGGCTGTAACTGAGATAGTTGTGTGGGCCAGAGGACTTTCTCTACAGACAGTAATAGCTATGTTACTCTTAGTTCTTGGGACTCATTTGCCAGCCACTGAGACTATATCATATCTAAGAATTCAGCAGATTTCAGAAGTCTTTTAAAACAGTGTTTCATGTAGACCTGTTTCCTGAGGAGCTGAACAGAAATCCTGAAAACAGGCACCTTTGGTGGAAGGATGTAATTGAGACTACTTGTTCCTGATGGGCCTTACTTCGTGCATGCTCTGTTCTCGCATGGAAACTGCATCCGGATGTTTCTGTTAACTTCTTCCAAAATGGTTTTCAAGTATTAGTTTGACAGATGCCTACTGGCGCAGCAGTGACTGACATCCCTTTGGCTGGGCTGTTGGAACTGTTTGTGGCATTGGTACGTTGGTGAACAGCTCTGGAGCAAGGTTAAAAATAGCCAGTACAAGTTGCTTATACTTAGGCTGCTGGTGAAAAAGGTGTTTATTAAACTCCTCTGACATGGACGTAACCATTGTTAGATAACCCCCATCTACCTTTATAGCTCTGAGTTTGTCAGATCAAAGGTAGCCAAAAGCTTAAAATAATATTTTGTTTATATACCCCATCCCAAGTGACTTTCATCTGTCTTTGATGATAGCGTGGTTGGTTTGGAACTTTCTGAAGACAGGGAGCACTGGCTTCTTTTACGTTGTGAGCTGTCGGTGCGGTGTTTGTCTTGTAAAATAGTACGGCTCTGGTCCTGATTGGATGATGCTTTGTTTAAGAACCTGAGTGCTCTTTCCTTCCTCCAAAGCATTTCTTATTCTGGGAAGTTTTCAAGTGACAGTGTAGAATACATTACCTTACAGTGTCAAATATCCTTGAGTTAGCTTTTGTTGTTGTTTTTATTATCTTCATTATCATGCTTTACATGTCTACTTATTTTTCCTTCCTTTTTTTTTTTTTTTTTTATTCTTGGGGTAATATTCCAGATGTATTCCTGAAATCTATGTTGAAAAGAAAGAACAAGCTTTTAAAATTTCCTTAACAAAAATAATACAAACTTCTGCAGAGATGTATTTAAGTTGTCTTTTTTCTTTCTTTCTCTGTCAGAGTAGATTGTGTTACTCTGGCGCAAGAGAACTTGAAATCAAACTTGGCTAGGTTCTTGCACTGGAGAAAGCTGAATGAATTATGTATTTCAAAAGAAATGCTGCACATATAGATAAGTGAGTAATTTTATTTTCAATTTTAGCCTATTAGTAAATTAGCATTAACCAGCAAAATATAATTTAAGAAATTAGATGTAAACTGCCAAAGTTCAAACGAGAGACCCCTTGGGCAAAATTAATCAACAAAGTCTAAGCATCTGCGAGTCCAGAACTGGAAAGAACCAGATGTTTGGTTTCTATTCAGTCCTTCTGTTCTCCAAGTCTAACTGCATAAATATGGAACAGTAACGGGTTTATGTGCAAAGCTGTCGCTTGATCTCAACATGTATTTGTAAAAGCATGGGAACATTATTTTCCACATTTTGCAGCTAGGAGACAGGAATGCAGAAATTCACTTTTTGAGAAATAACATAATGGGTCAGGGCTGTGCAGCGGGGTACAGTAGCGTGTGTTAGTAGCACAGAAGGCAAGAGAAAACTGGCAAAGAGTAGAATCAGAATGTTGCTTATGACTCCTGTATTCCAGTTAGTCATGCTACTAGAGATATGTATAAATAAGATTAGCTTTCTTTGAACATTTGCTACGCCTTTTTTATAAACACTTTCTTCAGTTGTTTGGGTTTTTTTTTGTATAGTGTGCTTATTATCATTTCTTTTTTTTAAAAACATTTAGCTTGTTTCTGTTCACCTATTTCCTATGAATTCATATTTCTCTGAGACTCCCCAAAGAAGAGTAGCAGGATGTCTTTCCTCTAGATTTTTTTCTTTGTTGTCAGTACAGAGCGAGACATTAAAATGAGCGCTTGAGGCAGAGATTGCAGTAGGTGATGCTCGCTCACTGCTTGGACGGAAGTATCCAAGTCTAGAAACGGTTTACCTGCTATTTTTAAACAATGCCTTGGAAGAGGTTAATGTGATCCTTATATACTAAATGGGAACACTAAATTCAAAATGGTTAACACCTAGATTTGGATTCTCAAAGGGTAGTATTTAGCTACAGCAAATAAAGACATTTCTCAATAAAATGAGAAAAAATCGTAATTAATACTTGAAATGTTAAATATTTGAGTAAGAAGTTAACAATGGGAGACTTCTGTTAGATTAAGTAACATTAAAATAGAATAAAAGCAGTTTTCAGTACTTTTATGCTCTACTCAGATACTGCTTTTATAACAAATTATGTCCCTTTCTAACTGAATATCACAAAACAACATAGAATATTTAAACTACAGTTTAAATAAAATTTTAAGTTGAAAAGATCTTCCCTAAATACCTCTTGTCTTGTTCTTTTGGAACATGGCTAATGAAAACGGGGGCGCACTAATTTTGTATAATTTTTCTCCCATTAAAATCTGTGCAAGTAGATCGTACTTCTAACCAAGTTACACCATAATTGCTGAAAACATCTTTAGTGACAGCTCTGCAGCATATTAATGTTCTTTATTCCTCTAGATCCCCCTTTAATGATAGATCTCTTCCTTTTAAATTGTAATTTTCCTCCCTTTCAACTACTTTTTCCTTTGTTCTTAATGAGCATGTGACTTTTCTCTCCGGATCTGTTTAAGACAAGCCATCAAGAGTTTTATGGGGACATTATTGTACAGTATTATGGCTTGCTTAGAGGTTAGCAACCTTTCAAGGGTGTTATGCATGACTGTTATTCTTTCAGAATGTAGATACCGAGAGTGCCGGTAGAAACTCACTGATAATTGAGAGACGCCGCTGGTGGGAGGTATCTTGTTTTATTATACGGCATTCGTCCTGGGTTCCAGTAAGTGAACTCGGCCAGAGCCAGGAGTTGGAGCCAGGGTGAAAAACAAATGCCTCTTGGAAGATGCCACGGGTTCCAGCTCCTTGCTCTGTGCTGGCCCTGCCTGCATGCCGTTCAAAATCTGCACATGTGCTATCTTTGGATCTGGTGCCATAAATTGGTAACCCAATCTGTAGTAGTCCATCAAAACCAGATGGGATAAGTAATTTCTAACTTTGAGGATTCATGTAATTTTTTTAAAAGAATCCAGGAATACTAATTAGTTACTGTTTGTTCTCATCATTGCCTGTTTTACCCCACCCCCACCCATAGCCTTTGTTTTTTTTCTGCTTTTCTATTGCTGTTTCTTTATCTTTTTACTGTGTTGTCACCCATCTTGCCTTTTCTTATATTGGACAAGCCAGCGGTGGCAGAATAATGCTTTCAGTCTGGACCAAGCTGTGCAGTAGAAGCAGTCATCATTGCAGCAGTTGACCCACTGCATCATGCACATCTGCCTTGTAGTTTGTTATTGCTGTGCTGTCAGTGAGTTACAGCCAAAGATGCTCCTTGAGTGAGTTCTTAGTCAGAGACTACGGCATGATGTTTTGGAAGTTGTAGTCAGAGGAAAATACCATTAGTAGCATTGAAGGTTTGTGATGTAGAATGTGAGGCCAAAACATTTGAAGTTATATAAATGCATTGCAGTCTGTTGCATATATTGTTCTTGATGCATAGTCTCCGGCTTCTTCCAGGGTGATGACCATGCAGAGCAGTTTGTTTATCTGACTGTTTTTCTTGATTTTTGCTCTTTGCTTTCTGTTGTGTTCATTTTGGGTGAAATACCAATACAGTTTTAGACTAATGGATCAACATAGTATTGCCTTTATCTCTTATGCTATACTCTACTTAAGCTACATATCCTGGAGTGAAACTTAAGGTTTTCCCATTCTCCTTCACAGATAAATTCCTTAATGAACTACAATATTTTGATATAAGTAACTTACACTGTATAGCAATGTTCTTGCACTTTTCCACTCTCCTTTCCCAAAACACTTAATCTGAAATTTATTTCCATTAGGAGTCTCACCTTCAATGCTCAGGGGCAAACCCAACCCTTCCTGGCTGCCTTAGGTTTGCGAGGCTTACACTGGGCAGCTGCCTTCGTAGTTACTGAGAAACACTGGATTTTAACTCCACACATACAATGTGTTCATTCTGTGCGGTTCCTGTGGGCAGTGAGAAAGGGCGGGGAGAGGCCACCGGGGCTCAGCCCAGACTCTTGCTTGCATTGCAGTGTTACCTTGGGAGGGATAGGCCAAGAGTGCTGGCTGGAGATGGGAGAGCTGCAGTATCCGGCTGTCTACAGACTGCAGTTTCTGTAACCCTCGTTAGTTCAAAGTTATTCCTCAGGCTCATCCATTCCAACACAAATGTCAGGCTGTTCAGAATTATCAACTTCAGCAGTCAGAGAAGTGCATTTTCGTGAGGTGTCTAATGACATCCTCAAATGAGCTGAGGAAAGATTATCCGCTGGAGCTGTGGAAAAAGTTTTAGTAATCTTTACTGTGTCCTAATATAGTTGGTAAGAGTTGTAACATACTGAAGTGGCAAGTTTAAATATTATATATATACACATACACGCATGTCCGTACTTTATTTCTGTTAAGTCTGGCAACACTGCTTCAAACAAGTCACCTTCTATTTTCTAGTATACAGGATGCAGGCACACCCCCTCCCCACACGCGGTTCGCTTGAATGAGTCAGAGTGTAGTCACTTCTGCTTCTTGTTTCATTTAAGGGGTGGATGTATACAATGGCATTAATAGGCAATTTTCCACTTGTGTGCTTAATTTTATCATTTTCGTTTTTCAGGATGTGATCTTCATGGTGATCTGCTGGGAAAACTGAGTTGTAAATCACCCCAATGGATGCGGACAGTGATGTTGCATTGGACATTTTAATCACAAATGTAGTGTGTGTTTTTAGAACAAGATGTCATTTAAACTTGAGGAAGATCGCGTTAGAGGGAGCAAATGTGATATACAAGCGTGATGTTGGGGTAAGAGATTCAAAATATCTGTTTTTATGAATGTTCCTTAAGCTAAAAATTCTGATGTCTGTGTTTGGTGGATAAAGGAAAGTAGTTTTATTTCTGCATTTATGTCTTGATAGGCATTTAGTCTGTCATACACTAAACATACAGTAAGGGGAGTAGGTAAATAATGTCTCAGAAGACTGCAGCTAGCAAGGCGAATATTTGATGTACAGATATTTGGTATGCAGTGAGACTGCTTACACCTCGGGGTCCGTTACGCCTCCCGAAATTTGATGGTTTTGTTAAGAAAATATATCCTGATAAGGAGTCAGCAATGTGGCAGTCACTGTAATAAGAAAAAAAAATAGCACAGTGCTCGTGGCTTTCAGCTTCTTATTCAGAAGAAAATACTTTCATTTAATCTGGTTTTTTGAAGACTGAATCACTGGCTGACATAACCCACACTTAATTTGCTCTTCTCGGGAGCTGGTTTGTTGTTCTCTGGTTGTTTTTTTAATTACTGAAAGAGTTGAAGGAATAGTTCAAAGCTATCAAAAAGAAAGGAAGTATTATTAATGTATCAGTTGAATTGTCTAATGGTTTGTGGGGGGGGGTTTCAGAGAATGGAATTGAACTACATCTTAATTCCCAATTTTTCTGCTTTTATTTTTCTTTCTAGAAAGTATTAATGAAGCTTAGAAAACCTAGGATTACGGCCACAATTTGGTCCTCAGGAAAAGTTATTTGCACAGGAGCCACAAGGTGAGTTCATGGAGAGTCTTTCTCTAGCTGTAAATTTTTGTGTATTTTAAAATATAATGTTTTAAATGAAGAGATGGCAAGAGGCAGTGCTTTGCACTGTTAAGATTCACTCATGCTGGATCACATGTAGATCCTTGCCAAGCTGCATATTTGGGAGGAAGTTTTTTTATGTGAAGTGTCTGCCTCAGACTCAGTTGAAATCTTTAGCAACATCAGAGCACCCTTCTGGGAGAGCAGCAGGGAAAACTACTTTATGATGAAAATCCTAGATTTCATCAGAGAACTCTAAGAATTTTGTATTTTTAGCTAGAACTAGAAACTTGGGAAGGAATTTCTTTTCTTGAAGGATATCTGTTAACTCTTTCACAAAACCCCACCTGAATTTAATCAAGTTATACAGTGTTGAGGGACTGGAAAGAAACAAAAGCAGACTCTTGGTTCAGATACTCATAACAGCTGAATCCCTTTGAGATACATCTGCGTTGTGGAGTAAGGATAAGGCACAACAGCAGATTTGCATACTTTCTGTACAGGATCTCTGTCTCAAAATGGAAGATGGTTGTTCAGGATGTTAACTCCAGGCTACCTGTTTGTCTCCTAAGAGTATTTAGTGTCATGTATGATCAAAGTAAGGCCTCCCCCTTGGAGCCAAGTGCCAAGATATTCTTCAATCAGGGCATGAAGGGCTCCACTGGAATACCTAGATAGTTCGGATGTGGTGTGTACAGCAGGATAAAGTGAACGCTGTCCATGTGATCATGGTTCATGCGCTACATGATGTAATGGTTTATTTTATAGTCTGAGTAGCTGTTGTGGCATGTGTGCACACAAATGTATACTCTATTTCTGTTAATGCTAGATTCTTTTCTTTCTCCTTTATAGTGAAGAAGAAGCTAAATTTGGTGCCAGACGATTAGCTCGTAGTCTACAGAAACTAGGTTTTCAGGTAATTCTAATGAAAAGTGACTCGTGTGACTCAAGCAAAGCTGGTAGTCTATTTTTCTAGGAAGAAACAAAAACAAGGGAGCGTAACAACTTAGCAGTGAACATGTTTTCACTCAGATGCCCCTTTTGTGCCTGCATACATTTTCCAGATGCTGGGTAAAGAGATGCTGTTTTATTTTGTGGATTTGAGTTTCATTTCACAGCTTGGAGTAGCCAGCTTCTTCACTGGCTAATAAACAATAGTTTGTTTAATAAATGAACCACCCACAGGTGTTTCTTGAATAGAATTTACAATAACTTGAAAGATTTCTTTGGAAGGAGTGCTGAACATTGTGCCATTTCAACATAATTTCCCCCGTTTCTGATGGAGTAGCAGATACGTGTCCATCTTGTTAAGGGCAAGTTTGAGCCTTTAGTTAAAGGAGAGAGAGGAAAGGTGCTTCTGCGCTGAGGGGTTGTGTGGCAGGAAATAAACTAATAAAATACTTAGGATGTTAAACCCCTCTTTATTTGGGTTTTAGTTAATGTTACTGGTCAAAAATACTACTTTCATTTCATAGTGAAGGCTGAAAATCAGCAATATTGAATGGCTTAAAATGACACATTGTAGTAGTGTGAAACTTCCTATCAGTCAGTTGTGCTGTTTACCCCTGGTTTCAGATTACAGGCAGGCCATGGAATAGACACAGGGGCTGTCCTTTGGCAGGGAGAAGCTACCTTTAATTGTAGTATATAAAGTCAGTGGTGATGGGCCGCTAATGCCGCACCGGACCTGAGCGCTCTTACTGTGATGAATGCATGCATTAGACCCAGCCTGTTAGAGCTGGAATGGTACCTTAATTCAGGGACAGGAATGTTGCTTCCAGGTGGACACACCAAGTTTTAATTGAAAGTGAGCAGTTTAAGTGGAGTGTATTTTGAAGATTAAATTGACAGTTGATCTTTTGTAAGGATAAGTTGCTTCTACTGGCAGTATACTTCTAATAAGTTTTGACTGCCTAAACTTAAAATGAACTTCAATCTCAGAAAACAAACAAAGGTTTCTCTGGTGATATCACCAATGCTGGCTTCTCAGCAGTGCATTTGTTTAGGAATTGTCTGTTGGCTGTGGTCATGGAATCATAGAATGTTTTGACGTGACCTTCAAAGCTCATCTAGTTCCAACCCCCTGCCATGGGCAGGGACAGCCTCCACTAGTCCAGGGTGCCCAAAGCCCTGTCCAACCCAGGTTTGAATGCTGCTGGGGATGGGGCAGCCACAGCTTCTCTGGGCAAGCTGAGCCAGGGCCGCATCACCCTACAGTGAAGAATTTCATCTTAATATCTAACCTAAATTTACCCTTCTTCAGCTTAAGGCCATTACTCCTTGTCCAGTCACTACTTGCCCTTGCAAATAGTCACTCCACAGTGTTCCTGTAGCCCCGCTTCATGTACTGGAAGGCTTCTATAAGATCTCCCTGGAGCCTTCTCTTCTCCAGACAGAACAAGTCCAACTCTCTCAGCCTGTCTTCATAGGAGAGGTGCTCCAGTGCTCTGATCTTTTTCACGGCCCTCCTCTGGACTCACACCAACAGTTACTTGTTGTTCTTATGTTGAGGGCCCCAGAGCTGGACACAGTACTACAAGCTGGGTCTTATGAGATCAAAGCCGAGGGGGAGCACCACCTCCCTCAACCTGATGCTTCTTAGGCTGCAGCCAGAATACAGTTGGCATTCTGGGATGCAAGGACACGTTGCTGGCTCATGTTGAGCTTCTCGTACACCAACATCCCCCAGTCCTTCTCCTCAGGGCTGTTTTCAATCCATTCTCTGCCCAGCCTGTCGTGCTTGGGACTGTCCCAACCCATGTGCAGGTCCTTGCACTTGGCCTTGTTGAACTTCATGAGGTTCCCACAGGCCCACCCCTAGAGACTGTGAAGGGACACCTCCCTCTGGAGGGCATCCCTTCCCTTCAGCCTGTTGGCTGCACCACACAGCTTGGTGTCACTGGCAGACTTGCCGAGGGTGCACTCGATCCCGCTGTCCATATTGCCAACACAGATGTTAAAGAGACTTCACATTTTATTGTCTCCTAAAATGGCTGTGGCAAAGTAAAACTGGAAGCTGGGAGTTTGAGCTGGGTGTCAGAAAGTAATGGAGTGGAAAACCACTTCGCTGTACTGGCCACTGGAGATGTGAAACTGAACAATTTTCACCCTTCTTATTCCTAGCTTTAATAAAAATAGTGTGTAGCAACAAAGCATTAAAGAAGTTTTCAGATTGCTTCAGATTCTTGTAACAATTAAATTTAAAGTTTTTCCCTGCATTAGGTCATGGAACATGAAAATTTTAATGTAGCTTATTTTCAATTTGCAGGTGTTCAGTACAGCAATATGAGGTTTTTCTGTCTCGTTCTTAAACTGTACTCTAGCCATATAATAGAACTGTGAAGAATCTAGCTCCACAGTTACCGTACCACAGAAAGATAAAGTGATTTGAGTCTGTTAAGTATTGTTTGGATTCCTATTAGAAATGTACCTATTATAAGGCTTTTATTTTGAAATATTGTCAAAATATTGTCATCAATATTATTTTCTTTTTTTTTTTGCAACCCATACACCTGCCTTCCTGTAAACTGAATTTTTAATGTCATCTTCTCCTCTCTTTTGAAAAGGTAATTTTCACAGATTTTAAAGTTGTGAATGTTTTAGCAGTGTGCAACATGCCCTTTGAGATCAGATTGCCAGAATTTACGAAGAATAACAGACCTAATGCGAGGTACAGTAGGATTTTAAGGAATTTTATACTTATTAAGCTTTTCTTACTCACTTCTAGATCTATCTCTTTTTATCTTTTATTTTGTTTTCTAGTTACGAACCAGAACTTCATCCTGCTGTGTGTTACAGAATAAAAACTCTCAGAGCTACCTTACAGATTTTTTCCACAGGCAGTATCACAGTTACAGGTATTTTGATGTCAAAAATAAATATTTAACTTTTGGGGAATATTTAACTTTAGGGCCAGTAGGTTTAGGAAAGGAAGATGTTTAAAGCAGTCAAAAGATATGCAGAAGGGATTTTGTTTCCCAGTGCTAGCACCTAGCTTGGTTTTGAGTGAATTGTAGAGCAAGTTTTGTTATTGATAGGTTCAAAAATGACTCTGACTGAATGTACCTAGTCTGGTATTTATAAGAACAAAAGTGAGGTAGGACTCGAGAATACAGTTATTTAGTCCTTATTTGAATATTTGAACTTTCTTCCTTTTTTAATCTTCATAGGGCTATAAACTACACTGCATTGTAGTATGAACATTCATTTCATAAATACGTGTTTCCAAAGTGGACATTTATTGTTATTTATTTTTATATTATTTATATTTACACAAAGGATAGCATAGCATTTTGTCATAGTTGAAGTTGGCTAATACATGCGGTTCTTCAGACCTGCACTCTCTTCTGGTAAAGCTCAAGTGAGAGAGAGAGAACCACCACCTGAATCACAGGCATCACTGATTTTCTTTCCATGTAGCAAAGATGTGATTGTCCTGAGTCTTGGAAATGCTATGCCATGTTTTTTCCTCTTTCTTCCTAATTTTAATTTTCCATTCTTTGTTATGTTTGTTTGTGAGGTGTCAACCGCAGGTTTCCAGATATTAAAAGTTGTACCTGTTAAAATAGTACAGAACCAAAAATCACTTTGTATCACTTCAGTGGGGTTTCTGTCTTGTGGTTATGAAAGCTCAGTTGGGTAGGGGGTTTTATTCTTGCTTCTTAATTCCTTAACAAATACTAGGTTTCTTGGGGAATGTTTCTCATAAGATACTGGAAGAAGTGGGTTTTTTTAAAGAAGACCACATCCATCAGATTTGGTAACTTGAAAATAGAGGGCTAAGAAGTGTTTCAGTATTGCACTCTATGTTCTGAACAGAGCATCTGCTCTAGCCAAAACTAGAAACTGAATTTAAAATAAGAAGCTAGAGTATCACTGCAGTAATAAAAGGCTCTCAGCGTGTCTTGTCACCCTTCTAATGCGATTTCGCCTTTCTGTAAGGTTCTTACTGTTCCATAAGGTCCATGGTCTTACACTCTTTTCTAAAAATGGTTTAGATTGCTTTTCAGCCGTATGGTGCTCCCCCTCAGGTGCATTTGGATGAGGTTCCTTTGACCATTCATGCTTCTGTAGTGCTAGTACTCGTCATGCCACTAGCTCAAAGAATTTTAAGATACATAATTAGAAATGTTACACAAAACAGGAAGGTGTTGTGGTTGTTTTTTTTTAAAAAAAAAACATAATAAGAAGGTCTGGAGCTACATTGGGAAAAGAAAATAAGAAGAAAAGAGCAATAAGAGGGTCCGTTTGTTGTTTGTAGGGTTTTTTTGATTTTGTTTGTTTGGGTTGGTTGGAGTTTTTTTTCTTTTGTACTCCCTGCAATGATGATCCAGTTTTTACATCTCTTCAACCCTACAAGGTGTAGCATTTTCCTACAAAAATTATTTGCCTACTTATACTCTCTCTTTCTGGAGGCTTTCTCTAGAACTTTCATTTCTGTAATAGCAGACACATTTAAGGTACATTATCTGCCCAGAAGGCGGTTGTCTTTCACCAGACTTATTTTGGGTGAGTGCTTAACTCCACAAGTTTGAAAACACAGGAAGAATACTATTCCATTCCACTTTTGTTCTGACTGAGCATGTAAATTAAAACAGTAATTCCAGATTTCCTTAAATAAGTTATTTCTGATTTTGGGGAACCATTCTGAGCAGGTCGCTATACTTGGAAGAAACTTTTGAAGTCTAGAGTGAGGTAAAAATACCCTGAGTTCAGAATCATCAAAGCACCTGAGAAACTGTTTTCATTTATCCGCATCACCAAACTTTTATCCAGGATTAATTTCTTGTGGCACGTCCCTGCTTAGTTGCACTCTTAATTGTTGACTGCATAAAATGGTCCAGTACCATGAGAAATCATTGCTAGTTCATTCTTCCTTTTCTTTCCTGGATCATGTTAGATAACTTCATATGCTTCATCCTGAGACAGTAACACTTCCTGGGCTTGCAGGCTTTGTCCTGAGATCAGTGGTGGAGCTATTTGCAAAATCCAGACTAGACAGTCCATATTTTATGTTTTAAGAATAACTTTGCTTGAAACACACTTGGCGTAATTCCAGCATTATTTAGCAGTAGTTCTTCTTGGTGGGTTTTTAAAAGAAGAGCTAAAAGTGGCTAGGCTTTGAGTGATACAGATTCCTAGAAGATTAGTGGAAGTAAAAGTATTTCTTTTACCTCTCAGCTTCTGCCTTCTTCTCTAGGCTGACTCTTTAAGCCAGTAAATCAAAAAGAACCCAAGTTGTTGCAAAATTAAATAACAGTATTATTTGTTTGTAGTCTAGCTATTGACTAGTGTAGAACATGTTGCAGATTTCATTCAGGAGTATTTTCTTACAAGTAGAAGTGGTCAGAGGGAACATCTTAGTAAGTTGGGAGAAATGGGGGAGGAATTATTTTTGTTTATGGTTGTAGTAGCTAAAAATATTTACTTTAAAGATACTGTTGTTGTTTTCCAATTCCCTGATTTTTCTCTTCCTATTGCTTTTTTTTTTTCCTTAAATATGTCTCAGGGCCAAACGTAAAGGCTGTTGCCAGTGCTGTGGAACAGATTTACCCATTTGTGTTTGAAAGCAGAAAATAAATTTTATAATTCACCACTTGATGGTTAGGTTCCCTAACCAAGCACCTTTAAAGACTGCTGCACATTGGACTAAAAGCAAAAAGGAAAACTGGACCAACCATAGCAGAAGAATAAAGACTCTTTTACTTGCTCATGGCCACAGTATAAACTCCAGTTCTTTTGGATTTTACTCTTAACAGTGCTGTATTGTAAAAACGGAAGTTTACAAGATATGAAATTGCTGCTTTTAAAAAGACATTCTATTTATTTTTGCAGTAATTTCTCTGTATCCATAAGCAAAGCTGTCACGATGTGCACTACCTTTAAAACTTTTTTTTTTTTAGTTTGAGCTTGTGTTTTATTTGTGAATAGTCTTTTACATTTTTGTATGCTGAGTATTGGGCACCAAAGAAGCTGTAAAAGTTACCTTTTTCACCTGATGAATGTGCACAAATAAAAGTTTGGAAAGTAATTTCTCTTCATACCTGTTCCGTTATATTCCTTCCCCCCTTTTCTATTACAGTTAAAATTGTATAGTTGCAAATTAATTTTGAAGCGATGTAAGATTAGTCTTTTGCTGATACCTTCTGTTTCTGTTTGTAGTATGTGTAAAACTTTGTGCGTGGGTTAGATTGAAATCTATAGTAGTTACGTATGTTTATCCAAGGATGAAATTCGGCTTGTTCCCAGTTCTCTTATCCACATGCCAGACTTTTGAGTATTTTCTTGCTGATTATGTGAAGAGAAGACATTTCTAGAAATAAAGGTCTACAGCAGCAAGTGTTTTCCTGTAGATGATGAGGAGATCTTACCGACTAAAGAAGCTACTGTAGAAAAACCAGCTGCCTTGTCCACCTTCTGGATGCAAAAGGAATAAAGTTACTGCGTGAGCTTCGGTTTTCAGGACAGTGGTGTTGAGCTTCAGCTCGAGAAGACGGTGTGGTCACGCTAATCCAGCCCCAGCCTATTGCTGAAAGATTAACACAGACATTTTCTACACTCTTCTTACTGTATAATATTTTCATGACAGGAGCTGCCAACAAGCGATGAAGCTTGGTTCTGGCATGTAGTATTATTGGTATTAACCTTGGACTTGGAAGCCAGTAGATGTTTCTTTTGATAAGTGCACATTTGAAGCAGAAGAGAGGTGAATGCTTAAAAGTAACTGCAAATGCTACTTTTAAAAAGATACAATAAATATGTATAAATGTACGTATGTCTTTTTTCCCTATCTCACGAAGGAGAAACCTTAACGCTGCTGTTGTGTACTGCAGGTAATACGCAGTCTTGGTGGGTGCTAAAAACAGTGAGCCGTGAGCTGTTCCTGCACCAGAAGTCATAGCTGCGAAGGAAAGGTCGAAGACTATCCTGAAGAAAAAAATGCCTAATGTCATGTATTTAATCTGCCTGAGGGGATGGTTGGGACTGTCCACAGTGACTTTGCACAGAAATTATAGAGAGGAAGGCGTAGTATGGGAAATGCTCAGCCCTCAGAACGAAAAGGAGCTTCACTTTGCCACTAGCCTTAAGTGATATGTTCATAAAAGCCCTTTTAAGCTCGAGGTAGGCAGGAAAGAGAAGACTTGGAGTCGTGAAATGGGGAAGTTGAGTACAAGTCATGCAAAAGAGCCAGGAAAGGGACACTTGCTATATGCAACCTTTCCAGTTTGTGTAGAAGATAATGCAGATGTCAGCACTACTGGTTTTGTGAAAAGTCATAAAGAGCAACAGACAAACCACCATTAGGGACCACTAGTGTATTTTTATTCCAATTCAAGAAAGAAAATGCAGAAGGTATTTGAACAATGAGCAAAATTGTAATAGGTTTTCCAGAACAAAGTGTAGTCCTAACTTGATGAATGAGGATTTGGCCATTATGAGTACAATAGCCGCCTTAGATGAGCACTGCCTCTTTTTCTTTTGGCTTAAATTACAAAGCACTTGAGTGCTAGCAGCAAAATGCTGGAGCTTTTGTGAAGCATATGTGTCTCCTAAATTTATCTATGGAGAAAGAGGGACGTTTTGCTTTTTTGTCATCGCTGTCACGTCGTATGAAATCTGCCTGTTAGAACAAAAATGAAGGTAATAATAATCTGCAATGTATTAAAATGGGAACTGTTTCTTTTGAAGTGCAGCTTAGGTCCATGCTAGCAGTTTGAGGCCTTTGTAACCCTCCGTAAGGGAGCCAGAAAGTGCAGTAGTGGCCTTGCAGGGTGGTGTTGAGAAAGTAAAAAATAGCAAATAAAAGATGCCTTGCAGTGTGTGCTCCAAGAGACCCTCCAGCTGTGACAAATACGCTTCAAAACCTCCCCTGAAGGGCGTTTGGCAGTGTACGCTTGTACTCGGGGTTATTGCTCTTATTTCACATCACTGCTCTCAATCAGTAGGCCCCTACCTCAGTCTGGAATGAGCCTTGCTGCTGCTGCTGCTTCTCCTTGTGCTGCACAGACACACAAACCTCATCCTCAGGAGCTGGCTGTTTCCTTAGCTGTGGTGTTGTCCTGCCTCCGCACAGGCTGTCACCACCGACTCCCACAGCCGTCGTGCAGACCCCAGGCCGGACAGTGTGCCGCAGCATGCTAGCTCTCGCCTGAGTGCAAGGAGCTGTGCTTTGGATTAAACTGCCGGTCAGTCAGCTCTTCCCGATGGCCATGTTTTCATAGAATCATAGAATGCATAAGGTTAGAAGGGACCCTTAAAGGTCATCTATTCCAACCACCCTGCAGTGAGCGGGGACACCTTTAACTAGATCAGGCTGCTCAGAGCTTCATCAGTCTCCCTGGATTCCGCAGGTGGCTCCCCTGCAAGTCACCGCACGGTGCTCAGCTGTGGCACCAGCAGTGCCATGGAAAGTTTGTTTCACGTTCCCTGGAGAGAAGGGTTGGTTCTATTAATACAGCCTACATGGGGCTCCTTCTGCAGTAGAATGATGGCTCTGACTCATTGCTAGCTTGCGAGTTGTCATAGCCACTAGACCTTTTCCTGCAATTTCTAGCTCCATTTTATCATTCTCTGACTTGCAATTAGCATTACCAGAGACGTTTGCACTTAGGCTTTTAGAATTGAACCTCACTGCTTTTTCACACCCCTCTCACAGATTTGCAAAGGTCTGAATTCCAATCCAGTCTCTCCCAGTTTAGATTTGCCTGCAATTCTAATAAGCATATTATGTTCTGTAATCCAGTCCATTAATAAAGATACTGAATAATTTTAGATCTGGGACAATGTATTAATTTTTTTTGTGGAGTGCTTCAGAGATCCAGGGATGTAATTTATAAGACATGTCCCTTTTTTCCCCTTGCATTTTCATAGTTGGTGAGGTTGTGACTGCCAGTTCTCTCTCACCAGATGCTCAGGCTTTTTTATAAAAGACCAGTACAATTAGGGCTGTGTTTATAGTGCTATATAGGGCTGAGACTGTAGGACTGCAATTAAGACTCACTATAAAGTTTTAAAAAGCCCTTGACTGCAGCATCATCACCTTTTGGAGGTATCTGAAGCTGCTAGGGTCTCCACAGTTTAAACCAGTGTTGGAACTATGCCTTCTTCACAAAGATGGTGTTTTTACTTACTTCTTTCTGCACTGAATAGATGTGCTTGGGGAAAGTTTAGAAGAGCTTGCAATGAACCCAAAATCTGGCCAGTGGGGAGATGATTTCTATTGTATTTTATGAGTCAAATTTATTTTTGTAAGAACACTCGCAAGATTTGTTACGGCAAAGTTTGGTTGGGGAAGCTGCAATGCTGAGAGGAATTTTGCAGAAGTCCCTTTCAATAAATGTGATGTAATTGTAGTTGTAAGCCAGCGTGGGCTTAAATTGCATGTGCAAAGGTCTGCTATCTAGAGGCAACTGCCAGAAAACAGTACCAAGCAGAGCAAATGGGGCTGTTACTGGAAATGCAGGTAATCCTCTGCCTGGGACAGTCACCAGTCAGGAAATGGATTAATTTCCTGCAATGTGGTCTTACTAAAAGTACATTTATTATGTGATTTAATCTCGGGCACTTGTCAGTGTAAGAACAATGTTGATAATAAACTGGCAGCGTATGTGGAAGACTACCCAGAGTCACTTTAGTATTTCTTGTTCTGAAGCCGATTTGGTAGAACGTATGATACCCATGATAACCCTTCTCTAGCCCAAACATGAAGCAGGCGGACAGGTTTCAGCAAACATCAGTGCTAAAAACCCAAGGAAGATACCAGCAAGCTGAAACCTTGAAAGTGGTGGTTTCAGACTCTGATTTTTGACAAGATGATTTTACAAGCATTCAGAACTGATAGTGGAATTTGTATGTTTTCTAAAAGAAAATGTCCCTGTTGATCTAAGGAAAAAGCTTTACAGTATTAGCAGGTCCAGCCTGCAGCCCTTTGCTGGCACTTGAAAAGTTCTTCTAGATCTTTTGCTTTTCATCAACAAATGCTTGCCAGGCTCTCAGGCTTGACACATCTCATTAGGCAACACATGGTACTGACAATGTATCCCATACTGTATTATCTTTTCTGTTTCACTAATAGGATGTGTTATTTTCTCCAGCAAAACATTCGTATTTTTCAAAACTGTTCCTTGCTTGGGGATACTGTGGTTAAAAAAAAAGAAATAAAATTCACGCTGTGTATCATAATTCGAGTTGATCCCAAAAGTGCAAAAATCAGGATGCTGGACTGAGCATTCCAAATAAAAATCAAACCCAAACCAAAACCAAAAAGAAAACAACATTTTAATAATCAAAATACACAAAAATACACCAAATCTTGTAGCTCATGGCCATGATCTGGTTCTTGAGTCCATCACACCTCCAAATGTGAAAAATTAAGGTTCAATCTTCTGTGCATGAAACATCTATGCTTAAAAACTTCAGCTGACCCTTTCCCCTCCACCAGAGTCAATGTCTGACTTCACTTCCCCTTGCATTTTGTATGCCTTCTTCATCCATGACTCCAAACCCACGTCTCCAGTTCTCTCTGTTTGACACTGCTGAGAAAGTTTCACGTGGCTGAGCTCTAACACTTCTTGCATCCTTTTTGTAGAAATTGCAGGAATAATCTTACCTTTGCCAGCTCCTGCTGCTGCAAGCATGCAGTAAACGAGTACTGCTGTGGTCAGGGAAGCACAAGGAGACTTTGCTGTGGGCTCTGTCCCATGTGGGTGGCAAAGGGAGCTCTTCGAGCCTCTTGTGGTCAACACTAGGACTGTAGACCTCAAACAAAATTCTTAGCACGTCTTCAAGTTTTATTGGAAAATTCAAACTAGAAGAAACCAAAGTTTTCATGTCTGTGGAAAAGGTGGAAGCACCTGAGATCCAGGGTGGAATTTGAGCTTGGGATGGGAACCTGCAGATTCCCCATAGGGAATGAGAAGCCAAAAAGCTTCTGATGGGACCTTTGGTCTGAGTCACCTATGTCTCAGGTGCACAGCCCCACTGTTCGTGTCCCGTGTGTGCTTGGTCTCTTGTTGCTTGCTATAGGCTATGTTGAAGGGGCTCTCATGTATCAGATTTTACTTAATCTTTGATACATTGTGTATGCCAAAAACTGTATCTTGCTGAGCCTTACGCATGCCATCATAAGCATTCTTAAAAGCAGCCTGGGCTTATGGCACCCATGAGGTTATTGTGAGGTCTGCGGGCTCTAGGATCAGGACCCATAAAATAAGGGACCCATAAGCCAACCAGCTAGCCAGTGGCCAGTGGAAGAGCTTCTTCCAGAGTCTCACTTGTTTTAGATGATGAGGGATCTGCACAGTTAAAAATCCTGCACTGCAATAGCTACTTACCTGGCCGTTGTACCAAAAGTCCAACTGGGGTTTTAAACTGTTTCCCTGAAAGCTTCCCATGCAGGAGAGTTGCAGTACAGATTTGACTGGTAGGATCCCATCCCAAGGTAGCTGAATTTCCAGTGACTTCTGGCAAACCATGTCCTTGGCTTCAGCAGTTTATTTTCATGTTTTGAGCACATGCTCACTGTCTGAATAGACATGCTCCTATAAATGTACCATGTCCGTATCCAGAAGTGATGTGAGAATCTGATCAGAACTGATCCATTCTGCTCAGAAGTAAACCTTCTTCCTAGATCAGTAAGTTCCTGTTCCTTCAGTGCAGCACAGAGTCAGGAAATGAAGTGGGATCAAGTGATTAGTTTAGTATTTGCACTCCAGCTGACGGTGTCAGTCTTCCTTCCTCAAATGCTGGAAGAGATGCCTCTGTGTGGCTCCTGAGACAGCTAGCATGCTTTTAAAGCATACTTTTTGCTTTAAACAAAGAGCCATTTATTTATTTGCTAACAAATAGTCATCTACAGATCATTCTAGCAATCCATTAACCTTCTAAGAAAAAAGGACCTAAATTCTTTTATGACAGCCATATAGATAAGCCTTTGTAGAGGCTTGTTGAGTACTTCAGGACAGATTTGCTAAGCAATAACCAAGAATTTGATACAATTTATGATTTGCAGTGATTATGGTTTCTGAACTCCTTTTGATCTTCCCTTTACTGCACAGTTCTCCCTTTCTGAATCCAAAAGTCAAAGTCTATTGTGCCCCACATTGAGAAATAAAATGCTTTTGGTGCCAACTCTGGTACCTCCAGCTTCCAACTTTCCTGGGACTGGGAAGCCAAGGAAATCCTATCTTCTATTCTGTAAGGCCATCCTCATTCTAGAGTAATTGATTGTGCAAATGTCCCCCCCCCCCATTAAACAGTTTGACTGTGTTTTCTGAGGGCTGTTTCCTAGGTCACCTGCATCCAAGCACTCCCAGGAAACATTATGTAAAGCTCTTATAAGCTGAGTGTGCTCTGTGTTATAAGTAATTCAGTTCTGATAAACGAGATTTTTTTCCAAATCCTGTTAAGGTGAAACCTAATTAAATTCATAAACAGTTCATACCCAGTTGTTCTGCACTAACATCATCCTTTACACACCATAGTTGTACATTTTTACTCCACAATGGTGTCTTCCCTAACAAGCTGACAGTTGTTAACCCTTTCAGCCCCTTTGTTGCTAGGCTAAACAGGATGGTCTTGGGTGGGCTCCTCCCAAGAGGCAGGCTCTCCCTTCTCCTTGGCACCCCAGTCACTCTTTGTACCTCTTCCAGGCTGAACTGTTGAATGAGGATAACTAGAATTATGCACAGTAATCCAATTCCCATTCACCTCCTACACAGAACCATAGAATCATGGAATGGTTTGGGTTGAAAGGGACCTTAAAGATCATCAAGTTCTGACCCCCCCTGCCATGGGCAGGGACACCCTTCATTAGACCAGGCTGCCCAAGGCCCCATCCAACCTTTGATGGGTAGTGACGCAGCCACCACCTCCCTGGGCAACCTGTTCCCATGCCTCACCATCCTCCTAGCGAAGATTTTTTCCTACTATCCCATCTAAATCTACCTCCTTATGCAAGAGGGGAGTAAGATCAGGGTATGTGAGAGATGGTGGTTTGAAACAGACAGAGGTTCTAGTAAGTTACAAACTACAACAAACTTTAATATTGGCTGTAAACTGCCACTGAAAGAAGCTCTACTAAGAAATGAAAGAGAGAATATCTTGTGTATAATACAGATACAGGTGTCCCATCGGAGCATGAGCATCGCTGAAGTTTTGGGGTTTTT
Organism: Porphyrio hochstetteri; assembly: GCA_020800305.1. Classification (NCBI taxonomy): domain Eukaryota; kingdom Metazoa; phylum Chordata; class Aves; order Gruiformes; family Rallidae; genus Porphyrio; species Porphyrio hochstetteri. The sequence continues at coordinate 63,946,273 of CM036907.1, read as the reverse complement.
TTTTGGTGTCAGTCTTTTGGTGAAGGCTGCCTTGGGTGCCCCAGGTCTAGCAGAGCTGCTATTTCTCTCTCGGCAAGTTCCACCGGCATGAGTTTCTCTCTGCGCTGGCTCACCCAGCACAGGGGGGTCTGCACGTACTTCCTGCAGAAGCGAAGCAAACCGGCAAAGCTGTGCCATTGCATACAGCTCCGCGGAGCGCCTTCCCCGCCAAATACACCCGCAGCTCCGGGCACGGCTGTGCAGGCTGCCCGCACCGCGGCAGGCACCGGCACCCCCGGCTCCAGGGATGCTCCGGCGGCCGCGGCGCTTCCCCGCCTGCCCGCGCGGGGGCGGCCCCTCCGCGCGCTCCGTGCGGGGCGGCCGCGGCCGCCTCCGGGTCCCCCCCATCCGGCTGCCCCCCCTCCGACTGCCCCGTTCCGGGTTTCCCGCTCCGGCTGATCCCCCTCCGACCGCCCCGCTGCGGCTAAGCCCCCTCCTGCTACCCCGCTATGGGTCCCCTGCTCCGGCTTCCCCCGCTCCGGCTGCACCCCCTCCGGGTTCCCTGCTCCTGCTGCCCCCCTTCGACTGCCCCCCCTCCGGCTGCCCCGCTCCGGCTGCCCATGTTTTTACGTGTGTCTCTCAAGAGGAGGCAGGAGAGGGAGCGGGGCTTCGGGGCGGGGGGCAGCGCAGGCCGGAGCAGGAGCACCAGTTTCTCAGCCCAGGAAGCAGGGGCCGCTGCGAAGGAGAGCCCGGGGACTGCGACACCACAGCTCCCTCCCGGCTTTCTGCATCGGGAGAGCTGCCCTTACCCAGCCCGTGAACAGCCTCATTCGGGCTACAGCGCAGCCTTTATACAAATTATTCTCTGGCAATCTCAAACCCGCAAACACAGGATTGCATGTTGATCACTTCCACTGTCAAAAAGTACATTGCCTTCTCTTCAGTTTTAACATTTCTACCTGTGCCTTCTAGCCTCTGTCCCTCCGTGTCCTTCCTGCCGCCGACAGGCAGCGGGGAGAGAGGGAAGGGGTCTGCGGTGCCCGGTGAAGCCTGGGGGTGTGGATGAACTGGGGGGCGCTGCCTCCCTGCAGCAGCATGTCATCGGCTGTGGTGAGGCCTGACGCTCACCCCAAGCCATCAGCCCTGCAAACATCTTGTCTGCTGATTGGTTTTCTCTATCATTTATCTATCCTTTTATTCATCGTGCTGGTAACTTCAGAGATGAGTCCAAGAAAAAAGCAAGTAACTGCTGTGGAGCAGCCTGTTGAACAGACCAGGAGAATCCTGCATTTTAATAACAAGGGATGCTTTGGGGTTTTTTTTCCCCCTGTAATTTCTTTATGGCCAAAAAACAACTGAAAAGAATGAGGGCCGTGGCAAACTGGTAGCAAAAGTTGTCCATTTAATTTAATGACACCTACATTCGGGGATTAGAAGTACACAGGGAGTGTACCAGTAGACTGTTTAATTCTGCTGTCCAAATTGGTGTGCTACTTATGTTGAACATATATAATTCCAAGGGACACTACTTCAGAGGGATGAGAAATGACAGGTAGAGTCAAAAGACACAAAAATAGTCAGAATGGGTTATATTAAAGGAGCAGGCACATGGCATTCATGTCACCAACACTCTCCCTCTCATTGCTCTTCTACTCTTTTTATATGGAGAGGTGAGGACACAAAACTCATGCTGGAAGAACCTGTTTTGGGTGTGAGCTCATAGGGTCTACAGAGTCACAGGACTCAGTGAATGCATCAAAAAAAAGCCCATCTAGAAGATCTATCAAAATTCACATGAAGCCTTGAAGTATTTGAGATACAGCCTGGCCTCTCTCCTTCCCTTTCTCTGCATGCAAGCCAAGACAGACCTCAACATGAGAACACAGTTGCCCTCCTCACAGGGTTGCTGGAAACCACCATCCCTTTAGGGACAGTCCTTCAGCTCCAACAAAATGTTTGCTTGGCCACTGAGATCAACATGTGCAAACTCAAGCTTTGAGAGAATCTGATTTTTCCAGAAAAGAAAAAAAAAACAAATGCAGGTTCATTTTATTTTTAGTGTGTGGCATTGAAGGGCTTTGTCCCTCTGGGCACCTGAGGGGTGAGGTCACATACTCAGTACTTACTGTTTTGCTAGTTCCATGGATATTTGCTCCAAAGAGCATCCTTTTGTCTCTGGTATAAACACAATAACAAAAGCCAGGGATGCTAGGCTCATTATTGTGTAAATGAAGCACACCCAGGACAAGCCAATGAGCTCTACAAAAGAAGAAAACATATGTTTTAAAATTAAAAAATATTGTAATGTTATTCTGTTGCCATATTTTTATAGGATTCAGCCCCTAATGCACAGGAAAAGTCAGAAAGAAACAAGGTTGTTATTCTGGGCTCACTTATTTGTGCCTGGTCATAATTTGAAAAAGAAGAGTGGCTTTGCTTCTTCCTTATGAAAGAAAATTGGTGGCCCCATATCAACCCATTTAGCATGAACCTGTTGATTTACTTTGCTTGTGGTCACTCTGGATGTAAACAGTGAGTAGCCATCATTACTGGCTTGTATAAGGGCACAGGCGGTCAACAAGCACCCCAAATTTTCACCCATGCCTGGTTTTGTTGCACATTGTTTTGTGGAGCAAAACCAAGCAATCTTTCAGACTGTTGCAGTTGTCTCCTGCCAATCCTCCAGCTGCCAGTTCCCAGCATTCCCCCTGCAAGTCACGGGTCCCATGCCAGAAGGTCCAAGAGTGACCTCCTAGTGGGGCCAGCCAAGAACTTGCGATTTCCTGAGCCCACAGTCCAGGGGTAGGGAGGTTCTCAGGCTGAGGGACACATTCTGCAGCCCCTGGAAAGTAAAGTATATGTGAACAGGCTGCTCCAGCCCCCTTAGCCCTTTTCCCTGCTACAACTAACCCAGACGGTTGAGACATTTGTCACTTGTGTCGTGGGCTAAAAATTGCTGTTGAGGCTGCTAATCCAGCCAGTATCTTCTGCATCAGGTACCTGTGTGCAGATGCTGCCAGACACCATGACCTCCACATATATTCATTCGAGGGCAGAATTTCTGATAAACCCAGGTGAGGCCCAGCTAAGGCGACAGAGCTACCGTGGCTTTGCATTCGTGGAAGCCAAGACCAGAGTAAGGAGACTAGGTGCTGCGCAACAGGAGGGGGCCTTCAGGTGAAGCAGTGGGTGCTGAGGAACCGAGGTCTGCTCTCTCTGCTTTCAGTGACGTTTCATAAGGAAATAGCTCAAGCCCGGTCTGAGGACTGAGCAAAGTGTTGGAAGCCGGAGGGGATTCACCGTGCATTTTCCAGTTTGGTTTTGTCCAAAAGCTTGGGCAGTTCAGGACTGCCCTGTGATACGAACCAAAGTGCAGTGAGGGGATTTGCTTCTGAAGAGGACCCTCGGTCTAACAGAAGTGCTAGTGTGGACACAAGGAGTTTAGCCTGGCATATTTTTCCTAGTTCTAATCAAGTTAGTACTTAGGATTTTTGCAGTCTCTTTTTTTGGTTTTTTTGGGGTTTTTTTTTTAGAAATCACCAATGTGAGACCCATTTCAGTCACAGGCCATGCTCATTTTCAAATCCATCCCAAAATGCATTTTCCATTTTTCATTGATGAAATGTGATGAAATCATACGACCTTCTGCAGGTTGATTGCCTGCCTCAGGTGGAGAGCAATGTAGAGTAAGAGGAAACCTGGAATTTCTCTTCCAGGTGCCTATGTGATTTTCAGCACATATTTTCCTCCAAATAAGCCTGAAAACTAAACTTTGCAAAACTTCTCTTGAAATTAAATTTAAAAAAATAATATTTGCCAATCAGTGAACTTCAACATCAGCACTTAAGCTTTTCCCTTGTTTATCATCACATTGCAAGTCACAATATGGTAATCTACTTTCTTGCAGTAAAACATGAAATATTTTCCCTTACAAAGAAAGACCTTTTTCTAAAGGAAATTTTCTCAAAGCCAGGACAGGCCTGTGAAAAGGAATGTTTTAGTGGGATTGCATTTAAAAATATTTGATCAGAAAAGCTGCAGTCTGATCTAGAGCAGAATTTCCATTGACTTCAGAGGGCACGGTACTGAAGCCTAAACATTCCATATTTTCAACATACTTAGGAGATGGTGTTTTTAAAAGGTGGGTTTCACAGCCTGTGGAGTCGATGTGCCATGCATTAGCAGCAGCATGGGGCTGCAATTAATAGCACAAATGCAGGATGGTGTGGTGGGAATGGTGAGATGACACTAACAAACAGCACCTAAACGGAGATCTGAATTTAGCTCCTGAGGCATCATGGCTGCAACACTGCTTGTGTAGGAAAGATTCATTTTTCCCACTAGGAGAACATCGACTTGGAGTGCTACAGAGAATTCTTACCAGTTATGGTCAAAAATGTCAAGGAGATGAGGAGATTGATACCCCAGTTCATGCTAGATGTCAAAGCCATGGCCCGTCCTCTGATCCCACCAGGGAAAATTTCACTCAGGACCAGCCAGGACACTGAAATGGAAAAAGCACAATAAAGAGATGTTGCCTCTGAAAGGACGACTTTCCTTGCTTAAATTCAGGGAGTCCATGAACTCATGTGAGGCCACCTGAAAGAACAAGGTAATTTTCAGGGACTTTAGGTTTTTGTTGACCTGAGCCCCTGGGCACCAGCCTGCTCTGCAGTCAGCATCACACCAGGGCATCATCCCTGCTCTGCTGAGTGAGCGGTGGGGGGGACCCACGGGCAGCACCAGTGCCAGTGCACATGTACATGCACACGCGTGCACACGCCTGCACAGAGCCGGGGATGTGAGTTCTGGCAGCACATCTGTGTGTGAAAGGCAGCTCCGACTGAATAACTCTCGAGCGACGTAATGCTAATGGAAGTGGGGCAGCAAACCAAAGTAATCTTCAGGCTTGGAGCGGCACTGTGTGTTTATGCCACCTTATAAATCAACCTGCCACACCGAAGCAGGTTTGCTATTCCAGCTGTCCGCTCCGTATAAATGAGATTGCTGAGGTATAAATGAAGAGAGAGACCAGTTTTCGGGTCCTTCATATCACACCACAGCACAGGTGACCTAAATGCTGGTGTTGCTGGCCCACAAAACCAAATTCAGGCAGGGAGGGCTGGCTGCCTTGATAGCAAAAAAAAAAAGAAAGGTACATGTGGATGAACCATATCTTCAGACCCCTGGACACGGCCATTATAAATTGCTTCTGTGCGATGCCATTTCTACACAATTCCAGATGGGAGTTTCCTCATGATGCTCACGCTGTGCAACCTTAAAGTTACATTTTCAAAACAGATTCCTGTGGATACGAGTGTGCATCACACCGGAATATCCTTTCAGAAGCTTGTGAGAGCCCTGCATGACAGTACTGGTGAAGGTATAAAAGCAGTAAATGCTTTCAAAGCAGACTATAAAGGACCAGCTAAAAGGGACAAAAAATAAGCCCTGAGCCTTGAGTCAACAGAGCACATTCGAGCATGCTCTACTCTAGATTTCTTTGTATCACAGGTTTGAATTAGCTAATGGCTTTCGGAGCTGCCCCAGATTTATCTTAATTTTTAAGGAAAAAATATAATGAACCTCATGCCCATACTGGGAATGACCTGGCCAAGCCATGACTTTATTCGGGGAATCAAGACTATACATCTAGACTTGATGGTCTAATGCTGTTACGCATAGGCAAGCAGCACACAGTCCTAACAGCCACCACATCTAACAGCAGCCGGACAGAGGCCTGGGGATTTTTTCCTGACTTGGATCAGGTTTAGATTGGATGTTAGGAAAAAATTTTTACTGAAAGAGTTGTCAGGGCCTGGAACAGGCTGCCCAGGGAGGTGGTCGAGTCACCTTCCCTGGATGTGTTCAAAAAAAGGGTAGATGAAGTACTTAGGGATATGGTTTAGTTTAGTATGTGAATGGTTGGACTTGATGATCTTAAAGGTCTTTTCCAACCTTATTATTTTGTGATTCTGTGATTCTGTGGATCACAGCATAGCCTAATGCACTTGCTGCTGAAAAGACAAACGTTTCTCTGAAGAAATGCCCTGGGCATGTTCTGTGGGGTCTCTACACATGGGGAAGGGGCAAAGAAGAAGAGAACTGGCTTCTCAAGCAAGGCCAGCTAGCAAACCCAGGCCCTGTCAATCTCTTTATTGTATTCTGTCCCTCCTCAGCATCTGGGCTGTTGGAACCTGTATCGTTAGTCACAGCCGATTCGTGTCGTGACAGGGAGCACTAGCTGAAATGCAAAGCTGCAAGTAAGCAAGAGGCAAATAAGCCCTTCTGAGCAGTGCACGCATATACCCATGGAGTTTGTCTCCGTAGGACAGCCAGGCAGCCAGCAGCTGAGCTTGGCTGGAAAAATGGTTGTTTACCATGGCAGGCAAAGGAGATGATACTCATAGGCATGCTAGACAGGATGAAAATAAAGTTTGAAAGAATTAAACATGCTTTGTGCAGGGCATAAGCCAACCTCCAGGAATGAACTTTTTCTGCAGGTACTTTGGTGATGCCACAGCTGAAATGTGTGGCACTGTGGCAGCTCCGCTACCATGTGTTTTTCCAAGGACAGGCTGGCCCTTTCAGGCTAACTACAACTTGTCTGGAGGTTTGAAACATACTGTTTTCCTGTTAAGTAACCAAAATACTTGAGCATCGGCATCAGCTGCAGCGGTACTTTGCTACTCTTGTTTCAACCAATTATTTAGTTGAGACAGATCCCACCAACATACCAGATCTGTTCTTCGTGTCTGCTTAATGGTAGCTACTTCCTCTGGCATGGCCCTGACCTCAGCTTAGCTGGCGAGGAGACTTACTCCCCATAGAGAAATAGCACTTATAGAAACCTGAGCCTTGTTACATTCGGTTTATCCCTTTCCCCAAGCTGAAGCAGCGATAACAATCGATTCTTTGCTTTTAGCACCTCTCTGGGATTGTTTTTACTATTTGTACCTTTGCCAAAAAAGCAGCAGCTGCTGTAGGTGCAGCAGGGATGTGGCTTTCTCCTGGGGAGAAAGCAGCATTGCAGACTTTTAACCCAAAGTCACTGTAGCCAACTATATTCTCTGCCTTCGCCGGCCTAACCAGCGACATTTCATAGGGGATGCCAGCCCACCCTTGAAAAGAGGCATCCAAATAATGCCTCCCACACACCCCTCCATCTGCTGTGTAATCTGACATTGTTTCAGAAAGACGCCGTGACAGTACCCACATTGCACACACTCAGTAGTTTTCAGCATCTGCTCCTGCCACCCCTGGCTGGTGGTGGTGGAAGGGATGGGAAAAGGCCTGGTGCTACCCAGGTCAGATGTGGTTAAGGGGTAAGGGCTCAGCATGAGTCTATGTGCGAGATTCAGCAACTGTGGGATTTGTTCTTGCAGTGGCTGCAGGTAATAACTCACCTTTGCTGACCTGCAGCGAGTTGTATATTGACAGCAGTTAAGAAATATTGCATGGCTGAATGTTCTTTTATTATGGCATAGTCTAGAGAAAAGAACACTCAGTGCCAATGCAGAAGAAAATACTGTGTTGGATCGGAGAGTTTAACTGTTTCATTAAACACCACTGAAACCCAGATGTTCCCTGCCTAAATAAGAAGAGCAAAGGCTTCAGGTAGACAAAAACTCCTTGAGCAGTGTGGTGACATTCACCTCTAAACAAAGTCACAGGAGCTGTAAAGGCAGAAAACAGAATAATAATGGAAGGTTTCAGCTGCTCCCATCAAGGCTGAATAAATTGCATAATGGAGCACAGTGATGGGAGTATGTTTTAGATACCAGAGATGATGGTTTCTTTTAGCACTTTGCCTGATACCTAATGAGAGACGAAAAGGAAAATCTCGCTTCAGTGTTGAGCAAGTTCAAGGGTAGTTCAAGGTGTAACTGTCACAACGATGGTCTGTTACATTGGTTATAACATTTCAAGAGCAATATTCTTGTAGTAATGGAAGAGCCAAAAGCCCACCACATTTTGTTTCAAAAAGAGAAGAAAGTTAGAGTAAACCTGCTTTTTCTATAAAGAAACTAAAAGGATCAGGGTAAAGGCTTCAGTGGTATACATACAGCCAAATGAAAGTAAAAGAATTTCCTCAGCAACTATCTTCATCAAACAACTGAATGAAGAATGCCTTCTGTCGAAGTGCATGCCATGTCCAAACCAAGAAAAAACAGCTGGATGGTGGGAAGGTTACTTCAATACTATCACCAGGCAGCCAAATATTTTGGGGAGTCTGCTGTCTGAGAGGATGGCAAGCCAGGAATGGTGGAGGTGACACATGTGAGCATTGCAGAGAATGTTCCATGGGGGATGTAGGAAGAGGTCACCCTGGTAGACTGCTGTACCGAGCTGCTGGCCAGAGCTAGGGTAAAGCTAGAGCGATCTCAGCTGGAAGAAGGGCAGTAGGATATGTACAGTGTCTCAAGGAAGAGTTGTCTAGTTTTTGCCAAGGAAAGCCATGTCTCTTTGAAAGAGCTAAGGGATCTGGGGAACGAAATGAACGAGCCACCACGCTTTTTAGTTCCAAAGAGCTTCGGTGAAGTGTCACAGGATAGAAAAGAAGGTACTCAGATAGTTCAGTAACTGCTTATAATAGGAAACAAAGGGCAAGGCCAGTTTTCACAGTGGAAGGAGATGACTAGATCTGCTCAGTGTATTTCCAGATCTCTCCAGAAAGGGAGGTGAATGCATGTGCAAAACTTACTGATGGTACAAAAATTTGGTGATAACAACAGCAAAGAAGGATCATAAGGAATCACAAAAAGATCTCAAAGCAATGAGCACTTTTTGAAAAAAGTGACTCATAAAATCCCTTATTGACACATGTAAATAAGTAACACATATGGAGAAAACCAGCCACCGGTCCCCATGCCAGCATGCCACCACGGCTGAAGCCTCTGTGGGTAGCTCAGAGACAGCATCACCTCCCTGAAGACAGAGGCAGTGCACTGAAACAGAGCCTGCCTATGCCATTGTATTTGACGTGATGCATGCAGATTGTGGCAGCTCAGAACTGTGTGAGCCAAGGAGAAAGGTGTGTGATGGGTGCTGCAAGGACCAACAGAACAGAAGAGGACTCTCTAGTGTACGGCATAGGGAAACAGAGTTGAGGTTTATAACATTGTGGAGATTAGCAACAGAGAGGTTTTCATTACGTTTTTAAAGAAACAAACCAAGAGAATCCAAGTGACGTTACCAGGGATGGCAGTTAGGAGCAGTGGGAGGATGTGCCTTTTCAGGCAATGCTTATTTCAACTATGGAACTCACTTTCACAGGATGCTTCAGGTGTGAAAAATATTAGTGGGCTAAAATGATTACATTCTGGCTGTTAAAACATTATTTCTCTGTATGAGAGGAAAAAGATCCATCAAGGGTGTTTGTTTACAATAGTAAAAATAAATCCCTGACATTTTTTGTGAAGCTCCCAAAACTACTGATAGCCAGAAGGACACGCTGTGCATGCTGCATGTGCCTTTTCCTATGTATTTTCCCTCAGCAGCTGCTACTGGCTGTTGTTGGAGGCAGGGCAACAGATTGATTGAGTGGCCCCTTTTGTTTGAACCAACACGGGCAACTTGATGAGCTTTATATTTGGGACAAAAGCAACAAGATGTCTCAAACCCTTATAGGATTTCTTCCTTACTTCCTTATTTTACAGCTATGCAGTAAATAATAATTTTCAGTAATTAACAGACTCGGATCAGAGAAGCAGAAGCATCTGTGAACTTCTGAGAGGTACTGTGAGCTTGAAGGTGTTAAACATGAATGAGAAATGTCCTTGTTTCGACCTTCCTCCTGCTGGGAGGCAGAAGCAAATTGGAAGTTGCTCAGCAGCTCTCATTAATGAAATATTAGATTCCCTTGTTATACATTTGCTGCTTAGTATTTTTTTCCTTTCCTATACCTGTATTGTGTGAGGTCAAGTTCTTTATGAGGAGAATTAGAAAGCGACCATTTCAATTCTAGAAAGAATTCAAGTTTCTGAGGTATAAACTCTAGGAAGAGATTAAGTGGATTTACAGCTTAGGAGGGAAGTAGGCAGAAGTATGTAAGACTTTGAAAGTGAGGACTGGGTGGTTAGCAACAAGAGGTCCGAGGGAAGATAAGGAAGGAATATCCCACCAGCAATGCAGACAAACCATGTTACAACATGTAAGAAACGGTCAGTGCTGGGGAAGGATTCAAGCATGCCACTGCCAAGATGCCACGTGAAGAAGGAAGTTGAAGGACATGGCCAAGGGCTGGCTTTGCCAGGACCAAATTTTTTTTTTCCAGCCGTAGGGAATGCCACAGATTTTTCATTTACCTGATTTGTGGATCTGATGAGTATTAACAACATGGCCAGCTGGCCAGCTCCTTGTCACAAAAGGCTGTTTTGCCTTGATTTGAAAAGGCGGGCTGCAGGGAACGGCACAACCCTTTGTGGTGTGCATGGCAATGAGGTGCACACCTCTGAGGGGATGCAGCACTGGGGCAGAGCTGGGATTGGTCCAGGGAGGACCTGATGCTAGAGCACACCAGTATTGTCCTGGCACCACTGTCAGCACCAACATAGCACAACCCCTGCAAAGGTTTTCGCAGCAGCTCAGATGAAGATTTGGGGAGGGGGGCTAGCAAAAGTGAGGGATGCTTAAACTGGAAAGAAGAGAGGGTGAGAGGGAGTTTGTCCTTTCCTAAAGTGGGCAAAAGAGATAGGACGCAAGTGGAATGAAACTCTGCCCGTTGTTTTGTGCAGGAGGCCAAAGCAGATGATCGTGACTGGCATTAAAAATCAATGACTCTGCTAATGAGAGCCATTTATCTCTCTGGCTCTGCCCCATAATATGAGACTGAAGAGGCTGATCAAAATTAATAACTGGAAAATATAAAGCAAATGAGCAGCTATATTGCTTTGGAGAGCGTGTATGCTACCGGCAGCGTACCAGCCTGCAAAGGGTCGAGTCAAACCCCACATGTGCACATTAAAAGGAGTGGAATTCCTCCACTGCTGAGAGGAAGGGGAGCCAGGAGAAGCCTCAACTAATCTTATGCCCCTGGCTGCATCCCGATCTCTGCGGGTAAAGACATTTTGTGCCTCATTCTCCAGCTTCGAGGCACTTCTCTCTGAGCAGCTCTGTGGCTACCGGTTGCAAGATATCTGATACCACTGAGAGCCAAAAGGAGATGCTGTGGTGTGGCAAATCTTAAAATCCTTTTCTTCTGGTACACTACATTTCTGTTTCTAAATCCTTTAGTCTGACTTCTTGAAGTAACATATGTTAGGAGAAGTGGGGTTTAATGCTTTTATCTCTATGACTGTATCAGAGTACATAAAATTGTTGTTCGGTGTTTTCAGTATTTGCATCACTATCAGGCAGTGTTCAGACAGGCTGAACACTCACATGAGCTTTTTTTAAGGAATGTTGTAGTGGACGATGGAAATCTCCCTTCAGTTGTGCCTCCTCCAGTGTACATTAGAGCAGCAGGAGTGTTTTGGGGGAAGAGACTCTGAGACCAATGTTAGCTCCTTCCCCTGTTTTCTGGGCCACTTGAGAAGGAGGGAAGTGAGATGTACTTCACCTCTGCTTTTCCCCAGCCATCCTTCCTCCCCTAACACTCTTACCACTCTGAGCCTGCATTTTAACACTATTTCTTTGGTTTTTTCCTACTTTCATCTTCATGAACTTGAAAAAAAGATATAATTCCTGGTGTGGGTTCTCCTGTTTCATGCAAGCTTTTCAATATATTGGTAAACCTCTTTTCAGTGATCTTCAATTGCCACCGATTTTCAGCTTGAAAGAATTGCCAGAGACAAGAAGAGTTTTCTTACAGACAGTGATTCCTATGTGAAGGATTGCTGTGCAAGAAGTGATAGATGTATAAGGATCTAGGAGTGGTAGAATTGTCTTAGTTAATGCGATTTGTACCTCATCTTGCCCAATAAAGGTAGTCAGCAGCAAATACATCAGTAGGATGCACCATAGCTTTAATATAAGCAGGCATATAACAGTCTGCACTTCTTTTCAGGTCCTCTAATAGAAGTTGATTTGAAATGATGTATGAGATGACAATTCTGTTCGCAACTGGATTTCACAGCCACTGTCTCTCTCTCTCATCCTTTGTTATATAAACACTTACACTGTTCCATCAAGGCAGAGCAACTTGCAGAGCAAGCAAGAAGAAAAAAGAGATAAAAAGAAAAAAACCCACCATGCTTTAAAAGGAGAATGTGCTTATTATAGTAAAACATATACTATCATAAAAAAAAGCATTTTAATTAAAACCTGAAATGCATATTCCTGTTTGTAGGTGTTTATTTGTTCAGAATATTGAATCCAGGATAATCCTCTGAGGCATTTGCAGAGGAATGACTGCAGCAGCCAGGGGCACTAATTCACAAGGAAGCTGTGTATGAATTAGTTCAGATTATCACACATGTCACTTCTAAAAAGTATGGAGAGGGGGAACTACCTGGCTACCTGGCTACATCAGTAAATTACCTTGTTTTTCCAGTATCCAAGAACTAATGTTGGTCTGTAAGGGGGTGCACAACAGAAAAGGGCTGTTGGGACACAGCAATTTGGGGCAATTCAAGTCTTCCCTGTAGCAGGGGGGTTGGAACTCTATGATCCTTGGGGTCCCTTCCAAGTCAGACTGTTCTATGATTCTGTAATTCTAGGATTCCCTCTTGCAAGACAGAGATTTGTGCATATGCTTTAGAAAACTCCCAGTGGAAAAGATAAGCAACCTTTTGCAACAGCAGCTCATTTCGTGAGAGGCCTGCAATGATCTATTAAGTCCCTCTCTAGCCACTGCTGCTCATGTTTTGCTTGAGTTGCTGCTGGAGGGAGGCAGCAAGAAAAAAGGTGTGAGGGAACAGAGTCCACTCAGCACAAAGTATCTTTTAGTTCTCCTTCATTTTGTTTTCTGACTTAGTGTTGATTTTCAAAGGCAACAGAAGCTGGTTGCCGTCCTGAGTCCACTTCCCCAGTCTTTATCCCAAAGCTCGATGTGCCATGGGGAGAAGCAGCCTCCTGACACCATGCACTAACTTATCCTCTCCATTTTGGCTGCTGGTCCACACCTTCCTCAGCAGTGCCAGTAAGTTACGTGATTGCACACTTTTACCTTAATGGTGTAATTATTTTCTCGTACTTTATAGTATGTGTTTTGTATTGATGGTCTTTACAAGTGAAATCAAATACTGACTTTGAACTTGAAGTCCTATTGTTAGTTTCAACACAAAGCTGGCCCAGGATAAGATTCCCTCTACAAAATTCCTCCCAGCCCTCTCTCCCAAAGGAAACTGGATTTTATGAAGCATGCCATATGCCTCATAAACTTTTTCACAGATTTCAGCATCACAACGGTCTTCTTTCCAAGAACATGGTCAGTGAAAACCTTTCATTGTCTTTGATATGATTATCAAAGGCCACTATTATATACTGAATGCTTAAATGCCACACTTGACCTACAAAGCAAGAAGGGCAATTGTGACTAATGGGAGGCATCCTTGATTATCAGATGAAAGCTTGTACTAGATGGTACACTAGACTCACTTGACAGTGCACCACTTTACAGAAGATAATGTCCCTGTAGAACAAAAAGGGATTGTTCCCATCACTAGCTAGAATAGCAGCAATATTAGTTCTCTAGATTTTTTTTTTATGAAGTGAGTCTGGAGGTAAAATGCTTCATTTTGGCCAGCAGTGACTAACTAACCTGACTCAAACTTTAAAACTCTGCCTAATTTTAAGTACAGGAGTCATTCCTCTTAAGCAGTGCTTTTGTGTCAATAGGTTTAGTAACACAGTATTGAGAGATATTTATATAATGCAAAGCACCGAGATCAGAATATTGACTCAAATGACTATTTAAGTGGAGTGCAGGATGCCAAAGGACTGGTAGTCCCCTACCTTTCCTAGGTACATCTTGCTTCTTGGAGGGCCAAATTTTTCACTTGGCAACAGCAGCTTGAACCATCGTCGCTGCAGAGACACAAGGACATTGGTTGGGGTACGGTGTGGTCTCTCCCTCTTTTCACAGTACCAAGGGCTTTGTCTTTCAGAAGACAAAGACCTTGGCTTGAAGATCTGCCAAGATTTTTCCTTATTCATATACATAAAAGTAAAATTTGAAGAGGAACACACGTCGGTGAAAATGACATCCTCCATTTCAGTTGTGCACCCTCAGTATATAATTTCAGTCTCAAGGTTGAACAAGGCTACTCTGAGTCCTAAAATAATCAAAGAGAAGCTTCTACTGATACTGCTATTTCTCATTACTGCAAAAGCATTGTTTTCCTTATTGTGACCTTTTTCACACTAAAAAAACACCTTCCAAAGTTGTAGGTTCGATTAAGTTAGGTAAGATTAACTGATGTGCCTGGTATTTTAGAGGACACCTCCTGCAATTTGAGATCCAGTAATTCAGCATCCAAAGTAGCTTAAATCGGCTTGCACTCCGCTGCTACCAATCATCCTGTGGAAAAGGAAACTGGTTCCTGGGTTAGTTAGTTCGGTAAAAAGGGGCTTCAGATAAACCTTGTCTGGGGTGAGGCAATAGGGAGAGCGGGCAGTTTGCAGTCCTTGCTTTATTTTTTGTTTGAGCATGCCCTGCCGTTCTACTGCGGCTTCAGAGGACAGACACAGCGTGAAATAAAGGCCCCACGACGCACTGTTTGAATAGCACGGGAATAATGAACTGGATAAAATACTAGGAGTGTCAGATTCAAAGCACATGGATGCATGCATTAAAAGATGATTCAGTACAAATGAACAGCATTAGGAATCTTGTCATAAAATAAAGAATCCAAGAGGATTTTTTAATTAACTAAAATAGGACTTTCTGTACTGATCCTCAGTTGAAACATGCACATTTCCAAGGTTTATTATTCTGGTTCAGATCCAACAAAACATTTAAGCACTTGCTTATTTTTGAGCACATGATTTAATCCCCACCACTATCTCCTTTTCCAGAGTAAACCACAAAACAACGTAAAACTGCTGCTGCTCATTTCTGTGACATTTAAGGCCAGGCCACAGCCACGCTGCAAAATGTAGAAGCTTAAAGATAAAACATTGCAAACAAATGTCATGCAAAGCAATGCTGAGCATGAATGCCTGCTAACATCAAATTTATGTGCACTATAAATTAATACAATAACTACATGTTTTGTAAAAGCATGAAATGCTGCTCTAATGTTCTAGATACCCCTATCTTTTACCAGTGTTTTCCAGGCCAGAGGAAGGCCACACAGCTTACAATATTTCAAAACACTGAACATCTAGCTAAACCCACAGAGGGTGAGAATTTCCACACTGACAATTCTCTCCTACAAGATTTTCCAGTTTCTGTTGGACATTTGGAGGCCAAGAGCATTTTGTGGCAAAGAAAAAGCAGTCCTAGGCAATCTGGACCATAAGGGTGGCAAGAGGTAGGACCTCTATGATCAAGTCCCTGGGCTGTTCAGTGCCATACGTGAACCCAGCTGTTCTGGGTTTTGCTTGCATATGCATTTAGTGAGTCATGTGAAAGACACAGAAATGGTTCTGCATTTAGCCATGCTAAAGGATCATGCTTTAACTCAGGTAGCTAGTTCATCTAAGGATCACAGGAGCTAAGTCAAGGGGACTAAGTTTGTGTCAAGTGTAATTCTCTGGGTTTTAGGCGAATGTTGCAGGTCTGGATTTTTTTCTTGCTTAAATAATAAAATGCATACAGACTGCCACAGGCCACATAAGATTCCATAAGAAGGGCAGAAATGGATTGAAGAGGGGGCTTATTACCTTCCTAGCCTCTGTGGATTTTGCTTTTCTTGTGAATCCTTGAGCTTTCTTCTATCTTCCTTGATCTTTCTTGCCTGATCCTTCTTCCATCTTTCCCACTGTCCCCAACATGGGTTTGAAACTGCATTTAAATTATTTCAACAACCCATAATAAAATGTAGACAAAACAAGTGTTTTTTCACATGGGAGGAGAGGAGAGGAGATGCTTTTTTTTTTTTTTCCTTCCAGTTTTCCAATTGGAAACACTGACCTGATGGCTGAGATAACAGAGGGCATATTATTGCAGTTCGAGAAAGCTTCCCATGGGTACTTAATTCCACTATTTAACAGGTTTTAATCAATACCAAAGCACTGCCAGTCCTACAAGCACCCACTTATGGAAAGTGTGCTTTGATGGGACTGTAACAGCTATGTAGAAAAGCAGGATTTGCAGTAAGTTCTAAATGTGTCCTCCAAGGCTCTGTTATGCACTTATTTGGTGACCAGAAATATGTAAAAGAATACTTTTCAGATTTTATAACTAAATGGAAGGACATATGTGGTATTTTTTGTGCTAAGCCCTGAAAGCCAGAAGACATTTCTCCTGCTGCAGACACTGATCTGCCTGGTGTATGTTGTGGCCACAGCTGTGAGTGTGCTAAGAGGGCTCTGAGTGCCTGGGGCCGGGGCACCCCTGCGGCTCCAAGAATTTCGCCTGGAAGAAGAGCCTGTGATGGTCTCCAAGAGAAGAGCTCTGAGAGCTTGGCTCTTGGCTTTGGAGAGGGACACAAAACTGGCAGCTGCTCTGGGACATGCAGTAATAGAACAACTTCATTCCCAAGCTGGCAGAGTCATAAATACCTTCTGACTTTATGCATCTAAATGGTTTTAAGGATGATACATCTCATGAAACTGCCCTTCAGTCCCACCTGTATGCTTTTCTTGATTTACATCTACACCATCAGCATGAATTGCCATGATGTCAGCAGAGCTAGTGTTATTTGCACTAGCAGATTATCCTGAAGTTCATTGTCCAACTCCCTAAACACCTTTGCTGTTACACAGAAACCATTTTTAAGGACTGAACAGAGGGGGCAGAGCACCTTTGTGCAAGGCACCAATGCCATACACGCAGTCCAAATGCATGCATTTGACACCCCCCTCTCAATAAAAGTGCTCCCCACTCCACAGAAAAAAACTCAAACCCTGTCTTGTGCGTGGAACCTCTTGAAGTACACTCTCACAATGTGTGTAAAGAGGTGTAGCCCAAGTCCTGTTTGCTCACTTGCTTTTTATTTGCTAGAACAAATTCAGACTAGGAAACTATATGCTCTCTTGGGGCAGGACTGAGTTTGCATTGCTTGCTCCTCAGCTCAGGACTTGTTGGAGCTCTTCTGGTTTTTGTTCAATACAGAGGATTGCAGCATCCCTGTATTAACCTGTACAGTGCTACTGTAACACTTTCATCTCCTTGTTGGGGAGATCACCCAGTAAGACTTTCTCACTCAGGCGGTGTATAGGAAAATATGGAGAGAAGTTGTCCCTATTCAATCTGTGACCTTAAATGATGCAAAAAGAGATGATCAGGTTAGAGAAGCAGGCCTTTGGTAACGGATGCCATCTGACACCTGAATCTGAATTTTCTCTGTCGGGTCTTTGAGGAAAGCATCAGGACTCTGTTTCACAAGTGCCAGGTCTGCCCTTCTGTTGTGCTTCTGCTGTGCTGTGTCCAGTGCCAAGAGTCTCACATTTACAGCTTTATTTTTGAAAATAAGGCTGATGCTCGAGGAGTTTGGCTTTCCTGGTTCCCGCATTTCAACACACTGAACCCCACAACAGTGATGAGTGAAGGAGGCGACCCTCTTTAGGAGAAATGGCCGCTGGTTTTTGCCCCTCAAGTAGATTGAACAGATGTTCTGCAACTATTTCATTTAATCCTGTGTCATTTAGTAAGTGACCATGCATGGTTGTGGCCCTGACTAGAATTCCTCTGTGTGCCCTTTGTGTTCAGTTGATTTCCAGGGTCACATTGACCTTTTGGCTTGGGTGACAAATCTGACCAACCTCCACACTGTGCTCCTCTCATTAACCTGCACACACTGCTCCCTTCGCAAGGCACAGCAGCATTTCTGTGAGGCTCAGGTTTCTCAATTCCACCCCTCCGCACACAGCAGGTTCAAATGCCTCTCCTTGCAAACATGTGCTGAAAATAATGAAAAGTCCTTCTTGCACTCCTCACCCTTCATATGGCTGCCAGAGAGGTTTCTCACAGCCTCTGCAGGCATCTCTCCCTGATGAGAACCCTTCATCCTCCTTTGACCTTTCTGATACGAGAACAAAGGTAACTCAAGACAAAGATGGGTGTCAAGTAAGTCCCCTTAGCTAATAACTGCCTTAAAATGCCTCTGCAAACACCCTTGGAGAGGCAGCATGTGCTGTTCTGCGATGTGATGCAACATTGATTTGTTGCACCTACAAAACCTCCTCATGATTGTGTGAAATTGAGTATGAACAAGCAGCTGAATTGCAGTTCATCAAACATAATTAATCCAAAGCAGAGCAGCAGAAATACTCCTTTTATCTGGCCTAAAGGTAGGTGATATAAATACAGAGCACCCCAGCAGCAAAAAATTGACTAAGCAGATGCTTGCTAGTCTGTGAATTCTTTTATAATGCAAAAAATGGCTTTTATCTCTCACTGTCTATTTTTGAGTGCTCAACACTGTCCTGCCCAGGTGCTTTGATAAATATATTTAGCATATGTTTAGTTCATTAAAAAAAAATCCATCTACTTCATGTAATTTGGAGACAAAAGAGAAATCATGGAGAAATAGAACATTTATAAATGCCTGCTGTGCAAATCTGGACTGTAACTAGCTCTTTGACCAGAATCCTACCCCCCCCAGAAAAAAGGAAGGGGGGAAAAAAAAGACAAAGTTATTAAAAAAGATGCTAGTGCTCAGGTTACATGATCTGCCCTGTTAAGAGTGTGCCATTTTCCTAATGGTGCTACATAGACTCTCCTTTGCCCCCCCAGAGCATAATGCAGCACGGGCTCAAAGTAAAGTGGGTGAATTTGTTCCACAAACAACCTCACGGGGCAGAGGGTAAAGAGTAAGATCTTCGGTTTTTTGTCCAAAAGAGACTGAATTGACCTGTAGGTTCCAAACAGACATGTCCCCAGCACTACCTTCACCCAGCCAGCAGGCTGGGCAGGCAGTGTGAGGACTATGAGAACCTGCACTGAAAATACAGCAGCACGGGGCTCGCCATGCTTCTGTCCCGGGCTCCTGGGCATCACCCCATGCGGCAGCCCGGAATGCAGCTTCCCTGCCTCCCTCCTGTTGCAGAGTAGACAATGGCTAATGATCTGGTCCAGGCCACAGACCAGATTTAGAGACGAATAACATAAACATGTTAAAACTGTTTATATAAGCAGAGGGGGTTTCTTTGCTTTTTTTTTTCCTCTCTCTCCTCACACTAAGAAAGGCATACTAAGGATAAGAAAGCTAGGCTTTTAAAATGCATTCAAGGATCTGGACTCCAAAATAGCAGATGTTGAAGGCTGCGTCTGAGACACAAATCATAACCTCGTGTCCCAACCCAGACTATTTAACCACAATAGATCCTTGGTGGATTCCAACAATCTCTTGGTTTACTGACCCTTATGTTTTCTATATATTGTCAAGTTTAACCAAAGACCATATTTTTGAAGCCATGGAAGTGTTTTGAAAGTACTTTTCTGCATTTTGAAATATCTGTATCTCTCTGGCTTCTCCTTCACTTGCTACGCAAATGCATCTGCAAGTTTAAATTGCTTTATCATGCATGACTTCGACATCCTGGAGCTGAGATGGTGCCTGTTCTTTCACAAGCATGGGCCTCAAAGACTTCTCAGATTAGACTGGCAAACACACCTCAGTTTCTGTAGCCCTCAAGAAAACAGAGGTCCTTATCATTAACGTCACATCAGGCCAACTCAAATGACCAGGAACCCACTTAGAGCCAAGTCAACAGGGCTTTCAACAGGAGGCCAAACCCAAATGTGTGCCCTTGCCTTGAGGGTCATTAAATGTGTGTTCGAATGATCCAAGTAAGAGCTCGAGTAACATTTTCTTTTTGGGGCTGCACCCCTGGTTATGAACCTCTGTCACAGAAAGCAGAATCCAGCTCCAAGACTGGGGCTGCAAGGGAGGGAATAATGCTACAATAACACATTCAAGCTTGCTGCCCTGGCAATGAATGCTTATCTCACACTGGTCTCCCAGGGAGTAATGTTTAAAATAAATAAATACTTCAGGGGTGTTGCTGTTAGTGCAATTGTTGGGTTATATTCTTGTGGCAAGCTTTTTATCATAATAGTTCTGCAGGAGTACGGCGTGTTTGCAAGGCAGGTTTGAGCCGGGGAACAAAAGTACACAGTCTGTTAATAAATAATGGACTCTATGCATGTGGGTTTTGCAGTATGGCTTAAAAAAATTAACGTCTTCAAAGAACAATAATATGCAAGTGCTACTGAAAGAAAACAAACAAAAAGACTAAATGAAGAGATTTCATTTCTAGTGCCTAAGACATATTCTTCTCTCAAGAGAGTGGGAACCCTGCGAATGCGATGGCAGCTGCAGCACTACCTCAAGTTGTACAGAGATGATCCTTTGTGTTCTTCCACTTGTGCTGTTTCACATAAGATGGTGCTACAGTTTGCTAATGAACTATGATGCCTGGAATTTCCTTCCTATATCTGAGGATTGTTATATAGTCAAGCAGCCAGGTCCTCAGGTGGCGTCAGGCATGTTGGCATTTTGCAGATTTGACGGAGACATGTATCATTACCTTGTGTTTATGCATTAGCAGCAGCAAATGCCTCATCTTAATGTTCTAAACATACAAACACAATAGCTTCAGAAGGGGAAAGGTAGACAGGGGCTCCATATTTTTGCTGTAAAAAGCTCACACCAGTTCTTACCTTCACTGAAGGGGTCCAGTTAATTTCGCTGAATTGAAGGGAGATTAGGCCATTTACCTCAATGGGAAGGACCTATTCCTAAGAACTACACCCCAGACCCACCAGAACGCTATGACAATACCAGAACAAAGGACTGCTTTGCCCAGCATGGGGACTGCCTGATGCCAAGCTGGGCATGTCATCCCAGCACTTCATCCATTCGTAAGTCAGTCACTACAAAGAGTTAGAAAAATTAAATACTTACTTGGTCCAAGGCCTATAGAAAATGCAGCAACATAAACAAGCAGGCTGGCCAGCGAGAGCCATTTCAGGACAACAGGAACCTCTCCACTTTCCATGTGAGACCCTGTTGTACTTTTGCCTGCTAATGGGGCAGTCCTGTTCAGTTCTCCTCTCCTGGCAATGCCTATGCTTCTTTGTGTGTCGAATGACAGCCTTTCTGGTAAAGCCATGCTGGCAAAGATGTCCTTGAGACTCCCATTGGTGACTCCAGTAAGGTTTCCTGGTCTCTGGAGAAAGAAATCCTCTGGTGACTGGCTTCTACAGATGCTGGAGAAGTTCAGGTGTATGTTGTGGTTCACTAAGCCCATAGTGACCAATGATACTGCCATAACAGAAGACCCTATACACAGAAAAGTTTTACTTCCAACTTGATCCACAAAAGCCATGGCTGGGACTGTGCTGACCACTTTAACCACTCCAACTCCGGTAGAAGCCAAGCTGGCAGCTTCGTTGCTCTGGAACCCAACTGACTTCAAAACAGTTGATGCATAAAATAAAATGTTGGGTTGACCAGTTGTTTGCACAAAAAAGACCAGAGTGAGTCCTACCAACATTCGGGCCCTCATGTTGTTTTTTGAACGAAACAGGTCCAAGAAGCTATACTGATGTTCATCTTTCAGGGAAGACTTGATCATAGTAAGTTCTTTAGTAGCATCTGATGTTTCCCGCAGCCTCTCCAATACTTTTCTTGCAGCTTCATCATTATTTTTCATGACAAGAAACCGAGGACTTGGTGGAAGGAAATACATGGCAATAGCCTGCACGGCGCCTAATGGAATCACAAGGCCAAACATGTACTTCCAGCCATGAGATACACTGGCAAATGCATAATTTGAAATATAGGCAAAGAGAATGCCTATCACAATCATAAGTTCATTTAATGACACAAGGAGGCCTCTTCTGTGCTGTGGGGCAATCTCAGCAATATACACACACGTTGCAATTGATGATAAAGATATGGAAATACCTATGGCAATCCGTCCCACAATAAGTATCCCATATGATTCATAGGGCAGTAAAAGCAAACTGCCCAACACAAGTAAAGAAGATGCAATAATAATAGCAAGTCTCCTTCCAAATCGGTCTATCAGGAATCCGCTGGTAAGGGATGCAAATAAGGCCCCAAAAAGCAGGGAACTTACAATGATTTCCTGCTCTTTGCAAGAAAGTGACAATATGCTTCTCATCTGAAGAAGAGCCCCAGAGATAAGGCCCAACTCATAGCCCATCAGAAGTCCACTTACGGCAGCAACAGCAGAAGACAAAAAAGTAAATGTTCCACAGCCTGAAATAAGAGAAAAAAATGAAAGCTTGAAAGAGTCATTTCTGCAACAGTCTGACAACTAATAATAACTTGCCAGTCCATAAATCTCTTTATAACTTTTAGCCAAAGTACTTAGATGCATGCAAACCCAGCAGCGGTGGTGACATAAAAAGCTATTAAATATATAAAATCGTTTGATAAAAAGAATTTGAATGCTTTTAGGTTCTTTATCCTGATCAGAATTCAATAAGATTTTGATCAGGCCCTAAATAATTGAGCCTTCTGCCTCAGAATGTCAGTGCAAAAGGCAACACTGACAATACAGCCTTTTGGTAAGAAAACCCTGTTTGCCTTAAGACATTCTCAGTGTTTTTCCGGTACTGAATCAAGGAACTCTTGTCCACCCAACAAGTGTACCACGGGCAAGAAAAGCAGTAACTTCCCAGCCACATTGCTTCCAACCCTGACCTGAATAGGTTAAGTTTTCTCTCACCACTTACTCATTCTTGTGCTTCACCCGCAGATGCCATCAAGGCTGATGGCACAGGTGGTTTTTTTCTTTGCCAATGGAAACACACCCAGTGAGCACCAGGCTGATCCAGATAGCTGGGATATTCTAAGGAAACCAATTCATGGGTTTCGTCCATCGCTAAGCTCAGATTCTTTGGAATATCAAGAGCAAATATTTCACATAATTTATGACAGCCACAATGTCAGGAATAAAAAACAGATGGTGAAAACATAAACTAAATGGAGATTATATGCCTTTGAACATCTACTTTAAAACAAACTCATTTTATACAACTGCGACTCATTGTTTATTGTTACAAGATGGAATTAACTGACTGTATTCTACTAACTGTGAAGCCTTTTGCACCCTAAACCTTGAGCAATATATTGGTTTGTTATTGTTGGTCTTGTTCTTTCTCCCAGCATGATTTTCCTCTCATCATGATTTTGGCTGCAACACGACTAGGAAAAGAGTAAATTGACTTCTGATTTTCCGGTTAGTTGGAGAGATAGGACGTGTCTGAGAAGAGGTAGTTTTTGCAGCATAACAGAGCTTGTATTTCAGTCAATTCTCCTGGAACAAGTACTGTCCAACTTGGCTGGAAAGTGGTATATGGTCTAATTGAAAATGATACATAGATTTTGTTTATTTTTAGCTTGTTTTTCTAAGGCATTAATGCTCTTTGATCATGCTGACTGCCTGCAGTTCCTTGCCAATAAATTTGGAGCACGTTGGCAAAGATCAGTCCCATTTGACAGAGGATATTACGTTTCTAAAGCAAATCGTGAAAAGAGAGGAGAAAAGTGGCCCTACCAGTATGTCTGCACTGCTAAAATAAACAGTGCCAGAGCCCAGGCCCAGACTCTGGCACATGGCCATGTACCCTACTAAATTACTGGCATGGTTGTGCCCCAGGACACCTTGCGCTCTCCTAACAGTCCCCAGAGGGGGAGGTGGCTTGGCTAACAGGGAGAGTCCACCATCTCGCCCTGCAGCCACTCCACAGAAATCTGGGTTATATTGGAGAGGAGCAGAGATTAGCCTTGTGAATATAAACCATTCCCCCAGGGTCAGGGGAGAGGTGTAAATCCATGAAGTCTATTAAGATGAGTATCAGCTCTCCTACCCAGCTCTGGGTTGGCTCCCAGCCATGGCAGCAGCCCCCAGCCATGGCCATGGAGTGCACCCCTCAGCCCACCCTGCCTCTGGGCCCAGGGTGCTCCAAACCAGAAGTAGGCAAGAGAAGGGTGAAAAACACATGGTTTTGCTATGACAGCCATAAGGGCATGGGAGAAATGGGAGCATTGTGAGATGTCTTTCAGAAGGTAGGGGTGGATGGTAGTTTTATTGTGATGGAAGTGGGAAAGCTTGAAGAAAATGTCAGAAACAAATTTGCAAAATGCTTTAGTCATGCAACAATTTTTTTTTTCTTAATATTGTTGTCCATGCCTGCATTATGTCTGAAGCTTACTCCAGTTAAGCTTCCTTCTGCTGCAGGAACTCCATCCTCCAACGCATGCATGCAATATATGTTTTATTATTGCAAAATCTAATTTCTCCCTCACCTTTATACCTTTGATTTACCTGCTTTCTGTATATTACTAGATCTGGAAAGAAGATTATTCCAATGAATTCCAGCTGGAAATCAGGGCTGATAACAACACAGTGTTGTCCTGAATGAATGAGCTTGGGTATCAATAACTTCACTGGTAATTTGATCACAGTGCTCTTCCCAAACTACTGCTCACTGCTGATTTTTGTGCTTTCTTGGCTATCTCTGTATTTTATGTCAATGGGATATGTAGATTTAACCTAACATTTTTGATTAGATATTATGAAGCCAAAAGAGACCATTTTGGTTGTCCAGTCTGACTCTCATGAACAGCACAACATAACCCTTCAGGCATGTTTAAATGACATTTTATTTGAATTAGGCGATTTAAAATATTCAGCTTTGATTTAAAAATTGCTAGTGGTTGAAAGCCAATGACTTTAATCATAAGTTGTCCCAATGGCTAATTGCTTTCACTGTAAATTATTTGTAATTTATTTCTAGACTTAATTTCTGCAACTTTGGCTTCCAGCCATCAGATCCCATTCTCCATTTGCCTGCACTTAACTGTGTTCACTAAGTACAAAATTATAGCCTGTCATTGAGTCATCCTACAGACCTCTCCTTGATAAGCTACTCAGCCCGTGAAGCTTTACAAGTTTACCAGTCCCTTAAGTAGTCAAAGCCCTGTTCTCTCAACTCTCTCCAGATTATCAATTTCTTCAATAAATTGTGAGCTAGACTCAGCACTCCTGCAGTGGTTCCATGGTGCCAGGTAGGAACTTGACATAACTGTCCTACTCCCGGTGGATATTTGCCTCTCTACTTGTCTAAGGATCATCACAGCAGCGTGCAGAACCTCAAAATTTAACCAAATTTTTTTGGGATACTCTCCAGGCCAGCAAATTTCTTTCCTGACTGAGTTCTTTCCAAGGCAGTGCCTTTCCTTTAAATATGGCCTGCCTTCTTGCATCCTGGCTAGGAGTGCAAATCAGTTTGCACTGGGCTGTATTAAAGCACGTAGAATGGGTTCAACTTTCCTAACAGTGAGAGATCTAAATGATCTCTAGATTTCTTATAGATTTTTATAGCCAATTGCAAAAAATAGGCACTTCTAGATGTCTGCAGTAGGTCTGATGCTTATTTCTCTCCATTGCCTATAAAAGGAATCGGTGTGGCTTGCTCAGATGCAGCTGTCTAGTTAGCCAAGCTGCATCCCAGACAGCACATTCACTTGCAGTCAGCAGGCCGAGCCATCCAAATTACATGCAGCCAGTGACATATCCCATCTATTAATCACACATCACCTTCATGATCTGTGATTATCTTTCTTCAGGCAGTTGAGAAAAAAATTTAAGTAACAGAAGGACAGAAACTGAGTTTAAAGCTCTCCAGCAGAAACACAGCAGTGTGGGCAGTGTCTCTCATTGATACTTGAAGGTCTGAGTCCTGCATGGCTTTTTATCCTTTAAATGTGCGACTGTCAGTTTTGTTGCAGTTTCTGATTTAAAACAACACTGCCAAGACAAATATCTTGAAGTCTGTCATCAGCACTGTTCTTCTCTCCTCAGCTGGTGGTCCTCAGATCAGAGCAATGGAGGTGATTATTTGTTTTTAATCCAAGAGGTAGTGCGAGCTGGGTGTGGAGTTTGGACACCTGGGAAGTTGCTAGAGAAGCACTCAAGACCATGTATTTATTACATCTCTTAGGACAGCAGCTTGACCAGTGTCTCAGTATTTCTTTGGCTTGTTTTTACTGAGTCAGCTGGTGTCCTTGTTCATGTGTCCAGTGACACATGCCCACAGTCCTATAGAAATAGCGATGGGCTCTAAGTAAAGTCACCTGAATGTAAAATAGATTCTGATGTGATGCAGACAGAGACACATTATCTTTCTGCATTAGCAGTAGCAAACTCAGGAGTTAACTCACTTTCTCTTGTCCCTTACAGGTGCTATTCTGCTGACACACATCCTTATATCACTGTGATGTTTTGTTGTAACTGATGTACCTAATACTTGTCTGCTCAGAACTGCCTGCTGGGTTAAACCCTGGAATCTCTATGCAGTTTTCCTTCATAGTCATCCTCCAGACAAAATCCTTCTGACTTCAGCATCTGGTTTGCTTTAACATTTCCAGATAAAACATGTTGCAGTAGTTGTACTTACCATCCTTTCAAGTGTCACTTTTAATGATGATGCTGCTGGCAGTTCTTAGGCATTCCCCTTCTTAAAAAAAAAAACCTTCTTAAAATGTATATTCCCCTTATTTTTGTGAAATGCCCACCAAATACATGTCAGTGTGCAGCCCAGGGGAATAAGATATTTCAGTGATGACTTCCAGAGAAATTTCTCCTCCCTGCAACAAAGACCATGGCTAAGGGGTGTGTGGCTGGTATGGGACAAGTGATTGGAAAGTCTATTCTCTCGTTTCCCTGTGTAAACAAAACAGTTCTCACAATTGTTACTTGGGTCAAAAGCAGCACTGCTGGCAAATCAACTTATCTTTAAGAACATTTGCGGGAAATGTTTATGCTTGGTTCCTGAAAAGGAGACCAAATGCAGTTGGGGTATAGCACAGTGTACTGCTGGTGAGGCTGGATGGGGCCAAGTTAGTAAGGGTGTAACCCTTCGCTTATTTTCAAGCACATATTTGGGAATATGCAGTCCTTCCAAAGGCAAAATGTTTGGTCTATGCATGTATTTTATTACAGATAAATGATCTCTGCTGAGGAAGATCCAGGAGCAATCAGAGCTGGGCAACACCACTCTTCCCCCCTCTTCATGAGCAGGAATACTGTGGAAGAGGTGTCTGGAAGCCCTTTCCAGCTCACCCTGGCAGTACCACGTGCTGCATTAGTCCAGACACCGAGGTTTCTGTGATGTAGTTTTCCTTTCCTCTCTCCCAAAAGAACAGGCTGTGCGCGTACAGAGAACTGGTGGGGTGAAGCAGGAGGAGATGACTTCTTTATATGACCTGTGTAAATACATCTGCTTTGACAGGAGGGTCTCAACATGTTGTCTCTCCTAACATGGTGCTTCCTTCTGTTGACTTTGACTTAATCTGAGGTGGGAAATGTCTCAGTTTGGGAGCAAAGGAAAGTATTATCCTGAAAGGTCAGTTATATGTGCTTTAAATCCTTGGGAATTTGTTGATCTATTTAGACATTTGGCAGGCGTAATCAAGCTCTGTCAACCCTTGGTTAATAAGCAAATTCATTAGAAAATCATGACAAGTTGAGTGAATTGCATAGATATGAATCCACAGCAGGGAATCTCCCTTTTTCAACAGAACATCTACTTTTATCCATGATAACTCTTAAAACTACAGCATCTGTAGCTGAAAACTTTAAGCTATCTTTAACAACTTTTTTATCTGAGTGCTGTCTGACAAAAAGTTTGCTTTTGCAGGGAAATAGTTTTTAAAATCCTCCAAATTTTCTTCAGAGGAGCATGTTGATAAAGCGTATAGGATGTGGATCACATGTATGTTGCAGAATAAATATTTAATGGCATGAGTTGGGTATTGCTGCATAAGTAAATCATGCTTTTGCTTGTTCTGAAAGTTGATTATCCCATTTTCATGCCACTATGATCTTTACAGTGCTATGACAGCCATCTTCTCTGTCTCATCTCATTGTCTGGTGTAAAGAGATACATGTGACCCTGATGATCTATCCTACTGTCTGATGCTTCTTTAGATCTCGTAGCTGCTCAATAGGTGCATTTCTCCTATTAGCTGTGATAGGCATGACCTAACTGTGCAATCTAGAAGCCTGGCATGGG
Source organism: Porphyrio hochstetteri (assembly GCA_020800305.1). Classification (NCBI taxonomy): domain Eukaryota; kingdom Metazoa; phylum Chordata; class Aves; order Gruiformes; family Rallidae; genus Porphyrio; species Porphyrio hochstetteri. The sequence goes on along the minus strand of CM036907.1, from coordinate 63,918,189 downwards.
ATCTAAACCGGTTACCCAAGACCCTATGGGATGAATCAAATGGTGGCTTTGGGACAAAGTTATGCTGCAAGCAGAGCTGAAAAATCTCAGAAAATATTAAATTTACCCAAAAAATAGTGTCACGGCCAAATGGGATCATGATCATTTCACAAATGTAACTCCTCTCAGCCAGGTGTTAAAGGCAAACCCAAACCAAGTGTTTTGTAAATTGAAGTAAAAGAAGGCAGAAAGAGCTAACACATCACACATTTTTGCACATCTAAATTCCTGCAATTGTGGGAACTATTGCATACTTTGTGCAGTGTAAGCCCAGTGAATGTACTGTTAGAGTAATATATTTCATGAACAAATGCCCCCTCCCTGCCCCTTCCTCCCCCCCCTCCCCATCACTGATGAAAAGACAGGGAATGCAGATCCCGGACTGACCCACCCTGTCCACCTCTTCATCCCACTTAGTGCTTTGCCATGTATTTTCATTATCTCAACAGGCAGCCTGGCCCTTCATGACATTAAATGGGATTTGGGGGCAGAGGGCTTGGTCGTTTTTTTAATTCCTCAGTAAGAATCAACAAGTTCTTTTAATTCCTAGCTAGGAATAATATAATATAACTTCATAAATTTATAATATTTTTATTACAATACAATATCATATAGTTGTATTGATATAATAATCAATTAATATTTCCTAATTTACAGTATTATAAATTCCTACAGTTGCTGCTTTAATTTCTGAGGGCAAGGCCAAGTGTGCAATTTGCACGTCCTCTCCTAACCGTAGCCCTTGTGCAGCAACAACTTTGCTGCCTGTTCACTGTAACTGCTGTGCTTCCCTTTGACAGCGCTCTCCAATACCCATCTGCGTTGCTCCCCCCACACCCTGAGGTGAGGTTAAATATGCCTGCATGCCGGCTGCCTTTCTCTTCTTGATTACCCTCTGCTTCCAGACATCAGTAGATGTTGCTGGACCTATTACACTCCAACAAAGCATTTGTGCCTGTGCTATCTGAACTTTCATGGGGTAGGCAGTTCATTCATTTTTAAGTGAATAAAACCCGCTTGGGACACAGTAATTTCTGGCTTACAGCTGAGCTTTCCTGTTTGGGTACAACTGTCTTGTGGGTCATACTCCCTTTGGTCTTACCATCAGTGAAAGACTCAAGATGCTGTAGCTTAGGGAAAACTGGCTGGATAGGACAGTAAAGGTGGAGAACTATGAAATTCAGCTTCAGCATTCGAAAAATATTTTGCAAAAGAAATTCTACAGCTGAATTTTCAGGGTGTCAGCACAGAGACCCTGTTTGTCCCTGGAATGCTAGGGGAAAAAAGACAGGAGGGAGTCCCCATCCCCCCAGGCTGTCCTTCCCCGCCCCCTCCCCGCACGAGAGCAGGTGCAGTGCTTGCCTGGCCTCCCTCCACCTCAGTGAAAAGGGCTGCATTGATCCCCAGCATGTAAGGACCAGAGCACCGCTGTTATCTAAGGCGTCAGCGGGTTCTCTGGTTTTTCAGGTGACCGAACTCCAAAAAGGACAGGGATTTTCACAGCAGACAAGACACACATGAACAGTAGGACAGAGGCCTTTTGGGAAAAGTATCGCACAAAACTTCTTCAAAATTCAAGCTGGTATTCCCCTCCCCTATCTCGTACTTTCCTCTCTTGTACTTCTGGAAATTGAAAGCCTGTGCCCCGATCATGCCTTTGGCATTGTGGGGCTGTTTCCTCGCTAGCCCTGAGCAGCAGCTCAGCAGGCACACTGCCTCTGGCTCGCAGCTGGCACCCAAACCCTGCCACTGTACCTGGTGCAGCCGGGAGCGTGCGGAGGTGGCGGCGGTCACTGCTGCGGTTGTCCTGGTGGCTCTCCTCATCCTCCTCTGCTCTCATCGTCTGGCTCTGCTGGCCAAGGTCCTCTGTGCTCTGCTCAGGTACCATCGCCTCCCCCTTTGCACCTTGAGGCAGAAGAACTTCACAGGGCAGCAGTCCTTCCCCGGCCGCTGAGGAAGGGGCAGGTTATTTTCCTCATGGCAACAAGTTGCTGGAGCTGGCTGAAACCAAACACAAACCACAAAGTGGTTTGTGCACAACTTTGTTGCTATTTCAGAAGGCTTTGCCCTTTGCAATGACACAGGCTGTTGCTATTCTTGGGAGCCTATTGCAGGCGAGGGGAGGGCCGTCTGTCGGAAGTATTGCTTTTGCCTTTTAACAAATAGCTGGAGACATCAGGCGTCCACGCACAGCGCGATGCACATTCCTTACCCATTAGCTTAAAGGGTCTCTCTCTCTCTCCCACCCCTCTCTCTTTTCCTCCACTCGCCGGTGATCCTACACCCACGTTTGCAATGAAGAAGGCACACTGAAGGGGAGGATTTCAAGTGAGTGCTGTGTCAGCTCAAGTTAGGGCACCGAGCACACACACGTGGCGCCACTTCAGTCTTGTGAGGAAGCTGTGGTGAGAAATAGCAGAGAGAAGGAAAAGCCATGGCAGCCCTTTGCAGGCTGTGGCAGAAGGAGTCAAGATTTTTCACGGCACAGGAACATGTTTACATGGAAATGAAAGGCAAGACACCTTCTCTTCCATGACAATTATCTGTGGGAAAACCGAGACTGTCTCAGTTATATGGAGTCAAATGCTCGATTTTGAGAGCTGCTGGGAGTCACTCCATCCATACTAGCTTTGGTGGAAGCAGAGGCCAGAGGCTGGACTGCAGCAGTTGGGAAAACTACAGCAGGTGCAGGCACGCTGTCTACAGGGAATGCCTGTCTGGTCCTGGTCCTAGTCCTGGTCCTAGTCCTGGTCCCGGTCCCAGTCCTGGTCCTGATGTGGGAGCCTTGAGTGCTCTTAGCATAATCGCTGGCCTCAGTGAGGCAAGTCATCCAAGCTATCCCCAGTGGGAATCTCTGTTGTGTAATTTGGCAGTGCTGCAGGCTTCTTGTTTGTGCTCTTTTCCTTTTTCATTACTTGCTGCTTTGTCTTGGTTGTTTTTGTTTTAATACACTTATGCCTGCAGATAGCGTGGGAGGGAAGGCAGAGGTGGAAAGTTGGTAGCTTTTGCAATATTTTCAAGAAGAATTCCTAAACAATTTTTTCCTTAAGTAGAATAAGCATGATATACCATTTATCAGTGTTTGCTTAACAAGAAAATTTGACAAAACACACTGTAACTGCCTCATCTGAGAGCTGCCTCACTGTCAGCTTCAGAAGCTGAGCACCAGAGATGCCACAGGGCACTGGTTCCAGCAAGGAGTCTGCTTTTGGCAGTGCCTTTGGCGTGGAGCTAAGTGAATCAGCCTAGCTCTGCTCTCATGTGTGACATATTTTCCATGTAAAATGTCCACCTGTCAGATGCTGTCGGGGCTGCTAACAATTCCTTGCCATGTCCAGAGAGGTGTTGCTTCCTCGTGGGGTATGTGCAAAAAGTAATGTCAACTTTTAAAGAAATTTTTTCTGAGGGTTTGGGAAAAAAATGAGAGGCTGTTTGGTCTGGGGGAGAGGAAATCTTTTCAAAGATTTAACTCAGCTATGATGAGATTCCTGTGTTGTTATGTGGTGTGTAACCAACCTCTTCTAACAGCCCATTCCTCATATAACCCGCAGCCCCGCTCAAGTGCCTGCTCTCTGAAATCTCAGCTAACTCCATAGCTACACACTTGTTACCATGTCCCAAAAGCATTTATATGTCATGGCCCTGAACTGTAGATGCTGGAGACACTCCCCAGGGAGCAAAGCCATGCTCCCAAACATGTAACCCCAGGGGATGCTCTGGGTTTCACTCCTCCTGCCCAGAGCTGCTGCCTGGGACTGCCTGCTGAGAGGCTGGAGCTGAAAAAAAAAAAAGAGTTCAGTTTAGTGTTCAGTTGAATGGCGGGTTCAGCTTCACAAAGAGTTGGTGAGAGGCTCTCTGGGCTCTTGCTGAGGTCTGGCAGAAAGGGAGGATGTTTTTAAGGGGGAGTGCTCAGTGGGAAGTGAACAGCCTGAACTGATGATGGACTTCCCCCATCCCATCCTGCCTTTGCACTGGGGTTATTTGGACATTCTCAACCCTTACGCCTGTACACGTGGAGTTACAGAAAGTTCCATGTAGAAAATCTGTCCCACCCTTAGGTAATCAGATATGCAACAACTAACTGCTTAATTTTACTATTAGCTTTTGCCATCCAGCTGACAGGAGGCTGCTTTGCTGAAGCAGGGACTGCTGTGCAAAATTATCGAGACAAGCTCTCAGCACAGCATCAGTGGGGCCAGAAGTATCCATTGCCTCTTCTTGCATTTGTGAAGAACTTTTGCAGCCTTTCTTTGTCCCTTCATTCCCCAAGTTTCACCCAAAACTACTCATCTCTACGCAGACCGCTTGGGCAGTTATCTCTGCTCCCATCACACTTGTATGGTGTCCTTCTTCAGCTGCGAGCTGAAGCAGACTCATTAGATAGTGTGTTACTAATTCTGATGGAATTAAGAGATGTAAAGTGACTGCAGCCCTTTCTGTTCAACACCCCCCCTCCCCCGCCAAATGCAGTCCTCCAAATAAGTATACTGGTTATGTATAGCTGCTGGCACCTAAATACTTTGAGAGAACTTAAAAGCTTGTCAGAAGCTGCACTTGTTCCCCTGAACAAGAAACATACTACCCCCTGGAGTAACTAATAAAAATAAAAGGTTTCTTTTTATCAAGTTCCCAAATCTTGTGACTAACAGATTTTAAGTGATGAATGTTAAGCAAATAAAACAATGAAATTAATTCTGGGTGTTTTAATAGAAAAAAAAAAAAACTATTTTAGACAAACAGTGGGATTTCTTTTAACTGTGTTTAAACCTGGAGTTCAGCCCTACCTACATTCCCCTCAGAAGCCAGAGCCTAGACTGATTTCTAAATGTTTACCTACTTGTTTACTCAGAAATCCAGCAGACTAATCTCCTGGAAATAAAGGCCAAATAACACCTTTTCCCTCTCTCGTTCTGCCTTTATTTCACAGTATCTCTGCCAGCTGCAACGCAGCGATGGCTTAACTTTGCCCCCTGTGGTAACCTGAGGAGGTATCTAAAAGCTAGGTACCTAGCTAGCTTTCACAGACGGTAAAGCAGCCAAGTACACTGCACAAAACATAATGGCCAGGCAAAAAGGATGAAGGAAGACATCTTATTCTGGGAACTTGTTCTTGGGCTGCCCTGAGGGCAGAGCACCCTTGCCATGCTGAACAGAGGGTCTGCCTCTGAGGTATCATGGGGCTTCCTGGGCTTTGACCTGCTCCCTGAGCTACACCCCAGGCCAAAACCACTGTGTCAGGGTGACAAGATCTTTCAGAAAAAAGAGTCCCGGTAAGTGGAGATGGGAAATAATTTATCCTGAGGTCTGCTGCTTGACATGGCATTTGTGGGATGGATGTTTTACAGTGTTGTCAGTGGCCCGCTGATACTGCAAAAGTGATAGAGCAGCTGACAGTCCAAAACCACAGCTCAGCAGGTACTAGAATCTGTTTTCACAGTTGTGTCTGAAAAGCTGAGGCACGATGCTGTTGGTGTTAACTGGAGGTAATTGGCATCCCAGAAAAGGAAGGGACTGGAAAAAAAAAAAAATCATTCCAGCCAATGAAAGCAAACAGAGGGAGGGAAAGCAGTCTGTACTAGTTTTGCAGCCAAGGCGACCATAAAGGGATCTTCTGAAACACAGCGACTGTGAAACCCTTGTTGGTGGCTGCAGGGTCCTGATCCCACAGCCCCATACCCAATCTGCTTCCCATCAGAAGTAAACAGGCAAGCCGGCAAGCCACCCTCCCTGTAGCGCCACAGGCAGGAGCGGGATAAGGAGGAGCAAAAGGGAGCATGCTTTGCTCTGTTAGTGCCTCGCCTGTGTATGCAGCTAAAGGAATGGTTTGGAGGGACCGAGAGCAAGAGGTGTCTGTCAGAGCGGGGGAGCTGCTGGGGGGGTTGCAAGGTGAGAAGGGATGAAGGGATTGCACCCCCTCTGCCCATCTCACTGCTGCTTGGGAAGGGAGTCCTGCAGACACTGGGGTGGGGGAGATGGCAAGAAATGTTCCAGAAGGGAAAAAACAAATCACAAGCACTAGGACAGGCACTGATTTAACAACACTTTGAAGAGCACAAGCCCCAGCCCCACAACTGGACAGAATGTCACAAGCTTCAGGAGAAAGAAGAGTGGAGAAGAATAAAAAAAAAAGCCAAAAGCAGGAGAGGGTCAGGAGCCAAGCCAGGGTATGAGTATAACCCCATCACAAGATTCCCATGGGTTTTGTCCACGTACAACTGGCAAGAAATCATCTTTTCTGATATATTCTCAACTGACCAAACAGTTCAGAATTAGAGGCATGATTAGGCTAGAAAAAAAAAAGGTAAGACTAGAGTGAGTATTAACTTTAAATTGCTGAATAATCTGCCTGGAAAACCTGTGAGGCTGAGGTGGGCATTTCTTCTAAAATCTCAGTGCATGATTTGCATTTGTCTGCATTTCCAGGGATCTGATAACTCTAACCTGTGACTGTGGAGAGACAGAAAAGTTGAATTGAGAGCTGAAGGGCTTTCTGAATGAGCTTTCTCAGGCCATTTTTATCAGAGTTGGTGAAAAGAAGTTGTCTTACTTCTATGACTCTCAGAAAGATGATAGTAGAACTCTCCCAATTAATTTATTCTTAAATGTATAAATAAAGCTTCTCAGCAAAACTATGGAGAGGATTGCCTTAACGTAACAGCTGAAGTTAAGTTTCCTGCGTCTGTGATTGCTGAGGTTTGCTCTCAGGATTAACAGCTCACCCTTCGCAGAAGAGGTTCCTAAAACAGCCAGCACAGAATGATGTGAGAAGATGAAAAGCAAAGAAAGAAATTAAGCAAAAAAACCAAAAAACACATACCATTTACTCCAGAAAAAAATGCATGTATCTAAAAAAGCACAAGTAGCCTTTCCCATTAGTGTTGACGCATTGACACCCACACATAAGGGGGGAAAGGTGCCAAAATTCCAGTAAGAGAGCAATGAAAACTGAAAGAAAAAGACAGAGAGAACTATGTCAAGAAAGTTAAATGATCTATCCTTGAGGAACTGTGAATATAGAGAAGGTAATTGTTATTACTACTGTGCTACAAATTAATTGCAATTTAGGAGTCAGCTTTGCAATGGCACTTTTTACAAATGTAGGATAAATTTCATAAACACAATGTTTAGGCTTGGCCATCTGTGTCATTTTGCAAATGAATAAACTCAAAATACATCCATAAATGGATAATGGTCAGTAAGTAAAGAAATAATATAGTCTAATGTCATACACCAAATTCACAACAGAACTGAGAACACAAGTTTCTCCATTCTGAGTCCTGTGGTTTCTTCCTAAGTCGTTCTCTTCATGTTTTGTTCGTACTCTTTGAGAGGCGCTGATTTATAACAATGTATTTATATCTGACTTTTAAAAAGTCTTTCAGGAAAGTTCTTGACATCTTTGATAAAACAAATAATAGAGTCCAGAGCTCATCACACTTCACAACTCACTCCAGGGTCTGAAAAACACCTGCTGACTCACCGCTCAACCATCTATTCCCACTGCTCTTCTGTTAGCATCTTCTTTAAAAGTACTCTTTAAAAGTACAATGTGGGCAGGGTAAGCAACTTTAAGGGCTATGTTTTGGCAAAAAACTTAAAATCCACCTGAAGGTAAGACTTGGAGCGTGCAAAATACAATACAAAAAGAATTGAGGTGAGAAAACAAAAGAAAAACTCCATTTTACTCCATGTTTCTACTTCGGTGGCAGTGTAGCCTTTCCATCAAATAAAAGGAAAGGTCTTGAGGCTTCTGGGTAGCTTGAAGGGCCACTTGTAATAGTTCTTTCCTGTAAACTTTAGATATTTCACACGTGCCTTTTTTTTAACAAACAATAGAAACAGTATCTCCACGCATTTGAAAGAAGATTGTCCATCTGAAATAAAATCAGGACGCAGGGATAAATGAAAGCCAGAAAGTTTAGTGAAAGCACCTATACAAATTTTACAAGTTCATTATCCTGTGGGAAATGGCAAACCAATTTCTCTACTCAACTGAAATTTTTATAGCTTGATTTGTCTCTTACCTGCTATACACCATTCTGGAACCAGTGGAGAAAACCCAGTATGAACCAGCATGAAGTACATCAGAGCTATAGTTTAAATGTCTTTATTAGTATCCCATACACTGCTTTCTGTAATCAGAGTAATTTCAACCAGCTGCTTTGCTGGCAGAGGCTGAACTCGAGCCTGAACTTGGAGGAAGCATCTCAAAAAGACAGCGGGGTGGGGGAACAGTGAGCACCTGGCCCTGATTTCTCACTTTGTTTCCAACGTAAGTGTGCTGTCACCTACATGGTGCAACAGCTGCCAGTGCATAGTCCCCTGGCAAGGGGAGCCAATTAGTTATATCACCCACTGCCTGAAATTGGGTGGCTTTTTTAGGAATTTCCAAACGAGCTGACAAAAATGGAAGCCCTTTAGATCACTGCACAGTGGAAAAAGGGGTTTGCTCTTTCCCTCTGTGGTGAATTGTTAAAAAAGTGGAAGCTGAAATTCCCTTTGCCTGTTCCAATTAAGGAAAGGGATGTACGTTGCTAAGAAAAATGTGAGCTGCTGAAATGTGTTTTTTTTGTTGTTGCTGGGAAACATTTTCTCCCGCATGGAATATGTCAGTCACACAGGAAATGCAGTCATTTTCATGGTTTTAATTATTTCCACTGAGAAAGTGTTTTGTTTTCTTCTGAAAATCTTGTTGCAAAAATAAACAACGGAATGTCATTAACGCTAGGCTTCAACTTCTAGCCATTTTTTGACCACAGTTGGCAACCTGAAAGCAGTTTTACATGCAGTCATTAATACCAAATGTCTGGGTAAAGCTTTCTGAAGGCCATGAAAATTTCCAGATTGTTGTGTGCAAGCAGGAAGCAAAACTGACCCTCACTGGTCAGTTCATGTTCATCTCATGGGAGTGAAGAAATAAGCAACAATGGTATGAAAGGTTTAAGTCATCTATTCCCCAGAGCACCTCTCACCTGGGTTTGTAGGTAGCAAAGATGGTCTTCAATGGACAGGATATGTTTGGAGGTGTCCAGGGGAAATTCAGCCCTTTGTACAGCCTCAGGCTGGTCACTCCAAGCAGCTGAGAGTTGGTAGCCACCTCTGGCAGATGCACAGCAGGGATTTTGCAGAGCAGGCATGAGGAAGAAGAGGAGAACAGGAGGCAGTGCAGTTGCAGGCAGGCCGCAGGCCCGCGTCTGTCTCCACATTTCTCCTTGAGCAGAGAGACAAGTTTTCCCTCCCCTCCCTCCCTGATGGTACCCTGCCAGAAGCTGTCGTTGTCCCATTCTGTGCAGTCACCAAAATTCAGTCTTTTGAAATAGGGGTAGGGGAAGAAATACTGTGCAGGCAGTGCTTTGACAGGGAGGTGCCAGCAGTGCTTCCTTCCCCCACTGTGTCAGCTCCATGGGCCAGGTATGCACTTTGCTGGCTGGGAGGCCAGGGAGCAAGCTGCCTCTTTCTTTAAAAAAAAAAAAAAAAGATGGTTTCTCCCAGTCGCTATGAGGAGGGAGTGGGAGGGAGTGGAGGGCATCTGAACGCCAGCTCTCTGACTCCTCAAACCGTCTGACATAGCCTGGAAAGGCAGGCTGTGCCTGTGTGGGTAATAGCTGCTTTGTTATCTGACAGGCATCAGTTGGGCGTGCACCTGTGGGACCCCAGGGACCTCCTCTGGGAGGAAACCTTGGTGGGACTGTGGCGTCAGAGCAGATCCCTGCCCTACACCCTCTAAAGCACTTGGCGCAAGTTCCAGCCCGCGGCAGTTCCGGAGCCGGCATTTGCTTTTTGGTCATTTGTGGGGTTTCTTTTTTCTTTTTTTAAAGCCCAAGGTACTTATCACTTCTGGTAAAGCTGATTTAGTGATCTCCAGGGTGGAAGCAAAACCTCTCCTGTAATTTTCTGTTTAGTCTACTAGTGTGATTCTTACAAAGGACTTCCCAGAGGCACTGAGGACTGCTGGTAGGGGGGCTGATACTGCCTCCCTCCCCTCTGCTGTCACAGGCAGACACAGCCTTGTGAGAAGACAGCTGGTGCCCATCACCAATACCCCTGCCATGGCAGCACAGCTGCTTGGCTGAGTTACTGCTGGGAAACAAGAGATGTTAGCATCAGGACTTGGACTTCTCTGAAGCTTACAGAAGTCCTGGTACACTTATTTGGCTTCTCCATGGCATGGGCTGCCAACCTACGAGCAACTCCATTCAGCAGACACCCTTCACCCTCACTTCTCATTCAGATTCAGACTCTGCTGCTCAGTTTGGCTTAAACCTCTCAATTTCTGACCAGTCACTGAAGCACAAATTATTTGAATCCTCACTGATGGAAGAGGCATTGGCAAAGCCCAAGGGGTTGCCGGTGGTACATCTTGTTCTGTGCAGAGCCACCACGCTGCCTCTGAGCAGGAATGTCTCCAAGGAAGAGATATCTGAGACTGGGTTCACAGCAGACAGGGTGTACACAGCTAGTCTTGTCAAAGAAGCATTTGCAAAACATGGGTTTGTAGCTAGCTGTTATGAAGGTTAGCTTTTGGTAAGGACATTTCTACTGTGGACATTGCACATGTAGAGTCAGTGGAGTTACTAACGTGGCTGACGGCTCTAATCAGAGACTCCAGAGCAGTGCTAGAGTGGCTGCTTAGCTGCAGATACTTTTATGAGAGTAAAGGAACTTGCTAGTCTCTTCCTGGCTTCTCCAGGAAAGTGAAGTACCCTTTTACCTTCTCCATCCTCATCACAGAGAGATCGCACCAACCTTGCTGACTTTCAGGGAAGCTGGTGAGAAGTTCTGGCACTGCCTTCCACTTCTCTCCCTCCATACAGGGAACTCTGTACAGTCTCCTCATGCTCCACCTTCTTCACCAGATCTTGTAGTGACCAATACATACTCCACTGCCCAAAGAACACTCTACACAGACAGACACAGACACACAGATACAGACTTTATCCCTCTCTTCTGTCTCTCCTCTTGCTCAGCCCACCCAAGGGGGCAGAACAGATAGAAAAGCAAGGAGGGAAACTCAGAACTTATGTTTCTTCCTGCAGAAAAGTCCACATGTGTTACAAGATATCTGACTTCTAAACAGCTCTCCCTGTGGTTTAGGGGTTTTTGTGACTTACAATGTATTTAGAACATGTATATCCATATTTATCATTGTAGGGTTTGGCTCCCTTGCAAAATCTAAAAGTGAGTACACTTGAGCCAGCTCACAAACTCTTGGACACCTGCCACTGAAATCAGAGGCAACATGTGAAAACGCCTAATTCCTGAATCTTATGATCATCGTGTCTGCACAACCCGCCCTCTCAGTTGTAAAAAATTGAAAGCCTGAGTCAGCTGAGTTTCATTCATAGAAACTCAAGAGTGAGAAAATGAATACTCAGCTTTTTTTTTAAATTTTTTTTTTAAATGCTGTATTTTCTAAGCTAGTCTTTTGATTTTGATTTTCCACAAAGGTATATGAAGTGTTTAATATCTCATCTTCAGCTTGAACATACATGACATTAAAATTGAGGAGGAGAAGCAATTTTATGGATAGATGAGATTTACGCAGGATAGTTGGAACAGTCCAGCCCTTGCAACACCGACATGGATGCAGCAGCAGTGGGCGCAAACCCCAGGGCCAGTGCTCAGATGTGCAGCTCCTTTGCAACACTCTTCTGATGGTCTGGTTTTTGATTTGCCAGTGAGAAGGGAGACCCTGAGCACAACAGTGTTCCCCTGAGCTGGTCTCCTGCCTATGTGTCTGCTTGGAGGCACTGGGAGCTGGAGGCAAGAGCAGAGCCACCTCCCTCATCAAAGTCTCAGCCTCTTCTTTGTCAGATCCTGATTGCTCCCAGGAAACAAGTGATGAGCAACTTGGAGCAAGGGAGATTTGTAGAGAAGTTCTTGGAAAAACAGGAGTCAAGATGCAGCGCACCCCATTTCTCTGCATGGTAGCTGCAGCTGGCCAGGTGCAGCACATGGTCTTGCACCCAGCACAGGGCTCTGCAGCCTGTGGGAGCTGCACAGGCCGTCATGGCATCACTAGAGCGGTGATTTACTCTCAGATTTGGCATGGCTGCTTTTAGAGACCTCCCACATCATTCCAGCCTTCCGGCTTTGTTTCCAAGTGACTGGTGGATCAGAGTGAGGTTTGATCCCTGTGGGTTGCCATGGGTTCAGAGAGAAGAGACCTCTGGACAAATCATGGGGGTAGGGGTCACCTTGATTCCCTGTGGACATGAGTCCTGCCTGGGAAAGAGGAATCTGGGGAACAACTCACAGATGTCTCAGCAACAGTCTGTGTTGTATGTCCCCCCTCCCCGACTCTTCAGCCCCGTTAACTGAGCAGGGAAAGGAAGCAAACAGCACCTCCTGTTTAGGCTGAGTCTCCTGACAGGTTTGTTTTAATAAATATTTATACATGTTCTTTATGTTTGAGTACCATGTAGTTTTATTTCATACACAAGGGTACCTAGAAACACTATTACAAAAGCAGTTTCCCTAAAATGCTAGATGGTACTGGAAAATATAAAAAATCTCATATGCCTGCATTAATCCATGTTCACAACATTCCAGTAAGATGAGTGATCTCTGCTTTGGGGTTGAGAGACTGACTGGGATGTATCATTTTAAGTCTGAAAACATCCCTTAAATTTGGAGACTCAGTCTGAGAAACCTAGGATCTGTCCTTGTCATCTAGTATTAAACAAGTCTTAATATATATAAAGGCAGTTGCCATTGACTTTGTTCACACATGGGAGTCTTGGACACGGCTGAAAATAAAGCTTCAGGATCTCAGATCACACAAAGAGAAAAAATAAATCTGACAGTATCCTCTGTAGGCCATCTACTCAATCTTCCTGCCCTAAGGTCATCTATATCAGTCTTCCCTGGGAATCCCTACTGCTAAATCATTTCTGTCCATCCTATTCTTCAAAATCCCTAAACCCAGCGATTTCCCTGTATTATAAGGCAGCTCTCTTCCAGTGCCACATTATGCTTGTGGTTAGACTGGTATATATACTAAACCCTCAGTACTACAACTAGTCCATCTTTCCTTGCTTTGTCCATGGGGGCCACGAAGAACTGTATATTCCTCTGATCTTTGAAAATGTTGAATATCTGCTGCAAGGCCCTGGAGCCCTCACTGTCTGACACCTCTCCTGGGGGAATGCTGCCCAGAATGGGACATGAAACATCAGCGGAGGCCTCAGGGGTGCTAAGTAAGGCAGAAAAACTTCCATGTGTCTCTTATGCATGACTTTTCTGCTTTTATGTCCCAGATATGGTGCTCAGACCAGTGTTACTGCTCACGAACAACTTGGGGTATGCTACAACCCCACTTCTTTTTCTGCAGAACAACTATCCATTCTGTCCAGTCCCATTTCATAATTTTGTAGCCAATTACTCTTATTTAAATGTAGGTCTTTGTGGTCCTCCTTACTGAATTATATCCCACATTTCTTCAAGTCACTATACTAACTTGTCAGTCTTCTGCCCTTCTGTGTGCCTGCAGCTCCTCTCACAGAAGGGTGTTGCTTGTGGTCTCCCACACAAATTTAATACACATATCTGCTAATGACATGAGTAATGGAGCAGAAAGCACAAAAGAGAAGCAGACACAGGGCAGACCACTTTGGAAACAACAGTGGATTTTTTTTTTCCATTTTAACAGTGATTTGTAAATAATTATTTAAGTAGAGTTCCCACCATAATTATTGTCCAAGCATTTAAGAAACAAGGCAGCTGCGAAAGAATAAACTACCATGGAAAATCTGGTGTAACTGACTTCCCCAGCATCAGGTAGCAAACTCTGTGTCATAGGCTGCGATTGGAGCCCAACTTTCATTTGCTTCCAGGACGGGGCAGTGCTTGGGTGCCCATTCAGTTCAGAGCTGCCTGGGGTGGCTGGCTGTCATGGTTTTAACCCTGTCCAGATGCTGAGCCCCATGCAGCTGCTCATTCACCCCACCCCCGTGGGATGGGGCGAACCAGAAGAGTAAAAGTGAGAAAACCCATGGGTGAAGATGCAGAGAGTTTAATAGGTAAAGCGAAAACCACACACTCAAGCAAAGCAAAAGCAGGAATTCATTCCCCACTTCACAGAATCACAGAATCACAAGGTTGGAAAAGACCTTTAAGATCATCAAGTCCAACCATTCACATCCTAAACTAAATCATATCCTTAAGTACCTCATCTACCCTTTTTTCCCATGGGTAGGCAGGTGTTCAGCCACCTCTGGTAAGGCAGGGTCCCATCATACATGACAGTTGGGAGGACAAACAGCGTATGTCTAAATGTCCACCCCTTCCTTCTTCCCCGAGGTTTATCTGCTAAGCATGACATCACATGGTATGGGATATCCCTTTGGTCAGTTGGGGTCAGCTGTCCCTATGTGTCCCTTCCCAACTCCTTGTGCATCCCCAGCCTCTCCACCCTGGTGGGGTGGGGTGAGAAGCAGCAAAGGCCTTGGCTCTGTGTCAGCACTGCCCAGCAGTATCGAGAACATCCCTGTGTTAGCAACACTTTTCAGCACAAATCCAAATCCAAAACACAGACCCATACTGGGTACTGGGAAGAAAATTACGGCTATCCCAGGCAAAACCAGCACGTTGGCTGGTGGCAGCTCTCTGCTCTGAAGGAGAGAGGGGCGAGGTGCAGCCCCTTGAGCACCAAGAGCTGGGAAGGAAGGACACACTTACTGAGGACAGCACCTTTAGAGGCTTCTGCTTTTAAGTTCTAGTATGAATGTGTGTGTCCTAACTCTTGATTTAACCAAACCTGGACAGGCGTTGGCAGGAAGAAAAAAGCATACGTTCTTGGCACAAAAGTTACCCTTGCTAAATGTCAGGTGATTGGTACAAGGCAGAATGGGGCAGTAATGATGACAGCATTGGTTTTGAAAAGAAATATATTTTTGAGCCCTGGCAAAAGCAGATTTTTCTCCTAGCATTGTCTGAGGAAAGAACAGTGTTTGCACTGAGTTTTCCTTCAAGCAGATCTGCAGTGCAATGGACTGGCTAATCTATGGCTGGAGCAAGGTTTTCAAAGCCAGGGCAAAGGGAGGTCAGGAACTGGAAAAACTGGGTGTTGTACCAGGCTGCTGTTCTGTCCAGGAAACATGAAAAGGACCTGGACAGGCAACCGGAGTGCCTGGGGCAGGATGCTCAGCTAGAAGGAAAGATGGCAGTAATTAGTCAGTGCTCCAAGTACTCCAAAAAAAAGCAAGGAGCAGTTGTATAATTACAGTCAAGTAGCAATTTTTATAGCCATGGGCAACTACTGAGATTGCTGCATATGTTTATGAATGTGAGGGGAAAAGCAATCCCTAAGTCTTCAGTTGAGTATATTGACCATGTTGGTGTGTATTTAGCCATCAAGAGCTCTGCCTATGGCCTGCTACAACCAGCTACAGTGTACATGGGTGCTTGCAACAGCTATTGACATTCACCTCAGGACATCTTTTTTAGGTTGTTTTTTTTTCCTTTATTTTAACCAAAGCTGTTGAAATTTAGTAAGACAACAAGCACCCCAAGACAATATACCTAGCACAAAACAGTGGGCAACTTTATGAATACCTAGTGCCACTTAGTGGGTGTCCATCGAGGGTCTACCTTTGAGACACCTACTGCCCTCACCTTCTCCACCCCCTGGTGACAGGGATGAATGACAGCAGACTGGGGGGGGTATTTAGAAGAGATGTGGAGGAGATTGCCCTGTACTGGCCCTTCCCCTTCTCTTGGACTCCATGGTTAAATCATAGAATCATAGAATGCATTAAGTTGTAAGGGACCTGTAAAAGTCATCTAGTCCAACCCCCTGCAGTAAGTAGGGACATCTTCACTAGATCAGGTCGCTCAGAGCCCCATCAAGCCTGACCTTGAATATCTCCCTTGTCCTATTTCTACAGGCCTTTGTGAACAGTTTTCCCCCAGCCTGCTTATAGGCACCTTTAAGGTATTGGAAGGCCACTATGAGGTCCCCCTTGAGCCTTCTCTTCTCCAGGATGAACAAGCCCAACTTTCAGCCTGTCTTCACAGGAGAGGTGCTCCAGCCCTTTGATCATATTTGTGGCCCTCCACTGGATGTGCTCCAACAGGCCCATGTCCTTCTTGTGTTGAGGGCTCCAAAGCTGGACTCAGTACTCCAGGTGAGATCTCACTAGAGAAGAGTAGAGGGGCAGAATCACCTCTTGATCTGCTGGCCACACTTCTTTTGATGCAGCCCACATTGGAGGCTCATGTCCTGCTTCTCATTCACAAGTTCTTTTCCCCAAGGCTGCTTTCCAGCAGATCATGTCCTAACCTGTATGGATAATGGGGGTTGTCCCATTCTAGGTGCAGGACCCTGAACTTGTCTTGTTGAACCTCAGGAGGATCACCTGGACCCACTTCTCCATCCTGTCCAGGTCCCTCTGGATGACATCCCATCCCACTGGCACATTAACCTCACCCCCCAGATTGCTGTCATCAGCAAACTTGCTCAATCCCATTGTCAATATCATTAATAAAGATATTAAATAGCACTGGTCCCAGTACAGCCCCTTGAGGGACAGTGCTTGTCACTGTCTTCCACCTAGACATCGAGCCATTGACCACCACCCTCTGGATGAGACAATCCATCCAATTCTTTATCCACTGAACAGTCCACCCATGAAATCCATATCTCCCCAACTTAGAGAGAAGGATGTTGTGGGGCACTGTGTCAAAGGCCTTACAGAAATCAAGACAGATGACATCCATGGTTCTTCTCTTGTCTACTGACGCAGTTACTCCATTGTAGAAAGCCATTAGATTGGGCAGGCAGGACTTACCCCCAGCCCGTGCAGAATGTCTCAAATCAACTCCCTGTCCTCCATATGCCTCAGCAGAGCTTCTAGGAGGATCTATTCTGTGATCTTCCCAGGCACTACACAAATGTCACGTATCTCCTTTGTGCTAATATTGATAATATTGATATTATAATTGTCACTATAACATAAATCCATGGGAAATATGAGCTCACAGGAGCAGGATTTGTATCATTGATTTGGATCTCTTGAGCATGGAAAAGAAAGATAAGCTCCTGGTTTTGGGGAAAAAAAAAAGCTACTGCTTTTGGAGGAATGGGGATTTCTGGAGCCATAGTACAGGAATAAAAGATAGTTCTACTTTTATTCCACTAGAGGTCACCAGCGCAATATTTTTACAAAGAAGACTACAGGAAAAAGCAGGATAGTTTCAGTTTAAAAAGTTCACTTGGGACTTAACTCTGTGATGAATTTGGCCAGCTAATCATTCTGAAATAATTGCTTCTTCCAAACTACTTTCAAGAAAATTCTCACACAGATTTCTGCTTTGGGAACTGAACATTTTTCTGGAAAAAAAATCACTTTAATTCTGCACTAGAGTGTTCACACCATAAAAGATAGTTTCAAAAAGTTAGATTAGATAATACCAAAATAAATACACTGTGCACTTAGTTTGAAATGGTTAGACAAAAACTAAAAGCAGAATATTCACTAATAAGAGAGCAAATTAAAATAAGGATTTGAAATCATATTCTGTGCTCCATCTCCCCTGTAAAGAAGCTCAGTAAATGAGGATCAGAGAGGATGTTCTATGGTCAGACACATTAAACCAGACTTAGGACGGCTTCTGTGGAGTCTGTAACACTTGCCAGTTCGCTGGCAGATATCCCCACCTGTGGCATGTCTGCTGCCTCCCTCCTCTCTGCAGTGTGGGGATGCAGTCTGTGGTCACAGGAACAACTTGACCCACTGGGCACACACTCAGCCAGGCACCGCTGGTGCTGCAGTGCTGTGCCCTTGGTTATCCTGCCTGAATTCCCTGGGACTCGGAGGCTGCGCTCAGCAAGTGTTTGTCACCCCTCTATTACCAGTAGTACAGCAGCTGGCTAGTATCATTTTTTTGTGTGACACACTATGCAACATATAGATAATCAGAGCCAGCAATGGCGGCAGCAGCTGTTAAATCAGCTCAATGTCTCTCATACACCTAATGACAGGAGTATCCCAAAGGCAGCACCGAAACTGCCTTCCCTCTGCAGCAACCTGAGGCCTCCCACACCTCCCTTCTTGCTTCCCCATGGCAATGTTCAGCCCACGTTTCATCCCCCAGAGCTCCGTGCTGCAGTTATCTCTCTCTGTGTCACTGCAGCAGTGCCGGGTTGAAGCCTTACTTAACCCGTTGCCCCAAGGTCTTAACAAGGCCTTGCCTTGCCACCTCCTTCTATAAAAGCACCAGGTCGTATAGCAGAGCCACAGGCTATGTACAATCGGTTCAGTTGCTGAAAAGTTGTATTTTTCCATGAATAACGCAATTCCAGGCCTCAGTGTGCTTTTCCAGAGGGGAGTAGGGCCATCACACATCCTGCTGCTCTAGGAGATAAGGGCACACAATAGCCTGGAGCTGTGGTGCACAGCCCCTAGCACACCCCCGGGAACTTCACCTTTGCTGACAGACCGGGTCAGGGGCCAGGCAACAGGATAAAAAAAGTCTCTTCCCAGAAAGCTGCGCATTGTTCATGAATCACCTGATATCAATGGCAAATGCTGCTGCCAAACATTGTGCAGCTCCATGAGCGATGGCTTACATAAACCAATGTGTTTATATGCACCTTTGCAGATATTTTCCTTTTCCAGGTTCTGCCCCCAACTCTCTGCAAAACCTTACCCCAGTTATCTCCTTGCCCTCCAGTCCACTTTCAGGTCTACCTACCTTCCTAAATTCACCCCCTTTGTGGGCAGTATATTGGCTGTTCTCCACCACAGGAGACAAGGGGCCATCCACCTGCATGAAAGTCGAAGCCACCGCAGTACCTAACTTGGGTACAGAGCAGTTCAGCTGCTACCTGTGACAGAGCAGGAGGTGCCAGGCAGTGAGTGATTAATTCTAGGGCACCAAAAGTGTTTGCTATGTTACCGTTGGGCAAACTGAGTGTTTGCCAAAATGCAACAAATTCCACTTCTTGTGACACCCAGCTGTGAGGTGAGCATGGCATGGAGCTAGAGAAGGTGGCTGCAAAACTCCTAAACGTTGAGGATTTCCTCCTAAATTCAGTTTAGAGGTATCAGAGACAGCAACCCCGCCACCTGCTTAGCTGGGCCACTCACATTTGGGATGACTGGAGCAGGAACACAAGCAAACTCTTTCCAGTGCTCCACATATGTGCCACATTTTTGGAAGGAACAGCTAAGCCACTATATATGTGAACAATGTTATTCCTCATGGCACTTGACAAGCATTAGTTGCCTTTAATCCATGGCAGCCAGCACCTCTCAGCAGCATTATCACTGCAACAAAGTCTGTGTAGTTTAGGAAGAGCACAATGCTCGTCCAGTTCTCACAGCCTTTGCCAGTACCACTTTTGCTCTTCCTTGCTCAGGATCAAAAAACAATCTGGGATGGAACAAAGTTAGCCTTTCACTAAATAATGCATGTTCACCCCCTTGGTAATTGCTTTCACTCTCCCCTAGCTGACTGTCTTATAAGTCACAAGTGTCATGGAGAGAGTGAGCAGGGGTTGATCATTCACCATCTTCTTAATACAGTAATTCTATCTCATTGCCCTGGCTCTGGCCAGGCCAGAGTCAGCCTCCCCAAGCAGCCAGCCCAGGTAAGCTGAGTCAACACAGGCTGTTTTCTGCACCACCTGACATCACTCCCCCATAAAAGGGGCTGGTCAGTGGGGGGCAGTTCTATATGACTAGAGGACAGAAACAGTCCATTTTTTGGGAGCAGCTCAGAACTGCCCTTCTCCAGCAAGCAGAAAAGAAGAAAGATCTAGAAGAAGACAGGCCATGGTCAAGCACCACTGTTGTCTTCCTACTGCAGGAACTGAGGGGCAAGATATGACTCATGGCATATGATCTAGCACTTTTCTCTTAAAATCAGGATAGGTGGAAAGTCTGTTGCCATCAGAAAGGTGTGATGACATGACAAGGAAAAGTGCCTGATTGAAACTTAATCTGGTGAGCCTGAATATAAGTGGTAGTGAAGAACATTGCACATGTGGTTTCTGCAGAGGCTCAGTGCTGAAGTGAGCACTGTATATCCCCTGTGGCTCTGCTGAGCTAGACTGAGAGCCTGGCTGTCTTGTCTTGCTTGCTGTCTCTGTCAGAATTAACTAGGGTAAGCATCGATCAAGCTACAGATGTTCCTGCAGCAGAACTGAGTGCAGATTGTCAAACATCACTGAGAAGCACAATATGGACTTGACCAGTGTCCTGGTTTTGATTAGGATGGATTTAATTTCTTTTCTAATAGTGGTTAGAATGCTGTGTTTGAGAGTTAGGATGAGAGCAGTGCTGGTAGCACCCTGATGTTCCTAGTTGTTGCCAAGCAATCAAGGACTTTTTCAGTTGTTCATATTTCCCTACTAATGAGAAAGGAGGGGACCCAGCCAGGACAGGTGACCCAAACTGGCCAAAGGGGGTGTTCCATGCCAATTACCTCATGCTCAGTATAAAGGGGGGCTGGTGGGAGGAGGAGCAGGTGGCTCCAGGATGTGTGGTTTTTGGGGATGGCTCTGGGCTGCACTGCCTGAGTTGTGTAGCTCTGTGAGAAACTGCATTGTGTATCACCAGTTTCATATATTTTTTTTGCTATAAAGTCCTGTTATCATTGTTATACCTAGTTTACTAGAATAGCAGAAAGATATCCTTATCCCATCCTGCGGGGTTTTTGGTTTCTTGGTTTTGGGGTTTTTTCCCTTTCCCTTCCCTTCCCCCTCCCCGCTCCAGCCCCTTCTCCCCCACTTTCTTTTTAAAGAACAAGTGACTATGTGGTGCTCAGCTCTTGGCTGGGGCATAACCACGACAACCAGTCAAGCTCCCTGCTACCAGCCCCCTGCATAAGGTTGGGGAGCTTCAAGTCAGCTCCTTCAGGACAGCAGCCTACGGGTATCTGAAATACAATTCAAGGATGCCTGAGGATTCATGCAGGCAAACCCTGGTTGCAGGGTGTGTATCCTCCCACAGGAGCAGATTTGAGCTGTGGTTTAGGAAATAGGATTTCTTACTTCTGTGATGCGATACCATGCCTCCTCCTAAACTGGTAACCATGGCAAACTGGTATTTCTGTCATGTGTTTTTGGATTAGTCCAAATGGGAAGAGCTTTGTGTATTGCTTACCTGGAGGTAAATGCTTTCAGTGCTGTTTAGGTAAAAAGGTTGAAGGTAGAAGTTATATGCTTGGAGTGAGAAAATAACAGGGCATACCTCTGCTAATTTCAAGATGCACCTGCTATCAGTGTTTGGGTTTGTGTGTCTACATGGTCTCTGTTGTTATATTCAAAGATTAAAATAGCTTGTCATTCAAATCATTAAGGAGATGTCATTAATTAGCTTATTTTGGGAAAATTGGTACAGAATTTTTAAAACAAAATTAATTAAAATGCTTCTCTGATGAAGAATTTATAGCATGAAAGATCTATAATCCTAGCTCTGTAATATATTGGCAAGCTGATACCATGTTCAGAGAAGGGAAGGGGGGAAGGTTTTGCATTTGATGTGATCAACTTCTGAAGTGACTCTTCACTGTAGTAACAGTGCTTTTCCAGCTGCCTTTTCAGGGTGTGGCTTTCAATAATTAATTACAAAAGAGGCACATATATAGAGAACTAAGCTCCCTGAATATACCACATTTGAACTCACAAGCCTCTTAACATCCTTTTTATATCCTGAGGGTGTAATCAGTGTATTTTTGTCCGTAGCCAGCAAGTAATTTGGCATTAGCTCCTCACCTTATTTAGGGCCATTGCAAAAGGCTCCTGATTCATGGCGAATGTAAGAGGAGACTCTAAACCTGTGAAGATGGACAGTCTAAATTTAGGAATGGTAATGGAAAGCATTGTACATAGAGCTAAAAAGGAAACTGAACAGCATCATGGGAACAGATTGCCATCAGGCTATTTGCTTCTTTAGCAGGACTGTGATGGCCAAATTTTGCTTTCAGTTTAGCTATGAAAGGCCATAGGACTCTTTGGCCTTACTGTAATTTATGTTGACATAAATAACAGCAGGGTTTTTTATAATTATTTTAAATTTTGCCCTTTTGAAAACCAGCCAGTTTAAAAAGGACTGAATCAAAGTCTGCAGTCTTTCATACAGGAATAAATTCCTGTTTGGATTTAGAGCCTCCGGGACTAATTTGGAACCTAACTGTGCTGTATTATGTGTGTCTATGAACCCAAAACCTCACGTAGGCTAAAAGCTTTCCTGTAAATAAAAAGTGGACAATAGATGCAGGGAAAGTTGTGATGTGTGAGTCTTTACATTTCAGGTCTGATATTGTGAGATATTGTTAGAAATCTTGTCTGCAATTTTTAAAAAATGTGGTCAGACTGTTGGGGCTTGCTAAACCATGAAAGGGGAGGACCTGAATCAAGACTTGGAAAGCAAGCTTCCAAGGGTGCACTTCAGTGCCTTGGGTAGGAAATTAAGCCACTGCCTACAATGAGAAAAGAGAAGATGTGAGATCATTGCTGGTCACAGAGAAAACACTCTTGTCCAAAACTGATGGAGACAGGGGTGTGACAAAGGGCAGACAAATAGAGAGGGTCACTTGCAACCAGGGTGATGGGTTTTCAGCTGTCATCTTTGTGAAACCAAATTATGACTACGGTTTGACACTCAGTGATGGCTAAATAGAGAGGTATGATAGACACTATTTTTAATACATGGCTACACAGATAGCTGCTGATTTTTAAACTATAAGCAATGTGTATTTTATCTTCACATGTAATGGGTTTGGGTACTGCATGTGCCTGTATGACTAATACAGTATATCTAAGTGTCATCCATCAGCCATGAGCACTCTGCCAGGAGTACAAGAGCACTGAAAATTGAGTCCTTGAATTCTCATCCAGGGAATGGTATTGATCTCTATTTTTAAATGGTCTCTTCAAAAAGGCAACTCTGGGACCCATGCAGAGTTTCTCTTTTTTTAGTTGAAGAGGACTTTGTGGGATTACATAATAAAATAAAGGTGTATTTGCTGCAACAGATGCCAGATCTTAGCTGAAATGGAAGCACTGAATACAGCATATATATACTTGGCTACATGGGGGGAAAATAGCCACTGCTTGGTTCATGTGAACCCATTTGTTGTACCTTTGCATGGCTGGGTTCTGGTGGAGGAGGGGTGGCTTCTGCAAGAAGCAGCCAGAAGCTCTCTACAGACCCCAGAGAGTAAACATTGGCCAGTTCAAGGCTGGAGTCGTTACTGACCAAGGCCGAGCCCATCAGCGATGGTCACAACCTCTGGGAATCACAAACATGCTAGCAGCTGCTTTTTGCCACCAGAGAAGGGAGTGAGAAGATGTAACGAGCTGTGCAGACACCAAGGCCAGGGAAGGAGGGGGGAGGAGGTGCCCCAGGTGCAGGAGAGAAAGATGTCTTTGCAGCCTGTGGAGACACCCATGGTGGAGTGGGTGTCCCCCTGCAGCCCATGGAAAAGGCCGAGACCCCACCTGCAGCCTGTGGAGAGAGATAGAGAGTGGAGCAGGTGGAGACATGCAGAAGATGCTGTGACCCATGTTGGAGCAAGCCTCTGCCAGCACTTGCAGCCCATGGAGAGATAGACACATAAAGATGAGAGCTGGAGCAGTTTTGGGGGCAGGGCAGGGCAGCTTGTGATTCCATGGAGGAACTATGTAATGGGAAGAAGAAAAACCCAGATGAGTGAATATATTTAAGATTATCTGGATTGAGTTTATGCTTAGCTGGAAGACCACACTGCTTCTCTCAGGGCCTTCATGTGAACACTACTGCTGAAACCTAGGAACCTTTTAAAAATGTTGCACAGTTCATGAACATTCCAAGTGGAACCATCCATGCTGGAACATCCTTGCTGTGGCCCATAGCCCTGGTCCTACTGTGCAAAACAGTGATGAAGGTCCTGTTGCCCATTGCTAACAGCCTGCCTGCAGCCTTGAGTCACCACTTATACCCTACAGTTGCAACCACACAACTCAAATGTATCAATTTTTCATAGCCCAGACAGTTCAGCAACATCAGTGGCTCTGACATGTGCATAAGAGTGCTGAGACAAATTAAAGTCGCATTTTTGCCAGAGCAGTGGGGTTCTACTCCCTGCCTTCCCCAGCTTCCCATCCCCACCCCTGAGCTGGACCTTTATTCTGTGCCAGCCCCAGGGTAGGACAGAAATGAGGGTACCTCAGCTGCTGTGCAATGGCTCACAAAGGCAAGGTGACATGGAAACCTGCAGATCATGCACATCTGGCCTGTCTGTTGCAACAGAAGTCACATAGTTGGAGCAGAGTGAAGGAAAACAGTAAATCACATGCAAAGATGTTCATCTGATTGCATCAGCAAGAGCTAAAGTGCATACATTGGTAAGGCAGGTACTCACCGGTGTCAACTACTATTCCTGCAAGTAGACCCACTGAGCTAAAGGGAGAACTGGAATGAGTATGCTGTGCATGTTGTGTGTTGGATGGGTCTATCATCTGGCTCAGTGACTAACCGTGGCATTTTAGCATGAACAGTTGGTGAATTATTTTTGACCCAGAAGGTAACAGGCCCTCATCAAATGTTTGATTTGACTCATCCTGGCTGAACGGCTCCATTAGCGATGCTCTCATGTTGTATGAAAAAATGTTTTGCAGGTTTACATGATTTATTATAATTCTCTGTAGATTTTGGCACTGTTTCACACGGGAACTACTCTTCTGTAAATGATTTTCTAATGGAGTGTCCCAGTATCTTATCAGTTTCCAGCTCTCTGCCATTACCTGTCACAATATTTTGCATGATAGCAACATGCCAAAAGACGCAATGTCATGTTAATAACTTTTAATATGTCATGCATACTTTAGTGCACATAGCCAAAATGATAGGTGCTTTAGAAATAATAAAACAAAATCTTTCTGTGGGTGGGTTTTTTTCCATATTTCTTGTTCTACAGCACTTCAATTTTATGGGCTGCTTGTTCTTCTTGTCTCCTCATTCTGAGTTGCTGACATATTACTTTTTAGTGACCACAAGATAAGGAGCAGTATAACACTAGCCACCTACAAACCGTAATTTAAAAATCTCTGCTTTGGAAGTAAGTTAATCATCACATCTGATAAGCCTTCTGCTGGCTTGCAGCAATGTTTTAAGCAAATATAGTTTTTCTTTGCTGAATGTTTTGCTAATTGCTTGTAGGGCTTATCAGCATCTGCAAAGGTAAAATACTTCAACTCCCTGGTGAGCTGCACGATTTCTAGTTAGTTCTACATCCTTTTGATATCAATCCCACGCGCCTGTAATGTGATCTGCTAAATACACATCTATGTTGAGCTAAATACGCACATGCTGAAGGATCACTTGTGGGGTGTGAATCTGTTTTACTAGTCAGTGCAAATGGAAAGAAACCATCCTCTCTGGAGGGCCCAGCATCTCTGTTTGAGACAAGTGAGATCAGTTGCTCTCCCTGGGTACCCGTTTCTCTCTGTAGAACGTAAAGTCACTGTAAAGGGAGTCTAGATGGCTGGCTCAGGTTTGACCCATATTTATGAGGTGACATGATTTAATTAACTTAGCCATAGACTGTGTACTCAAGTGTGCCACGAGTGTCTCAGTGAGATGATATTCCATATTCCAGGGAGAATAAAATAGTACTTGGATAATCACTTATTAAGCAGAAATGGTTCTTACAAGGTTTATTCCAAGTCTTCAAATTCATCATTCAAAGCACATCAGTAAATTATATCTTATAACCGACCTGATGGCTAGAATTGCTTGTATCCACACTGCCAACCTCTGTTTCTTGAGTTTAAGGATGGCATTTAGCCATGGCTATGCATGTGATCCCAACCCTAAAGCTGACTGATCATGGAGTGAAGAGACAATTCAGACCCAAATCTGGAAACGTAGGTCATATCTGAGACCCTCTTTACTGTTAGTCATTAAAACATGTCCCATAGCTTGTTGCACGGTCATCACTTAAAAGAAGCAAATGGGTTATTTTGTCCCTTCAGAAAAGCTATATACCCACTTATCATCTCTATTTCTCCTTTCAGTGTACCTCAGCACAGTTAGTCATTAACTGCAGTTGTATGGTGTATATTACTTCAGCTCCAATCCATAAGAAGGCTATTTTTAGCATATATAACTGAATTGATACAGCACAGTTCTCAGTAGGAAGCTTCTGTGTATGGCATACAATTTGTATGTGGAGAGACATCAGCTGCACAGCTGATGCAAGCTGTCTTCAGAGGGCTGTGTGCGTTTACATGAGCTAATGAGTTGATTTCCCTGGGAAGAGAAAAAATGGTAACTGACTGACAGTGTATTTTTGAAGCCATACAGGACTCTGCACTAGATCTCTGCTCAGCTCTCCAGTGGTCTATAATGAAAATCATATCTTCATAAAAATAAAGATACAAATATTTTTTTTATACCAGTACAGAAAAATCTCAGTATCAAACCACCAGAGAACACTCATAAGTGTGTACTCTAAAGCACACAAGTTTATGAGTACCAAGAAAGAAGGATATAGTCTGAGGCAGCTTAGGCTTTATCCTATAAACCACTTATTTGTGCGCTTGATATATTGCATTCATAAGAGATGGCCTGAACTGTGGGGTATCTGGGGTATCTTCTGTTTATCAACATGTGAGAGACCATGCACAGAGTACCGAGTTCTTCACATCCTCCTGCATTCTGGGGAGCGCTGATTCACTGATCAGGCCCTTACTGAATCAACAGGCCAAGGCTGTGCTAAAGAGCTCAACTTTCAAAACAAAACAAAGGAGCTACTGAAGGAGCCCATGGACATGGTGCAATGTTGTTCTTGCCTGCTGCTGCTTACCCCTACCTGCTAGAGGATGGGGACGGAGGCAGCAAGTAAACATTGGGGTTTGACCCAACATTAGGTTTGACTCTTGAGTTAGCTGGGTGCATCTCAAAGGCAGGTGGATCCAGAGGGGGATGTTACAGAGGAGAAAGCACCTGACAGAAGGGTATGTCTGGGCTGATTATGGCCTGCACAGATTCAGGAAAGTAAAAACCCCTCTATCTACTAGCTGGAGGCAATGCCTGTGTGGAAGAGGACCTGGAGCTACGAGACTGGTCCTGTCCCTCTCTCAAGAGCAACTTAACTCAGTAGTCGCTATTCCAGGAGTAGCAAGACGTCATCTTCCAGACGCGCCAGCTCTCACACCCTGTATTGCGGAGCTTTTACGGCCGCGGCCGTGTGTCCCTCCCCCGGCAGCGGCTGCGCGCTGCACGGCGGTGGCCACCGGGTGTCACCCGCGGTCCGGGCTGACACCCACGGCCACGGGCCGCAGCCCCGGGGCGGCGAGCACCGGGCGGGAGGCATCTCCCGCGGGCAAATACGGGCTCTGCTGGCGGAACAGCCCAAGGGGGTCCCTGCCCGCAAGCTCTGGCCGGTCCTCGGGAGGGACAGCGCTTCCTCGGCTGCTGCATTGGGTCAGTGGAACCAGGGACACAGAGCAGTGACCCGCCGTGGTGCGGGGATGCTGACTCCCTTCACCAGCCCTTTGGCATCGGGGCGAAGGCCCTTTGGCATCGGGGCGAAGGCCCTTTGGCAGCACAGCAGAAGGCACCTCATCATCGAGGCTCGCCGTGATTTCCCTGCCCCGTGGCCATGCACAGAGCTCGCCACACTGTTTCTTTAGTATCTGTTTTGGTTTTTTTTTTTCCTTTTCTTTTTTCTTTTAGTCCAACGCATGGAGCAGGAGGAAACTCCTGATTAAACAACAGACACGCCTCTCACACCCTCCCGCGGCCCCCGCCACCCCCTCTCCCTCTTTCTCCAGGGTTCACAAACATCCAGAGGTGGAAAACTGCTTCACACAACTGCAGGTGACCAGACAGCAACAAGTGTTGGTTACATACTGTTACTGTAGTGCCTGTAGCTGTACAGGAAAGCCACACACTGCTGAATGTCAGTCTCTCAAAGAACAGAAGTTTCGTTTAGAGCCTCGCCTGACACTAAAGGAATCTGCTGGCCACATTGTTTCTAGTTCAAAATCTAAGCACGGTGTATGTCTGTATTAGCTATTTATAGTTTCCTTTTCAAATAGTAACTTTTTTCTTTTTTTTCTTTTTTTTACCCTTCATTTTTTTTTGAAAATAGTTTCGGAAGTATTTTTGCAGAAACTTTCCATGGACAATTCCAGCCAGCCTGGAAAATTTTATCCAGATCTTTATATGTGGCCTTGATATCAGAAACTGCAAATGCGGGGACTGTCAGAAACCATCTCCACTATAAGCCACCTTACTAGTACTACGAGGGTAGTTGTAACCACAGGATATCACATAAACATCTGTAGAGCTGGTTCTGCATTTAAATTGGAGAACAGTGTTGCAGAATATTTAATTCCATTTCTTAGAAGAGTACAAACAGGCCAGGATTCACCTCACCTACCTTTAGGTACCCCAGGTAAGGTGCCCCATTAGGACCACCGCCCAAACCTCTTTTCTGAGCAGTGTCTCTTTTTTTTTCTTTTTTTTTTCAGCTGTCTGTACAAATGTTTCACTGGAGGTGCAAGGTTATAACAAGGGCCCTCCAGAAGTAACCTAACTGCCTCCTGAGTGCAAAGGGAGCACAAAAATACCACCATCACTATAAGCTTCACTTATCTTCCCAAGGCAAATGAAACGGTTCACGGCTTATGGAACAGAGTGATAAGTAATACTGACTAAACCATGTGAAATGTCTGAATTTATGTATTTAAATGTTATATGTGTTTATCATCGATATACTCCATCCAAGGGGTGTATGAGAACTCAGGTGCTCTCACTATAGAAATTGCAATACAATGAGTGTTTTAGGGTTCATTGGGTTGACTGTTCTAAGTAAAGCTACCCAGGGTGGTGGCAGTTACAACACTGTCAGCAGCAGAAAATTCGGGCAATTACTTCCATTTTACAAATGGGTGAAATTAAACCACAGACTGAACTCCATCAAAAAAAAACCACACACCATCAACATCAGCTGGAATTTCAGGAGTCCTAGCCCTTTGCTTCTCAGTCCAGAGACTTTTCTTTAATGGGAATACAGACCTTAGAGACAGGGAATTCTGTAAAACAAGCAAAACAACAAACAAACCCAAAACCCAGCTGACTGCCATAGTGTCTTTTCAGGCATGAGTGTAATGCATCAAATTCAGGGAGATGATTAAAAACACAGACAAATTTTTCACCTTTTCTGCAATAAAATATCGAGGAGGCATGTGTTGAATATTCATTACTAGCAGTTGCAGACTTTTGCACAAAGCAGCAGCCGCATAATGAGCCTACACAGGGTAGAACAGTTAAAATTACAATCAGATGCTGTTTTTTAAAAGTAGCCCATTAAAATAGTGCCCTACATCTTGGCAAAGATGAAAGGCACCCAAGGTGCACCTCTGAGTCACTGAACTTCCTACTTCTTCATTATTAATGACCACAGTGGGGTTTTTTCCCTTTAAAAGGATAGAGAGTATTTAATGTTTTGTTACCCTAGGGCTGCAGTTCTCTGCTTGCCTATCTACACGTAGCACCTTGCTAATGCCTGGGAAATGTGAGGCAAAGATAACACCTATCGCAAACCTGGGTTGCTTAGCAAGTGCAGTTTCATTTTGTATAAGAGCAAATTACCACTAGATATTTTAACATCTCTAGCGTACAAATCATCAGCACAAAAGATCTTTCAGGCACAGTATAGCACTGGAAGACTTTGCAAGGCCTGTCAGTCCACTGTTCAAAGAGATACTGAACGCATGA
The DNA here is from genome assembly GCA_020800305.1 of Porphyrio hochstetteri. NCBI lineage: Eukaryota > Metazoa > Chordata > Aves > Gruiformes > Rallidae > Porphyrio > Porphyrio hochstetteri. Next base: position 63,888,433 of record CM036907.1, on the reverse strand, counting down.
ATTTGGGAATGTTGGAATTTGAGGGGGAGGCTGCTGCATCTCTTTCATATACTAACATGATCTGAAAGGAGAGAAGTTTCTTGGCTGCTATACACTAGCATTTTCAGCTGAGTGTGTTCTCCCAGGCACAGTTTATAGCTGAAGCCATACAGAGTTTGTTTTGGTTTGGTTTGTTTTTTCCCTACATCCAACAGGTAATAAAAGAAAGTTACTGCATGCCTTTATCTTGGAAATACGATGAACAGAAATATCAGCCCTATGAGAACTTTGCTTACGCTGTACACAGCGGCCCAAGCAACAGCAACCTGTCCAAGTTTTTCTCAGCAACTGACCATTTTGCTTTTCTGAATTGCTAAGAGCACCAACTGCAGTAGGAGCTGTTTAATAAGGTCCAGATGCCCAGCACCTCATAGGAGGAAGCCATCCATCATCATGCAGAATTGATTGGGATCATCCCAGAAGCAGTTGCCTTAATTCTTGGCTGAAAGCCCCTCTTGCAGGCCACCCAGTAGTACTCAGTACTAAAGCCCTGTATTTAACAGCTCAGTTTGAGATGAATAGTCAGCATATCATCAGCTGACAAAACTCACCCCCTCATCCCACCTCTCACACACATGCCCACGCGATAGAGATTTTGTCATACTGGTAAACTCAGGACGCATTGCACTGCTGCCACACATCACAGCAGCAACGTTTGGTGTTCAGGATGGACTCCTGAGTAGGGAGTTTCCATCAGCCCTACAGCAACCAGCTTTTAGTGCATGTCTCCAGTGTAGTGCTAAAACAGCTCAAGTCTTTGTTACACAACTGGCCTACAGACTTAGTTCTTCAAGTGTAGTTATGTTTTGTCCACACCAGAGAGCAGTACCTTCACTTTGCTAGAGGTAGAGAGACTCACTTTGAGCAAGTGTGAACATCTGCACCGTGTAAGACGGCCCACACTGATACCCACACGAACACCCACAGCTGAAAGACCAAGTGTTTTGCCAAGTGTATCCATAATATGACTTGTGTGGCTGCAAGTCTGACAAAATAACCATCACACACCTATGCAAAATTACTTACATGGGTACCTTAGCTAATTGGCACCTCAGATTTCTCCTGAATTTATGGTTAAACCTTTTCAGACAGAACCCCTTTGTTTTCAAATTTTAAAAATAATGGAGCTTATGGAAGTATTTTTCAGGATTTTACTGCAAACCAATGGGTTTGGTCACAAAAAAAATATGATACATATAACCATGTTAATTATATTACATTACAATGATGGTATAGATTACAAGTAAGTCTGTAAGTTGTATATTATACATCTAGAGTTACAACTGAATGTACAGATCTTTTTTACAATACATACATACAATCAGGAATGAAAAACCCCCAAACCCATAAATAATGCCCATTTTACAGATGACATCTTTTAAAAGAAAAAGAAAAAAAAAAAAAAAAAGAAAAAAAAAAGAAGAAAAGAAACCAACAGCTTTGACCGACTGCAGCTGGGGCATTTTGGTCCATAAAAACCCTTTCTAAAAATAGAAATCTTTTTTTCATAGCAGCAATGCTTTCTTCAAGCATTTGGATACAAGTAATTGCAAGCCCATTTCAATAATTTTAGTTGACTGTATAGATTTACAAAAGAAATTTCAAAATTACACTTAATTTATCTTCCAAATATGGAAGAAACAAACAATGCCCCACATTGTGGTATCCTGCAAGTGTCACACTGATGCTTTAAACTAAGTCCATCTGTAGTACGCAGACCACACGCATACCATTTGTTCACATAGTAAACCCACATAAATGAACTGAGAAACACACTCTGCAACAGGGAAAGCTTTGGAGCTCACAAGATCTCATCAGAAAAAGGCACATTTCATAAAATCCTTTATCACACTCAGATAGATCTTCAGGCAAGGCTTTTCGGAGCACGGTTTCAAAACAGCTTGCTCTTACTCCTACGATCTGCCACAGCAGTCTGTGGCAGCAGTCACTCTTGTTTTTCTTTTCCCAAGGAGACAGCACCACTTTGGGGGAAGAACGAATGAAATGAAAAGCCTGTAAAGCTCATTTAGAGAGTGATGTGCTCTTCAAAAAAAGCTTCCAGCAAACAGTGTAGTTGAAATTAAGGCTGCAAAGCTGCCATGGTGGAAATGTGCAAATTCTCTCTCAAGATGACTGGTCAACTGGCAGTTCCACCAGAAGGCCAAACAAAAAATAAAAATAGTTATTATTATTAAAAAACAGAAAGAAAGAAAAAAGTTCACAAGAAAGAGTCCACGGGTGGAGCATACGAGAAGCCCAGAAAAGCCTCAGCAGCTTCTTTGACGCTGGCGGTGATGAGGATGCTGTCTGGGGACTGGCCGATGGAGTTGGGGACGGGCTCATCTGTAAACTCCGGATCGAAGTGTCGCAGGTCACTGGGGCCACTCTGTGGAAAGCGTGGAAAAGAAAAGGCAACATTTAGACCCAAATGTCTTTTCTGAGGGAGAGGTTGTGCAGAGACTCCCGGTGTTATCACCTTGGGCTCACTGTTTAACAGCCTTTGCCAATTTTAGTTGGGACTTTTTTTTTTAAAAATCTTGCTGCACATTGCCTCACTAAAACCAAGATGATTCAATTTCATACACTGCCCTCCAACTAAGCACACGCAACAGAAGCCAAATGGAAACACGCCACTCCACCATGCTGCAGTTCGCAGGGGAGGACTTTCATCTCTGGGCTAGTTATTAAATTTAGTTTATAAAATGCTCAGAAAGCAAAAGGGAACGACCTCCACAACCAGATCCCTCTCTCCAGGTGTTAGTATCTGATCAGCCAAATGTAACCCTGTCCTTGGGAAGCGCCTTGCATAATACACTCTACCGTCCCCTTTGGTAAAACTGAGGATTACTGTAAAATAGCCGTGCAAATGAAACATACGAGAGGCCAAAAAACCCAGCTAAATTTAGACTGTCCATCAGCAAAAAGTCTTAACCTTTAACCTTGCCAGGGGGAAGGAAAAGCTGTGTTCCCCAAACACAGCCATCCGGCCAGCTCCCCTCTGGCTCCCCGGGCACCCCACAGAGACAAGGTGGGGGGGGGAAAGACACTCTTCATATATTCTATAATTAGAAGTAATACCTACCACATTTGGGTTAAAAGGGGGTGTAATCTTCTTATTAATGAGATCATCCCAGTTAATTGGGGAGAAGAAGATGTGATTCTTAATCTCCATCTGTTACAGAGAGAAAAATAGACTAATTCAGACCCAAGCTAATGTAAGCGGTATGGTCTAGTCATCCTCTCGTGCATGCCGCCTACAGGCACTGGCTGGTTTGCACTTACAAAGTCCTCCTTGGCACCGAGCCTCTTTGTCCTATCCTTCTGCAGGAGGCCCTCCAGGAGATGCCTAGCTGAGTTGGTAATATTTGGCTTCAGCTGCAAGGGTTTGTTCAAGATGTTGTCATACATTTCTGCCGTGTTCCTGCTGTAAAAGGGCGGCTGCGGGAAGGGGAAAGGAGAGACTCGGGTTAATGAGGCTGACAGACAGGCATGGGGTTTCTGGTGGGGGAAGGGCAAGTAAGCTGGTTTGATCTGCCACAAAGGTTTCGTTGCTTACCAGGCCATACAGCATCTCATACAGGACTGCTCCAAGGCACCACCAGTCCACAGTCCGGTCGTAGGGCTGCTTATGAAGAACTTCGGGAGCAAGATACTGTGAAGGAAAGAGAGCCGCGTTAGCCAGAGGGATCTTTGTCATTAGGAAAGCCTCTGCATTCTTGAATGAAAGCAGCTTACTGAACTCCCAGCAATACCTAAGCGACCAGAAAGCTGCAAGCTCTTTTATAAACAGGGAGGATGCTCTCTCCTGCTCAACAAGCTCTAGGTGTCCTACACCTTGGCTGGCAGCCTCATATTACAAGATCTGTAATATGCAACCCCGCTTGTTTAACCCAACATAAATATACATGGGAGACGTCAGTTTCACTGATGAGGACAGCACTGGCTGCCGCTCTGCGAGTGGCAGGCTGAAGGCTAGCCGTACCTCTGGTGTGCCACAGAAGGTGGAGGTCGTGCCATTGTGCTCTATGTTTTCTTTGCAGAGTCCGAAGTCAGTCAAGACAATGTGCCCCTGCGAATCGAGCAGGATATTCTCCGGCTTCAAGTCACTATGGGAAGAGAAGAAAAAAGACAAGCGCTCATTAGAGGAGCTACAGTCAGAATATTTTAGGTGCAATTGTTTACAGAGTCATGAAAAATAATTAAATACAATTCTAAGCTTGAGAGTTGGGGGGGGGTGGGGTTTGTCCAACAAACTGAACCAGGTTGCTTACCGATAAACAATGTTGAGGGAGTGCAGGTAGCCCAGTGCACTGGCGATTTCAGCAGCGTAAAACCGGGCTCTCGGCTCCAGGAAGCAACGCTCCCTCTGGAGATGGTAGAACAACTACAGGAGACAGAAAGAACAAAGTTGTGTAAACGGCGCCAAAGCCTGTTAACAATGCACTTAATTAGACTCAACATATATAGGGAGGGAGAACAATAGCAGGAAACGGCCTAACGATCCGTGGGTAGTTCCAAACTTGGCAGGCTGGAAACACTCAATCTAGTAACTTTTCCCCCCATGACTTTTCCCCTGGCTACTTTTTTTTATTTAAAAGAAAGGGTGAAAAAGTCTACCCTAGCACCAGGCACATGACAGGAAATACTATTTCATTTTCTTTCTGCTTACCTCTCCGCCATTGATGTAGTCTAGGACAAAATACAATTTGTCTGCAGTTTGGAAGGAGAAGTGAAGCCCGACCAGGAAAGGGTGTTTCACATTTTTCAGCAGGACATTGCGCTCTGACATAATGTGCTTCTCCTGAAAAATATGAAAAATCAATTGTCTAGTACACTTGCTTAGTGACAGCAGTAGAAATTTATTTGATGGACACCACAATGGCATAGTAAAGAAACAGCTCACCTCCTTCTTCTTCAGGATTGCTTTCTTCTGCAGGACTTTAACAGCATAGAACTGCTCTTCGGCCTTGTGTCGTGCAAGGAGAACCTGAAAGAGGGCAAAATCCCAGAACTGAGCAATACTGAAATACGGAACAACTTCTTAACACAACTGGAAGCAAGCCTTTATGCTAACTGTTGAGCGCTGTGCAAGCTCTTTGCTGGAAATGCCTAACACATTACCACTCTGGCAGATAAATCTAGCCCTAAGTTTTTACATTTAGTTCCCTTCCCCTCCAAAAGGGAAGTATATATTCTTCCCAGCAGCACTGCCTCCATACTCCCTGGCTCCGTTATGACAGCACCCTGCTACAGCTACGCCAGGGAGTCAGGCACTGAGCAGCAGCAGCAGGGCATGCTCAGGTCTGGTTTAAGCGACCAGCATTTACAAAAGCCAGTGCAAACCTGCTCCTCAGGCATTACACACAAGAGCCGAAGAATAAATAAATGATGTTAGATTTACCTTCCCAAAACTGCCTTTTCCAATCACTTTTAAGAAATGAAAGTCTGATGGTTTGGCATGTGGGTTGGATGATGGACCAAGATTTATCTGCTGTGAAGGACTGGGCTGGAAAAACAAACAGACATAAACCGCTTTTATTAAAGCTGTTTTGCAGTGACAGACTCAACAATGTCTCTTTTAAATAAAATATAAATAAAGTGACCTTGAAAGTGAAGACTAGCACTCTTCTTATCGCTAAAAATTTAATCTTGACCTCTACCAAAGATCTCAAATTATTTACTGCATAAGAAGAGTATAACAGCTGCAGTTTTACATAAAAGTTCCTGTTCGGGTCTTATCCACATTCCATAATGAAGTAACAGCCAGTAAAGCCTATTTTAAAAAACTTTTCTTCATGTCGAGAAAAATCAGCCTAACTTGCTAACTCTTTTTCCCAGTTACATCAGTGTGCTGTGATCCGAACTAAGCAACACTCATGAGGCTAATTTTGCTACCCTTCTATTACCGGCTGATGTGATGTTCTAAAAATGCTTCCCAGAGTAAAATCCTGCTTACCGGAGGAGAAGGATTAGCGTTCATAAGTTCAGGCTCTTGAGGCTGGGAGATCTTCAAGATAGACTGAACTTCAGGGCTGCAAGGGTAAGAGCACTCAGGGTCAGGATCAGAGGAGCTACGAGCCGCACCAGGCGGGCCGTTCCGCCAGAGGGCACGCACGCACCGCGAAGGATCGGTTTGGGTTCGGGCTATTACAGATACAAGGCAACCGAGACAATCTGTTCGACTTGAGAAGTAAAATTAATGTGGCTAGAGTCACTTCTGCCATTTAAAACAAACCCCATTATTTATACTGTAAGTACAGTTTAAATGTACTTAAATGGGACTTCGAGAGCCCCATCCGATTTCTCCCAAACCCAGCTCACAAAGATTTGTTGCCAAGTGAGTAATACCTCAAGAAGATCAATTAATTCTTCCGTAACAGTCATGCCAGAGGTATTACAGTAAACAAAGATTATTTTTTTTAACTAGATCTCGCAATACGTGGTTATACTTGTGACTGAAATCCAGACAAAATTATGATACTTACTGCTTGCATGCGTAGGAGTTGGTGGCTATCTTCTGAATAAAGTCGTTTAGCCCCATTCTTCTCTGCTTCATGAAAGCTATAAAGTAAAACGACAGAGAAAGGAGAAATAGAATCGTTAAGCCATCCTCCAAGAGAAATCACAGTCCTCTCGAGCATCCTCGGAGAAGCCCCCCGCCGCTCACCGATGAGGATGGCCACCATCCCCCTCATCTTCGAGTAGGTCAAGGTAGGACCCGATGCCTCAGATGCCTTCACGGTCATTTCGGAGTGAGGAGAGGTATAAATAACGAGCGTACGATGCTACAGGCTCCCAGCTCCGCACTGACTCGGCGAGAAACCCGACAGCTCTTAAGTGGCGGCGATGATGGGCGGGACCGGGGCGGGGCGGCGACGCTCGTCCCCCCCCTCCGTGACATCCTCGGGACCGGCGGCCGCCTCCGAGGCAGTCGCTGGGGGGGAGACTTGCCACCGCCCTACTTGGGCGCAACCCCTGGGACACCACCCCATCCCCCCAGCATCCCCACCGTGCAGAGCATCCGTGAGCAAACGTCTCAAATCCCTTTCTTTTTTTGGGCACAGCAAACTCCCGCAGGCCCGCGTCTCTCTGCCCCTCCTTTTCCCGGCCTTTCTTTATGTTTTTCGGGTATATAAAGCTGAAATCTGGCTCTGTCCTGGACGAGCACCTCTTCCTAAAGTGTGTTCTCCCCCTTCCCCCCAGCCCCGCGTCCGCTCCCGGGCCCCGCCGCCGGCCCGCCGCCCCGGGTGAGCGGCGATAAGGGACGCTGACATTTCCTTGTGACTCAGGAGAACAAGATTTCCTGACCGGTTTTCAATAAAACAAACAAATGCCCCTTCTGTGCACTGCCCTGATCCCGGCTGGGACATTACTGAAAGGGAAAAGGAAAAAAAAAAAAAAAAGCCGTCTTTTATAATGCCAAAAAGGGAAACAAGGGGAAAAAAAACATCCCCATCTCCTAAACTTGGAGAAAGCAGAGATCTGCTAGAAAAGGCGGGAAGATGACCGAGGACTAGTCAAGTGCAGAAGGGAAAAAACCCAGACCAAACCAAACCAGCCCTGCTCTGCAGTTTTGGTTTCCACTGTACACGGTCATTTTGGAACACCGTGTGCCCGGGACTTAATTGCTCAGTTGCTTCGTCGCAGGCGCACCGGGGACACGCCGGTGCATGCACGAAGCACAAGGTGCAATGATGCTGCCCGCGACCCCCTCCCGGGTGGGCCGCAGGGAGAAACCGCGAAGAGTTTCACAGCCGCCTCCGAACCCCCTCGCCCCCTGCACCGGGGCGCATCCCCGCTTGCAGCCCTCGCAGGAGGCAGGCGCGCCCGGCGGGCGCTGAGCTCCTGCGCGCTACAGGCGGGTGGAACTTTCCACCCGACGAGGCATTATTCATGCGCGTATTTTGCCTTGCTGTTTGAGTGAAGGGCGCTGGGATGCGGCCAGCGGCTCCAGCTGCAGCCTACCCCCGTCGTCCTCCCTCCCACCCCCACGGCCTGGAGCCCTTTTCATTTATTTTTTTTCTCTCCCCGCTGCTGCTGCCCCCCTCCTCCCCTCCCCCTCGCTGCTGCTGCCTCTCCCCGCTGCTGCCGTCTCCCCCCGCACCCACAGCCGGCCGCTGGGCGGCATCGCTTGGCAGCTGTCGGTACCGTCTGCCTCGGGGGGGGTGATGTCAAGCACCCCAGCAGAGCAGCCGTCAAAGGCTGCCGCTCACCCTGCAGACGGGTGACCTGGAGTAGAAAGATAACGCCTGCGAGGTGGGCACGGGTCTTACAAAGGAGCAAAGAGAGATGCTTGCCGGCTCTGCGGGTCTCTGCACCGAGCCGCCGGTGTCCTTCCCGGAGCAGAGGGGGGGCCCTGCCCGGCACCGCCGCCACGGTGCGGGGGAGTGCACGGGAGCCGGCGCCAGGGAAGTAAGGAAAAGCTGGCTGCGGCTAGCGGGTACCTAGCTTATCCCACTTGTTGCTTTCCTCACTCTGTTGGAAAAACTGCCAGTAATGGGAGACAAAAAAAACAAACAAACAAAAAAAAAGCACACCCGCAAAAAAAATAACGCGAAACACTCGATAGATTCGAATAGCAGCTGCCACTTTCCTCCTTCCTTCGGGACTGCTTTTAGAGTGCTGGGGTTAAAAACTACCCGAGACCCGCTGTTTTGAGGATAACCGAAATTCCCGTCCCCCGCTCGCTGCTCCCCTGGCATCTCCCTCCGGCTGCGCTGCCTCCCCGGACACCCGTGCCAGCTGTGCGCAGAGGCGAGCGTCTCCCAGCCGCCGGGCAGGCTGCCACACAGCCTGACCCCGCTCTTCTGCACAACCTGTCGCGGGCTGCAACCCACTCCCCTCCCCGCCGCTCCGCCGCGGCCCCCCACGCTGCCCGCAGATGCCCACGGCGCAGCCCGAGCACGGCCCCGCCGTTGCCCCTGCTCCGGCCGGTTGCACCGCCGCTCTCGCCTCCGCTTTGCACCGTTCTTTTCGCAACTGCTCCGCTGCTCCTGTCAAGTCACCTGGTCCCTTTCCGTGCCAAGCGCTACCCCGGCTGTACCCCGTATGCACCCCCTCGCGCCCCCGCAACCTCCGATGCCCCGCTCCGCACCCACCGCTGGAGTGGTTATTAATTCCCCTGTGCGGAGTGGTTTTCCTGCCAGGGCAGGGTGTCCCGCCGGGCAGAGCGGTGTGAACCCACCTTTCAGAGACGACTTCTCCTCTTTGCTCCTCATCTCGTTCCCTGCCGAGAGCCCGGGCGCGGCGCGGCAGCGCTGAGGCTGTGACTGGGCTCCCGGCCGCCGCTGTAATCCCTAATAACTTCCCTTCCTGGCCGGGCGGCCCGGAGGCAGGAGGGAGGCGGCGAGGGCGGCGATGCCGGCCGCCGCTCCCGCTGACCCGTTTATGGACGCAATATCGAGGGCGGCTGACATGCAGGAGCGTTATAAAGTTCAGCACGGGCCGCCCCGCACACTCTGCCCCGTTGCAACATCGCCCTCAAAATTACTGTAATCAGCGCGCACACACACACACACACGGGCACGGAGGGGGAGGGGCGGGGGGGTGCCGCTCCGGCCCTAGCTGACCTGCCGGCAGCGCCTAGCCCTGCCCCACGGAACTAGCCACTGCCCAAGGTCTCCTCGCCACGCCGCGGGGCGGGCGGCCGGGCACCCACGGCACGGGTCCTCCTTCCCCCCCCAAAGAGGATGACCAGATCCAGGGGGACTGCCGCTGCCCGCGGGGGGCGAAGGGCTGCCACTGCCGGCCGGGCTTCTCCGCCGGCCGGATAGCGCCGGGGCGGGACCGGCGCCCCGCTCCGACCTGGCACCCAGCGCCTTCCGCCGACAGCGCCCCGACGGCGCCCCCCGCCCGTGTGGTTCCGCACCCCCGCCGCCCGCCACGGCCCGGCCCGGCCCGGCTCGGCGCCGCGCACCCCCGGCCTCGCCCCGCCGCGGGAAGCCGCTGTCCCCCCCTGTCCGTCCCTCCCTCCTGCACCCACCTGCCGGCTGCGGGGGCCGGAGGGTCCGCGCCCCTTCACCGTGCCGGAGGTGCGGCTCGTCCTGCGGCCCCGCGGCGGGCGCCTCACAGCACGGACGTTCGTCCCGTGCAAGGGAGGGGTTCCTCCCAAGGGAAGCCTTATTATTACTATTATTTATCATTCACACGGCGCTTTAAAGTCACGAACTGCCTGCTCGGAAGCCCTAGGTTGCGTTTTAAGACTTTTCTCTACAGTGGTAGCGGCGAACACCTTAACAGTTGAAATGGGCAAGAGGAGCAACGAAGAGGTACCCAAGGAGCTCCTCATCCGAAAAGCAAGTCTTACAGGGAAGCATCAGACATAGTGAAAATCTCAGTAAATCGTGTCAAGGCTTTGTGTAGTCAGCGGGTTGGGAGTGCAGTAAATGGAAGAATGAGAAAAATTATGGCAATGCTCCACACTCGTGTTGCTTTCCTCCCTCAGGATAAAATTTTGACAAATTGTCCCAAACTCCTAAACTGATAGTTGTTAAAAGCAAGGTGAATAAAATAAAGTAGAAGGTGGACATTGAAAACAAAAAGGAGAGGGGAGCTCCACACAAGGAATATTAAAAGTTCTATGTCAGAGCTACCATCAAGGGCATAGTAGAACCTTTCAGCCTCTGTTCAAGGCAGCAGTAGAACTCCTTGTTTACATCTGTCCTGGTTTCAGCTGGGATAGAGTTAATTTTCTTCCTAGCAGCATGTGTAGTGCTGCATTTGGGATTTAGGATGAGGATAATGTTGGTAACACACTGATGTTTCAGTTGTTGCTAAGCAATGCTTACACGAAGTCAAGGACTATTCAGCTTCTCCTGCCCTGCCAGTGAGGAGACTGGGAGAGCACAAGAAGCTGGGGGGGGACACAGTTGCCACAGCTGACCCAAACTGGCAAGAAGGATATTCCATACCATGATGTCATCCTCAGTATATAAACTAGGGGAGTTGGCTGAGGGCAGGTAGGGCTGCTGGGGGACCAGTAGTGGGTGGCGAGCATTGTGCATCACTTGGGTTTTTTGTGTGCACATATATATATATATATGTATGTATGTATGTATGAATTTAACAAGCTTTTTCCCCAGTTCTTTCCTCCATCCCACTGGGGGCATGTGAGCAAATGGCTGTGTGGTGTTTAGCTGCTTGCCAGGCTAAACCACACCATCACAAAAAGAAAAAAGATTTGACTCCAAAAGCAGCATGTCTGACCTGGAGTGTTCCCGGACCACAAATTCCTGGGAGCCAGGGACGTTTTGGGAGCAAATCACTGAATAGTTGTCCATTCTTGCCCTCTCTCTTGGCAATGCACTGTTAGCTGGTGCTGGTAACTGACCAGACCTTAGTCTGGACCTTAGTCCATACCTTCATTCTGATCATTTTATGTTACACTTCTGAGTGGCATGATACTGGGAGTTTTTTAGTCACAGAGTTTAATAAACTCACAAAACCCCAGGAACTGCTGCTTACTGGCAAGAAGAAACTGTTTTAATATGTAACCTAACATAAAGCGTTTGGCTCTGCCAAGTAGCAGTGTTCCATGTAAAAGTAGCACCAGGTAAAAGCTCATCAAGTTCTTTGCCATGCTAGCATCCACACCAGGGCCCCACTGCCAGGCTGTGAGACATGCAGAAAGACACAGAGTCTGCTGGAACCGCGGGTGACCCAGGCATGAGGGCAGAGCAGGCACGACATGCTGGCTTACTGGTATGGGTAACCCAGGGGTCCTGCTGATGCAGAGACCAGGACATGCCCAATGTAGAGCCAGTAGGGATGTGATTCAATTTACCTTAAAGAATGAATAAACACATGCACATCACTAGCATGGGCCTGTGTTGGCCAGTGCAGTTCAAAGCACCCTGAGCTTTGAACTGCGGAAATTTATCTCCCTAGAGAAGTGTCCCTGTTTGGAGGGTTTCTTAATCTGCGATTGATGGATAGATGCTAGCCCTGCCTCGCAGTTTACTAGGCAGACATAAACTTTTCCTCATGCCCTTCAGGAAGGTCAGAGGCTTCAGCAGCCCATGTGATAACTGGAATTTGTGAGCTCTCTTCTTCTGACTCTGTCCTGGTCCTCACTGTCCGCTGTGGAGGAAGATTTATGAATGTAATTCAGTGCCTCCATCCTTCAGGAATTAGATTCTCAGATAGCTTCTGAACTTCAGTTTGGCAATGAATTCAATGCTAAATGGATTAATTCCTGCTTATCTTGCTGAATCAAGACCTTAGGATGCAGCAGGTTGAACTGTTCCTAGAATTACTTGGCTGACTATGGGAGGAAGCTTCTCAAAACTCTGCAAATATTTTAATCAGGATTTGGCTTTGGGTTAATTAAACAAAGATGGAATTCAAGCCTTGGACTGCCAGAAAGGCATAGCCCCCAAATACTAAAGGAGATTGCACTCCTAGTAGCATCTGTCTTCTGAAACAAAATCTCAAAATCTTTCCTTTTCCTCCAGTAAATCTCCAGCAAACAAGTTCTCCTGTCTGACCTTGTAATTAAGTTTCATGTGCAACAGCCAAAACTTTCAGTCAAGACTCTCGGGCTGCCCCCACAAATTATGTCTACAAGTAGCAGCAAATAGATAAGGAACTGAATAACAGCCTTAATAACAACCCCACAGAGATTTGAAATCATGAGCTTTCAAATGCTGTCAACAGGTCTGCTAGACATTGTTCTGACAGGAGGTTTATTGACTGAAGCCCCTATTGATCTAGAAACATCTAATTGATTTCAGTGTCATATTTTGCCAAACACAAATTTGGAACATCTTTTATTTCCCTTTTCTGGTGCTTACGGAGCAGGTTTACTGCATTGTCAATAAGAGGCTTTAGTGCCAAGGGATTACGCTCACAGGATCACAGAGTGATGCAGGGCTGTACTGAGAAAAAAGTAATTCCCGTCCTTGTAGAAAGCAGTGGAAAATTACAGCATCCTTTAGATGCACTGACCTCTAGTTAAAACAGCTGATAAACGATGGCCCTAACTTTCGCTTTAATTCCAGCACACTGATTTGAGTCTCATGGAGCTGTCATCACTTTATGAGCAAATTTTGCAGGTATTTCAGCCCATAGCAGTCAGAGAGGGGTGACTGAAGAAGTAGCACACTTGTATGCCTTCCTCTGAGTGTGCCCCTCACCCAGATTGGTGTCAGTCCTTGCAATGTTCTGTAGACTCTCTAGCATAGAGTCCTCATAAAGCCAGACTGGATGAGAGAGACTTGAATTCATTATTGTGGATACAAATGTTAAATAATGTTCTGTGACTGTACAGAGTTTGGTCTTACCAGAACTGAACAATGCTAACGTGATACAGGGGGTGAAAACATAACATGGACAAGGGATTAAAAAAGGCTCGTGAGAAAAATGAAGATTCTTAGTGATGCTCTGAGTTCAGTCTGCTGGTTTCCTTTGGTGACAAGGCAGCCTAACGTGAGGAGCTGGTAGGTGCTCCAGAATGAATAGTGTAAGCATGCACTGTCTGCTGACTCTGGCACTCAGATTTTCCTTCCAAAATTTACCTTTTAAAGGGCAGTAGCAGAGATGTATTTAGGCATTTTCTAACAAAGACACAATCTGAACAAGCTCCCCTGTACCTCAGGCTTGACCAGATCTGCCAAAATACAAATGGTAGCTGTGATCTAACCAAACTATCAGGTCATCTCTTTTTCCCTTATCTCCTCATCTAGTGTTCCACAAGGTGTTTGCTACCATGATATCTCAATGCCTTTTGTGTGTATACAAAACCCTCATCATCACCACTGTAGTTCATTATCTTAAAAGAAATATCTCATTAAGCCCATAAGCCTTCTGGCAACCTTGGAGTTAAGGCACCAAATGCTGTAAATAGTGAGTAAATTAGTCAAAGAGAGGAATTTTTGCTAGAGAGAGATTCATCTGGCTGCTACGTCAAAGCAGCAGCTTGGATTCTTGGAGATGAATTGGATATGAAAACAGAGGCCTGCTAAAGGGAGGCTCACACTGTCAGGCCTTAATGCTTTTCCTCTCAGTGACCCCACCATGTCTCTTGCCATTATGTGGATTACTTTAATATTCCTTATGATTTCTGAAAAAATCTTCTTTCAGGAAGTGTAAGAGGCTTCCTGGGCAGAAGACTGTACAACATGCACACTAAACAGGGCTTTATCTGTAGGGATTTCTCTCTAATAATCTATTATTTTAGGACATATTTGCTACTTGGTTATCTAGGTCTGTTGCTTTCAGTGGGGTTATTACAGTATTTCTCAGGGCAGACTAATTACTTTAGAAGATGAGGGAGGAAGTGTTAATTTTGCCCGAGGTAACTGGTCCAACCTGGAGTCAAAATAGGTATTTACTATGTATTCAGTCATAATATATTTGCCCTTCTTAAGTTTTGGCATTTGAGGTAGGTGTTCAGTCACCGAAGGTACCTTCCTTGGTCAGAAGAGATAAATATACACCTTTGGAGGCAACTCAGTTCATCTGTGGCCCAAAGCAGGCAATGTCTAATGTTGAGTAGGAGGGATTTGGGCCTAAAACCCACAGGTAGGTAGAGGGTTTTTAAATCACAGGTGATTTTTTTGTTATTTCTGAAGTTCCACATGGAAAAGATGTGAAATTACATTACAGGATTGTATTGTCAACATACCTTTAGAGAGTTGGTATTCGCACCCCCTCACCCCGATTTATATACATTTATAGAAAAAGATAAAATCGCAGGGCAAGTTTAAATACCATTCATTATAGGCAGAGATTCTTGACCTGGCTCAGTCCAGTCTAGTTATGGACCTAGAACAAGGCGTGTAACATTGGTATAATGCTCCATAGTGCTCCTCAGGAATGAATTCTGTATCTCGGCTTCCAGCTAGCAGCCTGCATAGTTTTGTATTGTACTGGATAGATGAGATATACCAGCTTTCTTGAAATTAGTTGACATTCTCTTTGCCATGGACTGTGCCTGATACGATCTGAGAGAGATGCGGAATTATGAGCTCTGTTTCTTAGAACTGGGATTTAAACCACAAGGTAGACAGTGTGTGTCATCTGAGGGAAGTCTGCGGCAGAATCAAAAATTAAATGCAAGGTTAACTTTCTGCCATTCTGATAACTGGATTAAGATGACTGTACAGCTCTGTATGTTCCATGTCTGCCAACATCATTCACGTAATTGTATGTGACGAAAACAGACAACTTAGGAAGGTGAAAGACAGAGCGGGCACTTCAGGCATCTGCTGTACCTTGGTGGAATCCTACCTAGGTACCTGATGTTTCTATGGCCCTGGTTCCCTTCCCAGCAGGAGCTACCTGTCACAGTGAGAAATGTGGGACTTGGAAACACTGACACCCAAAAGGTTGTGATTCAAGAAAGGACCTAAATCCAGATTTGTGGGAAAGGGAAGGATGTATAACTGTATCCACATTGAACTGGCAACTGGTAGCATCACCTGCCACTGTCTAACATGTTGGCAATGTCAGGAAAATGCTTTTCCCACAGCACACATTCACTACAAAGAGTATTACTGTAAGACAAAATGTCCCACAGCTGTTTCACAGGCAGACACAGACATCTGCATCATTAATTTTTTTTTTCCTACTTCTAGATGCTATTTTCAAGCCTGTTCAGTCATTCACTGAACCATGGATGTCTTTGTAGTATTCCAGATAGGCCAAATTTTTTTAACACCTTAATCCCTAAAGTGAATTCGCAACCTTTGACGTGAGTTTCATTTACTTTGATAGAAACCATCTTTACTTTTTTGTAAGTGCTTTACACGATTCCACAGAGAAGAGCTTAACTTCTGGCAGCCAAGCTCAAATGTTTTGGTCATAGGTTTACTAGACTTCAGGACCAAAAGGAGCTGCTAGAACATCTAGCCTGGCTTTTTGCGTTACACAGGCTTGCATTTGCTGCTGTGTATATCAGGTCCAGCAACTTCACGTCTGAGGTTTCCTGTCTCTTCCTCTCAACTCAAGCTTGACTCTTTCAAAATTTTCACCCAATTCAAGGATAAGAATCAGGAGGGTTTGTCCAGCACAGGTACCCTCCCATGCAGAATCGTGTGACGGACTGCAGGCTGCGAGTATATGACCTTTCCAGCCTTCAGCAAGGACTTCCTCGCCCCAGTGCATCTGTAGCACCTATACGGTGGGTGTCCCACATGATGGGTGTCACCAGCCCTTGGATCAGCTGGCAGATCTCCGGGTGGGAGCCCCCCCCCCCAACTCGCATTAGTCACCCAAGTGACGAGCACCCGGGCACAGCCTCTTCAGCTGGCACAGCTGAAGCTGGAGGCAAGATGTGCATCCCAGCCTGCTTAGTCACTGCACGAGCCAGACAGTAAGCATGGTGCCACTGATTTTACACACATTGGCTGCGTTGTTGTTTTAACCTCATAAAAAGAGGATACAGAATGGGAAGTGTGCCACACTCCAAGTAATTGCTGATGCTTCTGTGATGCTTCTGTAATGCTTCCCATCAGAAACTTCTAATCCTGTGCTCTGTTCAGAAAGCATTTGCCTACAGGAATGGGGAAGAGCAGGTCCAGCGTATTGGATTCCTGGCAAATGCCACCTGACTGCTGCATAATTCTCAGCGTGACGCTAATCTCTGTACCTGCATGAAATGAATGCAACACCTCTCTGCCTCACTGAATATCATGCATTGCTCTCTCATACAGGACAGGCTTATCAATCCTGTAGAATATTCTTTTCAGGTTTAAAAAAAAAAAAAAAAAAAAGATAAAAAGAACAGGATTAAGAGAATCATAAAAAGAATCAACCTTCTCCATGCATTTTTAATAGGACATCAGAAAAATTAACTCCTGGAAGTCTGGCATGTTTCAAACAAGTCTCAGGCTGCTGCAATATAGGAAACATTACTAAGCAGTTTGTCTTTGTTTACAGTGTTTTTTAGAAATACAGATACTGATCTAGGTGAGGAAATTGAAACGTAAAGAAGTTAAGCAAAGCACTGACCAGTGAGACAGAGGATTGAAAACAAGATTTTTGGCCTTTGGTGTTGCACCACTCATGGTGCAGATGGATTGGTGAGGGCGAACGTGGAGTTTGAATACAGAAAGGCTACGCACAGTGTAGCTGGCCAGCATGGGCTTTAGTCACTTGCACAGCATAGCGCTTAGGACTTTCCTACAGTTGTAGGGAATTGTGTTGCTAGTGCTATTATTCATGATTTTCTCTTAGCAATGGTTTTCACTTATTGCATGTTTTTATTCAGAGCTCTTCAAGCCCTCACACAGGGAAATATGAACAGTGACGTTTTAAGGAAGGAAGAGATGGGGAAGTTGGATGACTTCAGTCATTGTCATATGATGCGCCTGAAATAGAAGCAGCATTTTGTAGGGCTTGTGACTTTTAATCCCATACTCAACTCTTTGCACATATAGCCCACCTCCTTCAAGGCAAAATTTGACACCAGTTTTGCTCATTCAGTGACTGCTCAGACAGTGGCTGAAATCACAGCTATTGGCCTCTCAATTAAAATCAAATGCTGTCCTCTCCCAGTTTCTATCTGGTTTAGAAATAAAGCTCTACTTTTGACCCATTCTGCAGCTTTATAGAAATGACATCTAGGCAGACAAGGAGCAGAGACAGGAAGGGAATTTCTCAGAAAGGAAGAAAATCTGTTTGTGCCAGCATTTGAGACATGAAAGTATAAAATACACAGTGACCTGCATGTGCCAGACTCAGCTGAGTAGTTACTCTCTGCATCTGCATAATGCTGCTTTTTTTTTTCTTTTATTTCACTTTCCCTGCTTCAAAATGCCTAGTACATGTACGTGGTACCTGGTAGTAGAAGTATACTCAGCTCTGTCTGGCGGTAGCACTCTGAAGTATTTTCTACAGACCATGTTTTTCACATCTTCAGTATTATGTGTATGCACATATTTATTGCTGTACTTGTGTTTTTCATTTAATATATATTTATTCTCACTTGTTTAACCTTTCTAATTTGAATGGCATACACAGAACTTAGAGCCCTTTCATCTAGTCTTAGGTCTCACTGATGAAAGATCTGTACTCACTCAAGCCCCAGAGGATTCACCCTGGTTATTCCAAGTATATTTGTCTTTAGGTGCTGCAACCACAGCTAGTAAACTTCCAAGTCCCTTTAGCTGTGTGAGCTGACTCAGAGAATAATATAAAAGGACTTCTATTCGTGCATTTGTGCTCATAGGAACATACTTATATGTACAGTAATGACTAATGAAATAGAGAACACATTTGTTAAAGAATGTTTAATAGGAAAATATTATTTGTTCTTGGGGGGTGGGGGGAGGTTGTTATGATGTTAGAAACTGTGAGAACCAACATTCATTCATTAATGTAATGGCTGTTTTTTTCTTTACACACATTTTTATTCTCAGATGTGGCACTCTTAAATATTGAAAAATATTATGAGCCTGAGACATCAGGTCCCACTTTGCTGTATAAGCCTGTTTGTGGCTGTCAGGGTGGGAAATTAACTTCCCTGAGCATTCCTGAGTATCTTGTGCCTTCCCCTTTAACAGTATCACTCAAATCCTATTCATTCAGGGATGGTTTAGGTTTTCCAAAAAACATCCATAGAATCACCTTGTACAACATAGTGATAAGGTTTTAAATCACAGTGAAGCTAAACTTTGAGTGTTCAACCTGCTGCCTTTTACAAGAATGTTTTGAGGTTGTGATTACTTTTATTTGTGTTTCCTTTGCTTTACTGGTTACTTAGGGAAAAAAGTGACCATTTTGCAGGTCACCATCTGACGTTTAATGACTACCAGTACTGCAGAGGCCACAGAGGTGTTGAGAAACCCCTGAGAATGGTATTGTAACACTGATTATCACTGAAAATGTCCTGGGCCAAGTGAACTTTTGTTGGGGCTGAAGTGGCAATTCAGATGCTCTTAAACAATTTAAGAATGCTAAAGTGATTAAAAACTACATTATCAATATCTTACAGCTATTGACTTGTGAAAGGTCCTCTTTCATCACTCACTACCATTTTCCCAGAAGATCTTTAAATAGATTTCAAAATCCCATTTTACTTCAAATTGACTCTGCAGGGAAAAAAAAAAATGGGCTTCCAGGCTCTACGCCATCATTCATGAGCATGGCTCAGCATCCTAACACTTCTGCAGGGCTGGCTTACAAGAAATGTGGAACCGCTGAGATGCTGAATTCTTTTCACAACACGAAATGTTTAGACTGCTAGCAAAGAAAACAACAACAACAAAAAAAGGCCAAAAAAGGGAACTGGTGTGGGAGTGAGCGGGGAACTCCGTATAGAAAGAGGAAGTATCCTGTGACTGATCAGGAAATGGGTACAAAGCATCTGTTTTGGTAGTATTTTCACTTGTTTTGGGGGCATTTCCATAGAGAACTGGAATCTGGCCCTGCGCGTAGGTATTACTTCACTCCGGAGCGAAAGGCACTAATTTGGAGTGAAACACAACAGCTGTCAGCATGAGCACATAGCAACACGGCACAACAGCTGAAGGCAGGTCATGCACAGCACAACATCCCTTGTAGAGCTATTCCGGGCTGTGAGGATCACAAACGACACTCTTAACTTCTACAAAAAGAGAAAACTCTTTCCAGGTTGTCTTTTCTGATGGGAATTGGTTGTCTTTTGCCTCCAAAAGCTCTGGGATACAGTCCCGTCAAAAACTCCAGGGAAGTATACAAGGCAGCAGGATGCAAACCTGACGAAAGCCCTTTCTGTACCTGGCTGGCAAGGCTCAGATTTGCCCGCAGAGAAGTTTAGCCCTCATCTTTCCATAAACATTGGCTGGCCTGGAGTACACTGCCAGCCCTTGTGATGTCAGGGCAGTTTGCTCCTTTGGTTTTGTCACGTGATTTTATTAGAGTTGGAGTTTTTTTTCCCAGAAGTGGAGTCCAAATACTTGACAGTTTTTCTTGTGTAAAGTTAAGTTCTCCTTATGCATTAGCTCTTGAGGAAGTTGTTGTTAGTCAGATCTTTGCTGAGTTGTGGGGAGCATAGTGTACTGCCCTCAATGCTATGAAGTAATTTTAAGAGGAAGTCCTTATATGGATATTTCATTCATTGTTTTGGAAGACTTCAAATAGCATTTCCAGGAGGACTGATTAAAATTCCAGATTTGGTTCTCTTTATTCAGTCATTCCTTGCTCAGCTGGGAGGCAGAGGCAAGCTTGGTTATGCTGGTGCCAGTGGGTAACACAGAAAGCTGAGACAAAATCCCTGACAGAGGGTATTTTGAACCCCCTGTTCCAAGACAGAAATGTAATGTTCCTGCAGAGTTATAAAGGGACTGAAATAAATGAAAGATATATTTCAAAGATTGTTGTGGTAAAGCTCCTGAGCAACATACTCAGTGAGATGTAAAGCGAGGCAGTTATTTGGAGGACTTTTTTTGCCATTGGCTTTATCCTCTCTGGATAATTAAACTTGTTAGCTTAAATGATTTCAAACATGACCCATCCCTATTTGCCAAGCAGATCATATTAGTATACACTTGCCCTGGATCACAGTGTAACAATAGCAATGGGGCATAATTCTCTACACTGCTCCCTTGCTCTTCTTTTTCAGCCTAGTGCTTCCTCTGATTTCTTTCCAATCTTCCCACTGCTTCTTGGAGTGACTTTTTTTCCTTAGTCTGTTTCTGCATTTCACTTGCTCTTCTCCCTCATGCCTGCCTTTCTTCTTGTCTGCTTCAAGTTGAAGCCAGCACTCCGAAAGCAACGTCATCAGCTACAGTCACCTTCAGAGAAACATCATGAGTTCCAAGTGTTCTTCAAAGTTATTTCAGGTGAAAGAGATCGCTTTCTCATGTTCTGATTTCACAGGATGAACTCAACAAGAATTTGGAAAACTGTGCACAGTTTTGACCACCCACTTGGAGAAGGATGTCAAGAAACTGGAGAGAGCCAGAGTGGAGGGCTACCAGGATGGTAGGGAAGGAAAATATAAACCCACCTGAACAGTTATGCTAATTCTGGCATAGGTTAAATACTTTTGAACATCATTAACTCTTGCTTTGAACTGAACACAGTGTCCCTTCAGTTTTCACTGCCTTTTAAAATGTTTGTGTGGGTGCTGGAAGATGTTCAGGCAGAGCGCAATGCCAAGCACCTAGCAAACGTGTGCCCAGCTGGGCAGAACCTGTAGTTTCTGTGGTTAAAACTGTGTTGCAATTCTGATACATCTGTCGTGTATCAAGAGACGTAAGAGGAAGAAGTTTGTACAAATGGAGAAGCATCTCTAACCCCCAGTGAGGCTGCTCCTGAGGTACAGTCTGATTCTAAAGCAGTCCCGCAGATGATGTATGCAGGGTAGGTATAGATCCCAGGGTACAGTAGGTCACCCTGTATTAAAACGTATACTCTCAGTTCTACAAACCTGTGTATTTATTTTTAGGTAAGCAAGTAGTTTCCTTAGTTTTAGTGGGATGAGTCACATCCATGTGATGATGCATACGTGTGTTTATAGAATAAAAGTTCTTTATTTGTTGTTTCAGTATTTATGATTTTGCTATGAGTTATTCTAATGAAATCTTTGTTTTGTTTTCCCTGGGGCTGTCCACAGACATCCAATGCTTTTGGTGAAGAGGTGTTTCTTTAACAGTTTCCAATTCCTTCTTATGAATAAATTCACTTATTTTTACTGGGATGTTTGAAACACTTTGTTTAGGGCATGGGTTGCAAGCCACAATCTTGCTTTCACTACAGTTACTTTTAACATACTTGCAAACTTATTTTTTTATGCAGCTATATTAAAAGCAACAGCAATTTTCCATCTGTTTTAATCTGCAGTAAATGAGTTTATGCTGCTGTGTTTTAGGCAGACAAAAGCTTGTCTTCTTCAGTAATTATCTCCAGACAATGCTGTTTGAATGATGTGTTAGGCTAAATGAAAATGATAGTGTATCTCAGGTAAACTAAGCAATTTCCTTCCAACATATTAAAGTCTGATTATAATAAAAGGGTTTGAATTCCTGTCCCTAACCACTGAACTGATACTCACAAATTGTCTTCTGAGGTGTACATTGACAAAGCAGATATAAGTATGTCCTTGAGACTACAGAGACTATCAAGGAATGATTGTTGACATCATTTAAAATCAATCCTTTTTCATGCTGAGGACTGAGATCACACTCCTTACACCCCTGGTTCTTGTGGGAAGGTTTTTAAGCCTTTAATGCAGTCATAGACATCACTCATCACTACATTTCATGTGAAAAAGTTTACAACATAGGTTGGTTGGGGGTTTTTTTCACATGGACAGAAGCCTTCTATCTCCTGTGTTGGAGCTGGAAAGGAAGAAGGTTTCTTTGAGGAAGCTTCCCCTCTTTCCTGAAGCAATCTGCCTGAGGTCAGCCAGTTCTGCCTGAGGCCTTGAAAGGCAATTAGGGGATAATGAATAGCAAGTGTTAGTTAGCCCTTCTGTCTTCAGAAATGAATTAACATCAGAGTGTTTGCATGGTGTAAAAAGAACTACATGTCTCCTTAAATGCCAGGTTGTTTTGTTATCAGATCCCTTCCCACTGTGTGATGGTAAGGGCTGATGGATCCAGACATGCCGCTATGTCATACCCTGCCTTGGGTAGGGCTCCGCCTTCCTGAAGAAACCTCACCCTTTGAGCATTGTGGTCACACATATTTCTCTTGCGAAATGCATTGGAGGAAAAGAGAATACAGGGAAACCTTGTGCTTGCATTGCAAAAGACAAAATATTGTCTGTTTTCTTGGTAAAGGAAGCAACACGGGCACGTTCCTGATTTCAAGGTCACCTTTGGAAACAACAGAAAATAAATACAGAAAAAAGTACATTAACTGGAACTATTTCATTTTTCTGTGGTGGCTTCATTCAATATGGCCTTTATAATGTTGATTCTTAAAATAACCATTTCTTTAAGTTCACTTCAATGCCTATAAAATACATAGCAAATATCTTCTTGAACAGGAGCCAAGCAATCCAAACAAACATACAGGAGACTCCTGGATGCTTCTCTTCTCTGCCACATTTTCCTAGTGCTTTTCTCTATTAAATAATCTTGCAACAACACACAATTCTGTGTGATATATTGCTAAGCTGAGTAACTGCACAAAAGGGTGGTGGAGGATGCCCCTCATACTGCTCTTTAGAAATATAACGCTCTACTGTAAGGCCTGGGGGTTCTTTTCCCTGGCAAGGCTCCAGGTAGAAGGGCTTGCCAGCCAAGACGTGGATCCTTGCTGGGGAAGCAGGACCTCAAAGAGAACATAGCTGCAGTTCACATACTGTCTGGAAAATACACAGGAGTGAAGGAAATGTCAGGACAAGAGGAAAAGGTCGGATCTGGATATTCTTCTCACACCAGGAAGAGCAAAGGACATGGTACCTCCTCAGCACTCTCCTGTTTTCACTGGTGGCCTCTTTTCTATCTTGTTGCCCTCCCTTACCTTCACCCCATGCCACCGCACCAGCATAGCAGTTCCTTTAGAAATTTCACTTACTGTCACACTCTGGCATTAAAAAGTGCATTAAAAATAGAAATACTTAGCTCTGTTACATTTGCATGAGGTCTCCAAGCAAATGGGACTCAAAGGAGAATAACATAACGCTTGGAGCAGGAAGGAAAGAAGTAGAGGGGTATTGAGGAATCTCCACTACTGAAGATTTTTACGTTAAACCCAGCTCATCTATTCTTCCTTCATAGCCAGGGGAGAGAAAAGGACACACATATTCTTCTGCTTCTCAGACAAAAAAGTGGTGATACTTCTCTCCATTCATTGCCATCAAAACCGGACTGAGAAGCTGTGACACCACCACCCCCATTGCAGAGGTCTCAGGAAAGATTTTGTGTTTGTATTTGGAAAAAACCCCCACTCTTTGTACCTATAAGTACTGGGAACACTGTTTTTCAATAAAAATTCAGAATGAGCAGCCACCACAGCTCTTCCAACCTGCAGCACACGAATTGCCTTGGAGCCCACTTGCTGCCTGATGCTGGTGGCTGCAGATGGGCATGAGGCTGCCCTGCAGGTTAATCTGGAATGGCTTCACATGCCTTCAGCCAGGTACATTTCTTTTTAGTACAAGTTCAGTATGACACAGAGAGACATTTACATTAACTGCAATTAAGCTCTATTACACCTTTGATTTGCTACCATGTTGTAGTGTATACGTGAATACATTAAAAGAAAAAAGTAAAATGTGAAATAATTATCTTCTATAAGTTGCAAAGCTGAATTTCAAACCGTGCCTTTAGAGCAGTTTCATCCCATTGTTAATTGTGCCAGCTTTTGTGTCAGGAAAAAAAGCTTCATTGGAAAAGATGAGGCAAAAGTAGAACAAAAGCTGATGTTACATTAAACTGAGAAATGCCACGAGCTTGAAATGGTAACATTTAAAACTTGTGTATTAGGAAATCAAATTACCAAATTGTTAGGTTTGGGGAAGTAAAACTTTAGTGTTCTCAAAGAGACACATATTGGCAAGAAAAATATCAAGACTGGTTTGGAGATCAATTTTTTTTAAATGTTGTGTTGAAAGGATAAAATTAGCCAAGTGTAATGGTCAGATGATGTGGGAAAGTGGGAAAAAAAATTACCATCCTGAGAATCAGTCTGAAAACCAAACTCTTAGTGTTCACAGCCAGCCAGCCAAATCAAACTGATGGTTCTCTTGCAGAGGGATGCTACTGACTTCATTGCCGTGTACCTAAAGGGCAGCTGGAGCACAGGGTGCCAAGAGGTGGAGAGCGGGGCTGGGGAGATTAGTGGGGTGATCCTCTCTCTCGCACCCCAGGGAGGTCAGCTCAGGGAGCTCTGCACAGGGGAAATGCCATGCTGCTGCGTTTTGAATACAGGTACGTTTAAGAATGACTGTTTCTGCTTCCAGCCCTCACAGTGGAAAGCGCTGAACTGAGGGCTGTGTGCTCCCAAATGGGGGGCACCCATCCAGTTTTCTTCAGTGCGAACTCCCCAAGAGCAGAGGGAAGCTTTCTGGCACTCCCAAGCAAGAATATTCATGCAGGACTTCAGGGGATCTTGCTTGGACTCAGCATTTACACTGAATTGTCAGTCAAGTAAGCAACAGGTCTCATGGAGGCTTTTTTTAACTTCTCAAGGAACAGAAAGGTGAAAGGAGAAAGAATGGCTTTTACTGTCCCTTCAGGAGTACTTTTCATTTCTCTCTCTCCCGCGCTTCAATCTGCCCTTTGACTGTGCAGGCTGTTTTCAATTACACTGCATGCCATGGTTTGCAGTGCAGTCCGAATAAATGTATAAAATGGAGCTGCAAGATGAGGTGCAGCACCTAGGGAAAATTCCAGCAAGTGCCCCAATGATTACATTTCTGTCTCTCTGTCTGTTCTTCCCTCGAGGCACCGTACATTCTCATGCAGAAGGGGACAGTCCATTAATCTCCACCGCAAAAGCAGATCCCCCATGCACATGGTCTGTAGGTAAACTGTCAAAAATGGAAACTACACCTCAGCCTTCTACACCTTTCCCTGTTCAAGGGGCTTTTAACTCCAAAGTGCAGTTGAGAACATTAAATTACCGATGCTATCAAGTGCATTAAGCCTGGAAACCCAACAGACTGATTATCTGTGTGTTTGCTTCTTGGTTAACCACTGCCTGAGTGAATACCACAGTAGATGGAAAATTATACAAAATCTAGGTAGTGGCATTCTGCAGAGCTTTGGGCTAAGCAGGACAAAGTCAGACCCACCAGGTGCAAATACAGGAAAAAGATTGTGGGACCTCATAAAAATCTCCCTTGTCCGTCCTTCCTTCCTTCCTTCCTTCCTTCCTTCCTTCCCTCCTCCTTCCCTCCTTCCTTCCTTCCTTCCTTCCTTCCTTCCTTCCTTCCTTCCTCTTCCATTCCCTCCTTCCCTCCCACTGGCTGGCCTGCCTGCCTGCCATCCTGCCCTCCCTTCCTGCTTCCTGCCTTTTCTCTCTCTTTCTTTTCTTTGTCTGTCTCTTTTTCTCTCTTGGTAGTGCTTTTCTCATCTTCATGGTAAAATATGATCCAAACAAACTCTAAAGCCTCAAATTAAGACAAAAATCCACCTTTTAAAAGTCCAAGTGTGGGATAAAGACAGAGGAGAGAGAACAGGTTATTTCATGAAAGTTTAATGTCTAAGATGGTAATCATAAAGTCATATAGAATCACAGACTGGTTTGGGTTAGAAGGGACCACAAAGATCATCTCGTTCCAACCTCCTGCCATGAGCAGGGTCACCCTCCACTAGACCAGGTTGCCCAAAGCCCCATCCCTGGCAGTGCTCACTGGCTGTGAACACTTCCATGGATGGGGCTTCCACAGATGCTCTGGGCAGCCTGTGCCAGGGCCTCACCACTCTCATAGTAAAGAATTTCTTCCTAACTACTAATCTAAATATACCCTCCTTCACCTTTAAGCCATTCCCCCTTGTCTTATCACTGCAGTCTTTCTTCCTCTTTTCTGTAGGACCCCTTTAAGTACTGGTAGGCTGCAATTAGGTCTCCCTAATTAGGCCTCTGATAGCTAATACTATGTCTAATGTTGAAATGCTGGTTTTCATGAGTGCTACAGCTGTATGAGAAACAGTGTTTGGGAAGCAGACTAGGTTTAGAAAAATACTCTGGTTTATATCCTCTAGACAAAACGAGTCAGAAAGATCCAAACAGCTCTGGTAAAACTGTAGGTCTCTATTGTGAGGAAAGTCATGAATAATTAAAAATCCCCAAAAGTTCAGCTCTTGAAGTGCAGCATTTTGGGCAAGGGAGATCTGCTTTCCTCCTGGTGTGAGCAGTGCGTGGCACAAATGGCACTGCCAGCTCGCCTGTGAAATGCTGTAGTGAATTGAATTGAGCAGACAGGAACAGAGGACTGAAAATGAAAACACTGCTAATGTGAAAAGCACGTTAAAAACCTTGCAAACATCAAGCATCCCAAAATCATGGGTCCAGATACTGTCTCCAAGTTATAAAATCTGTTTAAACACTATTTTTAAATACGGATAATAAATTATAAATTTGTTCTTCCTTTCTGGTTTCAGAGCTTCCAGGTGTTTTGCAGTCTCACATTTTGATTTCAGCCAGAAATATTTAAGTATTTAAACACCATTCCCAGTCTCCTAGGTCACACATGTAGATATATGTAAAGGAAACTTGAAATATCATGAAACTTGTCATCAGGTTGCAAGAATTGGCAAGACTGTTATAAACTTGGCAGTGCAAACTAGAGACATTAACTATCACACATTTTTGAGCTTTATTTAGATCCAAATTATTATGAACAATTTGAGATAAACGATGTAGAAAAGTAAGAGCTGCTTCTTGACAGCAATGTATCCTGAGCTTGATGAATGTGTGGAAATGCAAAAAGCATTGTAGGGATGGTTTCCCACCTGCTGTGGTTTGCCTGTTGCACTGGCACTGGTGTGGGGAGGGCATTCCCCGTCCATGGTTTAAGAGCTGGTGGAGCTCAGATGAAGGCCAAGCCACCTGTGAAGAAGGGATAGCAATGCCTTTTTTGCTGTGCTACTGCTTGATGTTACACACAGCAATTCCCAATTAGGCAGTGGCAGAAACCATAGATGGCAGGCCTTTACTTGTCAGCTCCAAGAGATACATTGCACGGATTTCTGTGAGATAAATAATGGGAGAATTCTATAAATGTTAGCCATGGTTTGAGTCTGTGGGCAATTCACACGCTTTTTTCAAAGGTGACATTGGGCTTAGGACAACTGCTCTTTCATTAAGGCAGACAGATCTTTGATAAAGCTTGTAAAAATCATTTGGAGAAATTATTTTTAAAGTGCTTGCTCATGGTTATATACTGTCTATTCTTTGTCCTCATCCTGTGCCTGAAGACTGGAGGATAGCCAATGTCACTCCAGTCTTTAAAAAGGGCAAGAAGGAGGAACCTAGTAACTATAGGCCAGTCAGCCTCACCTCTGCCCCTGGAAAGGTAATGGAACAGCTTGTTCTGGATGCCATCTCCAAGCAATTGGAAGAGAAGAAGGTCATGAGGAGTAGTCAGCATGGATTCACTAAGGGGAAATCGTGCTCGACCAACCTCATAGCCTTCTACGATCTCATGACAGGCTGGGTAGATGGAGGGAGAGCAGTGGATGTCATCTACCTTGACTTCAGCAAGGCCTTTGATACTGTCTCCCATGACATCCTGATAGCAAAGCTGAGAAAGCATGGGATAGATGAGTGGACAGTGAGGTGGGTTGAGAATTGGCTGTCGGACCGAACCCAGAGGGTTGTGATTCGTGGAGTAGAATCTGACTGGAGGCCTGTTACCAGCGGTGTTCCCCAGGGCTCAGTGTTGGGTCCAGTCCTGTTTAATATCTTCATTGACGATCTTGATGAGGGAATAACATCCACCCTCAGCAAGTAC
Organism: Porphyrio hochstetteri; assembly: GCA_020800305.1. Lineage (NCBI taxonomy): Eukaryota > Metazoa > Chordata > Aves > Gruiformes > Rallidae > Porphyrio > Porphyrio hochstetteri. Next base: position 63,860,061 of record CM036907.1, on the reverse strand, counting down.
GCCGATGATACAAAGCTGGGAGGAGTGGCTGACACGCAGGAACACTGCGCTGCCATCCAGAGAGACCTGGACAGGCTGGAGAGCTGGGCAGTGAGAAACCAGATGAAGTTCAACAAAAGCAAGTGTAAAGTCTTGCACCTGGGAAGGAACAACTGTTTGTATCAGTACAGGCTGGGGGATGACCTGCTGGAGAAGAGCTCAGTGGAGAAGGACCTGGGGGTCCTGGTAGATGACAGGTTGGCCATGAGCCAGCAGTGTGCCTCGGTGGCCAAGAGAGCCAATGGGATCCTGGGATGCATCAGGAGGAGTGTAGCCAGCAGGTCAAAGGAGGTGATCCTCCCTCTCTACTCTGCCCTGGTCAGGCCCCACCTGGAGTATTGTGTCCAGTTCTGGGCTCCTTGGTATAAAAAGGACAGGGATCTCCTGGAAAGAGTCCAAAGAAGGGCTACGAAGATGATTAAGGGCCTAGAGCATCTCCCCTATGAGGAAAGGCTGAGTAAGCTGGGACTGTTCAGCCTTGAGAAGAGAAGACTAAGGGGGGACCTAATCAAAGTTTATAATTATCTGAAGCAGGGGATGCAGGGGGAATCGGCCAGCCCCTTTTCAGTGGTCTGTGGGGATAGGACAAGGGGCAATGGCTGCAAGTTGGAGCATAGGAAGTTCCGCACCAACATGCGGAAGAACTTTTTCACAGTGAGGGTGACTGAGCACTGGAATAGGCTGCCCAGGGAGGTGGTGGAGTCTCCTTCACTGGAGATATTCAAGACCCGCCTGGACGCCTATCTGAGCAATATGAGCTAGGGAGCCTGCTTTGGCAGGGGGGTTGGACCCGATGATCTCTCGAGGTCCCTTCCAACCCCTACAATTCTGTGATTCTGTGATTCTGTGATTCTGTGATCCTCTGACATAGGGATTATTTTGCCTGTTGCAACCACCCCCAAGGACACCCAATTTTGTCATGTAAGCACAGCACAGAATGATTGAGTCATGAGACTCACTCTGCTCTGGGCTGGGAACCCAGGAGTTCAAGCTTTTGCTTCAAAGTGGGTTTAAGTTCTCTGGTGCAATCAAGGGCCTGTATGTAACTATAACACAAACATACTGTTTCAGCCCCAACTGAGGGGATTATGCAGGTGTTAAACAAGATTACTTTCGATTGCTGTTGTAGAAACCTAGAAAGAAGCGCATCTTTAACCCTCCAGTAACCTTTTTACAGATGCTGAAGCATTGGCTAGGAAATTGGGTATGGTGAGGCAACTGGGTTTTAGTCACATTCAGTTAACTGATATGGTGAAGTAGTTGTTAAATGCTTCTTAGGTAAAACCACTGGAAAACATTTAAAAATTAAAGGTGAGTTAGGATGTTGTCCTAAGTATCCCTGCCCAGCCAGCCAGTGTGATGTCACATGCAAGGAACCACTTAGGGTACTTGTGTCATAGCAGAAGGACCTTTAAAGTTCATCCACCCTGGTCCTAGGTCCCAAAGTGGTAAACTCTGAGCACTGTATCTGATCTAGCTGAAATTAGCCTGCATACCTCATCAATCCAGGTAAGAAAAAGAACAGCACCCCCACCCCATTACCACCACCAAGAAATGGCCCCAAAATACTGTGTTTTTAACTGTGTCATTCCCCAGATCTGGTTTCACATGTAGGCAGCTCTTGACCTAGCTGAGAGGACAGCAACTTCCAGTTGGGAAGAGAGGGCAGGAGCAAGCAGGAGGGATATTGATAGCACTCACACAGCCTGTGCAGCTGGCAGGGAGGTAAGGAGGGGGATCACTGGCCTGTGGTGCTTCAGGCAGAAGAAAGCGCTGCTCAAATTAGTCACATCAGTGGATCTACCTTGTATGGACTCCCATATTTTAGAAAAAAGTGTACTGTTGCTATAGCTAACCTTGCTTAGGAATCAACATAACCTGCAATGTTCACACACCACAGTATGACTTCACAAAGCAATGAGAGTTTGTAGTTAATTAAATACATTTCTAAAATTGTTTCATAAAATTTATCATCTAGATCAGTATTTAATTTCTAAGCACAGAAGCCAAGACTGGTTATAGGTCAGGGAATTAACCAGGAGCATTAAGCATTCAAAATCAAAGTGAGGAAGTGAAGGATTTCCTCCTAATGGGGACAGAGGCTTCTGGGATGTTTCCCAGGGGGACAGTTGCAAAAATGGCAAAGAGAGCAAGAAGAAAATCCCCAAACCATTCAAGTGAAATCTGCCTCAGGATCTGACAGCTACTTGTCATGGTAGGAGCAGCTTATGTTTCCTGGGACATTTGCACTGTGTAGCCATAGCATTTTGGAAGCATTTCTTTTCTTGGCTTAAATGCAGTTCTGACATGCCATCCAACCACAGCACCCACAGTCTAAGTTAATCTGGTACACTTTTCTTTTGGAAATAAGATTCGAGCTTAGGATAAGGCAGAGGGAAGTAAAGACAAACAAAGCATAAAACCCACACATGCCCCTCAAAAGCAAAACCCCAAGACAGAAAGGAGACAGAATAAGGAGGATGTATGTAAGCTTGACATATTGAGTTTATGCTGTCTATGCCATACTTTTTTCCTGCTTGCAAAACTCATGAAGCTCCTTGTGCACAGCACTCATGTCCTCAGTCCTCCTGTGTACAGACCAGGGGTCACTGAGTGGCCATTTTTGCCCTTGGACCTATTGGCAGGACTCTTGCTGGTAGCTAACGAGAGCTCTGCTCACATAGCAAATGGATACTGAAGTGTGGCCGATGCTTTATTGCACAGATCTGTTATAACACTTTTGTTTCTCCTCATTATTCCACAGCATAGTTCCTCAGGACCCTTTGTGCAGCACACTGTGGCCACCCTGCATGCGAGTGAGTTGCTGTTGCTGTTGCTGTTGTTGTTGTCCAGCAAACACTCAGTGTTGTGAGGGCTTACATCTCATTTTGACATGAAAAACATCCTTCAATTAAGCTTGGCTGGAGGACAAAGCACTTCAGCCCTGCATAAAGGCTCATCAGAAGCAGTGTCCCATGGAGAGCTCTGCCTGCTTGCCCCCGTGCCGCCCCAGCCCCGCTGCCCACCCTGCCGCATGCTGCCCGTACCTGCCTCCTCGCTGCCCCAGAGGGGCCCGGGCTCAGGCTTGGACAATGAGTCTCCTTTGCCATGGGGCTCCTTCATCTGAAAAACAGAGGGAACACATCAGGTCACAAGAACTTCCTGTTGTGCTGGTTTATTGCTTTACAACACTTTAGACCAAAATTAATTTCCATCCAAACCAAATGTGTGAGGCAGCAGCACCAGGCCCCTCTCCAGCTGTTTCCATAATCAGAGGCAAATTTACGAGGTGCCAGGTACTGCGATTGTCCAGAAAAGAAAAGGGCTCTGGCCTTTTACTGTACTTTCAATTTCATTTTCCATTCAAAGTGCATGTGTATTGATTTTAAGCCCATGGACCAGATAGCTTGCCCCTTCTCCTGCCTTGGCCCTGCTGAGAGGGAGAAAGTGGAAGGTGATGGTGGGCCAGTTCCCAGCGGGACTGTTTTCTGACATGGGGATGTTTGCAGAGAGCCGCTTTGCCCACTCTCTCACCCAGGGCTGGGACAGCATTTATGGGGGTGGGGTTTGGGGTAGGGAATTCACAGATGTAATCCCTTCACGTGTCTGTGGGTAACGCCAGTGGGGGAACCTGAAGTCCCCTATTCCTCTCCCTGATTAACACCTCATCCTCATCGCTGCTATTATGGTACATTGAGCTGCCTTCCATCCAGACATCTCATTAATACAGGAGACTTGGGTCAGAGCTGCACAAGCATTTGGGAAGAAGGGGACGGGGGACACGACACACAAACAATGTGACTGCCCTCTGGCACCACCTTCATAAGGGTGCCAGCTGCTGACCTCAGTGGTGCTGCTTCTGGGTGATAAACTGAGCATGAGGGTGAAGTCAGTCAGCAGGATTTTACACATTTGCTAACCCTGTCTGTCCCAAAGTACTTCCCAGACTCTCTATCCCGCTGACATGCTGCATCCAGCATCAGTATACAGACAGGTCTTGAATATCTCCAGAGAATGAGACTCCACAACCCCCCTGGGCAGCCTGTCCCAGGGCTCTGTCACCCTCACTGTGTAAAAGTTCTTCCGTATGTTGGTGCAGAACTTCCTGTGCTCCAATTTGCAGCCATTGCCCCTTGTCCTGTCCCCACAGACCACTGAAAAGGGGCTGGCCTTGAAGGAAGGGATGAGAGAAAGTGCTTAGTTTGATGCATCCAGGCAGAACTGTGATTATGCCCAGAATACATGCTCAGAAAACACAGGGAAAAGCATTTAAGAAAAAGCACATCCTAAACACGGATCTGTCCCCGCAGAAAAATGCATCTTTACATCTGTGCAAAACAACTTATGTGCAGTGTCGAGGACAGAAGTGTAATGTTCACAATGTCCATGAGCAATAGAAGGCTGAATGCTGAAAGCTGCAAATCCTGAACTCTGATCCTTAACAGAGTCCAGTAAAAAGGGAGACTCTCAGTCACCCTGCAAGAAACAAGAAGCATCACAGTCAAAGTTCTGCAAAGATGAAGGTCTGGAAAGTTGTACAGAGTATTTTCTTAATGAATGTGACACAAAGAGCAACAATATCTTAGCCATTTTAGTGTCCCTAGAGCTGTGGTGATTGCTGCCCTGGACCACACGCAGCAAGTCAGTCCCAAGGAAGCTAAACAGGTTCTGGAGGGGAACAGAGCAGAAAGGAGGACACTGTTACTAAAAGCAATGACTCCCAGGAGGATCACATTCACATCCCTCCCTCACCTCATGCACACATGGTGTCCTGTGTGTGCAAGTGAGAGCAACAGAGGCTTTTCTTAAGGTCCTGAAGCTCCAGTTTATCCATCAACCAAGAGTGGCACCGGGTCAGAGTGAAGGCACACATTTGTACCTGCCGACAGAAGGAAGGTTTGCAGCAGAAGCCTGGGATTGCACTGACACTTGCAGCAGCATCCTCTTGTGTGTCTCAGAGAATTAATGCCAGGAAGTCACAGAGCTGACCACCACTGTGCCACAGTTCGGAGATCTGGTATGCTGGTCTGCAGGACTTCTGTATCTCACAGCAGTGGTGGGATGGTAAAAACATTATATCTTGTGAAAGGCAGGGAACACCAGTGACAGAAGTCGCACAAACAGGTAGGAAAACTAGTCTGAAATAGTTCATGGAGCTTCTACAGCGCTAACTATGCCCACTTTAATTTTATGTCATATTACTTACAAACACCAATAATTTTGCTCGTCCATCCGTTTTCTCCTTTAACTGCTCCACAATTATCCATGTTTACAGTGGCACTTCATTCATGCCTTTCATTTTTATGTCTACACTGCTGTTTCAATTAAAGTTCTCAAAGAGCGAGGCATCCTTCAGGAGAGCTCACTTGTTATTGTAGGCAAGATGTTTCTTTTGTGTATTTCCCTGGACTATTGTCACACATTACCCATTCAACTGAATAATCCATTCTCGGAATATAGGAATTTCACATAAGTAAAGGTGGTGTTGATTCTCATGTCTTAACATGTGAGAAAAAGGACAAGGACACCATATCAATGGAATAAAAAGTGTTTTGCTGTTTGCTGGTTCTTTTTTTTTTTTTAAATTATTTTTCCTCTTTGTCACATTTGCCCTGAACAAGTTTTGCTTTTTCTGTGCGACAGTGAATATGCTTATCATGGTGCTTGTAAAATGAAGGATTAAGTCTGTTTCCTAGCTGACATTGCTCAAGCCTAAAGTTTAGTGAGGGGAAAGGAGACAGATACAGTGGCCAAGCCTTTGTGCTGGCTGAATACACTTAAGCCACAGCAGATAAGACCTCAACAGGTCAAATATTTTTAAACAACATCCATACAGTAGTGACTTGGTGTAGAAAACAGCACATTCTTTCACCTTCTGAAGCACAGCTTCTCCCTTCCCCCATTTCTCGTACTCCGATAATGTGACCCTGAAAGGCCAGCTGCCCTGGTGAGTGGGACTGATCCCACTAAGCCTTGCACTAGGAGTCAGCTGCAGAAAACTACAGCCTCTGATCTGGAAGAGGTAATCTATGTTAGGGAATTTATCTCCAAAACAGACATTTAAAGGCAGTGAACTATGTTTTGGGATTACTCCGATCTCAGTGCTACTGGGAGAAGATAAAGGGAAATAGAAGCCAGGAGTTCATATGTGAGTGCAAGCAACACCTGACTTGAAATACAGATTTTTGCTAAAATTCAGTGCTTTATATATTTTGTGCAAGCATGACGTTGATGGCATGATCCTACTTCTAGTTTTAGTAACAGTAAAAAGACAGCAATCTTTACAAACATTTAATAAAGCACCAGCTACATCACTTCTTTCTCTATTCCTTTTGAACTAGGCACACAGTTCTGTTCAGCTGCAGCATTTCTTGGTGCATCCTCAGCTCGGAGGCTGCCCACAAAAGAAAGACTGGAAAAGAGACAAGGTAGGCAGGCAGGCTGCCTGTTCTTGCAAAGGCTGGTGTTCTGGTTCTGGCCAGGCCAGGGTTAACCTCCCCAGTCAGCCAACACAGGTGAGCTGAGTCAGCCCAGGTGAGCTGAGTTAGCTGGAGCTGTTTTCCACACCACCTGACACCACTTGCTCATAAAAGCAGCTGGTTGGGGAAGGGGAGGGGCTGTTTTTTTGCCTCTAGGACAGTTGGAGTGTGGCTGGGAAGTTGGATCAGTTGGTTCTTGCTGTCGGGCAGCCCTCTGTAATCATCAGGTACAATAAGGTACTCTGTGTTAGCACTGGGTGTAAGTGTAACTAGCCATTATTGTTCTGTATTCACTTTGATATTCGGCAGTAAACTGTCCTTATCCCAACCCACGGAGGCTCTGCCTGTTTCTCCTCTGCGAGTGAGCGAGCAGCTTGGTGGGCATTTGGCCTCTAGCCAGGGCCAAACCACCACAAATGGAATGACCTGCTGAGATTCAAGTATTTGGTAAGATACTCTGAAAAAGCTCATCATTCCTGTGGCATGCAGTATGGGGTTGGTTGAGGGCATCCAGATAGTCATACAAGTGCCTCTGTCCCATTGTGGGAGCCCCAGAGTTGCTGGGACCTTGGGGAATCTTTTCCTCTACTGCTGTAATGTGGGGTCCACATTTTGCACAGAAAGGTGGCATTGGGGGAGTCCCCCACCGAAAAGGATAAAGGAGACAGCATAAAGAAGATCTACTATTTGTTTAATGTTGTCAGTAAGGCAGGTAACACTTGCTGGTCTAGAAATTACCTAAGACTCTAGTGCATGTGCTTCTATTGAACTACTGCTATGTCTAGCATTTAGCCAGTCCTCACCTGCACTGCTGAACCAAGAGCCAGAGAAATGTGATCTGCCTTGTTCACTGCAAAGGCAATTTAAACTGCGAAGCCTAATTTACACATCAACATTGTTAATTATTTCATTGCTGAACATCTTAACAGAAAGAACTCATTAATGGCTGCAAATTCTGTTCACTTGAAAGGACATCAATACCAACAGTGGAAGCAGAATACATTATCTAGACAAAATACCACAGCTCCTTTGTATTAAAACAAAAGATGTTGCTCACAGATACCAAATGATACTTGTTTATTCAAGTTATCTGCCTTCACTGCTGTTTTGTGGAGTCCTGTAGAGGATCTACCTTATTCAGCAAGACACAGCCTTGGTATCCAGCATATTTTTGCCACTGGGATGACAATGAATATCCTGTTTCCACTTAAGGTTCTTAATTATCCAAGTAAGTCACTGAATTTTTATGACACTTAACATATCCCATTTTACACTTTCATTCCTGTAGACAATCTCTTACAATAAAGACAGTATCAGGATGTCATGGGGCTGAGCATACATTAGCTCTGTGCATTATGTTTGTGAAATGTTCACCTAAAGTGAAAAGATTTGTAAGGCCAGTGACACTAAAATGTCTGTAATCAAGCTTTAAAGCTAGCTATTCTTTGCAATTAATGGGAACTATCCACATTTCTGTTGGTGCGACTGTTTCAGCCCTGCTCCAGTCTCAGTGCTGCTGTCTGAGCAGAGGTCCTAAGCAGCTGCTGAAAGTACCATTGTGCCTAGTGCCCCAGAAGGGCTGCCACCACTTCTGGTGACCACAGTCATCTGCAGCTTCTGAAATGAGAGTAGGCTGGACTGCTCTGTGCTGGTGCTCAAAGCTGGGACCCCAAGTGAGTCTGAAATCTGAAGTTACCTAGACCAGGACACAGCTATTGTAGCTTCTTACTGGTAGATTCTCCCAGGCTGGCTGTGAAAGAATATTCAGTTTTACATAGATGTAGCTCTAAAATGTGAGGACTTCAAGCTTAATGTATGAGTGGAGCATGCACAGATGCCCCTTTCCATCAAGCAGCCATGACCTGCAGTGGGTTTGACTGAGCTGCAAATTTGAGAAGAGGTCATTGTTGGCATTTTGTGTGCTGTAATACTGCTTCTCTAACTTCTGTGTCTCTCTGCACAGCACTCTGCGTCCTTGCACAGCATCTCTGCAAGGGGCCCTGGTCCTAGCCACAGTGGACCGTGGGATCCCATAGCTGCAGGCACAGCAATTTGGGCTGTTACTATCATAAACACACAACACACATGCTATTTAAGATGTCTGTCTACATTTTTGTTCTCTTCTGGGCCTCAGAAGGACTCAGTCTATACGAAGTCCCATGTTGGTGTTATAAAGGTCAGAAACTGTATGCTTTGTAGACATGCATCTCATGGTGTCCTAGTGGAGATCATCATGACTTCTGAAGAGATTTGCAAGCAGGATGACTCAAACCATAAGCCTCACTGGCCCCTGACCGTTCCAGGAGTGAAAAAAAGTATGTATTTAGTTTTTCCTCTTCTATTGGTCAGTAATTTTAGTCTCATTCTCTCCCTTCACCCTTCAACTTCTCTCCTGCTGCACTGCTTTGCAGATGGGCTGAGACTGTGTGCACCCTTGGTAAGATGGGAAGAAGCTTGGACTACAGAAGCACAAGCAGGAGGTGGGTTTATTTATCTCTCAGGAGAAGAGGGTTGCCTAGCTTTGCAAAATACTTTTTTTCCTTCAGAACAGCCACGATATATGTACCCCAGTGGGATCTGAAGAATTCTTTTTCAAGGAGATGCACCAAGAATAATATGTAAGTTGTGTTCTTCAACTGCATTACTGTTTTATTAAAATAATTTCCTATCACATTTTTGCTTTATAACAAAAAAAAGCATTAGACATAGGTGCTTGTTACTGGAAAAAAATGTCCACTATTCATAAAAGGACCCTTTTATTCAGGCTGCAACTTTAATTTTCAATAAATGTTGTGGCTTTCCTTGGCAATTGTAAAATTGTGGGACACCTTATTATTTGTGACAATGTTTTGTTCTACTAAGTTCATCAGGGAAGGAAGAACCAGATATTATTGCTGCCCTGAAATCTCAGTTAAAACAACACAAAAGTCTGGCTTTGGTTAGAACAGGAGAATTGCCAACTAACTTGCAGCTGATCAGTACAGGTCCAAGCTACTTGTGAGTAGCTCCCATCTAACCTGCAAGAACATAACTTTCTTCCAGAGCTTCCTTGACCACTGCCATCTGACAGAAAAAGCATCAGTGTTTTCCACGTGTTTTTGAACGAAGCAGTCCATATCCCTGCCAGAAGTCATGCTCAGGGACATAACTGAACAACACTTTGTGATTCACAGCTTTTGTGATTCATTGCCTTCAACAGTGCAAACCAGAGCTGTATTTAATGATGCTGGGAAACAGACCTGTTTGAATGGGACAGGCTGATGTAACATGCTGAAGGACCGTGTTGTTGCTCCAAGGACAGGCACCCAAGGACAATGAAACTGCAAACCTACAGTGCAACATTAATGCTGCATCAAACAGATAACAATTCATTATAGCATGCTGTAGCTACATCACTCATCACTGATTGCTGAGAGTCCTTCATCTTGTATAAACAAAGTCATGGAGGTGGGGGGGGAGAGGGCACAGCAGTGAAAATCTGCACTTTTCTTCCCTACACTTACATGAAATTTCACCTGTGCTTTATCTACAAAGGAACTGCACTAGTCCAACTGGTGCACATAATTGTTGTTTATGTAATAAAGGCCTTTTGGATTGCTCATTATCAAGCAGCCAGAAGCTTTTGTTAAATGATGAAATTAAGAGAGCATTTGATAGACAATTAAAAAACAAAACCAAACACATTTTTATCTGGTAAACTCTTATTTTAAAAAATTTATTGAAGCCAGAATATTATATCCAAGGCTTCTTTACTCAGATTTTGAAAGATCTTGAATTAGGATTCAGATTCATACCTGTGTTTTGCTCCATGAGGCTAAATAGGAATCCTGAGGCCAAACCATGCTGAATGGAGAGGAGAAATTCAGGTGCATGTGTGAATTCAGAGTCACAGTCACAATTACTGTAGTGTCAGAAGTTAGTCAGTACAGTGACCTTATCTGATATTCTGCATAACGTGGCTACAGAATCTTGCCAGGTTTATTGATACCTCACCCCCCTCACCTCTGGCATCATGTCATATCTTGTTCTGAGTTCAGAATTTCCAGAGATTAAAAATCCACCTTCCCTCACATGAGTTATTTATTCAACTTTTTTTTTCCCCCACTTTTCTTCTTATTGATTGCTGTTGCTTGATTCTGCCAGGGACATATTTGTGGGCCATGGTCACGTTGCCTCTCAAACTCATTTTTGATGATGTCATTATAGCCTTTAATGTCTCTCACTGAGGGTTAAACAATCTTGCATTTGGCACAAGGGAAAAACACACAGAGTTCCTACAAAGTACTAAACAAAGCTGTAAATTTGAGCCCTTCCAGTTGCCTTGCAGTAATGTGTACCTATATCCTAAATCAAGTTCAGGGAAAAAAACCCACTTTAATTAATATTAGCTGTGCTCTCCAAAACAAGGCAAAGTGTTACAGAAACAGAGCTTGTGTCTAGACTACAAAAAAAAAAAAGAAGAAAAAATTACTATTTTTCTCTTTTGACTTTAGTGGATCAGCCTAAAGACTGTAATTTAACTATCACAAACTAACTAATGCCTCATATTCTGCAATAAGAGTGATAAACTCTGCCTGAAATAATTTTGAGTGTGGAGCTTAACTCTAAGTAACACAGTATAGTAAAAAATTAGCTATATGCACAGCTGATACAACACTCGCAGAAAATGGGGTATGTTGATCTGAGAGGACAGAGCTTTCACATGTTCACAAGGTCCCTTGGAGCTGTAGATATCTTCCAAGGCTCACAATATAATTCCCTGTTTTCAGCATGAAAGTGGTGTAAGACTGTACTTTCTGGTCCTTGCTGGCTCTAACCAGAGTAGGGTTGTTCAGTTGTACATTATCCTACTCTTATCCACAAAAAAAAGAGTGCAGGGAAATGAACATTAACTGAATGTACTTCAGGTTCAGTTTAAGATTTGGGCAAAGGTTGGAGTCAGTTCTCACTTTGCCTGAACTAGTTTTCTGCCCTGGGTGTTAAAGCCTCAGAAATGGTCAGTGACCCTTGTGTGCTCCCAGCTTGCTTTGAACTGCTTCTGGCCTGACCAAGGAACATTTTTCCATGGATGAGCAAGTAAGATGTCTCAGCAACAAACATGTACCTACGGTGATGGCTGTTCTCTGGCTGTTCAGTCACAGAGCACATATTGTCAGGGAGAAGATGCTACTAGATTTTGCATCAGATACTATGTGTACTTTCTGTGGAGGCTGCTGCTGACCCTCTGGGCTATATCCTCATTCTGTCCTAGGCACAGAAAACTGTCCTAGTATAGAAAACTGGTTGCAATATTGTATTGTTCTCTATTTTTCTGTGCATGAATAAAAGTAGTGACCACGTGTGCAGTGGTAGATGCCAGCAACAATTGATAATATGTGGCATCTTGGAGTGCCAAGCCTAAGGATTGATTGTACAAATATTATCTCTATTTCACAGATGGAAAATCTAAATAACAAAGAGCTTGAAGACTTGTTTAAACTTAAATCTCAGTTCAAAGAATCTGGAATAGACTCTAGTTACCAGTCCTTCAATTAATTTTCATGATGAAGTGATATCTCCTAATATATTCTTACATAAGTATGACAATCAGCTTACACATACAGTGGGCTTTATACTAATGAAGAAGCCATTTTTTTCTGCATGTTTTCTTGATGCTCATCAAGCAGTTGAGGATCCTTTTTCAAGGCTTGTGGTTCTGCCATGTATACAGACACAAAGAGTTTAGACTCTGTTAAGAGAGACAGTAGATGTCAAATACCACCAACAGGACCATCAAGCCTTCGAAATTTCATGTATGGGGTTTGCTCAGAAACAGGGGTGACTACTCAGGAACAAAACTAAATTTGTTTCTGAATTATTACATCTATTATAGCACAGCTCCAGGTCTTTGCAGCTTGGGGAGAGAAGGTGAAGGATAACGGCTCCAATTGTGTGCAGGGCCCATGCTGAGCCAGCTGTGATTTGCAGCTGTTGAGAGAAACAGGAGTGAGTTATCTGAGGGGTACTGTGAGTCCTGGAGATCTTCCTGGAACTGGTGGTGGCCAGGTTTCCAGTTCTGGCCCCAAATGCCACCATAGTTTAATACCTTTTACAGCCCCTAGCCCTGTGCAGTGTCTGTATCAACAATGGTGGGGAGCTCTCTACAGACACCTTGATCCCTGTGTAGAAGGACGCTGGCCGGTGCATGCTTTAATCTTGTCTGAAAGCATGCACAGGAAGAGGAGCGGTTATGCTTGACTGAAAGGCAGAAGGTGAGGACGATGATGATACAGACAAGAGGAGCAGATATGCTTGACTGAGGACAATGGAAGAACAGACAGGTACTTTGACCCACCAGTAGCAAGCACACGATGCACCCATCAACTGTCCTGCTGCACCAAGACTTCCATTGGCACTGCCTGAGCTGTACGTGTCCCAAGGAAGCCAAATGGCCTTTGCTACGTGTACAGTTTTGGTGTCCTACTAACTTTGAAGCGTTGGTATTTACATGAATTACTGCATTTGGTGTTGTGACAGCAAGGTCAAGCATGTATTTTTACAAGAAAAATAATTATCTATCGTGCATTATTTAACGTGCTATACTTAGGTTTGTTGGGGCTATTTTCTTTCTCCCTTTCATTTTACCTGCTAAGGAATCATTTGACCTGAAAATAAAAAGGAGATGAGGCTGGTTAGAAGCAAAGAGTTTTTGGAGAGCCACTGTCTACCTGTGCTATACTTTAAATCACATTTCCATTAATATCTGACAGCTCAATGACAGAGCGAGGAACTGATCCTGTTCTCTGCTTAAGACAATGGAAAATCTCACTCCATCTTCAGGGTTCATCTCCCAGGGAAAAGAAAATGAAATGACACATTCTAGCTAGCACAAGCAATAGTTTCATTCACAGAGAATGTGAAAAATCAATTGACATTTTAGCTGCCTGACCTCTGATACAAACATCTGCAGGGAAAGAAAGCAAATTAGCAAAATGTGTCCTTTTTTACTTAGGTTCATTTAAGGTTGCAATGTAAGTTGCATGCGTCTGTTCTTCATTTCTTCCATTTCAGAGGAAGAAATGAAGCAAAGCTTTATTTCTGCCACTACAGTTGAGCTGTACAGGGGGTATAAATGGATGCCTACATAATGCCATTGCTGTCTGGTGTGCATGTACAAAACTTCAAATGGAATTGCATGCAACTATTACCATCCCATGCTATTCTACACCCACGTTTTGCAAGAGGTGGTTGAGGTGGAGTGATACTGGCCTGATAATGAGGGCAGTGATTGTTGTTTGCCATTTAGAAACAGGAACAGAAACTGAAGTTACTTGAACAAATAGGTTCTCCCTAAGTCAGGGGTGTGAATGGCTCTTATCAGTGGGTTTCTTCTGGCTTTCATGACAGGATAGGAAAGGGGCTGGGTCACTAACTTAGGTTAAATGAACTCTCTATGCAACATATGTCCACTGCATCAGAGCCAGTCAAGGAGATATCTCCCACCTTCATAACAAATACTTGGTCCCAAGGATGTTCCCAGCACCGGGGAGCTTAATGGAATGGCGTGTTCTCAGCACTGGGCCAGAAAATCTCTCATGATGTATGTGGTGACAAAAGCACTTGTGACATCTTTTGAGTGAGTTCAGTATGGGTTCACCCAGTGTTAGCAATACTTGGATCATTTGCCAACACTTTCCTGAGTTTGGTTGTCCAGGCAGCGTAAGTTCCCTGTTCTTACTGTCAGACACCCTGGTTCCAACACAACACATACATATCTTAGTATAAACATATGTGTTGGTATTAAGGCATGATTTGGGGAAATTTTTGATAAAGATGAACTCTAAAACTTCCTTCTACCCAAGAAATAAATTGAAGGGACTTGAGCTATAAAGTTCTATACAGAGTTCTTATCTAGATTTATGTTGTTTACACCGGTCAGCCATGCAGCAATATCCAGTTTGGCTGGAACCTTGTTTAAATCAGATTTAAATCCAATTTATTTGCTCCAGTTTCTACCCACAAGACAGGCTTTGAGGGAGGAATGAATAGGGCCTGTGTGGTCCTTGCAGTCTGGCTTTGCATTTTGCAAAGGGTCTTATTTCTGAACATGTCACAGTTTGATACCTGATGCTGTCATTATTAACAAGACTTGATCTTGTTCAAAATGCCTGGCACATGGCAACCAAAGGCACAACATAAAGGTTCATCACAGTTTAATATGCAACTGCTTGCATGTCTGCTGAACATATATGTGGGTCATTTGCCTCTGCTGCTGTGGACTGTCTCTAGCCATGAGTTTTGAGGAGTAAGAGAACTGTTTATTGCAAATCATAAAACCACCAAATCACAAAAGCATTGAATCATGTCTTTTGGATGTGTTTATACTTTCTCTTCCAACTCACTTCTTCTCTGGTCATAGCACCAAGAAAAAGGGGACTTGTTAAATTGGAAAATATTTAGCACTCTACTAAAGTGTAAACAGTCATTGCAACCCTGGAAGGCAGTTGCTCATTTCTTCACAGTACAAGCATTCGCTTGCATTCAGAGTTACCTAACCAGACATGGGATGGCTGGTTGGTTGACTACACTTACAAAGCTGTGTATCTCTCTGATGAGAGTTCCCAGTTGTGTGTAGAGAGTCAGAGATTCGTTTTTCCATTCCTTCAAAAGACCCGTAGAGCGTGCAGGTGGTCTTCCTTCCAGCTGTCCAACAAACTTTAAAGCAGATGTAGCATAATCAGTCTTCCACCATTATCACTGAGACCATTAGTGGGATTAATTGATTTATGAATTTTGGATTTCGTCCAAGAAGGGCCTGTGTTTCTACCCCAAAGTAACTGAAACAGCATTCAAAGTGAAACGATAGAATACGATCCTAACTCGCTCCAATTTGGCAACAATCAAGCTGGAGCCAAGCAGATTTTGAGGTTGTGACAAAACTGAACAAGTCTGTTACCATCAGCCTCACCATAAGGTTGCTGCCAAGGCTCAGAAGATTCAAAACTACATATACACAGCAGTTTCATTGAGAGAATAAATATTATTGGCAAATGTTCTATGAAGACACTATCATGATTTTTTTTCCCTTTAAAGTTCTTTGCAAAAGTTGAAAAGGGACAACATCTAAAGATCTGCTGAGAGATGTTTTAGGAAACTGGTACAGACATATATCTGCAAATGTTGCTATAGGTCTTATTTCCACACTTCTCAGTACTGCTAGAATGAGATGTGAGGAAGAACCAAGCTGCTAATGGGATACATGGCACCGATACAACCTGAGTTCTGCAGTAAGAGACTTGGAGAGTGTCCAAATTGCCTGCTTCCTGTGTTCCTTCAGTCATGGGCTGGGGCAAGTTGTAGGTTCAACACCCTCTTCAGCGTGTGCTTAATGTGATAAAAACACAGATTCGCAGCCTACAGTAGCAATCCTGTAGCTGTGAGAGGACAAAGGGACCAAAGATTGGAGACATTGTCACCTCAGGCAAGCCTGGGAAGGCAAGAAGCCAGATCTCTTGGTAGAGTATCTTCTGAATTGGGTGCGAAGCACGCCTTCAAATGCAGAGGCTAAACCAGGGGAGTGGGCTCTAACTAGCTCAGGAAATGGCCAGTTGGCAGTTGGGTTTTTGGGTTTCATGTTCCAGTTGTGCTTGTAATGCAGGATCCTACAAGAGGCACATTGTGATGGAGGAACTACCTGAGCATAACAATGGTTTATGGTGCATCCATCTCTTTCAGGGATTAATGCCCAGTCACTTATTTTGAAAGAGTCCTCCCAAAACTGTAGAGTGTGGAAAGTGTTGGGTAACGTTTACCAGGTTGGAAACCTAGTCTGCAGTTCATGTGTGAAGTGATACCCTGAAAGTGCCAAGTGCTAACAGCGTCATAACCTGCCTTAAGTGCTTTGCTTGCTGCTCTGTTACGTCAGTCCAGTTTCACGTGCCTTTCAGAAACTGGTGTGGCAACAAAACTGGTCCTCTTGCACGTGGAGCATACATGCAGCGTCTGCTCTGCAGAGCACACTGACTGACACCGTGCTGGCAAAAAAAAAACAAACCCTATTTTCTCTTCAGGACAAAATTGCATTGATCAAAGTTAAAGATTTTTACATTCCTTCCCCCTGATCCCCCCTCCCCTGCACACACACATCCCCCCAGCAATTGCTGTGTTCTCTAAAGGGAATGTGAACCAAAAGAAGATGGTGGAAACTAATTGTAGCTAAATAACTTCACTATGCTCTCTTTGCATAGTATTGCTCTGTGTGCTCCTAGAGAGGGGGTGGTACGGACAGAGTATTTCCTTTTAAAATTCATCATCCTGAAGGTCATTGCTGAATAGCTTCAGTTCTGCTTTGTAAAAAGTGGGTATTATGAGACAGATGAGCAAGAGCTCCTAGAGGCACTACCAGCATCGAGTGCCCCAGTTTCTGAGATCTTGGCTTGAGCTCCTACACACTTCTTGGTACAGGAGGGTGTTTCTTACCCACCTTCCACAATGTTTTCAAAGATTATCTCTGTGCGTGTGTTTCCAAGAGCCAAAGTGCCTAAAACTTATGGCAACTTAGCCATTATCAATGTAGGTAATCAAACCAAATGATTATATAAAATGTTACTTTGTCACATTAGGAACATAATGACCACGGTCTCCTGACATACTCATTATTTATTTTTTTTTAAAAAGGTCACTTTCAGAGACAGCTGGAACTGAAAACTCTGTAGCATTTCAGTGATGCATGACAATATGAAAGCAAAGCTAAAGAGAAAAGCTCCAGACCTTCAATTCTGACAAAAACAACTGGTGACTGAAGTGAGGTACACAGATTTCTGAAATTCTTCCAGGTATAGTAATCAGATTTTAAAGATACTTTTCTTTTCAGATATATGATATTTATCTTGACATAGTCTTACTCAACGGTTTCATTGTTTCATGCATTTCCCTTTGGTGCTTTGAAAAGAAAGCAAGTTTGTTCTTTTCATCCATAGCCATTCCCTCAGTAGCTGTCATTTATTATGTAGAAAAAAGGATTGTGTTGTATTTCTGTATGCATTTGGCTTTGTGTGCAGCTATATTTTTCTTTCAGTAGATGTATCTTGGGACCTGGGGAATTGTTTTGATGAAAGGGATGCTTTTTAAGCCAAATATCTTTATCTCTCAAAGATCCTCAGGTCCTGTGGGCTAGATTTAAATTTTTTAAAAAATAATAATAAAAGCAGCCCAAAAAACAAACCCTTAAGAAACCAGATGTCATCATCTTAATAATAGTAGCTTTTATACATCCATTCTCTAGGGTGCAACCTGTAACTCTAGGCGTATAGGTACCTCTGCAGGTACCTCTTTGTCAGTGCTAGATGTTTTATAATAAGAGTAACAACAACCAGTACACTGACAATAGAGAGCAATATCTGGTAGCATTAGCTATCTAACCCCTGAGTGATTTTCAAAAAGCATCTCAAGGACACCAGTCCCAGTTTTTATTTAATACCTCAGGCCTGACAAAAAATGCTCCAGTTGTGACAGGTCTTGTTTTAATGCCTTTCCAACCTGGAGAAATCAAGTCTATTTCTCTGGCTTTACAGGAGGCTGCCTGAAACAGAAGTGCATGCCTGGCAGTAAAACTTGGCCACTCTTGGGAATCAGACATTTGGGAAGCACAGGAGCTGTTGGTTTCCTTCTCAGCAACATTCCACAAGTCCTTAACACAGAGATAAATCTTGCAGCAGTGAACAGAGCACAGGAATCCTCTAACCTGGAAGGGTGTTCGGGCAAAACCCCACAGGGTTTGAGGTGTGTTCCTGCAGAGAGATGCAGGTGCCAAGGGAGGCATTCACAGGGCCCTCCCCTTTCACCTCAACAAGCTTATTACTGAGGAGCAGTTAGAAGATGCGTTTGGGGCGAGGAGGGGGTTGTTTTCCCCACCTGCTAGATTTGAAAAGGTATCTAAATTCCAGTAAGTTTCAGCAGTAACAGGTGAAACGTACCCACTTTTAGCAGCTCCTTCTCTTATCTTTCAAGGGCAAGAGTGGACCATCTGGCATTGTCTTGAAGGCCATTCTTACATGCTAATTCTTCTTAGTGCTTTAGAGAAACACACCTACTCCCTTCTGGCGTTTTCTACTCGCTTGCTTAGCATGATTCTGTAGCACCTAACTGTCTCTGCAGTGTGAAAGACTTAAGTAATGACTTAAACTGTGGTGATGAATTCTGCTCCGGAAGGCAGGTGGTGTTGTCAGGTGCTAGCACACCCTTCCTAAAATGCTTATTGATTTTATCACACGTGTAGTTTCTTTGTTGTTGTTTGGGTTTTGTTGGCTTTTTGGTTTCTTTGTGGGTGGGTTTGTTTTGTTTGTTTGCTTGTTTGTTTTTAATCTATCTGTAAATCCATTTATCTGCAGCAGAGAGAAAAAAATGTGTTGCATTGCAAAGCAAGACCCACGTGGTTTCACATGACAGCTCACTGCTAAGAATTTCTTAAATAGAAGGGTTTGGGTTAATTTTCAGTTCCTTAAAACTGGTCATTCTTAATCTATAGAAGTCCCATGATCCTGGCTCCTTCTTCAAGACTTTATAGATATCAGATGGGATCACCCTCTCTATCAGGAAAACAAGATGCTTCTTTTCCTTAAAAATGTATTACCCAACTTACAAAAAGCTAGAAGGGGATGTTTAAACCTGTGACTTCTTTGACAGTGAAGCTCCAAAATAGTTTTGAAACAGTGTAACTATTACGAGTCTGAGTGGATTATTTTGGTTGCATCAAGATGATGCAATATAGGCCGTATAAACTCTTTGTGCAGCTGCAGTGATGCTTTAGAAATAATTATCTTTCCATTAATGCATATGATCAAAAAAGTTGACCTGTCATGCACCTCTCAAGTCCAGAGAGTGCATTATAGAAACTCTTTTAGAACATGCTGTCCTGGCTGTTAAGAGGGGAGGAGGGGGAAAGATTTCACAATATGGGAAGGGTATAATTGGATAAAGAGTGAGCATACTGTATTGAGATGGGAGACGCTGAGGAGTCCTGGGATCTGGGAATTGCATTAAATTACCTTAAATGAGCACCATGCACTGCATTACCTAACATTATTATAGGATTTACAGAATGCATGACTTTACTGAGGAGGTCTTAGTCAATTATAACATCTCCATGGAAAGAGGAAAATTCTGCCTAAAAGGCTATCTAGAAGTTCTAGACAGAAAAAAAAAAAAAAAAAAAGAAAAAAAAAGATACTTATTTATAATCTGCAAAGGAATGCAATACGAGTAACACTACGATGAGAACATTTCTCACTGTTACTCATGGTGACCAACACACTTGGGTTGTCTTGTGATATCTGTGGCTTCTTGGGATAGATAGACCACTGTAGATTGACTAGCTGAAGGAAGAAATAAGCATTTCTTTATCAAACGTGGTTTTGGGTCAGAAATGCATTTCTAGAGAGAGGAATTACATACAAGACTTACTCTTGCCCGTACTCAAAAGCACAGACTAGGCAGGCCATGAAATGACCCTTGATGGGAAGGAGAGGACACAAATTGACCAGGGTAGGAACTCTTTAGGAGGGTCAAGTTAAGGAGGTTTCAGGTCAGCCCTCCGCTCCAGGCAGTCCTGGTGGTGACATGGCCAGGTAGCAGAGGTGGTCTTGCAGCCGCTCCTACCCTCTGCATCCCCCTGTCGTTGTGCAGCCCTGGACCCCCTGGTCATGTTTTGAGATGGCTTATTGCCCCTGTGGTGGATGGGCTTGGATTTGGTTTTAAATCATACTCAGGAATTTTACAGACTTAGTCTTTAGTGGTCTGTGTGCAGTTTTATGCACACGTTTCTGAGAGAGTTGGTTCATCTACAGTGCTGTTTCTCTTTAAGAGAGGAGTATTAATTGCCTGTCAGATTGCTTTTATGACCTTGTCACACAGTGCAACAGACTCCTTTATTTACCTACTATGAAGCACTGAGTTATCTTCAAAATGAACTGAAGCAGTGATTACAAGATGGGCAATAAACAGATTAAAATCAAACTCCAATAGAGGAGAGCAACTCCAGTTGTCCCTGCTAAATATACCCTTTGAAGACCAAATCACTATAACAGAGCATTAGGCTGAAAAAAAGCATGTTCTTTTGAAACAAAGTGCTTCTTGACTGTTTTTGTTCACCTTTGTCTTGGTCATCAGGTACTAAATATTTTCAGAAGCAGGATACTGGAGAAACAGAGAATATTCTTCCATTCTAATAAGGAAATCTCTTGATCTGATGTATCTGGCCACCTGCTAATCAGAAACGAGCCTTGTCTGTCCTGCATGAGAGGACAAAACTACAGGGAAAATTGATCTACTCTGTCTGGACCAAATTCTTCACACTTACTACACTTGGGTATTTGCTGGTTACTACCACCAATGTAGAAATTAACGCTTTTCTCTGATCTCAATGACTGTCAGCATAGTAATTTGGATCCCTGAGTGGAAAAGGTGCTAGATAAATACCATACTAACACAATTAAAAAAAAAAAAAGTGAGAGAAAGAGATGTCATTTCCAATCCAGGTATTATGGAAACACCATGGAAAGTACAATAAATCATTTTCCAGCTGCAGATGTCCTCAGGGAAAAGTCTTGGTAATTAGTTTCTTTAAAATAGGAAATATTTTAATTATTTTCAGTAGTGCTGTACCAGTATTAAAAAAGGAGGAGAGCATGTTTTTAGTTTTTGATATTGACTTGTCCAATTAATTTACCAAATGTATGGCACTTGAACGGACCTGTGATGGATGTACAAATGACTGAGTGCCTCGCTGCATATTTGTAAAGCAGATGATTGATGTATCACATCATTTCTTTGAGTCATGAAACTGATTTATATGCTCTGTGCTATACAGACATTCACTTTGTCAGTTGGGACCGTAAAAACCCCCACAGGCAATTGTCTGCTATTCAGTCTTTGCCATTCACTAAAATTACACATAATTTTAGCCTGTGCATTTGCAAACTGTGCTTTTCCATTTCCATTTGAAAACGCTTTTGTGTTAAACATTTTTGACTCATCTAAATAAATATTATCCATAATAACCCTATATCAACCCATTACAAAACCATGAAAGTACGTACTGCATTTAGATTTAATCCCTGAAACAAAGCCTGTTCCCACCTCACTGGCGTGATGCTTTCACAGCTGATTCTCACAGCTGCTGAGAAATCTGAGCGACAGAGAAGTCTAGGATTGCTTTTCATCTCCCTAAAGCTATAGGACCTGCAGAAAACCCCCATTTGAGTCACTTGTCTTCGGAAACATACATGATCTAATTCCTAAAGTCCAGGCAGCTACATAAGCCTGTGCTTCTGGGTGGGGATATGTATTCAAATGTACTCAATTCCAAATTTCATCAAAAACCCATTAGTGATATATTTATATCAATAGCTTAAAGAGCTTTAGTGCAGTCAGTTAGAAACAACTATTTAGAAGATAGCTGTAAGCTATGCTGGTAAAAATGAGTTTTCCATTTGAGACTGTCAATTTGCAGGATTAAGCTACAACTTTGACTGGTGATGATCCAGAAAATACAGACTCTGCAGCCAGAAGCTGCTGAATGAAGTACAAAATGCCTTCTTCACTGTTCTAATTGCTCATATTGAATACCTTGAATTGCTAAAGCTCTCTTTTGTTTTTAGAGAGTGCTATAATCCATTCCCAGAGCAGAATATGATGTCTGGGTTTACCTGTATGTGAAAAATAGTGACACAGAAGCTAAGGAGTTCCAGTGGTTGTGGATTCTCAAGTTAAATTACACACAGAAGACAAATACTTCTGTAGCTGGTTTTAAGATCTTTTTCTTCAAGATTATGTTGGAAGTATCATTGTCAATGCAACATGGAGCATGGAAAACAGAGCTGCTCAGCAGATTATCCCTCCATATGCGCCCTCATAAGTACAAGATACAGTTCCCAAATGCAGAGGGATAGGCCTGCACCCTCCAGTCTTAGGGGGCGTAGAAAAATATGCTCTAAAATCTGGAGTAACCAAGTGTAAAGGCAAGAACTTCCTACACATGAATATATTAAACTCCAGCTGTAAATAACTGTGACTCTTCTGTTTTGACAGACAGTTCTAGATCCCTGTAACTCTTATGTCTAGAAATTCTGTTTATAATGTTCAGCCTTTTATATCATATACAAGATTTTCTCATTGTATCTAAGCTATACATTGACTTAAAAAGACATTTTTCAATTTTTTTTTTCTAGTTTTGCTCTTCAGACCTATCCCTACTATTTCATTGTTGGAATGCTGTTTCCCTGGTATCATTGGCCTGCCCTCACCCACATGAGGTATGTTCATTTCCCTTCCTCCCTGTAGGTCTTCACAAGGGTGCCAGTAAATTCAGTGAACGGAGGGCTGCACTTCTCAGTGTGGTCACCCAACGAGGGTCTGCTTCGCAGGTGTGGGACTGACCCACCCAGAGATGACGTCTTTGGTAAGCTGGTCTCTGTGGCACCCAGGGCTGCCTTCTGGAATAATCACAGTTAATTTCAGGCCCTGCAGTGTGTACTGAATATTTCTAATTATTCCATCAAAGTGCATTATTGTGTTTCTGTCTTTATCAAGTGTAATCTGCCATCAGGTTGTTAATTTGCCTAGGTTTATTAGAGGTTTTCACAGTCCCCTCCAGATCTGATTTCACTGTAAAAATTCTTTTACCTGAACTTCTTTTTTTTTCTCACCTACTTTTCTTTTCCAAATTATGTTTTATTGCAGCACTTTTCACATATATTGATTCCAGGATTAATTGTCCCATGCTGGGCTTTCAGGATTTCCATTTCCTCTATTGTGTATGTGCATATGATTGTGCATTAACTAGCACTTATCAGGGTGTAAATCACAAGGTGCCTCATTGCCAATGCATGTCATTAAATGTAGGAGGGCTTTTTATCCTCAATGTGTGAGAAAACCATCTTTCCCTAAAAAGCCAAATCAGATCCATCACCAAACTCTCTCTTTAGGCAGAGCTCACTTGTCAGATATTTCTTTTCTTCATCTCCACGTTTTCCTAGTCCATTAAAATGCATTTATTTTTATGATGCCCGTTTACACAACGAATTTCACCTGAAATATATTCTTGTCCCATTTCAAATGCAGCTTTCTAGGAGTTGTATTTTATTTATAGGAGAGAGTCACAGGTAGAACTGTCTCAAATAATTGCCCAGCCTTTGGCTTGGGTACATTTTTTCAGTATACCTCTGAAACAAGACTTGAAATATGGTAAAGAGCCAAAATCTGACCAAAACCAAGAGCTCTCCTATACACAGGAGCTTGGAATGGCTTTTAACAGTAAAATAAAATCCTGCTATCCATCTAAACACCATCCAAACATCTCTTTGCGAGTAATTAACTTCCAATAAGCTGCAAAGGACTTGTCCAAAAAGGGGGCAGCACCAAAATCCCTGCAGACCTAAGCAAGACTCTTCTGATGCTCCTTCACAAAGAACACCGGGCATGGGTGTACTGCAGTGGGTAGAGAAAGACAGGACGACTCCTTCAGCAGCCTCCCTCTCTTCTCCACTGCCAACCCCACAGCAGGGGCAAGAGAGGGTGAAGAGACCAAACCCCTTTGCCAGACTCACCATACTGCACTTGATATGGGGACAGGTCCCTCCTGGGGCTGATGGTGCTCAGGGCCCTGATCTGCACCCCTGAGCCCCCCATCACACAGTGGTGTGCACAGAACATGCACAGATGCTCTTGGCAATTTAAAGTCACGTTGTTTGAATGGAGTAAACACATTACTTCACTCTTTTTCTCCTTTCTTCCCTTAGCTAGGGGCAGCTCAGGGTTTTTGTTTAGCTTTGGAAAGAAAAGACGGCTCTAACCGTTCAAGGTTTTGGTCTGCTAGATAGAGATGTGTCCGTGGTGCTTCAGGACAAATGCTAGCTGATAGATAGGGCAGCAGGAGCTGTTTTAGACAAAGAGGAAAGAACAGAACAAGCCTTGAACCTAGCTGTTGGCTCTGTTTTAGGAAAAAAAAAAAAAAAAGATATTTTGAGCTCACTAACAAGGTCTGTTATCTTTAGCTTATTTAGAGGAAGGTCTGAAACAAGGGCATAACAATACAACATAAGCAGCATATACAGATCACACAGAATATGAAGGATTTTTTTGTGTGCGTGTGTGAGTATGGTTTACCTCTAATGACCCAGCTTGGTAAACCCCCACCTGAGAGATTTAAATCACACCCAATTTTCATCAGGTTCCCCTCTCCCTGTTTAGCAGACTGCTAAAAGGTGGTTCTCTCCCTCTTTCAAAACCAGCTTATTTGCACGGGGCATTCATCATACAGTGGGACAATTTATTTTGAAAGGAAATTTACCCTACTCATCAAGACGGTGAGTTTTACACAACCTGAAGTATGTAGATAGACATGGAAAAGTGAGGAATGGTTATTGTGAATCATTACCATGGCAGTTGTCCAAAGCCCTTAGGGCTTCAGCTGTTACACTGGTAGAGCAGATATAAGCTTCCTTATAAGTAATCTGCGTCGGTTACAAGAAACAACAATACACCTATGTAAGTCAGTCATGTGAAAATTAGCATCGTTTTCAGGCAATGCTTGAAATTTAGCTAGTCTGCTGTACACAATGAGAAAAAATGTAGTAAAAATACAGAGATAATGCACTATCATACAAATAATGGTGGAGACTTAGTAGAGGTTACATCAGTAATCATTTATAAACTCCAGCTGACACGTGTCTTAATAGAAAAGCCTGGGGAGGTAAAAATGGAAGTATATAACAAGAAAAAAAATCTCATTATTTCAAATACTTTCAGTTTCAATATAATCTTATTTATGTTAAGCCAATTTTTAAAGACTCCACTACATAATTACCACCACAATAAACAAGCAGTAATGATTTTCTTTCCCTGGTTTTCTGTTGGAAATAAGAATGGGAATACAGACACGTGTTCCCTTGGGTGATGTGGTTTAATCAGGTCGGTTTTCATAAGGCCTTTTTCAAACTGATCAGAATAGCCTGAAATGTGTCAGAGAAAGCTTGTTGCCTAGAATAAGCCTTTAATAATATTTCACAGCCAATTTCTTTTTGAATTAATTTGTCCTTGAGCAAAAGGACAGGGTCAATAGGACCCATGTATATGTTGGTTCTGGGTGTAGTACAAAGGAGCTATAATAGCTGCACCCATACCTGGTTGCAGTACTGAAAAACAGAGAAAGAAGACTAATGGGGAAAAAAGAGACAAAAATTAGCCAGGAGAGACAACCTCGAGGACGTAACAGAGACCACGTTCTCTTCTCTTTGGAGTACAGACTGTCTCTGTTAAAGTTCGTTGGTTTAAATCGGAGGGAGTTATTTCACATTTATGCCATTTGTAACCCCTAAACAGAATCTCACCCAGCAACTCTCTTTAAACCTTGAAAAGGTCAGACTCAGAGCTCCTTCAGCCTGTTATTAAAAGCTTCCTGCCTGGTTTTACTGTAGAGAAAGAGGCAGTGACCTTACATTTAATCACATCAAAGACTCTGTACTTTAACTTACTTAAAAGACTCCTCATGCAGGATAGCTTTATCCAAGGAGTCTTTCGCCAGACAACGTTATTTTTAAAGCAGCGTGCAAAGTATCCCTGTTGCCGCAGACTCCAGCTGCTGAGTAAGCAGTCTCTCTGCTGCCTACAGTAAGGAGACTGAGAGAGGTCTGGGAGAATCTGCGTTCAGCCAAATCTATCCCATATGCCTGTTAAAACCTAATGGAAATCAGTCGTGAGGCCCTGCAGCTGTATGGCAGCACATGTGATTTACGGCAAGGCAAAGGATTTGCGGAATCCTCCGTCTTTGGTGCTTTCATTTTTTAATGCTTCAGCCTGAGCAAAGTTAATCTTCTTAATGAAGTAAAATGGAGGAGTAATTAGCTCCTGCGCTTGTGCATATGTTTCACCAAAATGCCTCTGCTGGGCGTCTGAAATGCGCAGGACTTCCATTTTTACCTGCTGTTTGAATTTCCCTGTTTAAAAATGCAGCAGATGTAGCATGAAAAAAATGTTTCTGCTGTGAGCTGTGTGCTAAGGCTCTGATAAATGCCTTGTCACATTTGCTCTGCTTTGTACTTGGAAAGAGTCTTATTTGTTTGCTTTTATGTTTCTACAACTCTCTTTTTTTGTGTGTGTGTGTGCTGTTTCCAGGCAGGGATGGTTCCGTCAGGGATGATGGGCTCTGAGGAAAACTTTCTGTTCTACGTTTGGCTTTTCTCCACGGGGATTAGGCGGAGCTGAATGATGAATGAAAGGTCCAAAGTCTGCCTCAGAAAAGCCTCTTCCCGACCATTTCACCTCAGCTCTTACGGCTTTGCCACCTTCGCATCTGTGTGCCAGAGCCCAGCGCTGCGCACAGAATCATGTTGTCATTTATAACATACCATCAATGACAAACAGAATTTCCCCTTGATATGGCATGGGTGGTCTTGTAATTGTGGGACAGAAGGGAAAAAAATGTCAAGTTCCGGTTCTTTTCTTTTTCTTGGAAAGGTAATACTACTTAGTGGTACTACTAATCTGTTCCAATACTGTGAGACTAGATGAAAGCACCTTTGTGAAGAATGCATTGTTTACCATGCCGTCCATGGGTATCAAAGTTCAAGGTAGGGAGCAGAGCCTGGATGTGCTCAACGGCCTCCACCAGCAGAGTTTTGGATTTTAGAGAATCCCCTCTCTCAGAGGGAAGCACAGTCTTGCACATACAGACCCGTCATCAGTGTAAAACATGTAAATAAGGTTTGAGGGGAGGAAAGAGAGGCTTACTTTGCTACTCCTCTGGCTCTCCCAAGAGCAGGACTCGGCCTCCTGAGGAGCGATGCCTCGCTGGAAAGGGTGGTCACTCAGGCAGGTCTGGCACAGTGGAGGCTCGAGCTCTGAATCCCCTGGAGGTAATTGCATCACAGTGGGCCCCGGGTATTTGAGGCTGGTGTGTGGGTGCTTTTCAACGCTGACCATCGGGCTCTTAATCCACCTTCGTACCTGCCAACACAGAAAGAGGTTATGGACTCTTTGTTTTATGGCAGCAGCTGGGATGATGTGGTGGGGTTTTGGTTTCTGATGCGGATGTGAAGGCATAGATTGGAGAAAATAATCAGATAACATATGGGGTTATGGTCAGTTTTCTATATGAGAAAGTACTACAGGAAAGTGGGAGAGGGATTGTTCATCAGGGAGTGTAGTGATAGGACAAGGGCCAATGGCTTCAAGCTGAAAGAGGATAGCTTTAGATTAGACATTAGGAAGAAATTCTTCCCTGTGTGAGTGGTGAGGCCCCAGCACAGGTTGCCCAGAGAGATTGTGGAAGCCCCATCCCTGGAAGTGTTCAAGGCCAGGCTGGATGGGGCTTTAGGCAACCTGGTCTAGTGGAGGGTGTCCCAGCTCATGGCAGGGGGTTGGAACTAGATGGGCTTTGAGGTCCCTTCCAACCCAAAGCATTCTATGGTTCTATGATTCTGGTAGGCCATGTCAGGGTGAGTGTGCCAACACACAACATAGCCAGGTTCTTTATTGCTGAGAATCATTTGATGAGTTGTGCAAGCCTGCCACAATTTTATGTGCAATACAAACTTTTCGGGCTGTATAGAATTAAAATATGTGGTAGACTGCTAAAAAGAGAAAGACAACTACCCAAAGCAATTGCTCCCAGCTTAGTGAAATTTCTCCTATGGAGAGAAAGCAAACTTTTTGCAGGTATACAACTGCAATACTATAAACTTTCTGCAGTCCTTTTTCAACAGCAATCTCTCTTGTTTCATCTCTGGCTTCATATGTTATTAGTCTTTTCTGTGCCTCCTGTCACTACATTCAAGAGTCCATTTCTCATGTTGACCTGCCCCAAATTTTGACCCCAACTCCTCTAATCTGCCTTCTCCTCATCTTTGCGTGTTCCCAGCTAGCACCTGGTGCCCTACAGCAGGAAGGACACTATGAGCATAATGAGCTGTGCTCGCAGTGCACAATGTCAGCCTTGTGCACTTTGTTTGCTCTTCCTTTCACTTCTGTGATTGTCTCTTTTCTGTCATGTGAATCAAAAGTATTGGATTTTCTAACAAGGTAAGTGAGGAGCCAGAGACCTTTCTGAGCAATTTTTCCAAGTCAGTTTGTACTGTGACAGCAAAGAGACTACTGTATGAACTGTGCTGTATTTGCACTCAGTGCGATCAAATCTCTCATTTGAATGAGAAGGATAGACAGGGACATCTCAGGATACGTTTTACCAACACGGAGCTGAGGCAGCCAGAGCAGACAGCCCAGGCAGCCTCCTCTTGACACCAGGCAACCTCTTTACTCTGCGAGCTGCATCTCCCCACCATACAGGGGAGCGGGGCAGGGCTGCAGGGACTCATTCTGCGGTGCACAGCGCTCACCCCCCTCTGCTTCCGCAGAGGGAAGCCAGAAAAAGCACTTGGCCTCAGCATCGCCATGCTTCATTAGGAGATGATATTTGCCATTACAGGATGCTTTACATCAGGAAAATAAACATTTTACGTTACATTAGTCATGAGCATGATGCCAAGTGTTTGATTAACAGTGGAAGTCTATATCACGGCAACTGGTTACCAGGATCACATATGATAAACAAACAGAGTGAAACGTGTCTAACCAGCCTTCTGCTGGTGACTCCTCTGTGAGTGATACACCCGCAACTGCCCTGCTGTGCTGACCTGCTGGAAATCTCAAGGTTAGGAAAATTTCTCTTTCCTTCCTATGGAAACCAAGAAAATAAATTACCTTCTGTGGGCAAATGAGCCACTTCCCATTTGCATATTTTAGTAACATGATATTAGCCCCTACTTCCATGCTCTGGAGCATCCCTACAATGTCTGCCCCCCTTCTGCTCACTGTAGCTCTCGGATTCCATAGCTGGCAGGTGCCATGTCTGCATCCTTTTGTAATAAATTTTGCAGAATTGAAACCCAAGTGCTTAAGGTCCCGCGGAATATTTTTTCTAGGATGTTAAAACCAGTGTGGGTTTTTTCTTGAATTTATCTGTTTTTACAATTCCTAAATTTCTTACTAGTGCAGAGAGATTGTTGGCTCAGCATTTGCCTTATCCAGACTTCTTGAGCTTCAGGTTGGTGGGTTGAATTTGTAGGGAGAGGGGTTATTTTCTTCAGATTTCATTTCAATAAACTTATTTTGAAACTGATCTTTTGACTCTGGCAGATTTTAAACACATTTTCTTTTGCCAAGTATAATTGCTTCTATGATTGTTAAGCACATCATTAAATATATTACTTTTCCCAAGTAAATTCATGGTTGTGTGTCTTGATGTGACTCCAGAACTTGGTATGTTGAAAAGAATAATTATATTCCTGGTCAAAAATCCATGCTTGATTTTCCATTCCAGTTTTATTACAGGAAGCATACAATCTATTCAATGTGATTATGAGTAAATGTTCATTTTGTCCTTTTTATGTTAGGCCTGGTGATCAGTTAAGTGTTTTCTGACCACGTTCTCCCTTTTTTTCTTTGATGTCCTGCATCTTCAGTCATATCATTGTGGGTGCACACAGGGCCCAAAATTGTACATGAAAGAAGAACAAAACTGACAGCAGGGAAGGGTCTGGGATACAATCAGCTGCAGGTTTAGTTTTTCTTAAAAATTGAAGGGACATGGCCAAGTCTTTCACTCGAGACTTTTCAGTTGCATACAGCACAAGCTCAGACAGGAGTTCAAATGCAAATCTGGGTTTGAGGCTTCATTAAGGCCCAATGATTTCAAATTCGGGGCATTTGCAGTGACACAGTTAATTAATAATTTCTAGTGTAGAATAATTTCTACATTAATAATTGCAGCCCTGAGGAGAAAGACTTGGGGCTGCTGGTAGATGACAAACTCAACTTGAGCCAGCAGTGTGCACTAGCAGCTCAGAAGGCCAACCTGGTCCTGGGCTGCATCAAAAGCAGTGTGACCAGCAGGCTGAGGGAGGTGATTCTCCCCCTCTACTCTGCTCTCATGAGACCTCACCTGGATTACTGCATCCAGCTCTGGGGTCCCCAGTACAAGATAAATATGGACCTGTTAGAGCAAGTCCAGAGGAGGGCTACAAAGATGATCAGGGGCTGGAGCACCTCTCCTATGAAGACAGGCTGAGAGAGTCGGGCTTGTTCAGCCTGGAGAAGAGAAGGCTCTGGGGACACCTAATTATGGCCTATCAATACCTAAAGGGGTCCTACAGGAATGTGGGAGAGGGACTGTTCATCAGGGAGTGCAGTGGTAGGACAAGGGGCAATGGCGTCAAGCTGAAAGACAGTAGGTTTAGGTTAGATGTCAGGAATAAATTCTTTACTGTGAGGGTGGTGACGCCCTGGCACAGGCTGCCTAGAGAGGTTGTGGCTGCCCTGTCCCTGGAAGTGTTCAAGGCCAGGCTGGATGGGGCTTTGGGCAACCTGGTCTAGTGGAGGGTGTCCCTGTCCATGGCAGGGGTTTGGAACTATGTGGTCTCTGTGGTCCCTTCCAACCCAAAGCATTCTATGATTCTATAATTCCAGTCTAGAGTAATTTCACCTATGCCTGTGTATTAAGAAGCATTCAAAATGTGACATGGGTACTCCTGATGCAGCAAAATCTATCAGTATCAAATGATATTGTGGTTGTACATTTTAATGGCTATGAAACATACAGCAGCATAATGATCATAAATTTAAAATTAAGCACAGGTGCTTTAACTTGTGTGAATGTTACTTGTGACAGAATGTGACAGGGTATGCATGCATTTGAGTGTCAGTGGCATCTTCTGGCTCTGATGTCAGCAAGTGGTCCCTGAGTACAGGGTGAGTCCTAAACAGTTTTTCTTACTATTGTTTATTCCAGGCTGAATCTTGGTTCTAACTTAGGTACATGCATTTTTCTCTGAGTGACTTTTTGCTGCTTAAAGATGTTGGATTAATCTTTGGTTTTCACATGATTGACCCATATCATTTATTCATTACAGCCTGTACTGAAGAGATGGAAGTGTGATTATGAGCACTGATCTGCTCATATTGTTGTTCTGTTTAATGCAACTGTGCTTTGGGGAAACTTAGGTTGGAAAAATTCAGGAGCATCTGGCTTTGAGATCGAATGGGCTAGCAGCCTAGCAGGTTTTTTGTTGTTTTTTTTGGGTTTTCTTTTAATGTTTGTAACCAGTTCAAATAGGTTAGCACACGCACAGTTCAGATGCACTGTCAGGGAAAAGGTTTCAAACAATTCTAGTTTTCCTTTGTTGGATCTGGCAAAGTTCAGGTTCATATACATCCAGCTACGTCTGCTCAGTCCAGGATGCCATGCTGACTCAGCAAAACACAGATGGCATTTCAATAAACTTAACTGAGTCACTCTGAAAAGCAACATATAACGTACAAACATCAATAGAAACCCGAGACCTGCACAGCGAAGCCCAGGGAAGTTGTTTTTCGTCTTTTTGAAGTCTTAGCCTCTGACCGAGGCGCCAAGCCAGGGCTCTGCGCCACCTGCCCTCACGCCCAGGCCTGCCCGGCAGCCGCTCGTGGGGAGCCGAGCTGGGGTTCCCGCTTCCCTGGGTGCTACGTCGAGAAACGAACTTTCCTACATGGATGTGTTAATGCCCGCTGGTCCAAGCACGAATTAGGTAAATACACAGTCAACGCTTGTGTAGACAGCTTCGTTCTGAATAAGATGAGCTGAATTCATGGTGTGGCAGTTTGCTTCCTTTATCTAAGTTAAAATTTCAGTTTTCAGTCTGAAGGTCCACGAGGACTTTAATGACATTTAACTCATCTCCTCTAATTTCACATCTTCAACAAATTCTGGCTTATGTCCCTCAGGATCCCTCTGCAGACTAACCCTACGTTTGTCTTTTGCAATTCATAGATAATGCAGAGTAACACGCACAGAAGACTCGTAATTGTTACCAATACCCTGAGTGGAAAATGAAATGATTCACCGCTGACTTTCAACAAGTATCTCGTATCCAAAAACACTGAAAATATTGATTTGAAACTGGAAGTATGAATTGGCAGCACCTTCATAACAGCAAGGCCAAGAACAGACTTCTGAAGAAAAACAACTTCCCTGGGCTTTGCTATGTAGGTCTCGGGTTTCTATTGACGTTTGTAGATTACATATTATTTTTCAGAGTGACTCAGTTAAGTTTATTGAAATGCTATGTGTATATATTAGTCATTGAAGTGCAAGTGTACACTATAGGTTTTTGTCTAGCGTTAACCTTAATAGACTTCAAAGATTTTTGCATCTTTAATATTTACATTTACACTAAAAGAACGCCTTAGATCTACATCTCTGTTTGACTTGGGCTATCTTAAATGTCACTAAAGATTTCAAAGTTCAAAGCTTAACAATTTCTTTTGAATTCCCTTTTACTAATAAAACTCCCACACTAATTTGTACCAGAAAAAAAACCATAAAGAAAAAAGGTAAAAGAGTTTGAAGGAATTTCTCACAATTTTGTCCCTGACAAAGACAAATTATCAAGGAGCAGATGATAGTTTGCTATTTAGGGCATTGCACAGTCCTCAAATACCATAGTGCTAGGTGCATCATTTTTCAAGGTGATGTAAGGAGCATTTGATTATCCAAGTACATTATTTTTTTATTCTTAGCATAATATCCATCTGACAGTAAATACACTGTAGCCTGCTCCTAGCTGCAGGAAGCAATTCTGTTCTGAACTGCTTATAAAGATTTCCTTACTTTCACTTCCAAAGCAAGGCTCTTTAAACTCCCCAGGCAAATTCATCCCCCATTAGAGACTATAAGCAGCTGACTACAGGTGTATCTGAAATAGTGCAAATAGGACTGAGCAGAACAGAAAGCGGTCCCCGTTTCTCCTGCCCCATTGCACCTTTAGTTTCTTTATACCTTTGTCTCATCTAGAACTCAGGTCTGCTAGAAATTGCTTCTACTACACGTGTGTTGTGGAGCGCCCAACAGTTTCTGGTTAAGCTACAAGTGTATAGAGGAGAGTCACTGTTCCCACACCAGGTCTGTGAAGGTGCAATCTCACAGTGCAGATGGACATGAGTGCTTTGCTGGGGGTGTAAGCTGAGCAGCTGCCAGTCAGCCGTAGTGCAGTCGCTGCACATCAGCATCCTGCCTCACTCAGGGCTGGTGTCTCTTGCTGCTTTCTAAGGCTGGGCATGAGGTTTGTCAAATATTGCCTTGTTGCTATTAGTTAGAAGCTGATTCAGAATATTTCAGGGAACTCTTCCGAGTTTGATAGGAGAGTTCAGAATCACAGAATCACAGAATCGTAGGGGTTGGAAGGGATGTCAAGAGATCATCAAGTCCAACCCCCCTGCCAAAGCAGGTTCCCTAGGACAGGTCGCACAGGGAGGCATCCAGACGGGTCTTGAATATCTCCAGAGAAGGGGACTCCACAACCCCCCTGGGCAGCCTGTCCCAGGGCTCTGTCACCCTCACTGAAAAAGTTGTTCCGCATGTTGGTGCGGAACTTCCTGTGCTCCAGCTTGTGGCCATTGCCCCTTGTCCTGTCTCCACAGACCACTGAGAAGAGGCTGTCCATTTCCCCCTGTGTCCCACACTTGAGATATTTATAAATATTAATAAGATCCCCTCTCAGTCTTCTCAAGGCTGAACAGCCCCAGTTCATTCAGCCTTTCCTTGCAGGAGAGATGCTCCAGGCCTTTAATCATTTTTGTAGCTCTTTGCTGGACCCTTTCCAGGAGATCCCTGTCTTTTTTATACCAGGGAGCCCAGAACTGGACACAACACTCCAGGTGGGGTCTGACCAGGGCAGAGTAGAGAGGGAGGATCATGACCTGCTGGCCATGCTCCTTCTGATGCACTCCAGGAGCCCATTGGCCCTCTTAGTCACCAGGGCACACTGCTGGCTCATAGCCAACCTGTCATCCACCAAAGAAGTGTTGTACACCCTTCTAGTATATAGGCATCTATCTCTAATCCTAAACTAAATTGAAATGTGACTGCTATTAGAGAATACTTTTAAATTAGCCTTTTCCCAAACATGGCCTATAATATTGCTGAAAGGTGCAAAAGTTGTTTTTTTTTAAAAGGGTCTTTATTTTCTGGCTCTTGTTGGCTCTAGTTTCTTTGCTTACTTTACTTTCTAAAAACATGATATCCAACAGTGATAATCACTCAGACTAGAAAATTGCCAGATGTGATTAAATGAGATTTGCCAAGTTCCAGGGTTTTTTTCCACTCCTGGCTATTCCTCTTATGTAATAGCAAACAGATACGGCTTTTAATTTCATATGGCTCAGTTGTCAATAGCATCAGTCGACTCAGCACATTTTATACTTTAATCAGGTATTCATAAGCCAGTCCCCATCACTGTAATCATGAGAGTATTTTCCATGAGAGAAACACCAGCCTGTTCTCTGGGGCTGCTACTGACGCAGATGTGGCTTTTGCTGGAGGGAAGGAGGCACCAACTACACCAGTGGCATTCTTGGGGTGTCCATCCTGGCCTTGGAGACTCTGCAAAGCCCAGTCCTTCTCAGGACACTGAGAAGCTTGTTCGCTGGCTTCCCAGCTGAAGATTTGACTCATAAGTGTGCTGAATACACTGGAATAGAAAAGGCACCTTCTGCAGCAACCTCACATTTTGCAGGATTAGGCTCTTTGTGGATGTGAGGGTCACTTTACTCCACTAAGTCCCAAGGCCTCATGCAGACTACTGGCTTTGGTAGAATTTAGCAATGTAGTATGAAGATATGCATTCTGGAGCAGCAAATATTTATGTGAAAGGAGAGCATAAGGTTGTAGACATTTGATAGGCTGTTAGATATCTAAAACTGCAAACATTTGCTGAAGACTGAGGGTAAACCGAATGCTGCAATGGCCTAAGGGAATGTGGAAATCTGCTCGGAGGTCCAGTGTTACCAACCTGTTCTCAGGGAAACATCACACCCACAGTGCAACAGTATCGAATTCAATCTGATGGCCTTTGCAATCATAAGTACTATACGGTAGTGTTTTCTTCCTCTGAAACTCTGGGCAGGTTTTTTCCTGTTTTCGTGGGGGACTGGAACAGACCACTCTGTGCGCTGGAAGTCTTCTGTACTTAAATTTCCGTTCTTCCTGAATGTTGCTGTTTGCATCAGTTCGTGGGTTTTTATGGCTCTCAGTCAGCTCCTACTTACTCTACACGTTGCATTGGAAAGTCTCTGGATATTCATTTCCCTACCAGACAGTATCAAATGCTGCGGCAGTGATCTGGGTCAGTGTATGTGTGCGTGTGTTTTAGTTCTGCCTCCCGGTGTACTGTTCTCCTTCTCCAATTGCACTTCATCTGATCCCTTCTTTCCTTTTCCTGGCGCTATCTAATTGTACCGCGGACCAGGATTTGAATTTTCATCCATTATGTAAAGCCTAGGTGGACACAGAGCCCTAGGTGTCCCCCAAAGCCCTGAGTGCGACTGTCAGGAAAGCCATTTAAATTACAATTAGGGAGATTACGGAATGAAAAGCTCCACTGTTCAAACTGTATACAGTCATCTACTTAAATGGAAAGTGGTAAATGAGAGGCAGGCTGATTAATGCCCGGACTGAGATACATCACTACTCTCTAACTGGCTTCGACATTTAATTTGTCATGTCCAATGGGAAACCGCAGCACAGCAAAAGAATCAGTTTGTCAAATACCTCAAGCTCTTTTTTTCCCCTCCAGAACGCTGAGACACATCACTTTGTTGATTAATAATCACATTTTATTTTAAAAAGGAGAGTGAAGGGCAGCTAACTGCACAGTCATCATTTGCAATCTCCCTGCGAGCCGAGGAGCTGCTCGCTGAGAAGCAGGCTGAGGCCAAGCAACAGAGCACATTGTTTCCACTCAGCCCTGGATGCACATGGCCTGGATTCATGGAGAGTTCAGCCCTCCAAGTGTGCCAGGAGAAAGGCTGCCTGCATGTGAGGAACATCCAGAGAGGGACAAGTAAGGCACAGCTTGGGGTGGAGTGGTGCAGGGAACAATATCCTTTACAGGAGCCCCAGCACACTTTGGTCATGGGCACCGGCTATTGCAAGACAGAGGAATGTAACTCTGGTGTGACACGCCTCCTGCAAGCCCCAGGGACAGTCCTCTGGGGTTGGGTTCCTTCTCCCATCCTTTTCCTTTGCTGTTGTCACAAGTTCTTTACCAAATCTTTGTGGAGAGCTTCCACCTTTGTGGCTGCCTGCAGGTGTGATTTTAATAAGTATCACAAAGAAGAACCAAAAGATATGGGCAATGGTCTTAACTCAATGGCTTTCATGGTCTTCCTGGCATCCCAGGCAATTGCTGGAACCACAAGGCTGGATTAGAAGATTGACCTATCCTAGTTCTTGGTGGTGTTTTTATTTGGAATGTGTAATAACCTTCTACCATCTCCATCTGCCTCCAGCCAGATGGATTTATGCTGTACAGCCACTGGCCAGCTGATCTGGTGTACATGTCCATCACTCCACCAAGCTCAGTTCCCCTTCAGTTCCCCACAGTTTCCCCCCCAGCATGTCTCCAGGTTTCCTCCCCAAAAAAATCAGTGCTGCACAGGGAGGAGAACACAGAGGTCCCAGCATGACGGGGTTGGGGCACACACCTGAGTTTGTGGGTTGTCCAGACACAGGTGTGTGCGCACACACATGCACACACATACACGTCTGCATACACACTCACCCCCACATGTATTTAGGCACACCAAAGCATTTCACTTGCCATAACAACATCTGGCAGAAATCAAACATATCTAAGAGGAAACGTAGTAAACGTTTCTATATTTGTTGTTGTCATCAGTTGCACTGTTAAGACTTGAAGTAAATAAGAGGGATTTTTATGATTTTAAGTGTGAACGATATATCTCCAGGCCACAGCAGCAACTCAGCAAAGGCAAGATTCTTAAAAGGCATGTGACTGCAGCCAGGCAGCAATTCCAAAAGATGATGGGTACCAAAATGACTTGAGAAATTGGAGATCCTATAAGGATGGGTTTAAATATTCCTGCTGAATAAATTGCATCCATTTAAGTCAAGGCATGATAGAGCAGCAGGAACTTAGTCACGTAATGTAAATAATGAGTATTAATGAGCACACAGACAACTGCCCCTCTAATTTTCCTGTCCCAGTCGATGGGAAAGATCTTGCCAACTCCAGTGGTGCAGGAGAAAGTGTGTAAAACCCACATAACAAATTGATACATAAATTAGCTTTTGCTGTGCCCTCATATTGACTGGCTGATTTGTTTGAAATTTGGCACAAGAAAATCCAAACAACTGAACAGGCACCACTTAAGTTTTTCCTCTCTTCCTTCCTCCCATGTTGTCCTTGATAACAATTGTTAGCCTCATGGGATTCTTTTCTCTGTGAATAAATAAATAACTGATGTGTTGGAATCAGGTAGGAGCTCTTGGATCAATTGTAAGCACTGATGGTACTTGTTTCTACAGGGGACGAGAAAATAGATTCATTGTCCGTGCTGGTGTATAAACACCCTCTCTCTGCGTATTATGTCAAAGAGGAAAACAAAACAAAATGGGGTTTATTGTGTATGTGCAAGCCTAATCTTTCCAGGCTACCAAGTTAAAAATGCTTTTCATCTAGATCAAATAAAAAACAGCATGAACAATACAACCTCAAATCCTATCCAAACAGTCTGAGGCTGCTCACTTGTACCTTCTCTTCTCTGTTCTCTATTTTATGTGAGCAAAGCTAATTGTCAGTAAACGTAGGCAACGTTTATGTTGCTCTGATAAACACCACATCCCACATCTTTTAGTCAAAGCCTCAAAGCAGTCTGCAGGGTACTGTGAGCATCTGAGCTAGACACAGGAGCCAGGGAATGCATGTTTGGATGCGATGGGCTGCAAAGGTAGCTGAATGAAAAAGAGCCCAAGCAAAACAAAGACATCTCGCTGTACTTTTCCTCCCTTCCAGTTTTATGATGCAATAATTATTTTGCATCCTTCATTAGGCTGGGCTGAAATATCAGAGCATTATAAAGCTTAACTGCAGTACAAGAGTAATGGCTGCAGTGGCAGAACACAATGGAGGGCTGGATACAGCACCAAGTCCCATTCAGTAGTCATCCTTAGCTATTCAAAGGCTTCATACTGTTTGGAAGAGTGAAGCACACTTTGTGTGGAATGAAATTAATAATTTCCCTAGCCCTCATCTGAGTCTGATACTGCACTTCACTAATTTTTTGGTTTGGCAACAGACAAACCTTGTAATTTGTTATGTAATAGTGCATACCATCCTAAATTTCCATAGATCTTTGAGGTAGTTAGGACCATTAGATGAGCTGATTTAGGCTGTCCAGTCCTTCTGGACCTGCGAGATATACATGCCAAAACATTCACAGAGCTGTGAGACAGACCATAGACCTCAGAAAGCTACAATATTCCTGGACCTGCTCCAGGTGATACATAACAGTGTTTCTTCACAGATCAGGTCCTTTGCAAGCTGAGGCTGGGCTGGGACCTGTCCACAGAGAATTTGGCAGCCCATGTGGACTCACCTGCAGTGTGTCACAGCAGTGCCATGGGGGGTACTGGCACAGCCCCAATCAGGACCCCCACCTGAGCACTCAGGAATTCTGGGGTAGTCTCCTCACCTCATCAGAAACCTCTGGGTAGCACAGACAAGGGATATGCCTTTGTGAGTCAAAGGAGAATTGTTTGCTCAAAGGCACATCTTCCAGCAAAACATCCACCGTTTCTCTTTGTAGCCTTTTCTAGTGGCCAATTTGCCTCTCCTGTTGAGCTGCTAAGAATACTGTTTGAGGAGAAACAGAAAGTCCCAGTCACTCAAATGAGCCATTTTTAAATGGCATTGTAGCTGAGATGCTGTGCATAGCAGCGTGTGAGGCACTGATACATTTCAATCAGGATTAAAAAAAAAATTTTATTCTGAGCCACACAAGAACTTATGTCTTAAACCAACATCTTCAGTGGGGATTTAATCTAGGAGAAGGTTTTATAACTCAAGTGTTATGACAAATTAATCCATCGCCATATGTGACCAATTCTTTTAGGATCTTTCATTGATTTTTCATCTTAATTTTTCCCAGCAAGGATGATAAAAATGTACTTATGGGGAGTGGCACCACTTGATATATATTCTGTCACTACAGGAAAGCATATGGTCCTGAATAATTTGAAAAGAAAACATACATCTTCCTCTAGTAATTGCACAGAGTGAAAGTAAAACTCTTTATTACAAGTCTCTTATGAAGTTAACATTTGTGGTTAATGACTCAAATCTTTAAATCTTTCTGTGCATGATATTCTTTTCAGATATGTAATGAAATCTAGTTCAGTCTGAAAGGTGGACCTAACATTTACGGCATTTCCTGTTCTCAAAACCACAAGAAACATTTCTTTACAGTCCCTTGAGGAGAAAACTGTTATTTTCTAGTTAGATTTTTTTTTTATTTTTTACCAAGCTTCCCCTTGTTCTGTGGAGATGCCTCATAGGTCTCTCGAAGCCTAGGAATAGGTCTTAGGGTCCTCCTCAGAGAGTGGGAAAATGATTCAATGCTTCAAAAATAAAACAGCAAGCAGAAGATGAACTAACAAATGTGAAATCCCATCCCATTGCAATTTCATCACCTATAAAACTGCAGCTGTTTCAATTTGTGAAACCAAGCAATTTCTCCTACACCTGTCAAACCTGCCTGGCATTTCAATAAATTGTTCCATGTGTTGGTTTTGCTCATGTTTTAACATAGCTTGAGAAATATGGTCTTAAAAAGGGCTAAGTACAGACAAAACATAGAGTTAATCAGAGTAAAGCCACATATTCAAACTGCCAGTCATAAACAGTCATTCACATGTATGGAAGTTCATTGGTGAAAAATGCAGCAACAGATGCAAACCAGACACACTTAAGAAGTATGAAACAAGGCAGGCTTTCTTTCTGCCCTTTGCAATATTTCCCTTCCTAGCTGAGTATTTTTTCGGGGGTGCACTCACACACAAGCAATATATTGCCCAGAACCCTTTATTCCTCATGGTCTTCACTTTCTTATAAGGCAATGGCAATAAAGATCGTTGTTTTAGAAATACAAGCTGAAGTGTGAGTCACCAATGCTGATTTATCAGCTTGAGGGCTGGAGTGTCCCACACGTGAAGGTTGTTGCTTTGGGGAACCAGCTTGGTTTGAGACTCTTATTGCACATGCTTGGTTGTGTGTGGGTTTTCTTTTCCCTAATTCTTACAAATAAAAATAATCTGAAGTCATTTCAGGTAAAAGCCATCGGAAGCTAATGCATTTTTCCTCTGTGCAAGCCAACATTTTTTGAGGGATCGAGGCTGATCTGGTTAAACAATAGCTATGACGTCAGAGAAAAGTATCTACTGTTGAAAACACCCTGCAGGTAGAATGTTCTACATGGTTTCAGCTTGGCATATAAATCCTTTTACAGGGCTCCTACTCACCAGTGCAAATTGCTGTGTAAAAGACTAAGTGAAATAAAGAGGAGACACCTCTTTGCTTAAAAAATTACCTTCGCTTAAAGCAAACAGAAATTGAAGAAGGGAAGTAGAAGGAGGAAATGCCTGGGACAGACAAGTGCAGCCAGGTTTTTAAATGGGCTGAATAGTTTTTCTAGTAATGTGACCTTGAAACAAGGGAATCAGACCACAGCCTAATGCCATGGACTTGGCCAGTCACTCTTTCGCTAAACACAACATTTTCAAAAGGAGCAAATGCTCCAAACTCTTGGCTTCTTATGAGTCCCCGTGATTCACTCCACTCACTGACAGTGTGGAGAGCCTGGGCAAGTGGCCAGGGGACAGTCAAGGAGACTGCATTTTAGATGGCATACATACACTGGAGAAGCACAACACGGGTGTCTGTATCTCATAATAACACACAGGTCTGCAAAGATATTTGGGTGCAGAAGCTGCTGGGGTTCTCCAAAACTCAAATAAGTTCCTCCAAGGGCTTCATAAAGCATGGTGCTAGGCTGGACTCTCCAGCAGCTTGCAATGGAGAAGAAGATCTCTCTTCCTTCATCTCTGTATGGGCCTATTCAGTGCACAGGCTACTAAATGGGAAAGGTCCAGGTGAGTTAGGCCTTGGAGAGAAAAAACGGATGAGTACAATGAACAGAACGAATTTGGTGAAAAGAAGATTTATTTACACATTTAACTTCTGGAAGAGTGCCAGGATGCTTGGAATTAGACAGAAAGAACCTCATCAGGCTTTTCTCATATCTAATTACAGCTCTCCCAGGCTTAGTATACACTGAATAATTGGGGGATGGAATGAACGATCGCATAGTAGCTCCGACCTTTTTTCCCTTCAGCATTTCTTAATTACTCTTAAATAGAGAAGGAGTTTATTTAGTCCAGGCAAGACATCCCAGAGCAGTCACCTTTGCTCCTTCAGCACTGTGCTCAGAAATGCAGCACAGAAGAGGAGCCATAAAAAATAAAACCACTTTTGAATCTGAAATGAGACCTGTTACTCTCACAGGGGGCTGGTGGAGGGTGTTTGCATGCAAACTGTGGGCTTAGGAAGAAGTGGGCACTAACGTTTGCTTCTGACAACATGAATCAACTCTCACAATCCCCTTATCAAGAACATAGATCTCCTGTTTCCTGCAAGAGCGTTGTAACTCCTGGTATTAGGCACTTGGGAGACACTGTCAAACTGAAAAGCAGGAGCTAAAAGAGAAGTGTCAGGGCCTGGGTAATGAATGGAGACTCTAAGTCCTCTCCTGAGGACAGTGTTGCTTCTTGCCTGTCCATCTCTCTAAGGGGCTTGGTGGTATCAGAGGCCTTGAGCTAAGAGATTATACTATCTGACATACTCCATGAAATATTATGCCTAAAACAAACATTAAAAATACAATTTTAAGAGGTGCTTATGCGTCTCTTTTTCTTTTAGTCAGGCAATGACATAGCACAGAACGTAACTGTCCATGGCATCTTGTGTGGGAATATGGGCTTGTTAAGTAAAAATAGAGGTTCAGTATAGAAATGCTTATGGTGTGGCATCAAAATTCACCGTGTTTCATGGGGCAGAAAGATAAGAAGTGATGGTAAAGCAGTATATGCCTATACATATATACACGTACACTATGTTAATGTGCATGCATATATAACTTTAGGTCTAGATTTGAGCCCCTTTGAAAAATTCAATGAGATATTTTTTTGTCTGGAAATACTTGTGTCTACACCACATCTTGCAGACCTATTCCTGGTCTCTCATATACTTTGACTGCACTGCAGGTCAGTGCATGAGGATTTATAAGGGATCTGTCCTCTTTTAAAAATGACACCTACACAAATTCCACTTTTACTCAATGACTGTTCTAAAGTGGAGAAAACTCTTGGCCAAGGATAGATGGAGGAGCCAGTACCTTGCATTCTCTATACACACTTAGGCAAGCGATGGCCAGAGATGTTGTACTGAACATCACGTCAATGTAGG
Organism: Porphyrio hochstetteri; assembly: GCA_020800305.1. NCBI lineage: Eukaryota > Metazoa > Chordata > Aves > Gruiformes > Rallidae > Porphyrio > Porphyrio hochstetteri. The sequence goes on along the minus strand of CM036907.1, from coordinate 63,817,160 downwards.
CAAGGACTTGGTTGCAGGGATACCAGGAAGAGGAGACATCCAGCTATTGCCCCATGTCCAGTACAGCAGGAGGGTCTTTTCTGCCCTACCACAGAGGTGTGTTCAGCAAAATCCATTTGTTTGAGGAAACTGGTTGATGGATTTGAAACAGAGCCAGAAAGAATGAACCAGGACAGGAATAATGAACTCAACAGAGAAGTGGCTGTGGAAATGTAAGATGTGGATGGATCAAAAGCCCTGGTTTTACAGAGACAGTAAGAATATTTGCACTGAGGTTTTTTAATCTGAAAAACCCAAGTCTTTAAAGCAGTACAAATAATGCTGGCCCAATCACATGCCCACTGTGTCTTAATCAATGTGGAAGTGAGTACAGTTACTCCATGTCAGATCTGGTGAGCCTGGTGACCAATCAAAACCTCTGGTTGAAGGTTGAATCTTTAGGATGCACATCCACAGAGCTGCTGAGCATTTATCTATTTTTTTGAGAGTTCAAGATCAGCCCTGACCAGTAGTCCAAAATAAAAAGGCTTGGTTAATAATTAACTTTGTCTGTCAGTTTCCTAGATGAACAAGAAATCAGGCTGAATCAGTGATACCACTGCAGAAAGGCACAGGGTGTCTATGGAACAAAAGAGATGACAACATGAAAGCAGGATGCAAACTGAACACTCAGCTTGGGTGCACAGTGGATGTGCTTTTCATCACACCTTCAGTCTGTTGGCATGGGAAGAAAAACAACCATGATACTGAGCTAAAGACTGCTTTGTTTTTGGGCCCTGTGGTTGAGTATGAGCTGAAATACCTGAACAGATTTCTGAAGGTACTTCTGGCAGACAGATTTGATAGTGCCTGTTGCTTCCCTCTGCTCCACATGTGCTCTGAAGTAGTTGGTACCTTTAAATAATTCTGTGTCACAGCTGAGCTTGCTCACCAAAGCTAGTTCAGACCTCGGCATTTTAGACCCTTAAACAGACATGTCTTGCTCTTTTCCCAGTTGCTATAACAGAGGGTGAGATGCTGGTTTCACAACAGGCAACAAGTTTTATGTAATTTGTGATAGAATTAAGGATTGTGAGGTGAGTTTAAAAAATAGATAGAAAAACATTTTACCTTTTCTTCTTGATCCCAGTAAATGGGTGATAATCCTAAGTATCTGAATAGAAGATAAAGATCCTGAGAATCTGATAAATTTTTGTTGATTTCACTTAACATTTTTCATAGAACCATACAGAATCAAAAACTGGTTTGGGTTGGAAGGGACCGCAGAGACCATCTAGTTCCAACCCCATGCCATGGGCAGGGACACACTCCACTAGACCAGGTTGCCCAAAGCCCCATCCAGCCTGGCCTTGAACACTGCCAGGGAGGGGGCAGACACAGCTTCTCTGGGCAGCCTGTGCCAGGGTCTCACCACCCTCACAGTAAAGAATTTATTCCTGACATCTAACCTAAACCTACCCTCTTTCAGTTTAAAGTCATCACCCCTTGTCTCATCACTCCATGCCTTTGCAACCAGTCACTGCACAGCTTTCCTGTAACCCCTTTTAGGTATTGAAAGGCTGCATTAAGGTCTCCCAGGAGTTTTCTCTTCCACAAGCTGAAGAATCATGAGAGCAGAGTAGAGGGAAAGAATCACCTCCTTTGACCTGCTGGCCACACTATTCTTGATGCAGTTCAGGACACGTTTGGCCTTCTGGGCTGCAAGTGCACATTGCCGACATATTGAACTTCCCATCCACCAACACCCCCAGGCCTTGTTGGAGTAAACATATAACCTTGCACATCATGGAGATACTACTTTATTTAAGGGGTAGAGACGACATTTTGAGCACTGTGCTCTGAATTATTATCACCGCAATTGCATTTATTATTAAAATAGTCTATATAACCTTTAATTTCAGGGATTCTTACAGGGGAACAATAGAAAGCAATTCTACAAGAATTCAAACAAGAAATGAATCACAGTTTGTAATCATTAGCTGCAGGTTGTAAGTTCCTAATACTGGGCATTCTCCCAACAACATAGCTTAAACAGCAGCGTAACCGTTAACTTTATTATAGGTTTTTATATCACAGGCTGTCCTCCTCCAACATTACTTTCCATTATCTTCTCTTCAGATGCCTTTTCTTATAGCTCTTTGCGTCACAGCCTAGCAGTTAGTCAGAGAGGTTTTACATAGAGGATTCCCACAGTGATTTTGTCCCCATAGCATACAACTTTAGCCCAGTGCACCAACCAGAAAAATCAATGTTACAATGGCTGTTCTCTTAAGGAACACTCCTTTAACTTGACTTCTTTGGAATGAGGCATCTGAAGTTTTGCATGAATCAGAGTGTGTCAAACAATGACAATGTGCTTCAAATTGTGCTTCCATTTTAAAGCAGGAAATAAATTATCATGAATCAAATTATGGCCTATTTATAGTTAAGCTGTTAAAGTTTCACAGTCATTCATTTGATAAATGCAGGGATCCTTTAGGAAAAAAAAGAGACACTGATATAACCATATATTTTGTCACTAATCTGTAATTGCTTAAAATGGAAAGAATTTAAAGTCATTTTAGTGACCTATACTTGGGTGAAAATTTTTGCAATACATATACAACTTTTATGGCTGACCTGCAGTTCAAGCATTTGGCTTAATAACCTTTTTTATTTATTTCTGCTGTACACTTGAAGACCTTTAACTGCCCCAGTGAGAAACACACATAAGAACTGACTGAAGCAAGACATTCTAGCAAATTTCTAATAAAACCAGATCAGGAAATAAAATAAAAGTTATCTTTCCCATCTGCTGTTGCAAAAACCACCAATTTTTTTGCAGTCAGTCATATAAAAACTATTTTCTATAGCAACAACAGCCAGTGATTTTCACTATATTATTTGTGTTCATGAAACCTCAACTGAGATTTGAACCTAACTTCTTTAGGTGGTATAGAAAGTCAGCCTCTCTTTCTCAGCCCCAAAGAGTTTGCAATCTTGACAGCTGGCCAAAGGATGCCTGTTAGGATAGTTGAGGTGGCTTCCCAGCGTCAGATACTACAACAGAGGCAGAGTTGGAATGCAACATCTGTTCTCCTGAGTACTCCTTTAGGACCCAGTATTGGTGCAATGTAGTCCCCTAAAAATACCACTTGAAAAGGTCTCAGCCACCTGGGATGCTAGAAGGGTGCTGTTGTGGGTAAGAGAGAGTGAAGCGTTTCCATAACTTGGACCCTGGGACATGTTCCAGCCCTGTATCAACTCTAGGCAGTTGGCAGTGAGGCAGTGGATATGGGGTTCCCCCTCTACCTTTTAAGAGTTGACTTTGAATGCTTTGAGGAAAGCCCTGATGTATAATACCTAACCATACATAATCCTCCAGATCTTTTCAGAAGACAACTCTACCCCCACTGCATGCTTTGTACAGTGTATGAGTATATATGGCCCTGAAAAGCGCAAGCAAGTAGGTTGTTGGCATCTGAACGAGTGGCCTCTTGGCTACTGAGCTCCAGCATCTCTGACTGCGTGCATGGCTCCTCCTTCAGTGGAGATGGAAAGTAAAACAGGTTACTGCTGGTGGTGGTGCACCTGAAATGAATGTCTGTCCATACCTACAGTAAAAAGAGGCACCCTCCTGCCTTGTGCACAGCTCACCATTCAGGAAGTTGCCTGTGGGAGACACAAGAGCAGTTCGATAAGTACCAGATAAGGAGCATGGTGGGCTCCAGTCTCAGGCTGTCAACTCCAGCCGCTTCCCGATGTGTTGTGGTATGGGAAAAGACTTTGGCGATGCTGGAAAACACTGGATACCAACATAGCCCTTGGCACGCTTGACCTTGTAGGGCAGGCAGGACCTCTATTTGTCATGCTTTTTTTCTTCAGAAATTTCTTAGTGAGCTGAGTGGACTGGAAATAAGAACTTCTCAGAGTATCTTCTGGTGTTGCTGTCATGTGAGCAAGACTGTATCAGGGACTTCTGACCATTTGGGAAAGAAATAATAAAAAACTGGTGCCTGTGTCATTAAGCTGTTGAAAACTCCTGAATAACTTCCAGACATAGCAAACCCTTGCAGATGTTTGCTGCTGCTGTTTCAAGAAAAGGAAATATCTTTTTTTTTTTTTTTAAAGTTACAGCAGGGGTCAGGAAAAAAGAATAACTTGTCTTGCATAATAACTTGTCTGACTTCATTATCTATTTTCTCTTTGTCCACTTGTCTGTGAAATGGGAATGATTTTTTTCTACCTTATCAGGATATTTTGAGACTTGGTTAATTGCTTGTAAGCTGATTTGGAAATCTGTCAGTGCAGAGTCTTCAATAACCATTAAGATTTATTGCTCTCAGGGCTATTAATTGTTTTCTTACTCTCAATATTTAATCATCTTGCTGTAAAAGCAACTGTTGTAAATAACAACCACTAACAATTATTTCATGATAACATGCTATTTAGAAAAAAACCTTCTGTGTTATTGATTTGATTTTGCAAACCTCTTTTGTGGTTTCTGGTTCTGCTTGTTTTTCCATTGCTTTAGCATCTCTGTTTACATATTTTTCTGCAGAGATGGTTGCTGTCTTTCTGTTTTCTCCTTCTCTACATCAGCCAACTTGTTAGAAGCATATAAACTTTCCCCTTGCTTTCAAATGTCCGATTCTTTTCTTCATGGACACAACCCTACACCTCCCCTGAGCTTGTAGCCCTCATCAAAACCATGTCTTTAATTAGTAGATAGGGTAACATATACACCAAGTTGCTCCAAATTCTTAGTCCTTCCCAGCCCCTGCAGATCATATTTATCACTCTCCCCATTTGGCAGAGGAACCACATCGATTTTCTTTCAGCAGACACAGCTGTCTGCTTTCTCTGTATCTCAGTTTGCATCACCTCTTCCCACACAGCCAAGGGTGTCCAAAACCCTTTGCGCTGCTCTTCTTGCTGGCAGTTTCTTGCATCACGAGGTTTTTCAGACAATTTGGATGTACAGACTGAGGGTAAATGATACTGAGGCTGCTGAGTTGAGTTATGGTAGCAGTGACATCATTGTGTTTGGGGTAGGATTGCTCTAAGAATTTAACTCCAGACTCTGTGGCCTTTAAAACAGTGTTAATATGCACTTGGCAGAAGACTCAGAGATCTCATGCCTGGCCCTTCCCCAGACAGAAGCCATGCTCAACTCTGAAGGCACGTAGTGAGGAGAGACCAAAGCAGTATTCGGGCTCATGCAATATCTAATCTGATCTCGAAAGGAATGAGCCAGAGCAGGCTCTTAAAGGAACCTGCACCCCACCTCCCCCCCCCCCCGCCTTGCTATTTCATTAGTAATGGTGGATAACAAGGACCTGAAAGTGGTAGAACATTTGTGAGTGGGTCTGGAAAAACCCAGACAGATTCTGAAATTAAAAAAAAAAAAAAAAAGGAGAGGAAAAAAAGTCTGTTTCTCAGAAGGATTGACCAGAGATAAAAAAGCAAATCTTAAAATGAATTCTGTAGTCTGCATTTTCCAGGAGGAGAGTGATGGGAGAAAAAACCTTATGGACTGTGTGTACAGAAACAAAACTTACCACATCTTAAGAGACAGCAAATTTTGAAGAGTTCAGTAGAAAATGAAATACCATGCAACATGCATTTACCAGTACACCAAACTTGCCTGGTATCTTCCTTCACAAGGCCAATGTGTATAGTCTAATCTATATGGTCTTTGGTAACTCAGTAAGACAGCAATAACACATGGGAGTTAATTAGTTAAAATAGAAAATAAGACTACTCTTATAAAAATAATAGTGAGAGAAAGGAAGTAGCTAAGGGTATATTGACAAGAGGAAGGTTGGCACTGGATTTGGGTTTGAGAAGTTAGGCTTGTGCTCATAACATTTTCCAGTGACACACAGGAGACCTACCAGCAAAAGAGGACCAGAGTGGGGGGAGAGGGGGGGAGAGGGATGCAAGTAGAAGTCCAAACTGGACTCCATGAGAAAGAGCAGCGAAAGAGGAATGTACAGGTGCATTGGTTATACCAAAGAGATCTCCAAGCCAGCAAATGTGACAGCTGCCAGTGTCTGCTAGGGTGACTGGGGAATGGAAGGTCCACCCTAAAAGAAAAGTCTAAAAGAAGTTGGCTTATTGACCCTAGCCAAATACAGCTGAGAGAAGCTGTGACTGCTCTCTATAAATACAGCAGTGGTTGTGTGTGAGAGAAAAGGGCAAGAGATACTTAAGTTGTTGCTCTGTGCTGCTACAAGAGCAAAGGGGAATAAATTGGTCATGTCTAAAATTAGGGGAAGAAAATGAGAGGAGGATTTCTAAATTTTCAAGCAGGGTGATTTTCCCAAAAGAGACCCAGGCAATTTCAAGCAACATCTGGACGACATTAAAGTAGGAGTTATGGGTCATGTTTAGGAAAAGAGATCAAGCTCAAAGAGTTGGGATATACCTTTTAGTCTTACATTTTTATGAAAGAGGAAGGAAGAGGTTAGGAAAGGGAGAAAGGAGTGAGAAGACCTTAATATTTTCTCTATTTGTTTTCCTTTTTTCTCATTCTACCATCATCCCTTCTTCCTTCTTCGTTTCTTTTCCTTTTTTATTCATTTTGTTCCAAGCTTTTATACTTAGGTTTAACAACACTGTCATATTTTAGGTTTGAGCAAGGGACCCACAGATGTTTTCTTATCAATGTTGCTGCCAGTTTTGCCTCATAAACCTTTTTCTGTGTGCTAGCTGAGAAGCAAATAATTAGCAGTGATCCCCCAAAAAAGCACACTTTAGTTTCATGTTAAGCAGAGGAAAATAAAGTTCTTTATGTAAAACCAGTGCTTGGGCATTGCACAGTTTCTCATCAGCTCTCTTATTTCATCCCTTGTGTTTAATAGGCTTTTTCAGAAATGGGTTAATTGATAGAAGACGAGAAAATTGTCAGCTAAAGGCGTGTCTGTAGCACATTTGAAACCTGACTGAGATATAGGACCACCTTCAGCTCAGTTACATTAAATCTCTGTGGCAGTTGTGGTCTGCAACACTCAAGTTACAGTCTGATAAAAGCATTTGGGGTTGTGCTGGGCAAGGCTGTGTGCTTGCAGTTTTGGCTAATGCCAAGAAGAGCCACGGATGCTCAGCACCCCTCCACGTCGAAGAAGTGGGATGGGAAGGAAGTTTCTACTGCAGCAAAACTCTGTCTCACTTGCAGTCAGCCAGGATCCCTGTCTCTGGAAATCAACTTTAAAATATATGTCCTTTTGTGACATTCACCCAAAGTAGCTAAGAAAAGCAGCAGTCATCCGATATAAAGCTGGCATTTTCTTAAGGTACAGTCAGCTTCAGCTCTCACTTATTTTCTTCTAGGTAAGCTCCAAATTGCCCTTAAAAAAAAGGCAACTCCAGCCCTGAAATGGACTTCTAGACCTCTAAAAGCAGCAGAACAGAGAGCAATGTTGTGTCCCCCCCAGCACAATCTAACAGGGAATGTTATTTGTGGGAGATCAGCTGGAAGTACTGATTTCAAGGGCTTTCTGTATCATTAAATTACTGTAATCCTAAAAATGGTATCCAGGTAATTCTGCAGTCCCCTCCACTGCTCATTGCCTTGAGCTCAAACGCAGGCTGAGCTGTCGTCTTCATGCATGATGATGTTCATGACTTAGCCTCTTCAGCTTGTATGGAGAAAACTGCTGGTGTGTAGTGCCATAAAATATCAACCTAGAAAGGACAAGGGCACGGTTTCCCCAAACTACGTATTTGGGAAAACTGCATAGAAACAAAGACAGGGATTTTCTCTTCCTTCTTGCACATTCACTTTAGCTTGACCTAAATTGCTAATTAATGTAAATTTTCTCAGTGAAAAAGGATTATGGATATTCTTTCCCTTATCAGGCTTCAGACTAGCAAACCTTTAATCCCTGTAATAAACTTCCTCTCTAAGACATGCCCCATTTCTTTTTTTTTTCCTTTTATGGAAGACAGCTATTTCTTTTCCCATTATCAGTCATTTATCTTCTTCACATACTGAATGAATTTGTATTTGGTCTTGCTTCAGACCTAGGAGGATAATGAATTTCCATGTTCACTGAGGTTACCATATCATCAGCTGATGTTTTATTGGCACAGCAGTTCATCATTAACTATGTTGGTGGTGTTGTATTATATGACTTGGTATGTTATTTCAAGATGAGGGAGGTGGTATATTGCAAAATGTTATCCAAAAGTCCTTCGTAAGGGAAGCGAATGCAGCAGAAGGCAGCAGTGCAAATACCACAATCACCCACTTCCTAAAACCATCCAGCAGGTTTGGCAGTAGGTGGTAGGGAAAGGTCCCTCTGCCCCGGGGATATCCTGTGCACTGAGCAGCAACAGCATCTGTGCAGATCTACCACTTTCAGTGATCTCCTGAATCGGTACAGTCCAGTTCTGTGGGTATCCCTGCACAGGTTTGAAGGATGAGACCTCTAAGCACCTCACAACAGAAGAATGTGACTTCTGCCAATTAACAAACTTCTTAATTGAACCATCAAAGTGCAGCTAGTATATGAAAAAGAGAGTTTCCCCAGCCATTTGTAGTCAGATCAAGTCAATGGGCTATTCCTATTGGTATCTGGTATGCAACATCAGGGGACAGGGAAAGGGCTGGCAACAAAAATTAAAGTAATTATGTGCTATGAGGCGATAATGACTTTTAAGCTTCCAGCCTTGTCAGAAAGTGATCCTTTTACACCATGACCTCAGATTATGTGAAAAAAACCCAAACAAATAAATAGAAAACAAGGTTTTTATAACTTATCTTCACTGAAGTGATTACAGATTCCCTCCTTGTGCCTATATGTGCTCCATTTTCTTCTCTCCCTTCTTTTTTTTGGATTTGTGTTATCATTAATTAAAAAACAATATTAAAATATAATACTGATCCTAGATGCAATTAGCTGTTACACCTCTTGGAACAAAAAAGAAACAGGCATTTCAAATCACTTGGTTTTCTTCAAAACTGCACAGGTTTTAAGTGAATGAAGTCTCTATCTGTTCCAACTATGCCAGCAGTGAGTGCTACAGGGTATTCTGTGAAATCAATAGTTTCTCTTTTCCCTTTTATTTCAATTAAGTGTGCTGCCTTTTAATTTCAGCCTTTCCTTCCTGTTCTCTGACCTCCGGACATGATTAGCCCATCGCCTGAATCATCTGACACAGCAGGCAGCATCCCAGAGGGTCAGTGCTTTGTCATCACAGAATAAGCCAGGCTTAAAAAAAAAATCTGGTCCTCAAATTCAAGTCAGTGTTTGAATGCACTTTCAGCCTAGCTTAAATCCACAGAGCTCTGCCAGTCCTTTATACACTCTTGGCTAGAGCAACAAAGAGGACTGCAACTTAATGAAAACATAAGGCTCAATGGAAAATGAAAACAATGAAGATACATCTGGTACTTTCTTCCAAAAAAATCTAACCAAGTGGACAAAATAGCACTTCCTGAAAATTGAGGTGTTCTAATCTAGAATGATTTGGGTTTTTTTTTAGTATTGGGCTTGCAAAGCAGTTGTGTTAGAAGTGTGAGCTTTCTGAGGAGACAGACACAGCAATTTTAAACTGAAGAGATTGGAGCTGCATCCCTTGTTTCTTCATAGACCCTGCTGGTGATCTGGGAGAAGCCTGTGCAGTAGCTGTACACCAGATTTCCTTCTCTGGGTTTCAGCCACCTGTCAGTAAAGTGGGGATAGGAATACCTCAGCCTGCAGGCAGGTCTGTTGCGATCTGTGGGGAAAGACCTGCTTCTCACTATGGACGTAGGTTGCATCCAGCAGGCTGCTGGTGTTAGCTATGGTGTGCTGGTGCTTTTCATAGACACAGTTTCAATGTTTCATAGTGATGCAAACTTCTAGACAACAATATCACACACTAGATTCAAATCAAGAAACCTAGCAGCTGTGGTTCTGTATGTGCAGGATTTTGGTGGTTGTTCAGCCAGAGTGTTCGGAGCATTGGTAGGGTACAAAATTGGCTGTCTTTAACCATCTTTCCTGTTGCCCCAGTAATTAAACACAGCATGTCACCAGTCCAGCAAATGCAATATATATCACTGGGAACCAGCAACACATTATGAATATGTATCTTTCCTTGTCTGTACATGTTTCAAGCGCTGACATAGGAACAGTGTGGTTAATGTTTAAATGCAGAGGATTTTCTGGGAGGAAGGTAATGGGGGTGAGGGAAACGTCAGTGAACGCATACATCTATTGACAGAAATGTATAAGGAGCGAATTTCCTTCCTTTGTGTCTCTAAATTGGTTTTACTGATTTCATCTACCTTTATCACAACAGCAAAAAGGCAACATCTGATAAAATTGAAACCCTCAGAAATGAAAGAGGGCTATTTGTACCGATCTACTGTCCAGAACTGTATCACTATGCAAGTTTATTTGAATATGACTACAATTAATAATCTTTTCCAATGACAGATCCACTGATCATCAGTGTAGGTCTGAAAAAAAACTATTTTCCCTGCTTCTAGAACAAAATGCTGTAGAGGCTTCCAGTGACAACTTGTCTTAGCTCTTAGCAGAGATAGAAGACAATTGCCAATAATGAACCTCATACAGGAACTGCAAGCTGTTTTATTTTCTCTTTGAGAATACATTGATTGTAAAACTTTTGAGCAATTTTGGAAAAGAGATAAACCTTTCTGGTGAGATGAGTATCAATCACACATGTGCCATTGGTCATATACTTAAATAAGAAGCAGCTTGGGATGAGAACCATTTTTATGGCCTGAGTTTATGTGGTGTTTGGATTAGCTGCCCAGGCTTCCACCAAGCCACCTTGGAAAAAACAAATGTCAGCGAACACTATGCTTCTTTCCTTCAAGTGACGCCATCAGTGGCTTCCAGATCTGCCCTTAAATCTGGCATCTCGATGCCCAAAATGGGTTGACCCTGGCTATCACATTGCTAGCTGGTGTAGGCTTCACTTTTTTTTGCCTGAAGGGTTAAATGGACTGACCATAGTCTTGACATAATGAAGAAAGAGAATGAATGGGGATGAATGAATGAATGAATGAATGAGTGAGTGAATGAAGCAGCTTATCTGCTCCTACTCCAGTCTGTTTAAAGAGAGGGTTGTCGTTTTAATCATTCAGGAAATCCTTTCCACAGGGGAGTCCCTGCTACCAATCTCTTTCTGATGCTTTGCTTCTCCTGTCTGGGTAGACCCAGACGTACTCAGAATGCCTGTCCTGCTGCCACATGGAGATGACTTTGTTGCTCCAGTTAAACAGTGTGCAGCACTACCACTATAAAAGAGTCAAAGAAACAAGAAAGACTTAGCTAAAGTGATGAGGTAGGGTGCTACACTTAACATTTCCTTAAGGAAATCAGCAGTCAAACATAATACTTAGCAGAACTTTCCTAAATTCTGACGTGTCTGCTTAAGTTAAAGAATATAAAAGAAAACCAAATCCAGGTGTACATCAATCTTATTCTTTTCTCCTGCATTAATTGTGATTACAGGCAAATTACATGCTGTGCAATATTTTGCTGATCTCACAAATGCCTCTTTGTTCGCTTTTCCCCCACTCTGCAGAAGATGAATGGAAGTGGGTAATGCCTCACTTCGGGCAAGTGAATGAAAGGTGTAGAAGGAGTCATACCCCTTGGTGGATGTGGAGGAGGGAGACAGAGATAAGCTGCAGCAACCCTGCACTCCTCTTTGAAGTGTATTATCCCAGTCTGAATAGCTGATCGTATTGCGTCAAGCCCTTCGGACAGCCGCGATTAAGATATACATTCCACAGCAAAGACTGCTGACGTAATGCCTTTTGGTCTCCTGTCTCTGTCCCCCTTCCCCAGCTCCCCTTCGCCTGCAGAAGCTATTGCCCTTGGTGTTCAGTAGAACTGCCCATGCCACGGGCTCATCACAGTCAGAGACTGGTATTGAAACACCTTCCTTCTTCCGTGACTTTCTCTCTGCTCTGGCACATTAACAAATGTAGCAACAACCACAGAAAAAGGAAAGTGGAAAGAAAGAATTAAAGGCAAAGCTTACCCTCTTCTTAAAAAACTGGAAGGCTGAACACTTCTTCACTGGAAATCCATTCATGTCTTTGTTGACCATTTTCCACAGTGAGTGGTACACAGTGATAGATCCAGCGTGGCACTTGCTTAGTGCATCTGTTTTCTTCTATATCCCTTCAGTTAATGAAGACAGAGCAGGACAGAAGACTCACTGGCACGGCTCAGGCAGCTGTCCTTTACACATTCATCCTGCTGCACCAGCTACTGCAGCAGCAGCAGCGGCAGCAGCAGGCAGCAGCCTCTTCCCCAGCTTTCAGATGCAGCACGTTATTAGCTTCTTAAAAACATCCCCTAAATACACAGACTCCTATAAAACCCTGTGACAGCTTTCAGATCACAGGGAGCAGATCTCAGGCTAAGTGTCTCTCACGCAGACCCAGGTCCCTCCATCCTGTGGGATGCTACTGGTGCCTCATGCTATATAAGCAGCCAGGCTACTGTGCTCAATTTGCTATTCTTCTTCTTCTTCAGGTGGTGTGATTCACTGCTGTTTGAGATGAGAGCTGGGTTTGATTGTGCAAATTCCAGTGGGAGCTGCAGTTCAGCAACAGCACAGTGAGAGAGAGAGAGAGAGAGAGAGAGAGGAGAGAGATGCACAGGCAACAGCGCAGCTGAACACAAATAGCCATACAAAGGATAGGAGGAAGGCTCAGGGAAAGAAGTGCTGAAAGGCAATATGTTTCCCTTGGGAGAGTGACAGGGATAGCTTTTGTTATATAGGTGGACAGTCTTTGAATCCAAAGAAAAGAGACACAGGTCAATTTAAAAAATGTTTTTTCTTATGTTGCTCTCCTTGCAGCAATTCAGACAGCAGTACTTTGGAAAAAAGCCCATCCAATGATCAATGCAACACTGGGTTATGTGACAGGACATTTCATAGACAGAGGAGCACTGGAGCTTTGTTGTGAAGTTCAATGAGCTTCAGGGAAACCAGCAGCTCCTAATAAAGTACATTTACCACATGTGATGCAGATAAATGTAAAGCAAGCAGACACAGACAAATTCACTGAGCTATTTCCGTAGAACCTTGGATAAATAGCTTTTAAAACCAGAATAGCTATTTCAATACAGAAAAATAGAGCTCAAATGGCTCTTGAAAGGACACCTTTTTTAACCTCTTTTTTATTAAATTCAATGGAATTAAACTTCTCAAAGTCCAGTGAATCCAATAACAAGTGTTTAACTAAACTCTAAAATATCTTTTATTTAAACTATATTTTCCAGCAAGGTCTGGAAAATAAAATAAACACTTCATCACTTCCTCTCAGCCTATGTTTCAGGTTAATAAACCTCAGTTTCATGAAAGGACCTTATTTCTAATTTTGATTTGGCCTCTGGTTCTAGCCATAACTTCTTGTCCAGCCTTTCTCTGTGAGATTTGTCAGCCCCATAGCACAAATTATGTTTGAGGATTCTGGTCTACTGTTAAGTCAGTTACTTCTGAAACATCTCCATGGTTAGGTAAATAGACTAGGCATTTCACATTTTCCAGTGGAACACATTTTCACTAGTCTTTGAGGATATTCTGCCACTCCTCATTGTCTCTTTCATCCCCTTTTTTGAAGATCCTTGAAAACTAAGAGCTCCTATGTTCTATTTCCTATTTCAGCACAGATTTCTCATTATTGCATATAGAGGTAAAACTATGAACTTATACCTACTGCTATGGCTATTCCCCAGAGAATCCCACTGTACCTCACAGAGACGCCCATGCTGAGGTGCTTGTAGGCTATGACATTTTTCAAGTCAGTAACATTCCCCAGTTTGTACCTCCTGCCCTAATTAACTGTTTGTAAACAATTTAACTTGCTATGGTTGTATTAGACTTGGAATTTCATAAGGAAACCATTCTCTTACTAAGTGTCATGTCATTCATTAAAACCTCCTTTCCATTTCCCCTTTTTTTCCTTTTCCTCTTCCTTTTCCTCTTTCCTTCCCCTTCCCCTACTCTTTCCCTTTCCCCTTTCCCTTCCGTTCTCTTTTCCTGTCTTTTTCCTTTGTTTTTATGTGCAGCAGTAGCAGCAGTTACAGTAACACTTTTATAGAGAAATATTTCTTAGTCCCAGGATGAAAATTCTGATCAAAGCTGCAGGTACAGCCCCATCCTGGGTCAGAAATCAGAATACTCCCTTGGGAAGCTACAAGTTCAAGGTCCAAGCAGCACTAAAGACATAATTTTGAGTTTGCATGTTCTTACAGGACTGTCCGAAGCGGTGAACTGAAGAGCCAATATCTCATCAGAATTATTCCACTTTGTGTTAACTAATTGTCACTGGAGCAAGGAGAGAGGGAATTTTTCGCTCTGTTCGTCTGTCTGGGGCTAATGGATTGCACCAAGAATCAATTCAGCCCAGCCTCTGAAAACTGAGCAGCGATTCAGAATGCCCAGTTAGAGGCACGTTCAAGGGGTTTTCAGAAAATTTGGATTTCTCAACATGCCTCAGTCAGGCCTCCCTGAACAGAGCACCCTCCCTCCATTCCACATCCCATCAGCCCATCTCTCAGTCTCTAGCCATTTGAGAAGAATCTCTCATTAATCCTCTCCTGCGATTTAGAGCTGTCAGACCTATATTTTGGTACTTATAGATAGAGTAGATAATGGTGAGTGTCTAATTTTTACTGGTGGCATCTCCCAGTACTCTATTCTGAGCACCATGTGCTTTGTTGGCTAATCTGATGTGCAATTAAACTATTGTTGAAAAATGACTTTCACTCCGGCAGCTTGCTGTGCACGTACGTTTATTTTTGAGATCTTTGATCTATTCAGCCACAGCTTTGATCTGTCTGTCAGCCTTAGATATTTCTCCTGAGGGCTCAGCGCTATCTTCTCTTTCATGAAAGCATTTGTGTTGCCTCCACCTCCTCCAGATTTCCAGACTGCTGGCTTGAAACGCTCTTCTCCTTCCAGCCTTCCAAACCTGGCATCCCACATGTGGCTGGTGGTGGCAGCTGCCCCCATGGATATATCTCACAGGTCCTGGCGTCAGGGCCTTGACATCTGGACCTTTTTTTAGTTTTATTTTATTTGGGTGTTGGTCTCTCTTCAGCTGGACAAACCATGCACTTAAGCATATTTCTATTAGAGGGAAAAAAAACCCTCTAACTGTTTTTAAAGTAGGCTGATACTTTTAAAGTACTGTAGGAGTTGTTTTTTGAGGCAGGTGTGTTAGTGAGAGGGGAATGAGCTTGGATGCTATCCTTGCATCACATAGAGCCCTCCTGGCCTTTCCAGGATATCTGTATTTTGATAAGAATTCTTCTCAACTGAAGTCCTGTTGGCTTTGTGGCCTCAAAGGATTTTATTTGCTAACTTTTTTTACCACAGATATCAAGTGTGACTCAGTGGCTGCAGATCTTGTATCTAGCACAGGAGATTGAAATTCTTAAAGAGGAGCATTTCTGTCTTTATACCAATAGACAAAGATTTAAAGCCAGACAGGTTTTCCTAAGAAAAAAGTGTTTCACTTTATTATGGTGCCAAAAGCATGGCTTCATAATTAAACCTGAAATAAGCGTAAAACTCCATGTTCACTGCATTTAACTGCAATCAAAAGGCATAAAAATTGAGTAGGAAAATAAGAACTTGAGCCAAACCAACCCCTTCAGCGGTGCTTTATTGTGACTGTCATGAAACACCAAGGGCTTTCATCAAGCTGGTGGCCTGCCAGATGTACCAAGCACTCTAAGTAAGTCATACAGGTGCTTCATGCTTTAACGGCCTTTAGCAGTTTCCATTAAACTGTCATATACTCACCCAATGGTAAAATAAGTTTTTTATTAGGGCAGTCAGGAAAGAAATGCACAGATATTCTAGCTGCAAAGTTTTAGAGCGGCAAAACACACGGTAGTATTTGAGTCCCTGTGAGGCAGCCCCGTAGGAGAGCTTAGGAGATTTTTTTTCTCCAGATTTTCTTGAAGGAGTAGTATAAAGTTAGATTAACATGGAATGCAGAGGGGACTAAGCATAGACTGGAACTCTCATTCTGCCATGCCTTTTAAAAACACAATATCCCAGTTGAATGTTAACAAGTGCAATGTAACAGTTAACTGGTGGTTACTCAGTCCAGGGTATATCAGGGAACAAGTAAATTACACTGTTGAGTTTGACCAGCCAAATCTTCTTCTTTTCCTATGCACAAGAATGTTCAATGTGAAGTCTCCAGTTTTAACATCACAGCCCTTCTGTGTGGTTCTCTTTGCTGTGTGTCAAAGTTGCCCACATCTCTGGCATTGGCCAAAACTATGCATTGCAGATCATTTCTAATATTTTGCCAGTTATAAGCTGTTCCATCAGTGAGTGCTCCTCCCTTCCCTTCCTTTGTGGGCAGGGAAAGGTGGATGGTTTCCAGCAACTATGCATGGCTCTGGTTTGGTCCTGGTATGGTATACAACTAGGAAGGACACAGATCATTTCAAGGAATACCACTGGAACAGATCAGAGAGTAAGAATTGAAACTAAAGAGAGAAGAATGAGCATTTGACCCCTCCAGTCCTTACTCTAGTTCAGTCACCATGCTACTTTCATCTCAGCTCTGCCTTAGAGCAGTTCTTGACACTTCCTTCCTCTAGCTACCAGCCTTGTAACAGCCTTGCATCTACCTTGTAACCCCATTGTGTGGACACCCACCTTTAAACCAGCTCTAATGTATTCCCCATCTTGTATCACTCACAAGCAGCACTTGTCCCCCAACTCCTCTTTTTGTTAGCCACTGTACTCCATTGCCACCCCTAACCCTGGCCATATGCAACTCTAGACCATATGGACTGCCTGGTGCTCGTTGTTGGCCAGGTTTTCCTGCAGTTCTTCATCTCCACTTACTCCTTGCTCTCCCAGTCACTGCAAGGAATAAGGAAGCAAGTGACACAGTAACAGCCCCAACATTCCATCATCATGTTCACATACCGGAAATTAAAGCTGGTGATATAATGCCTGACAATAAAAGACTAACATAAATAAAGATGTGAAGAAAGAAAAGCACATTTAGCACTTAGGAAGCTTGCTCAAAACTAGCACTGCTTCCATGCTTCGTGTTTCAGCCCTCTGCTTTGAGAGGTATTCTGAGGGGCTCTTCACGGTGCTGACAAAGGCTTGTGATGGTCAAACCTGGCTTTATTTGTGGGAATGGGACCTAGGAAAGTTGTGGTACTTTCCTGTGGTAACACAACACCCTGGTATTGCAAGAAGGAGGAAAGAAGAGGGCAGGGGGTTTTCTTCAGCTGTGAAAGATGAGGAAAAAGGATCCTTCTGAAGAATGCTGCCCAGAAATATGGCATGGACAAGGCACTGGGCTGGCCTCTGCCAGAGCACTCCAGCCCTCGCTTCGCCTGACCCAATTGACTACTCCAGCTTTTTGCAGCCTGTGCTGGGTGAATAGAAAAGGAGATCTAGCTGCTCTCCAGCAGCTCAAACTTCTTAAAAATGGCTTACAACAGTTTTTATTCATACACAATATCAGAAGCAATTTGAAGGTCTGATAGTCTGAAATCCTTCCAGGCCTGGAAGCAATCGTTCCATATTTCATAGGTGAGATGAAATCCCCTTCTGCGCAGCTGCATGTAGTTCCCATTTCTAACCTACAGAGAGCTGGAAATATAAAACCTATTCCACAGGAAGAAAACATCCATCTATATCCTATAGGCCACAAAACAATCACCAGAAAATAATGAGCTTTGCTTGCTGCTGACCTGAGCAGAATTCAAACTGTGAAAATTTCTATGACCAAGATCAGTCAGTTTAGCTAAAGAGCCTAAGTGGGTAGCTGGTTTTAATTTTTGCATACTTGACTTTTGCTGTTTGATTATTTCAGGCATCTAATTTCCTTGAGTATTACTTAGAGGAGGAAGGAAAATAAAATGATACATGAAACCATGAAATAAAATAAAACTGACATTCACAAAAGGCCGAGAAAGAGGAGATCTGGTTCTAAAGCAAGCAAAATTTCACCGGAATAGACAGAGATACGTTGTTTGTGCCAGGACTCTGTTTTTCCCAGAAGAGTCCGATCTAGAAAAAAACCAGGATAGAGGACAGTCATCATTACTACTGCAGGCACTTAATTAGATTTCCTAACTGCATCTTGATTGATTTGTAAGGTTTTTAGAGATAGGGAGCCAAAAAGCATTAGGGGAGGGGGGGGATTGAATTTTATGGAAACCTTATCGAGTAAATACTTTTTCCTGGCTCCCTTTTTTTTTTTATATTCCTTGAATCCATTCACAATGTGAAATACTTTCCCTCAGCCTGGGCAGCGCCTTCACAGCAGAGCCTGCCAGAGTCAGCGCTGGGCCTGAATGAGGCCTCTGTGCCCACTCTCTGTGCAGCGCTGCCCGTTCCCCTGCAGACGATGCCAGGCTGGGCACCACAGTTGCGTGGCACAACCCAGCATCACTGGGATTTTCCCAGCTGCTAGCAAAAATGCTGCTGGGTCTGCAGCCCCAGCCAACAGACAGAGCTTGTCAGGTAGAAGGAGGCCTGTGGTGAAGCAAAACCCCCGCAAAATACCGTTGCAAATCATAAATGATAAATAAAAAGATAAATTGAAAGAAAGGCTTTCTTTCCCCTGCTATCCACCAGGATAGGGCATGTCATAGCATTTGCAGGGATGGGGATTTATGAACCATATAGCTCCTGAGCAGACAGACATTGATAATGGTCCAAGCTGGGACAGATTTAAATAAATCCATGCTGTTTTGGCAGTGGGGGTGGGTGAGCAGCTGCCCTATTTGTTTGAGAGGACAGGACTGAAATCATTAATAATACCTAGCTACCTACAGAAGCTTTGGTGTCCATTTCCACCACTGACTCCTCAAACACGGAATCATTACTGACTTTAAATGACCTTGAAAATAAGCACAGTCAGTGGAGGACACTGTCATTTCGCATGGGTTTGGTATTCTAAGCTTTCTATTGCAGGTTTTGTTTAAACACGTGTGTTTTGTTTAAAAAAAAAAAAAGTCACAGCTAGGACATACACTTCTCTAGGACATTTGCCAGCGCTGTCAAGGGCAGCTTTATGGGCAGGTATACACAGGTCCTAGGTGGAGATGCTGTTCATTTTCCTCCGCAGGCTCAGCATGCATGCTTGAGTTCTCACACTGTGGAAATCTGCTCGCTCGGAGTAGCAGGTGGAGAAATGAATTATAGCAACCATCCCTTTAGGCCAAATAAATTCTACTGATTGTCACAATAGTGAGGTGTGAACTC
Organism: Porphyrio hochstetteri; assembly: GCA_020800305.1. Lineage (NCBI taxonomy): Eukaryota > Metazoa > Chordata > Aves > Gruiformes > Rallidae > Porphyrio > Porphyrio hochstetteri. The sequence continues at coordinate 63,797,936 of CM036907.1, read as the reverse complement.
TCATTGTCCTTCACTTTTGGGGGGATTTTTTTGTCTGCAGATCAGCTAGTATTATCATCTGCTTACTTCCCAGGGTGTTGTTTCCGCTTCGTCGCCTTTTTCACTCATCTTACAGAGCAATTAGCCTTGAACTTTACTGGATTACCTTAATGAAACCCAGGGACTACCACATTCAGCTTTTGCCACCCCTCACCCTGGTCAGCTCACCCTACCTCTTGATTCTTCTTCATGGTGCATTCCGAATGCCTCCACACTCTCTGTACTGTACCAAATTTTCCTTTGTGGGTTTTTGTTTTTTGGGTTTTTTTTAAAACCAATTAACTAGAATGGAAGTTTTCCAGCTATTCCAGTCAAATAAACAACTATGTTTAATTTGGGACTTAAAACTCATTTGTTTCACTCTGCTTTGCCATGTAGAAACAAGACAAATACCCAAAAGGTACAAAGTCAACTGCATGTAGACAATAGCAAGTAGTCTATCTAAAATGGGCTTGCTTATGACTCTTTGGCACAGAGATGAGAAAAAGACTCTGATGGGACCAGCGCTTACTTAGAAATATTCCCAAGGAACCTGATCCTTCAGAAGTATCCGATGAGTCACAATTACTCATTTACTCCTTCAGTTGGCTGGGGAGTGGGACATGGAGAAATAGCTTATTAATATTGGCTCATAACATCTAAAAATTGCAGCAACCCACATGCGGTTCTGTTACAGCGGCTGCCACGTAGGGGAGACAGGGCCAAGATCCACCCAGCCTCCATCCCTTCTCTTCCAAACTTGTACCTTCGCCGATTCCTGTTGGGAGTCAGACCCAAGGTAAGAGCTGTCTGTGTAGGAGTGTTTGCAAGTGGTATTTCTCTAGGGAACAGCATAACACTGACACACACACACTCTGAGAATCCAAATCATCATCTAGCCCTGAAAAAGGGCAAACTGAGCGGCAATGTTGGCTCATTTTTGCATTATATCTACAAGTCTGCCAACTGGTCTGTCTGAGCTGAGCAGCAGTGGGGTCTGCATGAATATTAGACGTGTGTTCAGGGAGAAAGGGGGATAAGGCCTCTCCAGAAGACTATGCTTTTGGTAGTTTAAAGACAAAAGAGGCTTGTATCAAAACATATTTTTGTACAGGTAATTTGAAAACATTCAGATAATGTTATGACTGAATTACCTGACTCGATTTTCACAGTAAACTCAGCTATAGCAAACCTGCGTTTATAACAAAGCAAATTAAAGTCACTAATTGTTTCATATGTGCAATGTGGGAATTGCTGTTTCATTTATAATGAAACTTTGATTACACTGTAATTGTTCCGGCAGAAAAATGACTCCATTTTCAGAGGCTTTTGCTGTGTTTTCAGGCTGTGTCCATGTCTGCAGTAGCTTTTATATTCCTTGACTAGCATCATGCAATCACATCTCTTTAGGCTTTCCCAGAACTGTGATTCATATTCCTTAATTCTCGAAATCCAGACAAACTCAATGGAACCACTCAGAAATACAGAGTTTTGGACAGTTTTTGTCCAGAGTCTACAGGCCTGAGTGCTTTATAGAACAATTAATAATAATCATAATAACAATAACAACAACAACCTACAGTCTATCAGCAGTGCTTCCAATGTCCTCTCCTAGTACAAAGGAATACTGTAGCTACACCTCTGGTTCCATAGAAACCTTAAGGTAGGTACACACAGTACAGTGAAGGAAGAAGTATTTGTAATCAATGCCAACAAATATGAGCACGAAGTGACTGACAACACCATGTAATTGTGGCCCAAAGCAGGGAGAATTGCAGCTGAGATCAAGGGTGTTGTTTCCATGTAATTGATACCACGATTGAACTGTGAAGTGAATATTCACATCAGTGGAGTGAGAAGCATTCAATTTCCTCAAGATCAAGTCTCTGTTGTCTGAAAGTGTGAGGAAAATATGTCAGGACACTTTCTGGGCATCCTTTTGTGAAAATGAAACAGATTTCCAAGTTATGAGAAAATTAACACCCTGAATGAAGCTGTTTTGCCAGATGACTTCAGCCTTTTCATATTAAACACTTTTCCACAATAAGACTTGCTTTTTTCTGAGTAACAGTCGTAGGCATCAGCAGTAATATGCTTTAGCATTTAGCTGGCATTACTAATGAATTCTGATGTGTGACACTCCTCTGGATGGAAAACCTCCTGCATTAACACTGAAAAGTGGAACCATTTTGACCTGGATTATTTAGAAGCTTTTGCTATGCTTACATTTTATAAATGCTAATGAAATGTTTCATTGCTCGTGTCATAAATTGTCCATGTGACACAGACATTCACTTCTATCTATTTGAGCACTGCACTGAACAAGATGTGTCACTATTTTAGAAAATCTCAGTGTTCTCAGTCAGAGAAAGTGCTACTTCTAAAAGTCTGTTAAACCCTACATAGGACTTGCAGTCTTCTGAAAATCTCAATCATGGGAGTCTGATGCCACAAAAAAAAATTGTCTTAAATTTTTTTTTTCCCCAGAAAGCTTTTTCAGCAAACTTATATTTACCTTCTTGAAATTCCAATAATTCTGCATTCACAGAGGCTGAATTTATGGTAAATACATCTGCATCTTTCAGTGTGTCATGGAGTTCCAGGTAGGCTAATAAACTCCTTTGATTAGTTATAATAAATAACTTGGTTCAGATAATGTCAAAAATATCCATTAGCAATTAACATTAGTGCTGAGGTACATCCCATAATTGATTATGTCAAATTGCGTTCTTGATCAAACATACAGAGATGTCTGATGGTGCTGGAAAAATATAATTAGCAAATTTGATTGTAATCTATCATAAACCAAATTAACATATGGAAAAAGATTCAGATAATGCTTTAGGAACCTAAAAAGAATTCTTATTATGTTAGAATGTCATAAGCCAGACACTGCCATGAAAAGAAAGGAAGGTAAAACTAATTAAAACATTTCTGCAGTAAAAAGCACTTTTCATTACAAAGTTCCATATGTCAAAACTGAAATTATTCACAGAAAAGGGTTGGGTTTAGTAGGTCTCAGGATAATTTAAATTCCAAATTGTCAAAATACCTCTTTTTCCTTCTTTAAAGGAAAAGTCTTCTTTTATGACATAAAATTCCTTTTTTTTTTTCCTTTCAGCAATTTCCATTAATATATCATGAAAAAGGTTTAAAAAATAAAGATCGGTTATCAGAAAAAATCCTGTTTTAATTAAAACAATCTATTTTATTATTATGACATTACACATAATGTCTATTTTTCTTCTCATTGTCCTGAGTGAGCTTTGAAATCTCCAAAAATCCTACAGATCAGAAACCTGCTTTGCATTCAGCTCTTGCACACACGTCAGCAGTTGATTATCTCAGCACACTGTACCATTGGTTTTAGTTGGGAATCATGAGACAATGCCAACCTTGTGAAACTTATCCGAACTTCCATATTCTTTTTTTTGGGGGCCTGTCTTTTCAGATAGATGTAAGTTTTAAATGTTTAACATTTTGCACTCTTTGTTTCCCCCTAGACCTTACTACGTTATATAAATTGCTATTGCCTGTTGTTAGGCCTTTCTCTATCATCCAGTGATAGACAGTTAATCCATCAGTGCAGGTTTTATGTGCAAATCCTTTCATTTTCCGTTATACACTTCCATTTCAGCTTCCATGATTTTTTTACATGCAGTTCCTTTGATGTTACATAAATTCATTTGGTACTAGAAGTCATTGACTGAGTTTCCTACATAAAAGCACTTAATATACTATTTTTCGACCTCTGCTCTCCCACTTGCGAAGAGGAATGTTAAAATTCATACCACGTTCAGCAGGACAACAAATCTGGGCTTGGGCACATTCAAACAGAATTTTAAAAATAATATCCATGCAGGTAGCTTCTCTACTAGTCACTGCTTACTTGGGTGCCTGTAGTTAAGACTACAGCATCATCATGGCCAAAGAGAAACTGCTTCTTCAGTATCAGCTCTGCAATCAGTCCAAGGACTACCCAATAAAAGCAAAAACTTAACCGTCACACAGATCCTTATCATCACCAAACCTAAGCATCAAAGCTTAGGTTCAGCGTGCTTGAGTCAGAGGCAGCTATCTGCTGTAACAGCTTCAATTTCACAGGGAATTAGAAGGCAGGTTTTTGTTGCAAGCATGAGAGCAGCCTGTTCCCAGAGTGACTAAGACTTTTGGTGAGTGGGGCAACACCTCTGCTGGGTGTTGAGGCAATTCTCAACCACATTCAGGGTTACTGGCCCGCAGGTGCCTGGAGGCACTTTGGTTCAGTGCTACATCTTGGCTTGGAGCTCCATGAGTCCCTGGCTGCTCAGTGTTTGGTGCATTCAAAGCAATCTCCCTGTATGCCATGTAAACCTATCAAAAATTACTGCAAGGGGGTCTGTCTTGTACCCCTTTCATCAGTAGCTGCAAAGGTCCTTGTAAGTATAAAGGAACAAGACAGTAAATACAAATCGCTGGTGCCTCTGGACCAAAGACACAGTGGAACTATTGACAGTTCTCCCATCAATCACGTTATGTTACGCATGCTTTAACTAGAGGGGGACTCAGACAGCTACTGCTCACAGGGCAGGCACTTAATCTCTCCACACACCATGTCATTAATTTCGGTCTATGGCATGAATCAGAAAACATAGGCATGCAGAGCCAGGAGTCATTAACATACTGATACATATCCATCACTTATTAATGGAGTGAGACTCATATGCATGTTCAACAGGACAGTTGAGAGGACACAATGCCACCTGATAGTGCTTTTAGGGCAAATTCTGACCCTCTCAGACATCAAAGAAGGAACAAAGGCTTCACATCATCAGTCTCTCAGACCACTGAGAACCAATCAGGGTCACCTTGTCACTCACTGACAGATCCTACCAATGGCTGCACTTAGCTTAATTAACCCAACTCTGACTTTGACCAAGGTCTCTGTTTCTATCACTCATATTGGAAACCTCAGACTTAATCTGAAAATATTCAAATCTGTTTGAGTTTTCTGCAGGGTCTGGGCAAGTTTGAGTAGGGGCTACATAGAATTGAGGCTAAAATACTCCCACCCACTAAATAACCTTCCAAATCTTTCTGTGAGTCACTCCCAAGGGATATAAATGCTCTTTTGGCACTGTAGTAGATGAGGACAATTATTAGAAAAATCAGTAACAGGTGGCCTTCATCTCTTCTGAGAGCGGATGGACAAGTACAGGGTAGGGAGGACAGGGGATGACATGTGGTTGTGTGGGATGTTTATGTCCAAGTTAATGCAGGTGCTCAGAGTGGCTGCCAGCATTCAGGATAAACCAAAACCCAGTTACTCCCAATCTTTCTTCACTTTTCTGAGAAATAAGTAAGAAATAACTCAACTACAATAAATGCATTGTGCAGCATATACAAGAAGGAAATCAAATAGTTGCCTAACCTGTCATTAGAAGAACAACCATTCGGTTGATCATCTGGATCATTTTTTTCTGATGGCCTGTAAAGGGACCCTGTCCTGAATGCCACATGGATTCTTAATGCACCATATTCTCAACTGAACTTCTCGGGAAAGGAATGGCTCTATCAAAAAACACTCACATTTTCAGTTTCCTAGAAAGAGGAACCACAACAGCCTCCTTCAGATTACAAGCATCCAGTTTGCAGACAAAAATGTTCTAATGGCTTCTGTATCTCCACAATTGCTGGTTTTAATATTCCTTATCCCACCAGCTAGGAAATCAGGCAAAACATAAAATCAAAATACACCGACATTTATCTTAATGGGATGAAACTGAGTGTAAAGAGTACATGGAGCTACAATGGCATCTTCATGACAGAGTTAAAGACAACAATAATTTAACAGCTCAGTCAGCAGCAACACATTAACATGTGGCCTTACTGTAAGTAGCACTGAGGGTCATCTCCAGCCAGCCACCTTGTTATTATGGGAGGTTGGATTTTGCACCTTTGCACTCAAGATGCTCTCAGCACAGATGACTCTTTTTTTTTTTTTTTTCCCATGTCCTTGAGGTTATGTTAAACATAAGAAAACAATTCAAAGCATGCAGCTGAACAGGAGCTGTTGGAGGCTTAGTGTGCACATCCACACATCACTATCCAAGAGTGTCCATTTGAAAGATCTCCAAGCAGAGAGCGTTCCAACTGGAAGCTGCCATCTGCCTCCTACCCATGAATTTTGATATGGATAGATCTGGACTTTGCTCAGTACTTTCTCCGCTGAGACACAAGCTCAGCGCTTAAGAAGGTTTGGTATAGGTCAGGTAGATAAACATCTAGCATTAGATGGTTCTTGGTGTTTAAAGGTCAAACCTTATCACACCAACCTGAGTACGATGCATTCAAAATTTGGATCAAAGAAGGACAGATCAACCTTGTAATGAAAAAGTAGTTTGTCACCTGATACATATCCAGATGTCAGGGCAAGCAGGAGCGATAAAGCTCACAAAGGCAGTAGTAGAAAATATTAGCAACTGCTTCGGCTTCATCCAGAACAGACATTATGTCACACAGTGTTATGTTTAATAGAATCCAAATTCTGTATGTGGTTGGTTGAAATGTGCTGAAGTTTGGCTGCTTCCTGTCATTATGCTTGAAAATTCCACCTAGTGATGACAAATATTGAACCATAAACCTCTGCACAGTTCAGGAAAGATTTCTTGTTTTCAGAACGTTCTTCTGATGCTACAACAATGTGACTCAGGACTTATTATGTACAGTTGTTTCTTTTAATCTAGTGTACTTAACTTCAATGTCAATTTTAGACACTCCCCCTGGAGCTACACAAAGAATGAAGTCTTGATCATTGCTCAGCTTTATGGAAATTCAATGCAAGCAATTATGAGCTGAACCCTGAGAAGGTCATGTTCATGAGAGTGAATAAGGTAGCTTTGTAAGAGCGAGTACGCTGTCAGCAGCAGAGACAAAGCGAAGTGCAGAGCTTCTCAGTGCCTCCATGGTGCTTAACAACCTGATGCCAACCATCACCTGAAGTCCAGGGCTCTCTCCCCATGCCATTGCCCAGCAAGCAGTGATCCAGGTGATAGTGCTTCTGTGAGTGAAGTGGGAGGCAGGCATATGGAGGAGCAGGGACTGGCATCACCCTGCAGCCTGGGGGCCACTCCTGCCAACAACGAGAGTTTTCATCTCCCACTGGCCTCTCTGGCTTTAGTCCGTTTGGGCTGTGGAAAGTTTTGGGGTAGAGATACCTTTTCTGAGGGGTCTTTGGTTACAAGTTAAAAAAAATCCTCATTTCAGTGCTTATTTTGTATTGAATTATTCTGGCAGAAAAGGACTTAATACTTCTCCTCCTCCCATCTTATGTTATCTTTCTTTCTTTACCACCAAATGGTAAATAAAAAAATAGGTGAAAAACCCCAGCTTGCTTGTATTTCACTTCTCTTTTATTGCACTTTCTTTTTGCATTTCTACATCATACCTTTAAAATTCTTTCCTGTTTTTGGAAAAGCTACCAAAAGGAAACAATTGAGATAAGACATCATAGAAATTGATCAATTCCAAACATAACTACCTTTGATATGGTCTGTTTTTCAAAATAATCCTACTTTATTTTGCCAACTCTACTATCCAATTTTGCAGGCCTGAAATGAATTATAGAGGTATAGTTTCCTGTAAGCCCTGTACAACTTCAGAAGAATTAAGGTGATTTACATTTTATTATTTTAATTTTATTTCATCAATCTTTAAGGGGTATCGTGGTAACTGTCAAATGTCCCTAATGTGTCACAAAAAAGGATTGGTGAATGGACAGAGGTATTATTTCCCGCTTCTTGTCTAAACCAGATTTGGTAAATTAATATACTGTAAATATGCCGAGATAATTGTTAATAGTGAGTCTTAGATTTAAGTGGTAAAATCCTCTACAGTTTGCCCATGGACAACTTGACTCTTGACATCACTCACACTGACAGGGAACTGCAAGAAAAATTTGTTTCTTTATGGATTTACAACATAAAGTGGCATAGTCATACAAACTGAAAAGCAAATGCACTGAGGGTCTTCATAAATAACAGCACGTCCAACAGGGCATTTGCTTGTTTGTTTATCTTTTTCTTTGTCTAGTACTCATAGCTTTACATTTGGACTAAAACAGATGTAAATTGCTATTGTTCTGATGCCGTAGCATTTCAGCTACTAAGTGGGAAAGAGATAAACCTAGTAAGTATGCAGCTTATATTTGCGATGTGATTGACAAAAGTGCTGTAAAAGGTGGTGGAGTGTAGGTGAGGGGTGTCAGCATGTTTACAAGACACATGGCTTAGTAAAAATTATGTCATGCATTTTCTTGCTATATTTCATGAAAATTTTTTCCATACATCTGCTAGCTTACTACAGGCAGTAAATCAGCCTGTCGTTCCTCATTCCTTTGTTCTGGCACATAAAATTTCTACAGTTCATATATATTTTGGCAGCCACAGGGATGATATTGAAAAACAAGGAAAAGTGTCTTTCCATCTTCACACTGCTTCATGCCAGGAGACTTGGCATTAATATTAGACAGCTGATTTCATATTTGACACACATTAGCAGTGCCTTAGACCTAGTGCTTCCCAACCCATATTTGTCCATTGAATAACTTTGAATCTTTTGTAATGCAAACTAGCTGAAAGACAGTTTCCCAAGCTTACAGAATTGCTCATTATGTCAGCATTGGTGTCTGATTCGTGCTTTTGGCTCGGGCAGTAAAAGGACCTGCAAGTCCCCTTTTGTTTTAGCTGAGCCTTCCTTGAAGAGGGAGAAGAAAATAGAGTGGTTTTTTTTACTTCCCTTAAGTCTTTATTTTTGTTGCTGTTGTCACTAAATAGTAGTTCCTACCTTTGTGCAATAACATGGAAATGCAGCTAATTAAATCCAAGGAGTGTAAAATAGCAAGTGCTGAAAAGGAAGCTGCCACAAAATCCATTTGCACAGCATATTAAAGGGAAAAGAGCAAGTGCAACTGGAGAAATTAATAAAACTTGACCAGTGGAATATCTTAGATAAGATTCAAAAGGCTATGGAAATTCTCTAGGCTCTGATGTATTGAACAAAATGAGCCTCTCAGGCTATGACTTGGCCCTAAATGAGTAGGATAATTAAAATCCTGATAATATTTATTCAGCATGGAGTCATTTCGTTTGGAATAGGAATCAATCATTCGTAAGTGCTGCAGAAGTGAGAGCTGCTGGATGTGATTTTATAAGCTGGGTTGGGGAGCTCAGTGCTCATCGTGTTTCTTTTCAATTGTTTGGATGTGCATCTTCCTCACTACACAGGGAAGCTGCAGGATGGATCCAACCCAGATCGCAGGGATAAGCGGTGGGCAGCCGTGAGATCCGCCTCAGTGCACACCTGCAACTGCAGACGGTGTGCCAAAGCCGCAGGCATGTGCAGCAGATGGCTGGGAGCATTTGGGGCATGACGGAGCACATGAAGCCATCATCAACACAGGCAGGTAAGAGATATTTTCCCTCCCCCCACCCCACACACAGAGCCAGTCTATTTGGGGAATTAAAAAGCAGATTTCAGGAAAAAAGCCAACTTGAAAACATTTGGTAGAGAAAACAGGACACTGACAATAGAAACGGAACTAACACAGGACTCTTTTACTACAGGTTATGTCCAAATAGGTATAGGTATCTCTGAGTTGCATTACTATTTATACATCAGTGTGTATAGTCCTCTAAATGCCTTGCTGCTGCTTTTTCCTCTTTAAATTCAGTCACATGCCTGTGAAATATTTTGCCTGACTTGGGAGGGAAATACACTCCTCTGCTTTTCTATGCTAGATTATCAATTATGTTAAAGACTTCCCTGACTACTAATGAGAGAAGGAGAGGATAAGCTTTCACTGAGAACTTTTCTTTGAAGTAAAAATCTTCAGCAGAGCCCTCTCATTTCTAAGGACACTATAATCATCTTGATGGGAGGAAAAAGAAAAAAAAAAGGATTCTGGCTCTGTATCTATCTTCCTCCCACTCGCCCCCTCATTTTGCCTCTCTCCCTCCTTTATGCACACATGCACGTGCATGCACACACACACACACGCCCCCAGACACCAATAAACACTCTCTATGGGCTATGGCAATAGCAACCTATAACATACACATTTTCCAAACTGCACGTTAACATCCACACAGGTACAATTATTTTTTTTCAAAATGGCCTATACCTGTAACACATGCATACCAACACTCACACACCATAATCCAAGGCCTTGACTTTTATCCTTTTTGGTAGGCTTCTATGGCTTAGACCCTTATTTTCCACACACATCCTGTCAAATCTTTTGCAAATGAATTTTATGGACACAAATATTTGCTCTAAAGGAATTTGGAATTATAAACATCCACACTCAAGGAGACTTGACTTTAAACATGACTACTTTGCTATGGAAATACTTGCATTCTTCACTGAGGGAAAAAAATCTGCATCTTGTCTGACCGCTTCCAACCAGGCAGCACAGCCTGAGTTCCAATTATGCACCATAATTCCCTGTGATAGAAGTATGCTGACAATAATCAATTCAAATGCATTCAGATAAATAATTTTAAAGTAAATGCATATTGCTGGAGGACACTCAGCAAGCAGAAAAAAAGAAAAACCCAGTAGCCTAATATGTTACTTCTTGGGAATAGGTCTCTCTGCCCTCATGCTGATATATTCTTTGGGAACACTTTAATGCAGTTCCTATAATTAGCGAGTACTTCGTAATCACCTTTGAGGGAATGAAATCTCTCTGTAACACTCGGGTTGATTTTGCAGGCATCACAGTGTACGTGGTTCTTGTATCAACAGAAGGAAAGTGGCAGTGGGATGGGGGAGGCTCCAAAACACTACCAGGAGGCACCTGCCTCAGTTCCCTGTAGCAGACTATGTTTCTTCCCTTTGAGAAATACTAGTAAAATCCTGGTCTCACTGAAGCCTGTGGGTATTTTAACAGCTGCTCCCCCAGCAATCCAGATCAGAGAATGGGGCAGGTATGGGGGACAGAGTCAGGTGCTCCTCTCCTTACCTGGATAAGGAGGTCACCTCTGAGCCGTGTCCCTGCTGGGGAGGGGGGGCAGGCAGCAGGCAACTCTCTCCCAGGCATTTTCCTTGTGCCCTGCTCTAGGAAAGCCCCTCTGGCCACTCTTGTTCTGTTCTGCCACCACTCTCCCGGTAACACCCCGAGGCTATGATGTCTACAGGCAAAATGTGTTCCTTTAAATAAGATTAACTGCCTGTGATAGTATGGAGAGATTGCCATGTGTTTTTTAACCCTGGAATATCCTGGGATAAACTCTGTCTATGGGAGTCCCTCCCCACTGACACGCAGAGCACTGCCACCGCTGCTTGCCAATGCCTTTGCTATTGGGTCGCATGCCGAGACACATAAAAGCGATGACTAAGTATCAATCTGATATCTTGTCATGCTTGGTAATTATTCTGTTGAGCACCTTGTGAAAGGAGACGGTGACAAAGAGCCCTGGACAACTGGACAGGGACTGTTTTATAAATACCTTTCAGCCTAACTGCATAAGAAGGACCAGAGTTTATTTAAGCCTTATTTCACTTGTAAAATTGACCTGGTGAAGTAAATATCTAGAAAAGAAATTGTGTGCAAATTTTACTTCTGGTATTTCTTCCCAGGTTTTGGACTTAGATGAATTGAAGACTTAAAAAGAATTGATCTGAGAACTTAGAAGAATTCATCACTAAAAAGCAAAAATCAAACCATTTTAATTTTAGTGCATTTTTTCCCATCTTATTTTTCTTTCTCTACAAACTTGAATTTGATAAGAGAGGGACGCATATTTAAAAAAAATACACTGATTGATTACAGGTCACTTCCTGGATCACATGGATTCCTGCATCTCCTCCTGTTAGTAAGCATCCCTAGAAAATTCACTGTTTTGTCAGTTTGAGCCAAAGAAGCTTTCATGACAGTTCATGCTAAAATGTATTTACCTGAAATAATTGCTCAGAAGTGACCTGCAGGATTTAGACTGCTCAGAATTGCTCTGTAGGATTTAGACTTTGGCAGCCAAAGGACAGGGATAGTGCTCTCTGTCTCAAAAAACAGAGCAAAGAATTTACAACCAAATGGCTCTGTGGTAATCTGATTAGACAATACTTGCACCTTATGTATAATATAATGCATAATAATATAGCTCTGACTGCCTGTAGAATTTCTAGCACACTCATGTTACAGTATTGTTCCACAACTACTGGGAATACTTGGAGTGAAATGTTGAAGACAACTGTACAAAACCAAGGCAGTATTTTTAAGAAATTCAGCCAAAATGTGGGATTATGTCTTTTAAACACCCAAAAGCAGCTAGTTAATAAGGTGATTTTTTCATTGTTGGAAAGGTGAGGGGAAGAACATTTGTAAGACTAACCTTTCATGCAAGGGTAAGTTAGATTAATGGTTTACAAAATGTTCTGGGTAAAGTAACTCTTTTACCTGCAGGGTTTTATGTAGGCAGGCATGTGAGGAGTCTGCAATACTGTAGGGCTGGCATCCATTGCTCATTTGGATTCATACCTGCAAAGACAGTGATTTCATGCCATCAGAATGAATTTGGAACAGATTTCTTTGCTCTTTCCAGGAGAGATAATTTGTAAGAAGCCCTCTTAGAGGAGTTTAGACTTGTTCTTTCTTTAACCTTCACACCGTTTGAACTGCATGCTTTCAAGAAGGATGTTAAAAGGGCATTGAAGGACTACGTCAAAGCATAAGACCTAAGTCCTAGTTTCTCTGTATCAAGTACTAAGATCTAGTGTGGCCTGAAGCTTGTCATATGACTCTCTATGTGCCTCAGATTCACTTGGTCTGAAATTGTAAAATTTGCCCATCTCCTAAGTAGATAGCTCTTTTTGAAACTTCTTTTTACTCTAGGACAGGACATGTGCTACGTACAAGAGGGAGCTAGCAGCTTTATTTCATCACTGCTTGTATCATGCTTTCAAATTATCAGTTCCTAAGGCATAAACTGGACATGGTCCTGGGAGATACAGAGCCGCCTCATCTTCCATTCGTCAAGGTGGCAGAACAGGGAACTGAGTGTCTTCTGGGAGAGCCCAATTAATCAAATCATACTAGAGAGCAGAGTCAGTGCAGATATGCATACATACATACATACATATATACATACAAATGTCTACACGCAAATAATAGCCAATTAGCCTGATAAACCTAAATGATTCTATGTTTCTGCAATTCTAGGAGCCTACAAACTAGGTAACACTCAGGCAGAATTGTTTTAACTGTGGATATAAAAAGACTACATAAATCAGGCATTTCCCTTCCTTGTGATCCCAGCCAGTGTCAGAGGATGTATATGGAGGTCACCCCCTGAAGCACAGTAGGAGCAAAGAGCAGCCAGCACTTCCCCTGCCCTCTGTTTCCAGGACTGCTTTTCCATAGTTCTTGCCATAAGAAGCCCTGACTTTCCATCCCAGATGAAGGTGACTATGTTTTTCTTACCATCTGTTTTCTTCTTCCACAGTCTCTGGTGTTGTGGCTTTCTCGGGGCCCAAGGAGACCTCTCAGACCATGTGCCTTGGCTGTGACCATAGTTTGCTTCCTATGTGGCCAATAGCCCAGGGCAGGAACTTCTAGAAACTCCTATTCTTTCTTACTACAACAGGCTTTAATTTTCTCTTCTACTCAATCCTAAATGTGTCTTCCATATGTGGTGGGTTGAATACAGTCTCTGGCTGTATGGCAGTGAAATTGTCTTTGGATTGGAACTGCCCATACATAATGAGCTATAATTTTTTCTCACATTCTGTAACAATAAGCTTGACTCAAGCCTCAAAGAATCATTAAATTGTACTCTAAAATATTTTATAGATTGTAATTTTCTCAGACACAGGGCCTGGCCTGGCTCTCATTCAAGTTGATGCACAGTTACTTGCTGTCCTTACGTGATCCTGTTTTTGTTAAATAATAGCAGAAGGAGTAAGAAATTCAGGGAGACATATTTAGACTGTCTCAGTATAGAGGGTTAGACCCTACACAGAGACTCTTGTGTGTCATGGAAAAGGATCTCAGGAATGTTTAGTTACATTTAAACATACCGTGATAGGATGCCTTCTAAGTAATCACTCCCTGCATGCTATTTTCAAGCCAAGCACCCAGGTATGCGTCTTAAGTGGTGAAAAAAATATTGAAGATTGGGATAGGAAGCCCAACTGTCTCAAACTGTCACACCTGCACAAGAAGACTACAGTGGCCACTGCTTAATGATTTCCTGAGCACCTACAGGAGACGAGTACCAAAAATATGCTCACTGCTTTTTTTCCCAATAAACCTTTTGAGAAGAAGAATCAAAGAGGATTGGTCACTGTTGAAGGAGAAGCCATGCAACACTGTAGGATCAGTTCCTGAAAATATAAAGTCCGAGTCCATTCAACTCCACCTAACTCAGTAAATTTCCCTTCTGGGGAGAGAACATGCTCCCTGTTACTTTTCCTACTAGAATAATTATAGTATATTAAGACACACCAGGCAGGTCAGAGCAAAGCCTGTTTGGAGTTTGCATTTCAACTGCACATTATGCATTTGCATTGTAATATATTCAAACTGACAGCATCGTTATGGTGAATTAATCTAAATTATGTCTAGACATATATTTACAACAACAAGCATTGTAGAGACTGTTTGGTGGCTGACTGCTCAGAGGAATTAAACAAGAAAATCCCAGGCTTAAACCTTACAAATAAATGACTAAATTGACAAATGTAGGAATAAATGAGTTTAGGCTATGTTTCAGGAACAATACCAAAATCTTCTCCCTAGAATTTTTACTACTTTATATGTTCCTTCACCAGTTTACCATTCTAATTATCATCCCCTCTGCTGCAGGGACATAACCCTGCTCTAATGCTATCGCAGCCACAGAAGCCCATACAAGGAGAGTGGAGAGACGTCACAGACAGTCATTGGAACATGATACTATTTCTTCTGTGCAGCAGAGGTGGCTGCATATACCCACACTTTGAAAGACATTTGGGAGTCTCCTATGGTTATTTTAAGTCTGGTGTGTCAGGAAGTTTAGCCATCATCTTAATGTTAGTAAAGTTAGAGACATAAATTAGCATTGTTCCACCACTAGTGATGATGGAGAGAGCAGTAGCCTTGTAGTTCACAGTTATCATTTATTATTTGCAAGGACAAAGGCTTTAGGAACAAGGGTGATTGCTTTTAGCACTTTCCACCTGCAGATAATAATTTTACTAGCCAGCTGTAATAAATCCACAACACTGCCAGTGGATCATGTAATTAATTGTAATTTTATAGACTGAGTATATACAGTACTTCATCTAAACTCACTGCAGGGTAACAGCTTGCAACTGCAGGGCAAGAGACAGTGTCCGAGAGGTTTGGTGTTTTGCCAGCGGCAGGAGCCGTGACTCCCATGGCAGCTGGGCACGAAGGAGATATCTGACCCAGCGTCTCCATAGCCTGAGGAATCTCCATGTTATCAGAAAGGACTGTGGTGCTGTGTCACGACAGCATTCCCCTGCGGCGACACAGGAACAGCATGTTCCCAGTGCCCCTGGGAAATGAAATTCTTTCTCCCCTCACATGGATGGCGTTAGTGATGGGAGTGACTGACTCTGCCAGCCCGTTCGGTTTTGGGATCTCCATCTGTCTACTGTAAGGCAGCAGCCTGCCTTGCAGCTGCCCAGGAGGGCTGGGGACAGGCTGAGGGAGGGAAGTGGGCGCAGCCCCGGCTGGAGGGAATTAGATGTTGGACAAGAGAAGGTTGAGACCAAAGACTGCTTCAGCACCATGGCTCTGCATCTCCCAGGGGGGCGGGAAAGCACTGGGATTTTTGCACTTGAGGAGACCCACAAGAGCAAATTGATTCCTTGACAAGCCTTTTTTCTCTGTGGGGAGGCAGGAAACATTAGCATGGGCAGAGCTTTCTTTAACACGTCTAAACAGCTTCCAGGCTGCAGAGGGCTTTTACTCTGGCTGACTCAGAGTGCCGGCAGAGCTGCTCTCTGTGCAGATGTGCCTGCAGATAAGCCAGGTGGAAACAGCAATGCAAGTATTGTACATGTCCTACAGAAATGGGGCTGAGGTAAGACTGATGGTAACACAGAAAGGTCAAATTCATTTCTTAAGATTGCCCAAGGGGCCTGTGCCAAACACTGTTTGAACCCCGGCACCTCCTGAATCACAGGTGAGCAACTGCAAGTGCAGTAGAGGTTTACTTTCACGAACACCATTGCTGCCGCTTTTAGTAAGTGTTTTAAGAGCTCTGTCAAAGGTGTTTCATAGTTATTTAGAAAGCAGAAGCAGAGTTGTGAGCGTATGGTGTTAGTTAACCACTGCTAGAAGCTGGCTTGTGTTTCTGGCCCCTGCTAGTTCAGGGAAGTTGAAGAAATACTACAGACCTGACTTGTGGGCTGTGAAGTAGGCTGTAGGAGGGGAGACATAAATACCATAATTTATTCAGTTTACTGAAAAAAAGAAGCCTGAGGTGATTTGGGTGTTTTGTACAAGTGTTAGCACACAGGATGGATATCTGAGAGTAGGGAGCTTTTAAACTTTTACTGAGAAAGGCATGACAAGATTCAATCGCTGATAAACGTCCTTCAGTGGGAGAAACTCCAAATTACAGCCTGCAATCAGTGGTGAGGACCTCATGTGATTGCCTTCAGGCTATGAAAAGAATTCCTTCTCTCTGCCTCTGAGATACATTTTGATTACTTCCCTTACCCACCTACCACTTTCTGATGGACCAGACACTGGTCACCGGTTGGAAACAGGACAGCAGTGGGGCTAGACCACTGATGGAAGGCAGTGTATAGTCTCAGTTTTCTGCTCTGTGCATCTTCCTCTTATGGGCTGGGTCCTGCCAATGGCCAGATTTGGGATAGGAAAAGCATTTTACTCCAAAAGATAGTCAGGCAGAGATCTTGAGAGCTTTTTCCTTTATCTTCAGCAAGCAGTGCACTTTGCAGGCTGGAATTCCTTGTTGTCCCAGGGGCCTTCAGGGTAAGGATCCTTGGTTCTCTTTTCTTTGCACCTGGCGCATAGCTTTTTCTTCCAAGAGCTGAAACACTCAGTATAACAGCAGTCTTTGGGACATGCAGGAATTCAAACTATTCTCTCAGGCCAATAAAAGGACATCAGCACCCAAGTTAAAGATTTAAAACAAAGTCCCAGAAAGTCCTCCTCAGCCACTGTCCCACCCTGGCAATGGCCAAAAACCTTCCGCAAATCCCACAGCTGGCAGGCATGAGCTGCATGAAGCTAGCCTCCTTTCTGTTCCCCACCAGGAGCAAGAAACTGGAACTCTTCCTGCTAATCTCCACATAATAACTTGATGTGACTGTTTTTCTGAGAAGGTCCCAAACTCAGCACACTGCATTCAAAAATGCAATGGCAGTCACTTTTAAAATATAGCTGGAGAAAAAGGTGGTCTTTGTGTACCTGGTAAAGGATGAAAACGCTCAGATGAATTATGACCAGTCGACAGAGGTTTAATTGTCCGTTCTCTGCTTGGAAGAATTTAAACCCCACACTTCCAGAGGAAGAAATCTCTCCTTCTGCCACTCCCTTGAGTAACTCCAGTTACCAGGGCATTTTACAAGCAGGTAAACACCAACATTAGTCATGGCTTTGAAGAAAAATGAAATGTCTGCTCACTCTGTTTGAAGGAAGAGTGCTGACATGTCCTTTCTAATGTAAATTAAGGCCTGGGAATACTGAGTGAAAGTACTTGGATACTCAAGTGCAAGAAGCAGGGTACAGGCTGTCAGAGTGCTCCATCAGGTTGGCTTCCCTCCTGTTACATCCACTCTGTGGCATGCAGTGCTCCCCTGCACTGTATGAGGACACTATCCCAGGACCAGCAAGCAACTAAGAGTTTGTGTATTGTAGTCCATCTGTGGATCTGAAGCCTAAGGATTTCTAAAATTTCCAGCCAGATATGAGAGAGACAGAGAAAGGCTGCACCAGAAGAAGAATCTTAAAACTATTTTCAGCATAAGGTTATTTCTGTAAACCACCCATGAGAGACACCTGGGATTTTACAAAACTTTTTGTAACAAATGAAGTTATTCTTGTCAGCCGCAGGGAAAAAAACAACCTGCATTGTAAATCAAGAATTATTGGCATGCTTCTTTCATTAATATTTTTAGCTTTTTTTAAAAAATGGAAACACACCTAAGTGAGCTGTCTGTATATGCAACTCTGTTTTCCCTTAGCTTTTGAACTTGTTTATTTGAATCAAATTCAAGATAAGAATAAAACCCTCAAAGGTTTTTTACTGCCAGAACATCATTCTAGAGGAGAGTTGGAAAGTTAAAAAGTGCAGGGGAATCTGGAGAGGGGGCAGAAAATCTGAATATTGGTCTCTTAAATCAGCGCAGAGACACAGTCCTGTAGGAGACTTGAGTTCATGTTTTGTACTCACTGCTTTTAACTGACTTTCTTTCTGCAGATAATATCCACAGTTTCTGAAGATCTGAGCCTTGCTTAAAAATTCCCCCAATAGCTGCCTGCTCTTGTGACCTGTACAGGAACTTTGCAGGAACAATATATTTGAGAGTTGTCAAATTCGGTTCAAACCACCCGACAAGTTCTTTGGCTACCGAAGAGGAAAATATATGCAGGGTGCAGTCCCGATAGAAATGAGAAAGTTTGTCAGCCCTGCAGCCAGGAGCAAAACACCTGATACCAGCCAGAGCTAAAGAAAGGAGAAGGGCTCCAGCTACTTCAGTCACTGCAACATATCCCCCTCAAAACAGCAGGTTGAATCTCAGGCTAGTAGAAACTAGTTTACTGCTTTTAAATGCTTCAATTGCTGCTTCTGATTCATCAATAGAAGAGCGGGCTGCAGCACGCAGGGAGGTTTGTTTGGTCAGCTGTGAGCCTGAGCAAGTCTGGGCTCATGTAACCAGTCATCACTTTCTCACTGTTAATATACCCATGCAGAGTTCCCTGTTGTTCCTCTTGGGAAGAGTGGGTGAGGGTGGAGGGAACATGTGGACGAAATACAATTCCGGGACAGCAAGTGTCATTTGATCAGCATGCAGAGAGGCAGGGGAGAGGAACATTTGCAATGTGCTCTCCTACACAGAGATCACTACATCCTGACTGTCTGACTTTTACAGATATATTTAAGGAGTTGCAAAATGATGATTAACTTTGATGTCAAACATCCTGGGGCAAGAATCTTGTTACTAAGCTTGTTCGTTCATGATGGCCAATGCTAATTCATTAAAAAAAGGGATATTTGTTGGTTTGATCCTATTTTTTGTGTGCCCTTATGTATTTAAAAAAAATCTTAGCATCTTATAAAAAACTAAAAATCTCATTTTCTAGACAATGCAATCAAAATAATTATAGTAATTTTATTTTTGAAAAAAATTGTTTGATATCTGCTTCTCTGGTGTAAATATAACCCATGTAACCATGTAACAAATTAATTTTAAATGGTGTACAGTTGCACAGCTCATGCAAGGTCTGATTCTATTTTCAGTTGTTAGCCATGAAAGCTACTACTGTACAAGCTGTTGGTTGAATGATAACCATTTGGTGGGTAACTGCATAACTTACATTAACTCTGTGCCACACATCAGCTAAGGCATGAAGCGTTTGCTCAGGAGTAGCTGCGTGTCTGATTGCAGAGTGCTATTAGGCTTCTGCTGAGGAAATATCTGCAGGCCCTATTTGCATTTACACTAATGCCTTTCTACACTGTTCAGGCAGGAAAAAAGGAGGCTTAAGCCAAGTACAGTTTTCTCATATTCTCTGCTCTTGGTCTCTTCGCACTTTCTGAGCCATGTGATTATAATCTACATATCTGGATATTGGTCAAGAATGTCAATATGTTTTCATACAGATGATTATATCACTACAAGTGCACACATGCAGCACAGATAATCTCTGCATGCTCAGTAGTCATGTATATGCTGGCATGTTGGATTTACTGCTGAAATCTGACTCACAGTAGAGCAAGTACGCAGAGCAAGTACACAAACATAGTAGATGGATCAGACTCTGCATAGATGTGTTGTGATGCTGTATTCCTCCTGTCTGGGACATCCCTGATCCTCAGTGCTGTAGCAATAGAGTAGGACTGGGACCAGGTACAAAGAAAGGTGAACATGTGTGGCAGGACAGCAGTTCCATGGGGATTAACTCAATTTAATTTAAATCAATTTAACATTTCACTCCAAACTGCTGAAATATTACTTCTGGTATAGTGCATCCACACTTCCCTCTGTCTTTGCAGCCAGCCTGCAGCTCCCTATGATGTTGAATTGCCTGCATGTTTGATAGCCATGTCACCTTTCCTGACATCTGAGTAGGCATTCCCTACACTCCCTGACCAGTGACCTGACAAGCAGCACAGTAAGAAGATGAAAAGGCGGTGTTTTTATGAGTAAAAGATAGACAACTGCAATAAAAGCTGCCCTTTTTACTGATCACAAGCCTCTTCAGTAGACTCCACTAATAATGTTGCAATGCTGAAAAGCTGGAATTTATCAAAAGTGAGGAGCGGCGCTGATGACCGGCTGCGGCCAACCTGGGAGGTAAATTAGTGGCTGCAGGGGCTGGCAGGTGGGGCACAGCGGGGAGGGATGGACATGAAAAAGTGGGAAGGGGAAGGGAAGAGAAACCCCCATAGAAACACTGACACACTCCAATAAAAACCAAAGCCACGACCCCTGGGCAGAGGTTTGTTTTTTGGAAAGCACGGCACGCGGCTAAGCACAGCGGGGTTGCTGCCGGTGCTGCCCAGCAGAACACAAAGAGCTCCTTGTCGGGCTGCTGGTGACTTGTCCCAAAGTGCTGCAGGTTTTCTGGTCTTAATCACTTGATCACTTGGCTGTCAGTTTATCCTGCCTCTGGTCACAGTGATTTTAGCTAGAATTCAACTAGCTCAGCTATTAAAAAGAAGTGTTTGGGTGCGGGAAGTGAGCTCAAGACCCATCAGGGTTGCCTTTTCCTGCACAGGGCTACCAAGGGCCACGGAGGTATGGCCGGGTGCCTCATCAGGGTGGGTCTACCCCCAGGCTGGCCCTGCACCTCCATCCCAGAGCCTGGCTCCTGTCTCAGCCTTCCCAAACTACCTGCATCCCATGCAGCTGCAGCCTGTGCGGTGGCCCAAGCCATGGGTCCCCAGGCCTGTGCAGTGCAGGGCTAGTGCAAGGTGCCCTGGTGAGGGGCACTGGCTTCCCTCAGTGTCCCCATGGCAGGGACAGGAAGAAACATAGGGGCTGCCTGTGGTGGTGGTGGTGCAGAGGGGACGTGGTGGGGGTATGGACTCAATTAGCCAGCTTGGGAACCAGTTGTCATCTTAACTGGTAAAAGCACCACCACTGCAATCCAGTGGGAGATAATGATGAGCATTAGCCAAAGGGTTGACTTTGTGTGTCCCTGCTGCCCAGATGGGGCCTCTGCAGGGACCGGACAGGGACAGCTGAGCAGCTGCTGGTATCTCCTCACTCCGTTGCAGACACCTGAAGGGACCAGGAGTGCCCCTTCCTTTCCTCACAGTCAAGGGGAGTCTGAAGGATTCTCTTGGATGCAGAGATGCTCCTTCCAGCACCAGTATGCAAAGCTGCAAGAGGGATCCCAGCCCTAATATACATTTTCTATCAGGTTGACTGAATATTCCCAGCAAAATGATTTATGGAACTAGAAACTGCATCTTATGAATGTCTTTGAGCAGTTTCTTTTTTTTGAGACAGACATTTACATTCATACAAAAGTGGACAGATTTGCATTAGTACAGAGCACTCTCAGCTCCGTGAACTCAACAAGACGACCTAAGGCAATACTCCTGGAAACAGGAAGCTTTTTAAAAATGTCCAAGGTGTCAGGAAATGCTCTCCTGTGTATAGATCAACACCTCAACAGGGTGTCTGCTACCTTCACTCACATCTCAGCTGAATCTAGACTATTCTTCCTCAGGTGGGTCTAGAAACCCATCTAAGAAAACACTTCTAAAATACTTCCATTTCTTTCTAAAGTTTGTTGTGGTTTTTTGTCTTTTAATTTTGGTTTCATCTTTTTCTGTAAGGTCTTAAGGCAGGCATGTCAAAATGCTTACAATTTTAGTACCACTCAATCTCACTAAAGGCACAAGTTGGGTTGTTGGGTTGCCAAATTCATAGACACATTTAGTATGCGGGGTTCATTTCTTTCTGTTTAGTTCTGCATAGGAATGAGTACAGACAGGATAAATTTATACGGCACAGGAGAAGACAATAGCTATGACTGCAGCTTGGTTCTGATGGGTTTATGCTCTGCAGGCCTGTGGGATAATACTGGTGTGAAAGGGAAATAAGGGCAATGTCACCACCCCAAGAAGCCCAGGACTGCTCCATCCTGCAGCACCCCGAAAGCAAAAGGAGTCAGATCATCACAGGATGGTGAAGCCATGTTGCATTGGGCACAGGCAGTGGCTGGCAGGTGCCACCTCCTGCATGGTCCCAGGGACACACAGTCTGTCAAACGGCAAACACCCAGCTGCCAGGGCATCTCCTACACACCCCAGCTCCCCAAGCTGAAGGCAGCTGGTCAAACTGATATGTGATCTACTGACCAGCTGCACTGGGTGAGTGGGATTCAGCAGCAGGGTGCTTCTCAGCAAGTGTTTGTGATATAGGGCATTTGGGAGAAGGGAAACAAGGAGAAAAGGCAGAAAAAGCAAAGCAATTAACAGCCACTTTCCCAGTTTCATTTCAGCATGTGAGACCTGACAGTTATTGGCAGTGTGGTTATGCAGGGACTCAGCGTGATGATACAGATACTGCAAGATGGATCAAGAGAGTTATGCATTTCCCTTCACCCCGAATATGTGATTTGTTTCACTGGGAGCTTCTCTGGCTTCTAAAGAAATCAGATGGTCAAACAGATTAGGAGAACGCAGAGTTAAATTGAACAATTTCTACCTCTCACATTAGAAATAGTGTTGCTATGCTGACCTAAAAGCTAGGTTTTCTTCACCAGATCATTTACTCAGATCTATAGTCCACAGGATAATTAAAATTTAAGAGTTAATTAAACGAGCAATGATCTAAGCAAAAGTCTATAAAGAAGGCAGGGAATGAGATACCTTATATCTCTTCTTAGAAGTCATGACTTCTATCACATATAATTACTTTCCCCTGTGGTGTGCATGGAAAAGACCTGTTTCTAAATGAGGACGTTTTCTATTAAAAACAGCAGGAGAAGAGTTCAGACACCAAGGGCTTCATCTGTAAGGCTGATTTTCAAATGAAATCAGCTCCAGTCTGGCAAAGCATTGGTGCAATTTTTTATTTATGAGTGTGTGAATGGTCCTGTTGCCTTTAATGCCATCACTTCTGTTCCTGAAATTAGGCATGCCTGTAAATGCTTTGTTCAAGCAGCCCCAGAGCACTTGCTGGAGGCTGCTTCAATTGGCAAGATACAAACCAAGCACCTAGGAATCATGGACCTCAAAAACATGCCAGCACTACACATCTGCCCAGATCCAGGCACCAAGCTGTTGCTGTGCAGATTACATGACTGGCAAGTGGTCTGTGAAGGAGGTAGGACTTGGGGAGATGGGGTACATTGAAGGGGAAATATGCTGCAGATGCATTCCAGGGATGGGAGAGTTGACCTGTAGGGTTGTTCATGGGACTGGGACAAAGTGGGTGGCAGGGCTATGTGGAAAGGTGGTGGACTTGTCAGAGGTGGACTGTGGACCACACTTGAGTTGGGAAAGAGGTGCTATAAGGTCTGGTGGAAGTCTGTGGTGCTGCATGTGGGGCAAGCTGCAGAGCTGGCCACAGGGAAATAAACTGAGGACTGCATGGAAATCTCCCTGGTTAGCAGTGGCAGCTGTAGAGAAATTTTTCTTTCTGTTTTCTGCAAGGTAAGATTCTTCACAGATTGCAAGCATGGATTAATCATGCGGGATCCAACTAGGCAGTTTCTACAGCCCCTTGAGTTCTGGAAATGCAGCTGACATGGTGATCGGAGAATGAGATTACTGTGCAAACTGCTTCAAGAAGCTCTTGCACTTCAGATAAGGCAATGACCTAAATGCTCTTTCAGGGTACAGGGAGTGACTTGTGCTGTAACCAAGTCCGTCAATGAAACTGCACTTGAAAACAGTCCTGAGGAAACAGTACACATTTTTTCTTCAGTAGTCATTGTTTGAGTTTTTGAAACAAATAGATTGCATTTCCTTTTTCTTACAATTGCTGGCTGCTTGCCCTTCAGTTTTCTCCCAGCCCAGCTGGCAACAAGGAATGAAAGCCACTGTTTATTTGGCTGATACCTCATATCTCAAGGTAGAGGATATCTTCCCTGTCCGTTTCTGGATTTGAGAAAGCAAGTAAATAGGGAATGAATAGGGAGATGGCTTCAGGTGAGCATCAGTTTACTACTGCTCTGCCCTCCTCATTGAGAAAGTGTCTTCTTCTACAGACAGCCATATTGTCTGGAGTCCTGGTGATTTGTCTGTCTCCTCCTTGTTTGCTTCAGATGAACACATAGCTTGTTCAAGCAACTCCAAGGAAGTAGCACAATTTAAGTGTTGATAAAACATCATTTGTCCAAAACCTGAAGAATCTGGGAAACATATGGCAAAAGCATTAATGGGTAAGCAGTGAACAGAAGATTAAGAATAATAGTAATTGAAAAACACTTAGTGGAAATGATTTGTTGTGCTCTATTCGCAGTAAATACGACGTTTAGATAGATGTATATACATACATGTGTGTACATCATCAACAACAGTGTCTGCTCTTTCAAGCTGCCTAATTCACATGGTGTATCAGCCTATCCAGCAGGGTAGCGACATGAATGTTGCATGAATTTCATGTCACTGAATGAATATCTTTTGGTTTGCTTGATCTCTGGTTAATTCCTACCTGTAGCAGGAATACATTTTGGAGCTCTCATTACTTCAAAATCCAAGCAGAGACACAGGTTGTTAAAATAGGCTGTTTCTGGTTTTCTTTGCTGACTTAGAAAGGCAAGAATAAATACTGCCAGGACAACCTGCTTGGGATCACTTAGCTGAAAGCAATCAGCATCATCTGAGATTTTTCAGTGCTGTTGTTTGCATGCAGGCATGCTTTGCTTTCAGCCTTTGAGGAAGCCTGAAAATGCACATAAGGCATCTTCCCCTGAAAGAAATTGCCTGCCCATCAACTGTTGCTGGAGTTTAGCTGATATGCAATGACATGTACCCCAATGGTCCCCTAATGACTCTTCCTTTGGGATTCATGAGACAGAGTGGACTGAGTTCTGCAGGGCTCCCACTTTGCAAATGAGCTGGTTTGGGACTACCAGTGTAGTTGAACTTGCATTTTTTTACTTTCTGCAACCTGGTGGTGATGGAGGTTACAGAGCCAGGTGAAACATGGGTGTGGATGTGGGGAAGAAGAAAAGCAGGGCAGTCACAAGACTGCCATATCATATGACAGGCAGTATGTGTGCAAAGCAGGCTGGGAACACTAAAGCGTATGAGCCCTCATGTTTTTGTTACAGATCTGCATCACTGTAACATTTGGTATCATGATGACCCTAGCTTTCCTGGGGAAAGCACCTACTTTCAAAGCAGCAAGCAATGACCCCCATATTCCAGCAATGACTCTCAAATAACCCTGCTGAGAGAACACAATGAACTTCTCACCAGGTTTGAGTCACAAATGTTTACCTCCTTACAAAATATAGGCTCTCCTGCACACACTTATGCACTTCTACCCATAGGCATATAACACAGCTACATGAAGAAAACAAGCAGGATTTCAGCACCATAAGAAAAAAAGAATTGCAGAGGCCTGGAAGCACAGGGAAAGACCCCCCTCCCCACTGCATGGGGGCTGTGCCTTGACCCTCCCTGGGTCCTAACGAAGGTAGATATGTAGGCAGATAGCTTGAAGAATCATTCTCCCATATCTCTTCTCCTCCTCTGCCTTTTGATTGCCCACTACTATCTCTCATTCAGTGCTAGCAAAATCACTATGGATCTATGCACAACTAGTTTGGGAGGATGGAGTGCAGAGGGAAAGACTGGCACGCTTTCTTTTTCTGCAAGTTAATTTTAGTCCATATCGCTTGTAGGATCTGTAATATATCATCTCAGGAATATGAATCCAGTTCTACTCTTCAGGCTAATTTAGGGGAGGAGAGTGAAAAAAACAAAGCTTCATATTGGGAACTCTACCTTTACTACTTCCAAACATTAATCTATCCATCCATCCATCGCCATTAGTGTAGTATCTGAATACATCTTAGCTCCCATTTCTCAGTGGACTTTAATATTACTCTTTTTCTTTTCTTTTTTCTTCTCTTTTTTCTTCTCATGCAAATGGAAAGCAGTCAAATTCTCTGGTGAGTTACAGGTAAGTAGGCAGAGAATGGCACGGGTCTAGGACTTTCTTTTTTCTTAGCTGATGTTATGTTCTCAATGCAGAAAAACAAAGGTAGTGATAGAAGAGGAGGAGTAACGGATGTGGAACCCAGAATTTCAGCACTGCCCTTGAATTCTTGTTTTACCTGCTCACCTGTAATTGTAGCTTATCAGAAGCACATCAGAAGCCCCAGGTAGAAATACAGATCACTGGGCTTGAAAAAACAAAACCATGGGCTCCCAAAGCATACAAAGACAGAACCAAGACTGTGCTTTGCAGAGAACATTGTGAGATGTGTTAGGCTCTTTATACCAAAGACAAATCCTTAAGATGTGCAGATGAATGTCTTGGAAACTTTCAGTGTGTTTCTCTCCTTAGTTCAAATCCATATTTCTAGAACTGGAAAAGAAACTCATTCTCCATCGGCATCCACTCTTCTGGCTTATGGCTAGAAACGTCTGCAGGATAAACAGACCCTAATCCTCAGTTTAGTGAGGTTGGGAACCTCAGTGCATTTACAGAATCACAGACTGGTTTGGGTTGGAAGGGACTTTGAAGTCCATCTTGTTCCAACCCCCAGGGACACCCTCCACGAGACCGGGTTGCCCAAAGCCCCATCCAACCTGGCCTTGAACACTGACGGGGGGGGCAGCCACAGCTCCTCTGGGCAGCCTGTGCCAGGGCCTCACCACCCTCACAGTAAAGAATTTCTTCCTTCTATCTACCCTAAACCTACCCTCTTTCAGTTTAAACCCATTACTCCTTCTATCACTGCACTCTCTGATAAAGACATCTTTTGTGCTGTAGATTTCAACATGCCAAGAGGGTGGTGTGTAACATGTATCATTCAAAACATGAAAGGGACATGACTTCAGGTGGTTAATCTGAAGACGGGCTCTCCTAAAACTGTTTGTCTTATCATAGAATCATAGAATGGCCTGGATTGGAAAGGACCCCAAGGATCATAGAGTTCCAACCCCCCTGCCACAGGCAGGGCCACCAACCTCCAAGCCTGGATCTACACAAGGTTGCCCAGGGCCCTATCCAACCTGGCCTTGAACACTTCCAGGGATGGGGCATCCACCCCCTCTCTGGGCAGCCTGTTCCAGCACCTCACCACTCTCTCTGTAAAGAACTTCCCCCTAATATCTAACCTAAACCTTCCCTCCTTTAGCTTTAGTCCATTCCCCCTTGTCCTGCCATTGTCTACCCTCCTAAAAAGTTGAATCCCCTCCTGTTTGTATGCTCCCTTCAGGTACTGGAAGGCTGCAATGAGGTCCCCCGCAGCCTTCTCTTCTCTAGGCTGAACAAGCCCAGCTCCTTCAGCCTCTCTTCGTAGGGCAGGTGCTCCAGCCCTCAAATCATCTTTGTGGCCCTCCTCTGAACCCTCTCCAACAGTTCCACATCCTTCTTGTATTGGGGGCCCCAGATCTGGACACAGTACTCCAGATGGGGCCTCACGAGGGCAGAGTAGAGAGGGACAATCACCCCCCTGTCCCTGCTGGCCACCCCTCTTCTGATGGAGCCCAGGATACCATTGGCCTTACGAGCTGCAAGAGCACACTGCTGGCTCATGTTAAGTTTCTCATCCACCAGAATCCCCAAGTCCTTCTCAGCAGGGCTACTCTCCAGGAGCTCTTGGCTCCCAGTCTGTATCTGTGTTTGGGATTCTTCCGGCCCAAGTGCAACACCTGACACTTTGCAGTGTTGAGCCTCATTAGGTTCACCCGGGCCCATCTCTCCAGCCTGTCAAGATCCCTCTGGATGGCTTCCTTTCCTTCTGTTGTATCAACCACACCACTCCGGTTGGTGTCATCCACTGATATCAGACCAGAAATAAGAGTGAATGACCCATACAAATACCACAAAACTGTATAAAACACTATGCAAAAGGAATCTCAGTTCAGTCTGAACTAAAATGAAGTTCTGAACCATATCCTGAAAGTGAGGTATTTGAGAACTGTGATCTAACACCTGCTCTTCCCATACATGTCCTCTCTTCATATCAAACTGTAATACTCAGGTTGGAAGAAGAGACTATGTTTGAGTAACTGGAATCAGACATCCTTGTGGAAAGGCCTGTGACCACAGACTAGAACATTCCCTTTCAAAATCTTAAAATTCACATGCAAATTTTCATGTGCTTTACAGGAATAATTAATATTTAGAAACTTTCACATCATCATCATTGTGTAGCAACCCTGTTTGCAGATTATTAGGCTGTTCTTCAGTGCATCACTGTGATGCCTTTCCATATGTAAAGATTTTGAATGTTCATGCTCATCATTTCCAAGCTTTGCAGAAGTGTATCCCATACTTTGCTGAGATAATCTGGAAAAATGCACATTCACTTGATACTGTACAACCTGTTCGTCTGCAAACGGAGATTTCTCCCAAAATGCTATTTGTTACAGGGTAACAAAGCTCAGGTCTGAAAAAGTAGCCTGGAGCTTCATTTTCTTTTCTGCCTGGAATGCCAAAATGCAGAGATTTATCAGGAAGACACCAGAATCCGTAGCTCCCCTCTGAATGGCGCTGCCTGGGATGGCAAACATGGCTCCCATAGGCTCACATGAGGTGTCCTGCAGCTCCCCACCCCTCCTTCAGATCAGTGTCCAGTTCCATGCCAGAGGTATCGCCTGGGTGTGGTACCAGAGTGCGTCTTATTTAATGCCATCATGACCTTGTTTTAATAACTGCATTGAGATAGTTGGTAAGTACAGGCAAAGTCCAACTTGTGCACGCTCAAAGAAACGTTTCCTCTGCTTCCTGATAAATGAACAGAGCTCTGTCATTCACTCAGGGTATATGCCTTTCCCTCTCCTCTGTCCTCTGAGACTTTTATTTAGTAGCCAGTGCTGCACCATGATAGTTGCCTGGAGAAGTGTATTTGCTTGTAGATAACATTATTTAAAGAGAAGATCCTGAGGCTGAAATGAAAGGGGAAAAGCCTTTCAGTTTTATGAAATGTACGTATGTTCCCATTGTGTTTCTTTTTTCCACTAGATGATATTCTAGTAAACTGGATGTTTTGCTATGAGCACCAAGGATCTAATCCAATTTTCACAAAAGGAAATGGAAAAAAAATATTCCTTTTGTTTTTCATGGGGCTCAGATTCTGCACCAATTGTGGTTTGTCACTCTGCCTAGCAGATATATGAATAAAATGCTGCAGATGTGGTTTTGATTGACATTAGATGTTCTTTAGATCATGTTATTCCCCTGCTCAGCCCAATTATATCATTAGAACATCTGTTTATTGCAGATTTGTTCCTTTTGGATACCTTTCATCTCCAATTTGAAATTCTGAAAGTTGTTCTCTCTGAGAAAAATGTCTGGTTTTGAGTACTGTGGAATTATAACAGGAAAAAAAACCCAAAATACATTCTCAGGGACAAAATAGTTGTTCTTCTGAAATATGAAAGAAAATTGTTCTTTTCAGGACAGAATGACTCTGTCTTATATCTACCATTTAAATATCTAGTGTCTTAATCATTATCTTTTCTCTTGTCTCTTAGCTAGTCTTCCTGTGCCCCCTTTTTCAGTCTGTGGAAAGAGAAGACCACTTTCCTTTCCTGCTCTTGAGGACACAATGCATCTGGCCTCTTTTAGCAGTCTACATATGGATGAGGGGAATCAGGGTTTGTAATTGCCTGCTCCTCACCATTAACTCTGAGGTGAGTTAAAACAGCTGAATCAGATGCAGATGACAGCAGTTGGTGGTATCTTGTAGAGATCTTGCTCAGGTCAGGTGTTGCTCCCCTGAGCTGTTGCAAGGACTATTTCTGAGGACTGGCAAACAAGAAAGCAGAATAAGCTTATTTTCTTGGAAAAGACTTCTCAGTTGCTTTCTCTTCATGGTGAACCTATGCACATTTATGAGATTCTGTAAGCCCCACCAAATATTTTTGTGAGTGTATCTCACGGTTTTCCTGCCAGACAATTAGTTTTCTTTTTGGAATAATTAGACACTTTTATTCTCACTGTGCATGATTGAAAGATGAGTACAGCTCCATCACTGTGCATGACCTGAAGAAGTAATCCATGGTTTGTTTAGGATTTTTTCATTTTAGTGGATGCATCCTATATGATAGAAGACCTATCTTGAATAATTGTGTTTCTGCCAGCAGGTACTATGTATTTGGCAGGAGGTATTTGGTTTGTATATTGGACTTATGTTTCCCATAATTTTAATTTTAATAATTTACTTCATTCTCAGCTGTCACTTTGAACATTAGCCTGCTGTGAAGCAGCTAAACTAGTGTTTTTATGTAAGTTGAGCTTCTGTAGCTGCAAAACATGAACAGAATCATAATGAAAGGATCTATACCTAATTTCTTCATTCCCTCTAACCATTCTTCACCTTCACCTGCATCTTTGGATCTAAATACTTCTCTATTTTGAAAGTGGATGGGCAGAACCATGTGCACGTGTCTGATAAGTAAGAGGATTATATATATATACCTCATGCAGCAACTGTGAAAAGCCATGAGGGAAGTGTGTTTGAAGCTTGGGTAGCATCAGGCATTCTTGTCACTTTATTGGATTCCTCTCATGAAGACAATATCAGCAATATTTGTTAAAATTCTCACAGTGTGGCAAACGGGCTTTTTGGGGGGTTGTTTTGTTTGCTGTCTCTGTGTGGCAAGCACAGCTAGAGCCAAGTTCCTGCCCCAGGTCCATGTTTGGAAAGGGATGTTTGCCATAGAACCTCCCTGATTAGACTGTGCAAGGGTTTGTTGCATATTGTGCTGGGTATGGTGCAGGAATGCACTGGTGGTTGCATGATTACTGCAGTGGTTTCCTCTATGGTCTTCTCCATTGTTCCCTCTTGGTTTGCTAAAAAAAAAAAAAAAAATAAGAGAGAGAGAAAATAGAGGTTTTTTCATCCAAACTTCTCTAACTTCTCTTTAAATCCTTCATTGGTTTCCTTACAATCACATATCACATTCAAACTCCTTGTACTGGCTTGAAAGACTTTTTGTACCTCTCTAACTGCAAGTTTTAAGTGCCTCTTGTACTTGTTCACAGTTGTGTCTCAACAACTTCATCCTTGATCTGAGCATGGGTTCTTCCTCCTGTCCCTAATCTGTTCACAATGGAAGGACTCTTGAAGTCTTACTCCTAGAGTTATTGTCTCCCTCTCTTTCCACCACCCAGTAAAGCTTTAAAATAACTTTAATAGAATTAAATAGATAGAAGGACCAACAAAACATTACTCACACCAGACCCAAGCAGTTCTCTTTTGAGGTGAAGCCCGTGGTTCCCATACTCCTTTAATCCACAATTACCATGTTGGTTGTTCTCTCTAAATTTAAATTGTGAATTCTTTGCCTGTGTGATTGCCTGTTTGCTGTGCCAAGTGCAGAGCCATTTGGGCCCTGCATAGTTTGGCTTACAGCTCGGGTGGCATGCTGTTACTGGCTTGCTGAACAGGCTTTCTTGAAGGATGTGGTCTGTGTTACACTCTGTTTTGATTTCATTCCCAGGTGCAAGTTAGGGTATTATCTTTGACAGTCAAACCAAATCTGTAAATGGCTCCTGAAAAGCTGCCTCTTTGCTTGTATGAGACTTTGGAAATAGAGGACTGCTGAGACGCTTTGTAGGAATCCCTCATTTTCTATGCAAAACTATTTCTGGACAGGTAATTTCCACAGAAAGAGCTCAACTCAAGAACTCCCTTTCCTGTCACCGTGAACCAGCCAACCTGCAGAGTAACAGACATCCAGTTCTGTGTCCTCTGGTGTTTGAGGGAAAGGGTTCATTGCCTGAAAGCTGAAAGTCAGTTAAGTATGTGTGTTTTGAGGGTGCTGTAAGTACACATATCCAGCGATGAACAGGGAGGATTTTCTGGATCAATTGGTCAGGTGTATATTTGTCTGGATCATCTTAAAAAAGAAACATAAAAGCAATTTATTATGTAAAATACATGTTAAAAGGTAGCACTAAAGACAAATTCTTACCGCTGTGCTTAACATAACTGCAAACTTTTCATTGCCCTCCTCTGTTTTCTGGCAAATAGAGGTAGGCTCGTATTGCATCCAGGAACCTACATGATGACTTTTCATGCTTAGTCAGCATTTAAAAAAGCCAAATGTAATGAAGATACAGTTTAATCTAATAAATTTTATAAATAAATACAGGTAATTTTTGTTATGTAAACATGTCAAAGTAAAATAGTTGAACTTAAATAAACACATTCCTTTATTCTTTTTTCCCTGGCTGAAAACATTTCATGAATTTGCAAGGGATTTCCATGCAATTTTTGCCTGACCAAAGAACCATTTTTTTTTTAATAAGATACACAAACAAAAGTGTTTCCAATTCTTTCTATATTTAGAAACATGTAAGTGAAAAATCCTGTCTCTCTGTAGGACTGTGACCTCTCGTCTTTCACAATGTTTGACCTTTGTGGGTGTAACTGGGCATTTGTGACAACAGTCACAGAAAACGTGAGATGAGCCTCATGGATGCTGATAATATTCTTCTACAGTTTTGACTATCTGGTGCCAAGCAGCTGTTTGCTGTGATGCCCACCATGCTCAAGGCTCTTCATCGCAGGTCCCCCCGGTCTCGCTCCTGATGATTCCTCTCTCTTCCCTTCTCCCTGCCCTCCTTCTCTCTCTCCCTCCTTTGCTTTGTATTTCCCTTTTGCTTAACACATTCCTGTCCCCGCCCCCAGTGAACGAAGATGGTGAAAATATCATCATGTTTGTTGCCCTGGACTTTGGTGAGTTATCTCCTTTCCCTAGGTTTTGGCTGTCTTCTTGGTTTTGATTATCTTGTCAGTATTGACTGTAAGCAATTCAGGGTGTGGACTGTCTCTCCTTCATCTACACAGTGCCTAGGACAGTAGATCTCCATTCCCAGTTGGTCTGTAACAGCATGAAGAGTAAATAAGTAAATAGAGTGGACAACAGAGTTTTATGAACTTGCATAGATAGGAAATGGTAAAGAAGCACAATTCTTGCCCTTAAAATTCTCCCTATGTGAAGCAAAATAATTCTGTCCTCCTATAGTGGGATCCTTCTGTGGTTATTTTACTTTAAGCTTATTTTATATTTTTATCTTTCACTGGCAGCCTTATGTTGCTCTACATAGCAATCTTTCTAGCACGATAATTCCTCACTCCTATTTTGCTTTCCTTTCTCCCACAGACCAAATTCAAATTCTTCAATCTCCATATCCACAGCCTTATATAAATTCTCTCTTCTCTTCTGCTCTGCAAACCTAATTAACAGCAGAGTCCTGCAAGAAGTCAGCACACGTAAAACCTGGGGTAGGCTCCCGCACTGCAATTTCTTTTTAAGCAGTAATTGAAACCAAGTTGATAGAGGCATTCAGTGGATCCTACAGTGTTTCCTTATCTCTTCTGAGGGTAGTCTCTCTCACAGCTGCTTGCCAGCATTCCTCTGACTCTCCCAGCAAAGCTGGAATTGGAACAAATCAAAACCAACACAGTTTCCAAGCTTTAATCCCAGTGTCCTACACCTAGTTCCCAACCTGTGCTAAAAGGGCTTGCTTACATTTTTCTCCCTCAATCCATGAAGTCTCTTAAATAAAATGCTTTCCTAGGTAACTTGAAAGTAATTTCACGATGATTGAGTGGTCCATAATCTTTAATGAGCTACTGGCACTGTACAGCAACTGCTTGGAAATTGAGGAGCTCAAGTATAAGGTGCACTGTATAAGCATAGGAGGGAAAATACATTTTCAGGGCTCATCGTTTATAGCTCAGCAAAGATGAAGCATGAAAATAGTACAGCCTCAATTAGCTGCTGGTCTAGATGATACTGGCAAGCTGTAAATAAAACCTGTGTTTCGCTGGGCTGTGAATAGGCTGCTTTGAGCAGCCAAGGAATGGCTTGAGCTGGCTGTCAGAGGCTCAGAGAAGCCCTGGTCTGCATGGCAGGCCCTGCGCAGCTCTGGCAGTTACCTAGAGGTTTGGGGTGTGGCTTTCTTTTCTTTCCCTTGTAAGTTAACTTGTGATAAACTTCATGTTAACCTTAAACTGAGGTCATTCTGAGGGTAGGTAGGTGATATTGTGCATGATACTAAAAACGTCTGAAGGGTTCTAATTAACTCCTGTCAATCTAGTTACAGACCTGAGTATAGTGACAGACCTTAACACAAGATAGAAACTATTCTGGTCCTACAAATCTCTAGTCTTCCTAGCCATAGGATAAAAACAGGCCTCTCAGCTATATTCTTTTAGATTCTGGATGGGGTTTTTTAATATCACTGATCATAGTGTTCATTTCCTTCCCAAAGTGGAACCACCAGAGCTGAAGGCAAACACAAATGAAGCATGTTTTCAACAGACAAAAAGCTCCTGGGCAAAGAAACTCACTGCCCTTAAAAAAAAAAAAAAAAGAAAAGAAAAAAAAAGAGAAAGAGACAAAAAAAAGGAGATCGTCTCACTTTCCTACATATTTCTAAGGACCACTTCCAAATTTAGTCTTCCAAAGAAGAGACAAATACCACCTGCAAGATCTTGTCATATAAACTGCTGCAGCAACGAAGTCTCTGGGTGTGTAACTGATTTTCTCAGAATTTTGTCAAAACCTCTTGTCCTAGAATTTTTTGGAGCAGAGTAACCCAATGAGAAGTCTTTCTATTGAACTTTTTAAAAAAGTCCCCCTTGAAATTACTCATGAGCATCATTTGATTTAATAATCCAATTTTTACTTTGGAAGAATATTAGGAGGATGTCTTTAATCTATTAAAATACCCAACTGTCTAAAAATATTTTTCCATTAAAAAATTAACTTGCTTTACACCAAAATTGTGTTAAAAAGACTTTTTAAATGGTTAGAAAGAGTGTTTAAAAATTAGATTAATAGAATATTTAGATTTGCCAAACCAAAACTTTTTTTCCTAACCTCACAAAAGTAGCCAAATGTTCCACTTTGTCTGAGAAAGCCCATTCAAATCTAGAATGTTCTTGTAGGAACGTTGAGTGTGAAGTGGCTTTTTAGGTGATATGCTTTCATTTTGCAAACCTGCCAAATCTGTTCTTCACCCCCTGTGAAACGGTCAGGTGTTAATCAACATTACCCTATTATCTATGGAGTTCTCTGTTTTAACTGCCTGGGGATGGTATTGTTTGCACAGGTGCCCTAGCTGGGGAACTGAATTAACATCCATTTTCCTTGGCTAAAAGGCTTGTTTTTCATCTCTTGGCTGTCTTTTTTTTTTGCAAACATAAATGCAGAATGTCTTTTGAACTTGCATTTACAATTAGCTGTTTTCACACAACAGGCTGCCTCTCCTGCTGATGCTGGATCATTAGTATGTAGATACATTTTTGTGCCTTCACCTAAGGGCCTGATCCTTTCCCCACTGAAACAATGAAATGTTTTGCCATTACTATCAGTGGAAGCAGTGTCTGCCCCTATGCCAGTACTCCTCTTTTCCTGAAGAAGTTGCAGGCTTTCCCCAAATCAGTGATTAGGCAGTAGGCTGCTCTCCATTAAACACAATGTTAAGGAGTGCAGCTTTTCCTAGTCAGTAGCTCTGAGTGCCCTCGGTCACACCGAGTGCACTCTGAGTTGACAGTACTCAGTCTGTCATAGTCCCCAGGCTTGTACTGTCCTTTTCAGTGGAATTTGGACACACAGATCTGAACTGTAAATGTTTCCTGTCCGATTATCTGCCTGCCTACCTGCCAGCCAGCCGCTGCTTAATACACTAGTTCATTTCTCTCTCCTGTGAGCTAAGAATTTTCAAAAACAAATCCTTTTTTCTCCTTAGGAGTCTTTGTTCCTAGTTTGTGCTTTCATAACGCTTTGTGGGAGAGCAAATCAGAGAGATCGGGTTTGTATTTAGTTCTGAAGGTGGAAAGGCTGATCTGCTCTATGGGACACATCCAGACCCTGTGATCAGTAAACTTAGGAGGGATGTCTAAGTGAGTTTGGTCTTCTAGTGGAAAATTAAACCGACTTGCCCTGACACAGAGCCCAGTTAAATTGAATGTGAAGGTTCCTGGGGTTTCAGCAAGATTTGGCTCAAACAGTGAAAGGAGCCCTGTTCCACACAGCAAATACCTGCTGCCTTTTCCAGGGTATTGGGTCTCACTTCTAAGCAAAATGAAGCTTACTTAAGCTTACTACCCAGAAATGAACTTATACCCTTACCAGTTCTGTGCAGGATAAAATAGGCTCCACTTGTCTGTATTTATTTTCTCTTCCTAGCAGACTTTCAGATTATTTAAAGCACTGAAGTGAAAATAACCTTATAGCGATAAAGTGACCTGCTGCTTGGTTCAAGTATAACTTTCCCAAAGCCACAACAAATGGCTGTTTTTTGCTGTAGCGAAGACTCCATCCAAGACCATGATGCAAACACAGGAAACCTTAGAAACATGAGCATTTGGCATACAAATGACTCTCTCCTGCCTGCACCTGATGAATTTTACCTGCATTCAGTTTTGACTAGCTCCCTTCTGTGAAGGTAATAATGAAAGAGCATCTGAGAACGGAAGCAGCTGGTAGTTTCTTATTTATAGCATCAAGAGTATCTGCTCACAAGGACAGACTTTGTCCATAGCTTTCCTAGAAATACACTTTATAATGGGAGCTGGGAGACCAGGTATTCCTTGTGGGAAAACTGGGTAGGGCACATCCAAAGATGACCATGGTCTACCCTAACAAGGCTACATATCCATGGATGGAGAAGTCTACAAAGATAAATGTGGTGATGATCTTGTGTATTTCACCATGTTGTTGGTGAACATTTCTCATGCTTTGCTGGGGTTGCCTGAGTTTCTGGAGTGGGAGAGAGGGAGGCAAGGATGGAGGGATGGCAGCATGGGGGAGGCTTGTAGCACAGCGTCCAGCCTCAACCTTGCTGATCACATTGGTAAACTTGAGTAGTTTTTAATCAGGTGAGATTTTCCTGCTCTAGATGTGAAAGGAACAAAATGGCTACTCCATCTTTTTGCTCTCCCTTGGCTAAAATGAATATGAAAACTGAGGTAGGACAGTTGGCAGACTGGACACGTGGTATTTGAAGTTGATTTCTGGAGGCAGAAATTAAATTGAAATAGCCAGCATCTCTGTTTTTTGAAAGATTTTTGAGTATCTATGAACTCCTTTGTAAGTTGGAGTTTGTAGAGGCTTTAAAATACCGCATTCAAGTGCCATAAGTGCTTTTAGAAATTGCTTCCAAGGGAAGAGTTTTTGGAGATGCTACCGGATGTAAAGAAAATGACACACAGCTGAATTCCTTACCTGCTTCATTTCCTGTGCCATTCCAGTGACACAAGAAGCCACAGGCATGCACAGCTCACAGGTCCTGCACCCCAGCTGCCCCTCCCTCAGTACTCTGCTTCTCCCTCCTTTCTCTGCCCTGTCGCCAGGCAGCTCTGTCCCTCCTTCCTCATTTTATCCCACCAATTCTTACCTTGCAGTCATCAGACAAATTGGTTCTTACCTCTCACCTGAACCCCATAATCATAAATCCATTGATTGCAAGACTTCTACATGAATAGAAGTATGGTGAGGATGCTTATTATTTAAATGACAGAGAGAGTGTTTCCTGTTTATCTGGTTCTGTTTTTACGAAGTATCCTGCTACAAATAAGTGCTTTGGCTGGAGCCTCAGCTTTCATAGGATCAACCTGATTTTACCAAGGCGAGTCCACATCCTGGAACCTGCAATTGCACTTTAATGCCCTGGAAACTATTTTCTTGCTCACAAAACCTTTTTGCAATGTTATTGCATAAGCATGCCATGCTATTGACACGTGCTGCACTGATGTGATGCCACTGTGCTGGCATTTGCAAAGCAAGAAGAATTACAGCCCAAGATAAGAGATTTGGGAGAATTTTGTTTGTTTGTAACCAGGACTGGTGAGTCAAAAATAAATCAGTGGTTTAAAATATATCACAAAATTCTTTAAACAGAATTTCAACAAGATGTTGCTCATTAGTCATTCTTCTATTACTAAGCTGCTTCGTAATTATTGCTTAGTACATAGGAAGCTTGCTAATTGCTTTTATATTGAAATGTCTAATTAAATATTTGGCTTAACTAAATAATAGATTAAAAAATGGCATGGAAGGACATGACGTGAATAGCTGACTTTTCTGGTAATGGGGAAGATGCCTTGGGAGAGAGGTATGTGATAGCAAACAGCCCCTCTGCAGCATGCGTGCGAGGAATGGATCTATTTCAGTATAATTCTCAAGAATAATACTGCAGAGTCATTGATGCGATTTTTATTCAGCCAGTTCTTGCTCTTACATTGCTTGTTTTACACGGCTAAACTGGACCACATAGTCTCCTTTTCACTCTGTGTGTAGGGAATCCCTCTGTCACACCAGATAGAGATTGGGGGATGCCTCAGAGGGGTTCCCCCTTTCCTAGAGATAACTCAAGCGCAAACAGCTTTATTTTTAAGCACTAGTTACATCAGGACAGGGCTATTTCTAGAGGCTCACAAGTCAAGATGAGCGATTTCCTCTCCAGTAATCTAACCTGGGCTACTAAATCTAAGATTAACAGTCTTCATGCCTTAAAAGGTCTTAGTGTCTCTGTCTGAAAGTCTTCTGTGTTAGAAGAACAACCTAGTGACAATATTACTTTGGAGAATAAGCATCCAAATGATTGAACTTAAATTATGCCATTAATCATCTTAAGGAAAACACTGTATAAACTGTTATGATTTCTTCATTTGTTCACTGTTGTCCATCATCAAGGTACTGCAATTCCTTATAGTTACAGAGAATGGTTTTAGTTTAAACGTAAATATATTACAAGGTGAATTTAATAGCAAATGGACGGGCACATTAAAAGGTTTTCCAGTTAAAACATCTGACATGTATCAGCAGCTGGAGCCAGTGCTTCACAGCTCAGCGACCAAGCTGTTCCAAACAAATGAATTGGATCACTTCACTGATTCAGATACAGGCTCCAAGACAATGTATTTTCAGGTTGCTATTTTCAGCACTGACGTGGACTCTGTTAGGGACGAAAACACTGTATTAACTATCCAGCTATTGAATTAATGTTCATCAAGATCACCTTGCAATGACAGTGCTTGGAAGATTTCAGCCAATCATATGTTGAGAGCTGGATTGGAAGCAGCTTTGAAGATTATGTAAAATATATCTCCAGGCCAGACATATTTTTTGAAAGAAGACGTGTGACACAGTCACTGTGGTGCTTTCCATTGCCATATGTAGTTTTGTGCATGTCTCTTTCCAGAAGGATTCAAGAGGGTGCTTCTCCCAATAGCAGAATGATAGGAGAAGAGGAATCTCAGGACTCAGCACTGCAACATTGTCATCATAGTTGATTTTGCCATTGCATCAAGTGGGAGTAGAACTGATCTTGAGATGGTAGGCAGAGATAGAGCAGAAACAGATACTCAGGAAAATTGTTTTGCATTTTATTTTGCCCCATGTTGGACTGTCCTTTCAAATGCCAACTTCTCCGTTTGATAAGGGTGTATTATAACAATTAAAACCAAACAATGTCTTGTAAGCCACTAGACTTTAATATTTTGTAGTAAAAGTTAGAAGATAATGTGATTCTTAGGAACCTGGTTTCCAGGCCAAATTCTGTTTAGGGTTGTTAGTTTCCTTTTGTCTGTATTCCCCTACTTTTTCAGAGTACTGTAGTTTACATCCAAACTCACAGTACTCTGACATACTGCTAAAGGTCTCCTTCCACTGCATAAGTGACTGTGCCAAGGTTAAGGGAAGAGCAATTCTTGCTTGTTAGATCATAGCATTCTGCAGTCTTGGGTTAGCCTCTATAGAAAGATTAGTGTATAAATATAGATTTGAAAGGAAATGTATTATTCTTTTTCACCTTTTTTATTTTATGTTTCTTTGCTCCTACTGGGAATGAATACTTTGAAATATTTTGTAGTGGCAAATATTTCTAATTCTAACCAAACTCAGTGGCCTCTGGTAGGACCCGAGCTGGCATGTGAGCTTTGATCTAAATCCAAGTATTTTAGATCTTTCAAGCACTGTTGATACAACTAGGTGACAGAGTGTCTGAAGAACCTTAGAGTCTTAAGCAGTGTAGAGTCACACTGACTTGGCCAAGCAATAGCATTTATCAAGGTGATGTCATATTAGAGGTGGTAGTGAGACTTTTTATAAACATTCCCTAGAACTCTAATCAAAACTCTGACAAACAGGAACATGCTAATCTTACAGTAATAAAAAGAATTATGTTTAAAAGAGAAACATCAACCTCTCTTTACCTATAAAGCATAAGTAGATTGTCTTCATGATCCGGTGACAGACTGTCCTTGAATCCTTTCATCATAAACTAAAAACATCAACAGAGGAACCTCCATAGGAATAAGC
This sequence comes from Porphyrio hochstetteri, assembly GCA_020800305.1. Classification (NCBI taxonomy): domain Eukaryota; kingdom Metazoa; phylum Chordata; class Aves; order Gruiformes; family Rallidae; genus Porphyrio; species Porphyrio hochstetteri. The sequence continues at coordinate 63,757,248 of CM036907.1, read as the reverse complement.
CTGTCTCCTGAGATGCACTGAATATACACAAGCTATATTTGAGTCACTCAGTGCAGTACTCACGGAGTCTTAACGCATTGCTGTAGTATGTCTCAGCTCTGGTGTTGCATGGGTAATAGCAGGGTAGAAAGCTGGAGCTAATCTCACCTTCATGCACTCAGGTCACTCTTCACAGAGGTAGTAACAAGGTGCTGTTAGATCTCTGCTGAGATTTCTGCCCTGCAGCAGCCCCACCAATGGGCAAGAAAGGGCTGAGGGGTGGCCCGGAATCATTGCATCCCCTGGCAGTCCTGGAGAAGCCCTCCACTGCACAGGGCTGCACTCCCCCCAACTCCCACCATCCCACTCCCATGGCTGCTCCCCCCCTCGCGGGTTGTTGCCAGGGAAGGTGTGTGCCTGCCGCCCTGCCAGGCTCCTCCAGGCCGGCTCTTCTTCCCTGGGGTTTCCTGCTGGACTCACCGTTGGCAGAAGTCAGCATGAACCCTACGTAAACTTGTTTTCAGATGTTTACAGGCTGCAGGTTGCTTTGGTAACATGGTTACATCCCAGCCTGGGTCTGTTTGATTTCATCTGTGCGGTCGGCTTTGTTAGATGACCAGGATCTCTTTCCCCAGCACTCTCATCCTGCTGTTTATGTGTGACCGCAGTCAGGCTGCTCAGGCAGACAAGGCCTCTTTCATTATTGTCATTCACAGGACTGATGGCATTGCTTTGGCTGTTTTATTTTTCTCAACAAAGCAGAGAACGGGCAAGTCCAAGAAAACATTCCCACTGTCCCCCTCCCACACTGCTAGCCACGCATCCCCTGCATGGGGTGGGGGAACAGAGCTGAATTTCCATCAGGCACAACTCAGCTCCAGCTGTGCCCCACAGAGCCCAGCCCAGCTCCTCTGCAAACTTTGTTGCCAGATTTTCCCTGTGCAGCAGAAGCCTGACTTTATTCCAGCTGCCTCAGCTGATCAATGCACTGACACCAGTTATCACACATCATGTGGTGAGAGGTAGAGTCTCATCAGACACGTCTGGAACAAACTAAAGAGTTTCTGTTCCTTGCCTGGCTTCTCCACAGCCACCATCTCATTCAAAATATAAGAACAACAGCAACAAAGGCAGTGAGGAGCAGGAAGGATTCATCCTTTTCATTTCAAAAAAGGATCATGTCATTGTCATTTAGACTTGAGCCTCATTGCAAACGGAAGTATTAAAGGATTAGTGAGTCATTTATACCTCTAAACATCAGGGTGGCTTTCATCACAGCTCAGGGTCACCACTCGCATGTGTGTGCAGAGAAGAGGAGGATTGCCCGGTGTGACCGCCACACCGAAAGAGGGGTTAGCTAAAGATTTGTTTCCAGTGAATTAACAGACTAAGGGAATCCTGTGTCTCAACAGCTTCCTAAAATAACACTGCTTACTTGTTGTGACAGTAAATCTTAGATTAAGGTGTTGTTCTCTCTTCCACCTAAATAGAATTCTGTTCTATTTCTTACTCTTACCGAAAGAAAAATAGCCTTGTCCTCCTAAAGTAGAATAGTGTACATGCCTGTCTGTGTTCCCTCTGAGAACGTGTGACATGCAAGAGAAAACCAAAATCCTAATGCTCGTGGAAGCTGACAGGAGTGGTGCCTGAAAAAACCCATGTAAGGCTTTCAGTAATTGCTTTAGAGCTAGACAAGGTGTATTTGTTTTACAACATCACAAGAGGAGATGGAGTAATGTCACAAACCCAGTTCTGTTTTATGTTATGTTCTTGAATTAGTCTAGTGTCAGCCAGCTTAAACTCAGTCTTTAATTTACATTAAAAGCTACTGCTACCAAAAAAACCCCCAACTGTAAGTGCTTTAAGGGGGAGTTTGCGTACTATTTTGATTGCTGAGCATTGAGATGGGCTTCCATTCCAATCCACTAGTTTTAAAAGCAGCAGAAATGCAGGCCAGGTCAAGCAGCTGGAGAGCATATAAGGAATTTACTGACTTCATGCATTGTAGGAGTTGGATGGCACTTGGTAGCTATGAGTCCCTGTTAACACCTGATGAGGTAAAAGTGCTGCTTTTGGCTAGAATCTGACTTAAATGATCTCACTGCATCCCTAAGTAATCAGCTATGTACCAAAGACCTACTCTGTAGCGTGTGTCTCCATTTTGTACATACACAAGGTTACAGTGAGAGGGTCCTTGATCTTCCAATAATGTCTCTTAAAAGAGGAATTTAGGTTGGACATACAAGTCTGCAAGTTATCCATTATTACCTAGCACTCTCTTCTTTCAGCTATATAATACGGCAATAAAGATTTATTTCGTGTCTGAAGGCCAGAATCTCTTGGAAATCCAATAAGCCTCTGTTTTAGTTGTGGCTGGAAAAACATCTCTCTCTTCATTTCACCCACTGAGTTTCAACACTTCTCTACTTCCAGGTTGTATTCACTTTAGTATGATAAGAAAACACTGCTTCTGGCTGCACTACACAGCAGGAAGAAAAAAAAAGCCATGAGACTTCCATCATGGTTTGAAGATTTGACCTGTTCAAGAAAATTCTGAAGTTATTGCTGGCGTAGGAAGGTGTCCGAGCCCACTCATACACCTGGAGGTTTTACTCTCCATCATGACTTTTATACTCCATACTGCCCTGCCAGCAGAGAACAAGATCACGTGGCAACCTTGTGCAGGAGCTCCTTTATAGCTCTCATTAGCAGGAAAGTGTGCTGAAACTCTTACCTACATCCAAAGCAGGATTTTGGGGTCACAAACCTTTTGCCTTTAGCAGGGTTCAAAGTCCTACTTTAGATATACAGATTCCATCTGCCCTGTATTGGGAAAGTCAGGTAACTCTGCAAAAGATGCAGAAGAGATACAGGCTAGGGATTTGGGGTTATGTCTCAACCTTCTTCCCCTGGCTGCCATCCTGCCTTGCTCCCTCACCCCCTACCAAGCGGGTACTGAAGATGGACATTTTCCTCAGCCTCTGGGGTGGGGGCTGCATCCTGCTGGGTGGGGAGAGCCTACCCCATGCCTTTCAGAGGGGCGGCCAAGACATGAAGGCAGCTGTCTCCAGGGTGCTGTGGCTCTGCATCATGCTGCTTTCAACAGGCATAGGAGCTCCTTCCTCCAAGCTCCTTTTATAAAGGAGTTGACACAGGAAGAGAAACAATTACATGCTCTGATTCAGGGAGGATTAACCTCCACCTGGGTGGAGGCTAGCAGCTGGTCAGATTTGTGCTGTATTAGATGTGCTCCAAGCAAGCAGGTCAGGATGACTCTCTCAGGTGACCAAAGTGTCAGGAGAGAAAGCTGAGAGTATGCAAATCCCTTGAATTCCCATTTACAAAAGCCTCACCCTCTGGACACGAGGCAGGAATGGGTGTACAGGTTCAGCTGGTCAGAGGTCAGGTGAATGCCGAGCACAAGAAATTATCTGGCACGGTTGAGAGGTGCCTCAGTGTTAAACTGCAGCAGGGAAAAACCCCTCTCCTGTTTGTGAGACCCCAGATACCAGGCGTGGTGCGTGCAGACCAGTGAGGCCAGGGTGACAGATGCGCTTGGAAAAGAAAGCAGAGATTAATCTGCACTGGTGTGCATGAACATCCAACTAGGAATTAAATCCAAAGGCATTCGGCCTTTTAGTGGGTTTTTTTTTCCTTTCAAGGAATGGAACTTGTGATACTTCAAGGATTTAGTGCTATAACACCTGAAGCGCTTTTGGATACCTTTGAGATCAAGCCACAGTCATAGAGAGGTTACATCTCCAAGACTGGAATTAGGAGAGACTGAGGAACCTCCCTCCATCCCTCTACAGCTATTTTATACCATTCTGAGGTTTTTATACCCCATTGGAATAAAAAAAGGTGATGCCAGAATCAGGCTTGCATTCCCTGACTTCGCTGTCATCATCGTAGAAATATCAAGGGAAGCCAGAGAAAGATTCCATATGGACACTTCAGGGATGAAGTGCAATACTTAAAATTTGCAGCATATAAAGTCACGCTGCCTTTCACATTTGCTTGAACTTGACAGGTCTTTTATTGTTATAGCTGCTATATTTTCTTTTCCTTTATTTTATATTTACTTTTGCGTTATCTCATTTCATTTTTTATATTGCTGCTGTGGCAAGTTTTGCATTCAGCTTATTATTCTCTGGCAAGAGGATGTGAATGAACTCTGTGATTCAGCAAGTCAGCAGCACTGCAAGGAGGACTTCAGGGTCAAAGCAATCAGCTGCTATAGACATAAAAGCATTAAACTAAAATAGCATTGCAGCATCCACAGGAGGCACAAAAAAATCAATTTCTCTTTAGAGATCACAGAAATAATGATGATGTATTTTTACAGTAGAAGGTAGAATGCAATTTTGTGATGATGTCAGGTCTTTTAGGTACTTGGTGATGTCATTTGCATAGGTGCTCTGAATGGAGTAAGGACAACCAGCATCACAGTTCTCATCAGCGATGACTCGATTTGCAGATGCATTTCAAAAAGATGCAAGTCAAGAGTCTGGATTTCTAATGAAAGGTCACTTAATCACAAGACACATGCTGACCTGAAAAAAACAAATTAAAAAAAGAAAAATTCATGGGAACTTGGTTTCTTGTGCAGTCTGCATTATTTTTGCTCTGCTGTTCCTTAAAATGCAACAAACAAAACCCAAAAGGAATTTGTCATTTTGGCTCAGAATCAGAAAACACTGAGGCAGAGGAAGCTGCTCAGCATGAGATTTTTTTTTTCTTTTTTTTTTCCCCCTCAACTTGACACATTTTGAACATGGAAAATATTTCCCAACAGGTTTGGCTCCACCTTGGGATGAAGGCTTTGTTCGGTTCCTTGTACATATGTTCACCTCCATTCACCAGGCACTTACTGGTCAGCCCCATGTGGTCCACCCCTGTGGTACAGGACAGAAGTGCCCTGTGCTTCAGAACCTGCTGGAGATGCTGGGTTTGACTTTTCTCAGTGACTTCAGCTCTGGGGATAGAGATGCGATGGGCTGTGGAAAGAGATGACTCCTTTTCTCAAGAGTCTGCACCTCTCTTCCATCTTCCTTCAGGACAAGTAGGCCAGGATGGGTCCCTGGACTTCACACAAGCCTTCCTTTGAGAGACAGTATGTCAATCCTGACAGCCTGTGAGCAGCAAAGTCAGTGCAGGGGTACTGCATGCTTAGCAAACTAAGCCTGGCAAGGTGTTCAGTCCAGGAGCTTGGCAAGCTGTATCTCCTGCCATGTTTACTTGTTTGCAGGTGAAATAAAACACAGCCAATGGGTAGGGAATATAATGTACTAATGCACATTATCACTTCCCTTCTGAGTTTACATCATCAACATCATTCACTCAGACTCTTATTACATACAGCCAGGTGTATGCTCTTGCTTTAAATCTATTTAATCATAAGACTACCTCCATAAAGTTTAGGATACAAAAGGCATTTGACCATGCAGAGAATAGAATAGAACATTTCTATCCCAAGGTAGTTTTTTAAAAATGATTACTATAAACACGTAAAAATCAGGCCAGCTAGAGATGTAATAAAAACTGGAAATTAAATGGAGACACTAAAAAACCCAAAGCTTTTCCACTTTAAAACTGTAAAAGCAGATTTAGGTGAACTAAAAAAATGTCTTGTTTAGGTCAAGATAGCAATTTTTTTCCCTCTTACTTTTCCACTTCTAGAAAATTCTCAGCCACCTGATAGATGAAATGAAATTTCTGAATCATGAAACTGCTTGAAAATAATATTAAAGTGCTGATTAAGTTTTTCATATAAACATATAATTGTTTTTTACACTATCCTAAGCTTTATGATAAATCTTTACAGAAAATAACAGAGAATTCCCATTTTCCTTTAACAACAAACCAAAAGTCTATTTCTGTTCATTGCCTTCAGCTCAAAGGTCAACAGAAATAGCAATTTAGTCAGTGAACCAGTGGCAGTGAAATGTATGCATCAGTTTGTAATTCCAGTTCATGTGAGCACTTGGTCCTGATATTGTATATTTATTTATGCACACAAAACCCCACCAGTATAAACCAGATCATTAAAGCCCTGTTAAAAATACATATGCAGAAACTCCTCAACTTTCCAATCAGAAGATTGCTTCATTTCCCAAGCCACCAGTTGAGCACCTTTTCCACAAGTGCTTGCTTACATTTTCCGAAGAGGGTGGCTGCGTCGGGGAAGTTACTCCTGCCTCATCCTATCCCCACTTGTGTCTAGTTACTCCTTAAGTCATATATGCCTGCAGCTCTTTCTGGTAGTCTTTTCAGCTCAGAGGGTCTAGCAGACACTGTTTCAATGAGCTGTGCAAGTCTGATAGCATGCTTGGGGCAAGAATATTTCCTTCTATCAGTTTTGAGATTAATTGATTAGATTGAATTTGTACAGGGAGGCCCAGAAATTCTTGTAATTATTGCTATTTTAGGCATTGAGCTCAGGGGACAATATAGCAGGTCTACTTAAGGGGCAGTTTCTTTTCTTCCCCCCATATATGAGGCAGTTCCATGCTCAAGATTTTAAACCTTACATTTAAAAACTTACCCAACTAGATCTTAACTGAGAAAAAAAATCCTTCTTGTTTTTAATTTGGTTTTGCTCCCAGCAGCCTATGTCTGAGGAAAGCAAATAACTTGGAGAGACCTGCCTTGCTATGTATTTAGTTATTGGTGAATCATCAAGGAACGGTATAGAGCAAAATGTTTAACCTTGCCTGGTGGCCAGTCCCAAAACACTTTAGAGAAGGAAGTTGCTGCCAGGCTGAACATCACTGCATGAGTACAGCAGAGGTACATGTGGAAAGAAAGAGTCCCTGTAACAGCTTATTTGAAGAACAGCATGAGCTTCACCTGAGGGTTAGCCAGTCTGGTGGCCAGGACCCTGGAGCTCATGAGTCCTTGGTGGAAAACCCAGTCGAGAGACTGTGTCCTGCTGTGTTGCCTCAGCTATAATTTCCGAGTGGCTGGAAGGTGCAGTTCCACGTAGCTGTAGTTTGACCTCAGGGTGACAAACTAAGATCGATAAGCACGCTATGGTCCATAGCAGGACACAAGGACAAAACCTGCCTGCCAAACACAGAGTACAAAGATCTTGGCAAGTCTCTCAAATTTGCTATATTTAGTAACTCAATTACTGTATTGGATTTGCTCTGCATGGTGCAAATGAGGATTTTAAACTGTCGGGAATAGCTTTCATAAAGATCCTCTAATGCTTTTAAGGACATTGCATTTAGGGATCAACTTAATATATTCCAGGTTTTCTTGCTGCACACCACGGAGAAGCACATTAAAAAAGCCAAATCAAACATCTACATTTTCTCCCAGAATGTTGCATGACTGTTCAGAGGTATGAATTTGTCTATTGTTTCTCCACATATAAAATGTTCAGAATGATAATCCTTAGAAAAATAGCTAGCATATGAGTAATATTTTTTTTTTCAAATTCTTTACAGTCTTCTTCATTTTTATTGTAAGAAAAAGGTTTTTTGTCCTATGAAGTATCCAGAAAAGAGCAATCTGTTGACAGGTTTTTGGTTCTGCCACTTAAAAGTAGCCAAAAAAGGTTTTAATTTTTAAAATACCATTCTCCCTAGAGAATATATGCTGTACTTCGGCTAACAGCACATTTTTAAGGCCAAGATATAAATTCTTTGGCAGGCCTGCCTACCGAGCCCAGCTGCCATCAGTTTGATTCCAACCTTGCACTGACTCTCCAGCTCCATTTGCATCTGTAACAAGGGATGGAGCTAATATTGCCTTCCCAATTACACGGCGGCAAAAGGGAAAGTGGTTGAGGAGACACGGCTGCCTCATTTCCAAGCAAGGGGGCTGGTTTGCATCCTGGTGCTCTGCAGTGGAGCAGGTCACTGGCAGCTCTGCTTTCGCTTTACAGAAGAGATGGCACTGCTGCTCACAGCCGAGCCACGTAGGCTGGGGAAAGGTCTGGTTCAAAGAGGCAACTGCAGGCACCCGGAGCCGCAGCAGGAAGAAGGAAGGGGTTATTAGAGGTGGTGAGCTTCAAGGAAAGGAAGGATACACGAGTTCAAGGTGTGTGCATGTCTGAAACTTATGTAAAAGACTGATAATCTTACGGTCTTGCCACACTGGGACATAGTGTCTTTTCCAAAATCACTTCAGATGGAACAAAATATTTCTGCCAGGCAATTACATAAAAACCTTGGCCTCAGATCAATGAAGGGATGAATACAGTCCTATCTGAGGCTCAGGGAAGCCTGAGAGGGACAAGGGAGGTTTCCCTGTCATGCAAGCTTATGGCTGGTTATTTTCTATTAATATAAGTCCCAGCTGTCAATTAGAGCAAAAGCTCTAACAGCCCATTGCATGGACTATTTCTAAGGTGTCCCGATAGTTAAATAACTACACTGGAATGAACAAGAATGATTCTGCTTCTTTTCTATTTAACCCTTTCTGTTAGAGATCTTTTCTTCCACTTGACACAAAACAATCATAGGGCAAACGGTGGATGAAGCAGGGATTGCAGGAATCCAGCTGCTGCATAAATGGAGACTGCATTACTTTCTACAAAATATTTGCAGTTAAAGACTGGATCTCAGGCCTTTCTCTCATGTATGTGTTTTGTATCTATGTTTCTGGTTTGTCAGACACCAAAGCGATTCCAGTAAGAAGTTTCCTCTAATTTAGATCTGTATGGTAGACTCATGCAGGCCTTTGACATGAAGTTTAGCTTATTCTGTACCAATATGCCTTTAATAAATGTGCTTCAGCCCCTGGCTTCATAGGAACTCATACTGCTCGCAGGAGGAGGAATGTTTATGCTCAGGGTAGTGGTCGGCATGCTGCACTTTCAGTATAACTGCTAGATGTCATCAGCTTGGGGCATGAGACAACATCTGTCCAAAGGCTTAGGTTATCTTTGAGAATATAAAATTAACATTATCCACAATTCAGTAGATTCTTTATGGGTAATTTGCCACCTACACATACATTATTAAAGCTCTTGATGCACGCCAGTGCTCATCTCTAAGTTACAGCAGTAATATAAAATCCCACAAAGTTATTATTGCACAATTTTTCTTGCAAAGAAGTTATTTTACTGCCGTAATCATTTCGCTCTAGGAGACTTCGGAAGATTTCATCTCCATTACTAATGATTTATAGAGTCAACTTTGTGCACATATCTTGAGCTTTCCTGTGACCTGCTGAAGCACAATTAATGGAAGCTGCCATAAAGAAAGTTGACTTCCCCCTTCCTACTAAAAAGGAACTTTTGCAAATAGGGTATATTTGGACATCTCATACAAAGTAAAAAGCCAGAGTGTCCCTGCTCTGTTAGGCAAGGAAACAGGAAGGGGGAAAAATCAATTAAAGTAAGAGGAAAATGGAGAAGAACAAGAACATATTAAAATAAGAACAGTTGCAGGGAAACTGACTACAGTGGAGTAAAGATGTGGAGAGAGAAGCATTATAATGAAGTAATAATGCATGTGCTACTCAGCAAGCCCATTCTGGCAAGGGTTTGGGGTTTATTTTACACAGGGAAACATTTTGGATTTGTTTTTTAAATCTCATTGCTCCAGAGACCAAACAGTCTAAGATATTAATGGGAGAAAAAATATCAAGCTTTGTTCCTACATTGGAAATCCCATGAGCCAAGGCAGTGCCCTCTGCACAGGGAAGAGAGTTGTCTGTGCCATTGGTCAGAGGCCCAGGGCCTAATTTTGCTTGTGTTGAGGGGTTCCTTGGCCAAAGGCCCTCCTGATGAGATTAGGTCTGGAAATAGCACTGCGTTCTTCAAGGGCAAGGAATATAGAGTGGAATTCAATAAAAATTCCACCAAGTATGGTATTCTCCTTCATTTCCTCTTCCACTCTGCTTTAGTGCAGTATCACTCCTCCTGGCTACTAACCACAACAAAACCTGTCTGGGTAAAATAAGGTTTATGGACAATACCTGCTTGTGATAAAGCTGGCTGGGCTGAAGAAGAAAGTGGCACATAAAGCTGTTCACATATTTTAAAGACTTGTTGTTTCTTCAACCCTGCTGCACTGAAAGGGCTTGCATAGCCTTAATTCTGTGACATGGGAATGCTACTAAACTCGCATGTGATGTATGATGAGTCTATAACTTTTCATGCTGTTTGCCTCTCCTTCTGTAGCATTATTACTTTTTTAAGAGCAGTCCACTATTATAATTATTCATGTTAAGAAGTAGGTTCTTGACTGCTGTTGCTGACCCTTCCTGAAGTAGATTCCCCCTAAGATACTAAGCTTGCCAGTTATGGAAAAGGAATGCTTTCCTTTATAACCTTCATAGCATCCTGGTTTTAGTCTTGATTAGGAGAAACAACACTTAAGGAGAATCTTCTGACTTGTATTTGTAGTAGGTCCCAGGAACTCAGCGTTCACAGTCTTGCTTTTGTCTTTGGAAATATATCTGTATGTTTGCACCTTCAGATTGAAGCATAAATATTTTAGCTGCTCTGCTAAAACCCTAACTTAGGTCTCCTGCTGGGAACTCTCAGCCAGAAAATATGTATCTCTGTTGTCTTTTTTTTTTCTTTTGAAATATTTTGTGTACTTGAGTTGTACTGTCTTTTATTTATAATTTAGGTTTGTGGGGTTTTTTTCTTGAAGTAGCTCAAGGACTGAATAGGGAGGATCAGAGTGTTAGGTTTTAAAGAATACATGAAAAAAACCACTTGCAGAATTAAAATCCAAAGGCAAGACAGCTTGGAGACTTGAGGAGAATGTACAATTGCATTTTGTGAGGGTGCTGAATTGAAATTATTAAAACAGAGTGCTAATGACTAAGTAGGTGATAAATCTATATTCTGGAAAAAGAGTCATCAGTCTGCAGCTGAGGTTATTATTTGTAGATGCAAGCCCTCATAGTCCCATTTGTACATGTGCTAATTCTGTGTGTGCATCCCTATGTGGATTTGTGCTACCAGACAGACGGATTTATTTAGATCCCTTGCACACGTGGGATGTGTCATTTGTTTTTGTGCACCACCATTCTTTACTTTTTAATTTTGACTTGTTTCTTATACTACTCAACTTCCAAATTTAATCTAAGGTTATACGCTTGTGTGAGAAGTTGCATGCTTTGGTCAGTCATATACTACTATTTATATTAAGAAATGGTTCATATGGCTCCAACTTCTGCAATTTTCCATGAAACAGATTACCTGTCTTTGTATGAAAACAATAATAGACGTAGAGGGTGCGTTATAAAGCTGTTACCTTGTAGGGTACTCCTCTGGTTGCTAATAAATATTCACCCTTAATATAAATATATATATATTTATACATATGTTGCTCTGCAACAGTTGGATATGTATATGTGCATGTGTTTTGACATCAGCACTTACACAAATATCTATCTATGCAAACATAGATGCATATGTGTGTCTTGTGTAATTGTTGCAAAAGAACCAGGGAAAAATAACTGACGCATGAGCGGGTACTGTTGTCACACTGAATATTTTAAATAACATGCTAATGTATGTACATGCAATGCATTAGTGTGTAGTTCCTTAAAAATGGCTAGGTTGCCCACCAGTAGGCAAAACTACAGACCATGTCTGTTTAAAATAAGTGCAAATAGCATTACGATAGTAACTGACAGCTTAATATACTGAAGGCATAGAACTCTTTTCCAAGCTTAGTGATTCTATGATTCTATGAACTTAATGAAAGACTATTTAAAGGAAAACTTTTGTCCTTCTGCACAGAGACACAAGATCTCCAGGTCACAAGTTGTATCTCCATCTCAAGAACATCCCCTCCTGCCTATTACATGATTATAGTTGAGCATCCAAACAGTAAATAAGAGAGAGACAGAGGAAGAGAATTCAGGAAGCAAAACATTTACGAGCGAATAAATTAGTTACTGACTAAACGTTTTCAGCATTTTGATAAGATGTTTCTTGCGTGCCAAGAGACTTTGCTGAGTAGGTGTCAAAAGTCCAAGCAGATTCAATCTAAAGATAACCTCAAAGAACATTCTCTGCCAGCGTTTTGTTGATTTTAGCAGTTCAGTATGTTTCACAACATGAGATGAATTTTCATTACGTATTGCTGGTAGTGTATCATGCTGCAAGAACCTGCAGTGACCTGACTTGAATTTTTCACCCACTCAGGAACAATTTCTCCATTAGTCAGGCTGCATGGGGGCTGGGGGTGCAAAGTTCCTGCTTCTCTGAAGCTGAAGAACATAGTGAGCATGTTTGGAAGATGAAAGACAATTCTAGGAAAAATGTAGCATCAGAATTAGATAAGAAGTAAAAAGCTAGGGTGTGGTGAAATCTGACTGCTGGGGACTGCTGGGGATGCACTTTCTCAGAGCATGTGACACAGTATAATGGGTCTCACTCCCTGTGGTGTAGCAACTTCCCCTCTCCCCCCCCAAACATAAAAGAAGATGCAGGTCCCTGTGTAGCATGTCTTCTGATGGAGAGTGGTACATTAATCTTTCGTTTAAATGCCCTTTAGTGTGTTCTGGGAAGCACTCCAATGAAAGTGGCTCATGGCTTTGGGGGTTTCTCTAATTCCCAACACTCCAGCCCCTGGTAGACCAAACTTGGAAAGGATGCACTTGTCCAATGCTGCTGCAAGTCCAGCTCAGTCCAGGCAGATGCATGCCCAGACATGGCTCAAGCAGAAGCAGCGGGGTCTGTATCTTGCCTGTGAACACCAGTCGGTGTCTGGTCTGCTTCCACCCATGTGGTCACATCAAGAAGGCCCACACGTGTCTTACCCAGATCCCTTCAGCCATGCTACAACAAAGCATCCTGCCTACAGACTTGTAGTGTGTGCATCTCCAAAGCTCCTCAGTCCTCAGGAATGGGCAAAGTCAAAATGATTTTTCTCAGCACAGTGCTAGAGCTCACCATGTAAAGATGTGTATGACTGAAATAATATGTGGCAGCTGTGTTTAAGGCATTAAGAAGGGTGCACCAAGGGGAAACAGGCAAATGACTCAGAATGGTTTTTTGTGACTGAATTGTACCAACAAGTGTCTTATATCCAAGGACATTATATATGCTATTACAGTGCATAATATAGAAGCAATTAGACCAAGAAAATACAGTGCTTTAGTCTAATTCTCACCTACCTAAGGACTACCTGCTAAAGCATGAATACCCTTTATAATCAGTGACAACATTTGCTGGATCTTCACTGAAGCATTATTTTTTTTTCCAAGTAGGCCAAATTATCTGACACTGACACAGTAAAATTCAAACATTGTTTATATTTTGACTTTATGGCTATCAGTCTTTGTTTTAATCCAAACTTACCAACAGAAGCACATCAGATTTACAGATGAGACCACAGTAACCCCTATCCTTTAGAGAACAGTACAAAAAAATATAGAAAGAGAACTGAGGGCATGTTACACTTCAGAAGTGTCAGAATGTTTTGAAAGCACAACACTATTCAGAGAATCACAGAATGACTAGGTTGGAAAAGACCTTTAAGATCATCGAGTCCAACCGTACCTGACCACTACTAAACCACATCTCTAAGTACCTCATCTACCCGTCTTTTAAACAAACCCAGGGATGGTGACTCAACCACCTCCCTGGGCAGCCTGTTCCACGTTCCAACTCTTTCAGTGAAGAATTTTTTCCTAACATCTAATCTGAACCTGCCCTGGCACAGTTTAAGGTCATTTCCCCTTCTCCTATCAAGTTCAGCAGTTTTTTTATAGTGTAAAGTCTGAAATGGCCAGAAAGCAGGGAAAAGAATCCCCAACATACCAGTGTGCTTTCAATCAGTGTGTACAGTCAACATAGGGAATGATATTCCAAAGAGCAGCTCTATGTACAGACTATAGGCAGTCCTTGTGTAAAGCTACTAAGGAAGTTAACTTGTTTATTATACAGGATTCTGTTTGAAGTGACTGTTGTTCACCACTTGCTGTATTTCTTCTTCAGACTGGCTGAGAGCATCTTTTTCACTGAATTTATATAGTGTCCGACAGAAGAGAGTCCTCAACCAGACATGGGGTCTCCAGGCACTACTGGAATAATACGTGAGAGGATACTTTATCAGTGCTCTTTGGAGACCTGGAATTAAGTCTTCTGTTTAGCTGCAATCATTACATTGACAGCACAGTTTGAGGTTATGAATGTTGGTCTTGTGGTTAATGGGGCTCTAGAGATCCAGGTTCAGCTCTTTGCTGAAGCACTGGCTTCAGCTTTTCAGTTGATCTCCATGTGCTTCACACCATAAGCTGTAAAAGTCAGATAATAACATATTTTTTCCCTATCCCATGTCTGTTTCATCTAGTTCGCATATAAACTCTCCAGGGCAATAATAGTCTCTTTCTTCAGGCCAGTATAGCTTCTAGTACAATTAGGCTGTGATCTTGCTGTGCTTCTGCAAGATATGCTGTATCAGACCAGTGAATAATTGCAGAATGTTTCTCAATCATGCTAGTTTTAAATTTCTCAGTGAAGCTCACTGTGTCTCTTTCCTCCAGTCACTCTACCTAGCCCTTGTAAAGATTTCTCTTATTCTGTGGAAAGTGCTGGGCCGCCTCCTAGAAATCATGTTGTGCATAAAAATTCTGACTCTGCTGTGATGCTGGTATCCTTCTTTCCATAAAAAAAATTAGATTCTGCAAATTATTAAAGAGGATGACAGACCCTGCCATCTGACAGTGCCATCAGAATGCTCCACGGTTCCTTGATCAAGGAAAAGATCATCATTTATTGTTGAGCGTTCAATTAGACAAAAATAAAGCAGAGAGAATGCTTTCCAAGGTCATCATTGTCTGTCTTGCTTTCCTTTTATTGGGTAGCAATTATGCTGCAGACTGAATGGCCCCCCCTCCCTGCACATTTTCTTCAGTGAATGTTCAGGGAAAAAAACCCACTTTTGAAGGAATAGCATCTGCCTAAGAGAACTGTGGTTTGTTGACAGAGTATCAAAATGAATTTGTTTCAGATGCAGAAAGGAGAACTTGTGCTATGCCACTGCATGCACTCCTCTCAGCTATGTTTTCTTAGCTTCATCTGCAGAAATTTATTCCTCTTAGCAGTGCAACTGGCTATAAAGTTATTAAACTCCAAAGATTATGAATACACTAATGCAAAGTGGGACATGGTGTTTGTAATGTGTCTTTGCAGATTTTTGTTTTGTTTCTTGTTTCTTTTGGTTTTTTTAATCTGCATTCCGTAATGAGAAAGTGCTACACTATGCCCATAGAGAAAAGCATATTCCTGATATTTATAAAAATGGCCGTTTTCCTTTTTTCATTTTCTGTAAGTTTTTGACTACTGTGATTCCACAGTCCAATTGTGTGTACTGGTTTTGTGTTTGAGTCACTCATTGAATGTTCCCTTACTGCTGTACAAGCAGTGATGCTCCCTATCTATCATCCCTACATCTTTCATCCTCCTACAGACTTGTATCATGTCCCTTATTATTCTCCTTTCTAGAGTAAATGATTCCAATCTTTGCAATTTCTCTGACATATGAATTTTTTTTCTGAGCCTTTGCTCAGTTTCATCACCATCTACAAATTCCTTCACTTCTGACATATCCTCTCAGAGATCACATGGCTGGTACCACATACAGGATTCTGGAGAAGTCCTCAGCATTGCTTAGAGACAGGCATCATAAGGGAATCTATATTCTTCTGTCCTGTTCTTCATTTCAGCTGCCTTTAAGATGTTATTAGGGTGTGCAAGTTTTTCTGAAATCCTTCTATGAGAAGGTGACCTGCTTAGAGGACAAGGGACAGGCTGTGGATGTTGTTTACCTAGACTTTAGTAAAGCCTTTGACACCTTTTCCCACAGCATTCTCCTGGAGAAACTAGCTGTTCCTGGCTTGGACGTGTGTACTCCATGCTGGATAAAAAAACTGGCTAGATGGCTGGGCCCAAAGAGTTGTGGTGAACGGAGTTACATCTAGTTGGTGGTCATAAGTGGCCAATTTTCTTTAATATCTCATTAATAAATGATCTGGATGAGGGGACTGAGTGTGGTCTCATTAAGATTGCAGATGACACCAAGTTGTTGACCTGGGCAGGAAGGCTCTACAGAGGGATCCAGACAGGCTGGCTGGATGGGCCGAGGCCAATTGTATGATGTTCAACAAAGCAAAGTGTCAGATCCTGCACTTGGGTCACAACAACCCCAGGCAATGCTACACGCTTGGGGAAGAGTGACTGGAAAGCTGCCCAGGAGAAAAGGATCTGGGAGTGTTGGTCAGAAGCTGGCTGAATACAAGCCAGCAGTGTTTCGAGGTAGCCAAGAAAGCCAACATTATCCTGGCCTGTATCAGGAGCAGTGTGACCAGCAGGACTGGGGAAATGATTTTTCCCCCTGTACGCAGCTCTGGTGAGGCCTACCTCAAGTACTGTGTGCAGTTTTGGGCCCCTTGCTACAAGAAGGATATTGAGGTTGCTGGAGAGTGTCCAGAGAAGGGCAATGAAACAGATGAAGGGTTTCGAGCACAAGTCTTATGAGGAGCAGCTGAGGGAGCTGGGGTTGTTTAGCGTGGAGAAGAGAAAGCTGAGGGGAGACCATATCACCCCCTCCAACTACCTGAAAGGAGGTTGTAGTGCAGTGGGGGTTGGTCTCAAGTTTTTCCAGGGGAGGAATCATTTTGGTTGGAAAATATTAGGAAAAAACATCTTCACTGAAATGGTTGTCAAGCATTGGAACCACTTCCCAGGGAAGTTGGTTGAGTCACCATCCCTGGAGGTATTTAAAAGACATGTAGATGTGGTGCTGAGGGACATGGTTTCATGGTGGACTTTGCAGTGTTAATTTTATGGTTGTACTTGATGATCTTAAATGTCTTTTCCAACCAAAATTATTCTATGGGAATTTTCTAAGTTAGTGCAAGAGGGGGGTGCTCACTGCTAAACAACACTTTGCTCCTTGATAGATTTGTTATAAGAGGACAACAGGAGTTTCATCTGCAGTGTGCACACCTATACCACTGAGAGTTCCTCCCAGAAGAGAAATGCCTCATGGTGTTTGACATGTTTACAAGCAGCTCACGTGTTCCTGCTTCTGTGCTCAAATAGAAATTATTTTACTAACCCAGATTTGACTGATGGCATGACAGACATGAGAAGCAAAGCTCAATTAAGAGAATGAAAGGAAAATTCCAGACTGCTTGGAAGTGTGTCATGGACTTGCAATCTTTCAGGTGAAGGCTGCTCCTAAGATACTGTTCTGCAGACAAGAATCCTCAGATAATATTTGGTCTGCAGAAAGGTTTTTTTCCCTGGTTGCTTATCAGCTAATTTTCAAAGTGAACTTAGTTCTACCGAAAGATGCCAATGCAACAGCTGAGGACAGAAGGTCCTTCAGAGGGACACAGGAACACACATACACCCACAAGATGTTCCAGCTCCGGTGTGCTGGCAACGTGGCTCAGTCCAAAGGGAACTTTTATCTTCTGTCTAGATGATAGTTATATGGCCCTAGTTACTGTGTTATCTAAATTATTCATGATCTAGAACTGTATCATTGTAGAATAATGAGGCGTTTTGCAGGCACACATACAGTCACGCATGCCACACTCTGGAGCCACAGGGCAACAGCCCTTTCCCCAGCCAGGGCTGCTAACGCGGTGCTGTACTTTGGAGGACACGTGGGAATGGGTGTTTTGCTGTAGAAGACAAGAAGCAGTTTTTGAGCATATGTGTGGCAAGTATTTGCCCACGCTCCTCTTTTCCCTTCCCAGCTGCAGAGCTTCATCCAGGCTGCCATTTGGATTGCAGCATGCTGGATATCCGTCTGGCTTGTCTGCTCCACTTGCCAAGTAATGCACATTAGTTTGGTTTTTGCTGGGTTTTTTTAGTACGTGAATGTGCTTTCTCAAAATATGGAGAAACCATGATGTCATTTCATAAACCCAGCAGGATTTTAAGCATTAAGCTGTAGTTTAAGGATACATTGACTCCCTCACTGACAGACAGTCCTTATCCTTCAGTCCATTTAATTCTTGAGACAGTTTCTACTTCCCCTGAAACCTTCTAAATATTTGTTTCATTTTCCATTTGGTCAGATGATAGGACCAGAATTATTTATCACACTGAGAGGAAAAACATTGCTTCCAGAGAAACAGACTGACAGTCCCTGAATTTCATTTCAGTGCCCTGTCCTCCCTTTGGAGCAGCACTGGTGACAAATGTTCAAACACCCACTCAAGAGGTGCCCCTGCACCACTCTCAGCCCCCCCACCAGAGCAACCCATGCAGCTCAGGCAGAGCTGGGCTCTGTTGGTGCTGCTTGGGGCTTCTGCAAATTGCAGCCTTTGCCCATCACTGTTGGTGGAGCAGAGTAGCCAGGAGCAGCAAGCTGAGCTGCCAAGCACTGAACAAGGTATGGGGCATGCCAAGGAGGGGGAAGGATGACAATGGACTCTTCCAATCAGACATAGGTAACACCAGTCTGAACAGTGTCCTGGCAGAGAAACTGTGGCTGCAGCATTTCAGGCAGCTGGGCACAGTGAGGAACAGGAACAGATGAAGCATATCTGGGGGTGAAGGTCAAATGACTTTGCGTGACAGACTGAAAGCACTGGTGAACTGACATGCAGCGGCCTTGCACTAGCCACAGCTAACAACACTGCCTGCAAATACAGCTGGGTTCCTGTTGTCCAGAGGGGCTTTGATGGGACCGAATGGGGCTCTGTCAGCCATGAGATAAGTGGCCGTGATGTCCTCCAGCTCTCTAAGCAGCTCCCTACATCCAGGTCACAGCAGGGATCATGGTAGGTGATGTGCATTCACCCTGCAATTGCTACAGTTCACAGCACTGATGACAGGACATTTGTGCTTACATGACTGACCATGAGCTGCGAGCACTTCTGACAGAAGTACACTTTGTTTTCCCCGCCTTACTTTGTGCCACCTTTTGCCGCCTTACTTTGGGGACACTGGCAGAGGGATGGAGCAAAAAACCGAGGAGCCAGGAATGTCCTAGAGGACTTGTTTCATTTCACACGGGTCATAACACTCAACCAGCTCAAGCCAGATGTGCAGCAGAGAGGAACGGAACATGCAGGAGTTGTTTCCTGTTGGCCGTAGGAGTTGGGCAGCACAGGTTTATCCTCAGGCATTTTTTAATGGTGTTCTGTCAGTCTCCACCTGTTATGTTGTGAACATCTCTCAAGAAATACTGCCAGACACCACAGTCACACTCACAGCTTCTTTCATTGCCAGCTCTTACATCACCTGTTGTTGGCATATTCCATCAACGAGGACGGTTTTCTGGCAATTATGTCAGCCAACCTTCTTCTTTTTTATATAGCTGCATTCTGCATTTGATATCATGTGTCCTACAAACTCTTTTCTTGAGAGCTTGCAACTGACACGTTTGCCTGCAGTTTCCAGCTTTAATACACCTTGACTGCAGGTGCAATTCTGTCTTTTACACATACACTGCCTTTTTTATTTTAATTGGCCTGTTGAACAATTAAAGGAAAAGCTAAAGAGTCTCTTCGTGGAACAGCCAGAATCCCTCTAAAATGTTCAGAAAGATGCCGGAGGTAGGTCCTGCAAACCTATCGGTCGGCTTCCAAAATCCACAGTGAGGACTTTGGCAGCTGGGGATGGTTGGTTGGGAATTAGGTGGAAGCTGTTATCACAAGCTGGCTAGGTTATGCATTTCCTTCAATTCAGTCCCTCCCGTGCACGCAGCAGCAATGTACCTAACAGCTGTATGTCCTTTGCTTCCCTTTTGAGCCCTGCCCTGGCCAAAAAAGCCTTTATCAGGGAGCACATTGGGGTACCTTTGTACATTAATGATAACTGAGATGGAATACAGATTCTTCTTCAACTCTATTGTCTGTGCCATAAATCCCCATGAAATAAAATCACCTGGGACTTTGCAGCACTACAAGTAAGTTGCTAAAGTGAATTCAAATAAACAGTGCCTAAATTTGGCAGCAGTGGCTTGCTTTTTTTTCTCTCTTTTAATTTCCTTTGACGTCCACAGTCTGCAATGGAAGAAAGTCTTACTAGCCCAGCATGAGGGAGAGGGAACGAGGTCTTTCTGCAATTTTGTGCTCTTTTCTCAAGCATTTGCATGCTTGCCTTTCCCTTATTTGTTATAATGACCTGAGGATCACAGCCAGCCATGAGTACAGGAGGGAGCCTGGACGCTGTTCTTGTGGGAAGTCCACATTCCCTGCAAGTCTTGCATAACACAGACTTTCCCTCGGACTCAGTCCAGGATTACTTCCTGCCAGACACTCTTCCTCTAGGAATGGGACCATATGAGGAAAAAAGAAACCTTTATTCCCTATTAGGGAAACACCTCATTCTTCCTCTTCCCTCTCAAACCTAAGATACATTGAAACTGTCACTATGTAAACATAAAACAACACTAACAAAACTGTCAAGTGTCCTTTTATGACATCCCAATATTCTGGTTTGACAGGTTTATAAAACATGTGTTCTCTTTGCCAACCTCCCTAAAGCATAACACCTTCCTTCTACCACCAACTAATGACATTACTTAACTAATCTGTGTTATGACACTGAAGGTCACGGATTTAAATCCTGCTGATCAGTCAAAGCAAATGTCGTCACAAAAGTACTGACTGCTTATGTATTTTTTTATCCTAGAACTGCTGATGACGAGCAGCACAGGTCCCACTGTCATGGATGCCTCAGCAGGTGGGACCTGCCATGCCATTCCTGTTTCAGCACTGGAAAAACAACCACTTATGTAATTCTCATCCTGACAGATCCACACCACAGGTGAACCATCAAAATACAAGCTAAATTAACTGTATGGTCAGAAACCAAGTACTTACCTAGAACTGCAAAAAAAAAAATGCTGCAACTCCCAGAGGTTAGCCACAGCAGAGCTGTGCATTGCATTACCAAAATGATGTTTTAAGCACTGGTTTGATGACCAGGGCTATATTGAAAAGATTTAGTTATTTTTCAGACCATAGACTCTGCAGATGCACAGGCAATGAGACAAAACCTAATCATTTGGAGTGAAATACAAATCCTCCTGTTTGTAACCGCTTGCTCTTAATTTGCTCTGTTTCTGCTTGTGAACAGCCATGAATCAGACTTCGTGCTCACTGGCAGCGTGGAGCATTAAGATGTTGCACAGCTTTAGGTCGGTGGTAAGCTGAAGCATTCTTCACACCACTGAATCTTCCCAGATTTACAGCATAGGCTTGTGAACATTATTGACAAGGAACTTTCTTAATCAGGAAAACATACAGCTGAGCTTATATGGTGCAGTTTCACTGAAAGAGGCAGATTTACAGCCCAGGTGCGCTTTGGCCTGCACGGAGCCCATGTGCCAGAGGAGAAGCAGTCCTTGGCAGTGCCAGGCTGCAGCAAGGGCCAGGTTGGGGTGGCACGAGCTCCTCAATGCAAGCAGATGTCCCAGTGGCAGATGTGTCCCAAATTTCCCTGTTGTTCTCCCATTTACCTGCTCTCACCCCCTGTCACTTTGTCTTGGCCATGCCAGACGTGATATCTAAGCTCATCAGTGTTGCAACTTTTGCCTTTACCACAGGACATTTCAGTTTTTGCAGGTAAAAAGCTGGGCAGTATCCTTAGTCATGCTTCTTGGGATTAGACAAGAGCCAGGAAACACAGAGGAGGAAAAGATAAAAGGAGAAGTTGGTCAATATCATATCCATCATGTGGAATTTCTGCAGGAGAGAAGGGAGCTTCTGTACAAAAGAGGTTACCTGTAACGTGGGAGCATGTTGATGCAAAGACAAAGTGGATGGCCACTCCTCTTCTAGTGAACAGTCTAACTCATTCTTGTTCTCTAACTCTAACTGGAAAAAGGAGGAGGTTTGCTGGGCTGCGTGGGAACAGTATTTTTCCTGTGATGTGAGACAGCTGAACTCTGTCTCCCCTATGTATGTTTTTTGAACTTACTTCCTAGTTGTGGCTGGGGTTAGCACAGGTGAGCCCTGGAGGCAGCATAAAGTGAGGCACTAGAACAAGTCCAACCACAGAGCACATTTGTGCCGAGACCCAGATTGCATCAATGCATGGAAAGTCCCCGAGTTGAACTAGGAAAATATTCCACAGATTCATTAGAAAATTGGAGGCAATTGGAGGCCTCAGTTCAGCACTGGAAATGCACTCAGCACCATGTTTCTCCCGAGAGCTGTGTAGTGCAGTGGAGATTATTAGAAGTTAGCCTGCTGGATGTACTGTTGCCACTTTAATGTGACAAACCACAGTGGGAAATCTGGACAGTGGTTTTGACCAAGATTCCTGTTATAGACCTGATGTTCTCATGACTGAACAGGCTCAGGCAATAAGGGCACATTTTGCTCAATGTCAAGTCACATGTGGCAAAGTACCCAGGTTTTAAGAATTGCTGGGACAATGCAGCTGCTTTTATTTTTCCTTCTTCTTTTTTTTCTCTATGTGCAGTTAAGTGTTATGACTGTAAATGCTGAGTCACAGGATAAAAGTAGAGTAGTAGGAAGTGGCAAAGAAGAGAAATTACAGTGGCAGAAGAATTGCAGTGACAGGTTGACTGAAAGCTCCTCTGACCCAAGGGGCATGTGCTCAAAAAAACTCCCAAGCGATGTCCCTGACCTTGGCCGTTCCTTTTGATAGTCATAATCCAGGGCATGCATATCAGTGACAGTAAAACATTTAAAATGCCACAGCATAAAAGAGGGAGAGCAGTGAAAAACTTACAGAGGTGGACAGGAAAAAGCTGTTACAGAGGCAAAATGGGCAACAGGAGCCCATGTGCCCAGCTGGTCCACCAAATGCTGTCCTGGACCACCCAGTTGCCCAAAGGAGCCCGCAGAGCCTGATCAGAATGCCAGCAGGAGATACAACCTTGCGTGCCTTCCTTGGTGACCTTGCCTGCCTGCACTGTCATGAACTCTTTTTTTAACCATTGAAAGGCTGGGTTGTTCTATGTGTTTGCTTTCTTTTTATGGCGTGGTGTTTTATAACAGTGTTGTGCTTTGCCCTGCTGCTGATGGCAAAGCTTTGAGTCCACAGATCTGTATAATGAAGCAAACTAGTCAAAGGGCAGGGCTGGCAGCATGGGAGCAATGCCAGTTGTTTGCCCTACAAGAATTACCCATCGCTGTGTCCTGATGTAAAAAATATCCAGCTGCTGTAAATGTGAAACTGGCTATTCCCCACCTTTTAGGGAGGTGATTGTTTTGGTTTTTTTTCCCTGTGAGGTAAGACTGGAGGAGCTGGATAACCACTGAGCTTTCCAAGAGCCAAAGGGAACTCAGCAACATCCCTGTACCAAAAGTTGTCTACCTGTCATTATTTAATGTGTTGCCAACAGTATGTTCCACACTGTGAAGGCAGAGAAAGAAACAGGAAGATATATTAGGCCTGTCTGCTGTGGTGACTGTGTTTAAAAGAACAAAGAACATTTCATGCTGCCTAGAGTTAGATGCCTAGGGTGGGATTTATCTTTCCCAGCTTTATATGTCTGTCAAGTCAGTCATCTGTATCTGAGCTAGGCAACTTTGGCTGCCTGCATAGTCAATTGAGGAGAACAGGAGATTCCAGAGGGCAAACCATTCTGTCTTATTTTAGACACCCATAGCAGTCAAAAGGACAACCCACCAGCTACAAGGTTTTTCACTATACGTTGTCTCTAGCTTGGTCACAGAGACAGGACATCCACAGGCAGCCAGGGTATGTCTTCAGGAGCCTGGTTCATGCAGCCCAAGGTGATTTTCAATATGTTAGCATGCAGCATGTGAGGGTGGCTGGGAGATCCATTTCAAAAGCACTCTCCTGATATAGGCAGAGATGCAAATATACACACATACAATCTCTTCTTTACAGAAAAAAAGGGTTTGGATAAGCATCAAGCACAGGTTGTCCCAGGCAGGATATTCTTGCTTGTTCCTTATGTACCACTGTCAAGTGTAGACGACCTACTTGCTTAGCACTTCCATTGGGAAAATATTTACCACTTACTCATTAAGGAGTAGACAAAAGTGGTCTTTGAAGAAAAGAGATTTCTAACTTTTCAATCAGTAAGCTCATGCCTGATTTGGCAGCCATGAACCTTTTGTTCACAGAATCACAGACTGTCAGGGGTTGGAATGGACCTCTGGGGATGATTTAGTCCAAGCCTCCTCCAGAGCAAGATCACCTAGAGCAGGTTGCACAGGTCAGTGTCCAGGTGGGTTTTCAATATCTCCAGAGAAGGAGACTCCACAGCATCTCTGGGCAGCCTGTACCAGGGCTTGCCACCCTCAGAGTTTTTCTTCATGTTGAGATGGCACTTCCAGTGTTCCAGTTTGTGCCTATTGCCCTGTGTTCCATATTTTAGTCAGCAATATTGCTGCTATGAATAAATACTATTGCTATTCATGCTTTGCTTATAATAGATGTAGACAGGACAGAAGAATGGAATGTGGAAAGCACAGATTCAGTCCTGATTTATTTTGGTTTAGTTTCTGCCATAACTAAATAATTTTGGCAATCCTCCAGACGTACTACATGTTATGTAATTGCAGATAGCACTGTCTTTGCTGATCTTACAGCTGCACAGAGAGACCAGTGCAACAGACAGGGTAGAAGGCAGAACAATATCAAACATGGTGGTACAAAGGTGAATAATTTTGTCCCTGAAATCTATTTTCTCATACTCTGTTTTTCTGAGTTGTTTTGTACTCCCTACCCCCGCCCACACCCCTCCACCTTACGGCTATTGCTCTGTGACTGTACTTAGGGAAACTCTTTTTCCTGTTCCTATGCATGGCTAAAGCTGATGAAACCCTCAATAGTGGGAGGACAGGTAATTAGTGTGGGCCTCATGTCAATAAAAGCTCTTCTAGACATGTTCTCCCTTTTGCAGATGGTAATGCCAGGCTGATTTTTAGTAGTTCTGCAGTCTCTATTCCTCCACTGAGCCCTAAATGTCCCCTATGAGAATGCAGGGAGGTACCTTACAGTCGTGGGCACTGTCCCTGGCAAGAAATGAGGCTCCTGTGGAGGCAAGAACAGAGTAGGAATTGAATGCACCAGGACTCATAACAGTTCTCTGGACTTGGCATTTAAGAATGGCAATTACTGTCAGTGAAACTGAAAGGGGGACTTGAAGAGTGTTGATTTGAAACTGTGTGTTGATACCTCATTCTGAAAACTGCCAGCCCAACATCTATGTGGTGCTCAGTGTCTCTGGGTTGAGAGCACAGAATCACTTAGTGACACATACTCCATGCCAGAACAGTTGGGAACCTCTTGGGAAGTCTTTTGTTCAAACATTATTTAAGATACGGGTTCAATAATGCCCTTAATGAGAATACCTAAAATGTACAAAGGGTCAATCACCCTGTACAGGAGCAGGAAATAGTTGCAGAATGTGTAGGGAGGGGCTAGTGTTAGAGCAGTCCAAGGAAATATGTTGCCTTAAGTAACTACTGATATCTTCTGTGACTAACGTATTATATTGTTCATAGAACACCACGGGTTACACACTTGCCCACAATGCTTAACGAGGTATTGAACCAGATGTTTCTACATCTTAAAGGAAACTCATATTTTTCTCCTGATGCTTATGCGTACGGCCCAGATTCAAGGGAAAACTCATCTCTGAATTCCTGTAATGTCAAAGAGAGAAAGCTGTTAACATATGAAATGGTGAATCATAGAGAAGAAAGCCTTGCATCTCAGCAGCAAATACATTTGGTCCGTGCAGCTATGTAGAGCTGGTGCTGTGCAACTTTGAATTTGCGACTGTGTGCAAGGCATTTGCCACCAAAGGCTGACAGGTAGAGTAGCAGTTCCAATGCAGAGAAGTGCAAATGTTACATGGGGGCAGGGAGAAAACAAATGTTTTAAAGTAGTGTCCCAACAAGAAAGGGAAAGAAGCTTTGTGCATGAGAAAGTGGAGGTAGCACCCACAATGATGAAATGCATGGAAAAATGCCCATGAGGACAAAGAGCCCACGCAAGCAGTCTGCCTGAAGCTACAAGAGGACAAGAGGCAAAGCAGACATAAAAGTAATTGGAGAGGAAAAACGTTTAGGTCTGCTGTGGAGGAAAATTAGCAGTGACTTTTGAATGTGAGTACTGGAGAACTGTGGTAAATATTCGAGTGACAACCAGAAGTATGAGGCCAAAGAATAAGCGAAAGGTCAGAAGTGAACAGAGAAATTTGTGAGTCACCATTCAGGTAACACCTCTAAGTACTGGAGCACATGAGGTCATGAAGAACTATAGGAGCTCATAATTATTCATCCTCCTTCACCTTTCAGTTAGTTGGATTTATTCCAGTCTAGAGCAAGGGATTCTTTAAGTTCCTGGTTGTCTTCTACTACCTTCAGCACCCCCTTGTTAAATCCCCTTCTTTTAGTTACACCATAACCATGTCGGCATACCAGCACAGTCAGATCATACTCCAGAAAGTGCCTCTCAAACCACCTCATGTTTACACACAGAAATACCAAGTGTAACACCTGAAGCACCTCCTCCTACCAGAAAGTAAGATATTGGGGTCAAAACTCTGATATTCCAATGGTGCTTAGTGGCCATAGCAGGTGCCGAGGGCATGTCTTTGTAAGCGGGATCATCTCCTAGTCATGCTTCACTACCATGAAAGGAGGACAGGTTAAGTAGCAGCTGCCTTTCTGCATTTCACAGGCAAGAAATTAAACTGTTCATGGAGAGAACAATTTCACAGCAAGTATATCCAGGTTTTGCAGCAGTGCTCAGACTAGTTTGTTATGGCCTGTCAAACTGGCAAATTCCTTTTCTAGACTCATCAGGATTTATGAATTTGTAAAAAATAAAATTAAATATAAAGGCATCTTAATTTTTTTGTGCCTTTGATGAAAAGTCCTCTTTTGTTTGTTCTTTTACTCTGTTCATCTATGTAGACTGCAAGACTGGCATCATTATTTTCAGTGTACTTGTTAGTGCCAAGAAAATCGGTGCTGTGGTGCAGAGTTCAGACTAAAGGAGCTTGGAAACCTAAGTGAATCTCATCCCACATAAGTTTACAGAAATCCATTAGATATTAATTTATTGAAAAAAGGAGAAGGAAGCTCTCCTAATTTGTCTCTTTCTTGGGATAGCTTTCATATGGATACACAGTCTGAAAGAAAACAAACTCTACACATGGAAGAATGTCAAAACATTTCCACCAAAAGGACATGATCTTGTTCCTGTTGCAATTACTAGTTAAATTTTCATCAGCTTCAGTCAGACTTAAAGTGGATTGTGAACAAAATCTAGAATGGCTGGCTAGTAAATTTTACTCAATTGTTGATGTTTTTAGGAATTTGGGTTTTAGACAAATGCTAGAGATAAGGAAAGTGGAAGAACTAGAGGAGAAACAGAGAGAATTGTTTTGTCTGGATCAAAGGAATGCTGTTGCAACATGTTCTTTAAATAATAAATTGTCATTTTGAGTTGAAATGAAATGAAAATGTTTTTTCTTTCTCAATGTCACTTTGAAACAACCAAGTCTTTCGCATCTTTCTTCACACAAAATGGATAATTTTCATCAGAATTCAAATGTTCTTGTGCAAAAATGCTGTCCTCCTCTACTGCTCTATAAGCAAGCAAACATTTTAACAGAATGGAACAGTTTTGTTTATTTGTTCACTATTTAGAGTTCCCAAGCATATGCCAGGTACATCATAAAAAAACCCAGAAACAGCTGCTCCTGCTCTCCTGTGTATAAAGAACAAATTCAAAGGCAATGCTGCTGTTCCCAAGCTGGTTGTAAAGGTTTTGTGGTGAGGATGAGGATAATCTCCTCAGGCTTCAGGACCTACCTGTCAGCCTCTGGAAGGCAGTAAGACGACAGAATACAAGGATCAGGATTTTGATCCGCATGTCTGGCTAAGTTTGTTTATGAAAGAGCACAGATACAGGATGAAGGTCAGTGAGAAGGACAATTGTACTCACACAGGATAAACACAACACAGAGCAGTCCAGGTGCCCAGACCTCAGGGTACCAAGGAGGTAAACTCAGCTGACTCATGACCAATATCAGACCCTTCTGGAGCAGCAGCAGGAGGTCAAGCAGCATGGCCAAAGGTGACCTCAGATGGCTTTGCGTAAACATTTGAATTGCTCCTCAGGCATTTTGGCTTCCCCACTTCCTGCCTCCCTACGCCGTTCACCATGGTGACTGCTCAGCCCTTGGGAGCAGCATTGGAGTGTGAAGCCACAGGCTGCTTTTCAGGGGAATCATCCTCTCCTGGAGAAATACAGCTTCCTGGTCACTACAGGCCGGAAGAGCACAGAACTGCCAGCCGTGTCCAAGTGCAGGTTGTAGCTGTCTGTTGCCAGGGAAGTAATTAGGACAAAGCCAGGCAAGCAGCAGCTCCTTTTACTCATGGTTTATTCTTTCATATTTTGATTGTGCCTGATAATTGAGGTGTTAGCATGGCTGTGGTTGCCTCAGATTTGCCACTGGCTCTATTATGAAGCTTGTGGGGTCCAAAGTAAGTCTGAGTGCTAAATGGAGAAACATCTTCTAAGAAGGCACAGTCCTAACAAGAGAGAAAGCAATACAAAAGCTCATTATTTTTCAGTTTGAATATGTATATAGAATATGTACATTTTTCACTCCGGATCTGTCAGCTCCTATGCCTCTCACTCACATCAGTTAGTCCCAGCATGGAAGTCTGAAAATGGCCTACAATATTTGAAGGCTCTAATACAATTAGAAGTACAGCAAGATCCACAGAGCTACCTAGCTATTATGTACAGACTACAAAGGGAGAAAGCCAGAGGGGAAAATGAGACTATACGTCAGCTGCTATATAGCATTGGATAGTATACTTACAAGTCAGAGAAATTAGGCAATCACATGGGCAAATTCAACATAAATTTGTTAAGAGCTTGTTTACAATTCCTAGAGCGCTTTAGGACACAGAAAAATAGAGGCTCTCCAGTTGTTAACTGCTCAGTGGGTTGCACACTGAGGTGACTCCCCTACCTATTGCAATTTGTTCTAACTCAGCCCCAGGGAAAAAAAAATGACAGCATAATCAACGTCAAGAAGCTAGTTACTTGGATGAAAACATGAAGCATGAAGTAGCATGAAGACATAATGGGTCTATTTTAAACTGATAATACAAAATACTTATGGCTTGAGTCTTTCTATTAATGGGCTTTTGCCATTATTTCTCACCGCTGTGTGGCATAAATGACCTATGAGAGTGTAAAATTGTAAGCTGGTTTTGTTTCGGTAGCTGGTTTTGTTTTGGTAGCATGGTCACTTCCTGTGCCTGTGCCTACCTCCTTCTGATTGATGGTGGGAACTCCTGAGGAAGTTTGGGGGCAAACGCATGGGGTGACTTCAATCGGCTGATTAAGCAAGTTATCATTGAGGATGACGTTCCAGCCTGAGGTGGTTCCTCATACATGGCACTTAACTGCATATGTAATGTTAACAGACTTGCCATAGCTTATAAGTACAAAATGACCAAATCAGGAAGCTGTGTCACGCCTCCATTTAGCGTAATTTGCTCCTAGACTTTCAGTGGCTTGTGACAACACCACAGATGAGGGCATTAGAATGGAAGCTTCCTTTAATTATGCAAAATAAAACCAGTGCTGCACTGCTTCCAGAAGGATTTAACATCTAGCAGTTGTGGGCAATTCAAAAGGTCAAGAGGTTCATGCTAGATGCATTTATGATGAGATAGGCATTTGGGCCTTCCATGCATTCCTCCTTTCCATTCAGCCCTCTTCCTTCTGAATCCTCTTAGCAATCACTTGGATGATCCTTAAAACACTAAAAAGCTTTTCATGGAGCTGTCACAACAGTGAAAATGGAATGAGGATACACAATCTGACATCAAAACCAGTGATTATTGTCAGGGGCTTCTCTTTACTCATCCCCCTTTTTCATTACTTTTATTGTCTTATGATACTTCACATCAAAGACTTTCTGCCCACTGGCATGCATTTCCAAGGTGCCTGCTAAGGTTTAGGCAACGTGACTTATCTGTTTTTTCTCTACTCAGCTGGTGGGGAAAATCCCACCCATGCCAAATATTTAGAAGACATCATTATCTGCCTATCTTTTTACTTGCATCAAGCATCCTTTGTTTGGGATTCAGAAGAGCTGTATGCTTCAGGAACAGGAAGAGCCGAGACAGACAGACTGGGACTGTACAGGGAACTGAGGAAACTCTAAAGAAGAACATGTCCTGTGTTGTGTCCTGGTTTGGCTTTGGCGTAGTAAGGGCTGATTTATTCTCTGAGTCTTGGACAGGAACTGCCTGTATGTCAGCCAAGGGAGTTTGGAATATCTGAGCAACACCTGTGAATTGACTTGTTCTCTTAATATGCTGGTTTCTAACCACCCAGCCCTGCAAGAACTGCAGACCTGCAGTTACAGTTGTGGAGGTACTTTTTAGTATAGTAGGACCG
Source organism: Porphyrio hochstetteri (assembly GCA_020800305.1). Lineage (NCBI taxonomy): Eukaryota > Metazoa > Chordata > Aves > Gruiformes > Rallidae > Porphyrio > Porphyrio hochstetteri. Next base: position 63,726,929 of record CM036907.1, on the reverse strand, counting down.
ATGCTCTGCTTTCAATTAGAAGAATACTTACAATTCTATTAAAAGTTTATTGGTATTTTGAAGGGAACATATATTTTTTGTGAATGTTCAGAGTATGGTTTTCATTTCCACTGACCAAACTTTGTGCTAGTCCTCTGGTATAAAAGGGTTTTCAGATGATCCCAAAATGTATTATCAGTACAGATCTGTCAACCCCAGAGCAATATGAGAGGGGATCATCTGACACTGAATATTTACTATTAAAATGGAGGGATTTTTCTTAATAAATTTTTTAAAAGTTCATTTTAGTAACCTTGCTGAACTTCTGAGGAAAATTTTAACACTAATAGTGATGGTTACTGGCTAGTAACCAGGTAATTACTTGAGAGTTACTTTCAAGGGGACAGAGCACACACTGTACAGGGTCAGGCTGGTAATGGCCTGAAGATATTAGTTAATGAGGCAATCCATCAGGACCAGGCACTAGGTGTTTTGAGTGGTGTTTATTATGGTAATAGCCACTGAAGTCACTGTGAATAACTGTGACAATGGCATTATGGAATTCCAGCATTATTTCCATATCAAATCACTTTCAGTGACAGGTGAAAGGGTGAGGCTCCTGCTCCCCAGGCACACAAAGTCACAATGGGCAACTAAGGTTATGTTGATGCTTTCTCTTTAATGTGTCACCTGTGATCTGAAAACCAGATTCTGCCTTCAGATACAAGTATGCAAATTTGTTGCCTTAAAACTCTGTCTTTGTTCCTAGGAATGTGCTCAGATTGTATCTTCAGTCACAGTTTAGGCAATCTTCACAGCAGCTTGCACAAGAATAAAGCAACCTCAGTTAGGGGTTCTTTCAGCCAGTTATGCATAAGATGAAGTGAGGAACATCTACATCTGTAACAAACCTGGCTATGCTAATGTAGCTCTTTTGCATCTATTTGCATTACTCCCATTAGTAGCATCAGAGTCAACACTAAATATCCTTTTGGATAGTTCGATGACAGAAAACCCTTTTTCCACCTCCATATGCATATGGAAATAACATTTGTGAGTGGACAATCTATATAAATCATAAACGCAAGGCTTGGCTGAGACCTATCATTAAATATCACCTCCTGCTAGTGCAAAATATCCTATGTCATGTAAGTGCAGCTGTGAGGTCTGAAGAGGGAAACTGTGTAATGAACAGACAGATGGATCATCCAGGCTAAACTTACTGCTTTGGGGATGGGAGTTGTGCTTGAGCACAATAAATCCACATTGGGTAAGACCTGTCTACAGTTTGTCTTTTGAGAATCATTCAAAGGTTTGACCAGGAACTCCAATCCACCAAGGCAGTCCATTGAGTTTGGACAACTCTTGTAAGAAATCTTAGGAGAAGGTCATGTGTAGGATGAGACCCCATTTGCCAAATCAGTCCTCCTTATTGAGTTGGTGTACATTTTTTTCAGTTGCCTTCCTAGCCTGATATCTCCCATGGAAGGAGTCTTCAGGCTCTTTCATGCGCTTCAAGGCCTGGTCTGGAAGATGGTTTGTGAACTGTGTCCAAAACCTCCCTCTCTCTTCCATCCAAAATTAGTCATGGTATCTTTCATGCACCTGCTTTCTTCCTGAGAAAATGTAAGGCCTTGGGCTCTATAGCTGAAACTTACTTTCCTACTTCCCAAGGAGGTGCCCTACCTGCAAGATTGCATGCAGTCCAGAAGATCAGGCCATGAAAAAGCCAGGAGGGGAGTCTCGAATATCTCAAGGTCTAAGGGAGTACCAATGTCTCTACCTAATGGTTGTATCCACCTGGCAGGCAAGGTAGCACTGGATTATAGACCCAGCTCCCTCGGTGTCTCACACATTGGATCCTTCATGACTGAGCAGAAATGTCAGCTCTAGGAACCCCTTGATCCTTTACTCCTGTGCAGCACGGAGAGTCAACTCTGCACACTAAGGATTTGCCTGCAGTCTCCTTTATTTGTTTCCTTTTGAGTTTTTGGCTGATCCAGTGTACCCTAAATCAATAGGAATCTTTCCATCAGATTAGACTGACATTAGATCGGGCACCATATGACTGGAAAAAGTGACATCACACTTCTGATAGCACAGATATTATGAATAGCTTGGCTTTATGTAGTGCTTTTAAACAGAAAACATTGTGTAGTTTTGACCTCTGTGTGCAGGTTTTGCTTTTACCAACCACTGAAAAGCAGCCACATGTGGGGAGAAATGTGACTGCAATTAAACAGTTCACAGCAGAAGTTATATTATGATAGCACATCTCTCCAGTTCATGAAGCTCCAGGCAGCTGATGATATACTAACAAGACAGTAAAGACAAGTGGTGCAAAGCCAGGTGAAAGGCATGAGCTACCTTATTTTAAAAATTGGAATTAGTTGCCCATGTTGGCATTTTGACTAGAAAAGGTCATTAAGAGTTCTTTGGGGGTTTTCTTCCTTCTTGTCTTCTCCTGCATGAACTTTAATTTTCAGCAAGTTCAGTTTCAACTGTCCTGTTAATCTGACTAATATTTCTTATTTCATCCCCCTTCTGCCTTTTTAAAGGGATAGTAAGTGAAATCAATGATCAGTCTACATGCAAATCTATTGTGTAGTAACACATTTTTCAGTAGGCTATATTTGAAAATTTCTTTATATTTTGCCATCATAGGATGAAGAAATCTTTATAGATTTCAAATTTCAAAACACATTCTGAATCATCTGCAGATGGCTTCAAAACCCAGAAAGGAATATATCTGTTCTAAAGAGACTGTCATCTGTCCTTTGGCATATTCTAGTACTGGAACTTAAAGGAAAAAACACCTGCTCTTCCCTCCCCCCTGTCAGGCAGCCAGGTAACAATAAACTTTCGGATTATATGCACCTGTCAATACATGGTTGCTTGTTTCAATCCCTTAATTTTAACAATTATTAGTATGTTTCCTAGAGGTGCTATGTTGTGATGAAGAGCTGCTGATTCAAAATTACCATGATACAAGGTGGAGGAAAAGAAGAGTTGTTTCCGAAAAGCTAAAACGGGACAGATGATAAAAACCTTGAGTGTTTGTGACTGTCCAGGTCATCCAAGTGTTTGGACAGCTGACTCAAAAGGCATGGGGTCTCTGTTATGAAGGGTTTGCAGCCACAGGATACCTATAAAGGGCACTGAGAGACTGGAAAGAATTTCTAGCAGGGATTTTCACTTCCAGAGTGAAATCAGTGGGATTTGATTTCAGAGAAAATATTACAGAAGCCTACCCTCCCCCTAAATAGCTGCAATGCAAGTGAAGTGTTCAAGCATTTGATCCAGAAAACAAAGACACTGGTGAAACAAAGGCATTGAGAGCAGCTCTGAGGAGGGGGACTTGGGGGTGTTGATTGACGAGAAGCTCAGCATTAGCTGGCGTTGCACCCTTGCAGCCCAGAAAGCCAACTGTATCCTGGGCTGCATCAAAAGCAGTGTGACCAGCAGCTCGAGTGAGGGGATTCTGTCCCTCTGCTCTGGTCTGGTGAGACCCCACCTTGGACTAGTGCATCCAGCTCTGGGGTCCCCACTACAAGGCAGACATGAAATTGTTGGAGCAAGTCCAGAGCAGGGTCAGGAATATGATCAAAGGGCTGGAGCACCTCTCCTCTGAAGACAGGCTGAGAGAGTTGGGCTTGTTCAGCCTAGATAGAGAAGGCTCCACAGAGACCTTATTGCAGCCTTCCAATACCTAAAAGGGGTTACAGAGAATCTGGAGAGGGACTCTTCATCAGGGAGTGTAGTGATAGGACAAAGCGTAATGGGTTTAAACTGAAAGAGGGTGGATTTAGATTAGGAAGAAATTTAGGAAAAAATTCTCCCCTGCGAGGTTGACGTTATCCTGGCACAGGCTGCCCAGAGCAGCTGTGGCTGCCCCCTCCCTGGCAGTGTCCAAGGCCAGGCTGGATGGGGCTTTGGGCACCCTGGTCTAGCAAAGGGTGTCCCTGCTCATGGCAGGGGGGTGGAACTAGATGGGCTTTGAGGTCCCTTCCAACTCAAACCAGTCTGTGGTTCTCTGTTAAAGTAGGAGGAGGTTTGCCAGCCGTAGATTAGTTTGCTGTAGGATTCTTGCCATATGCCTTACAATGCTGCCTTTACTGGACTGAAATTTACTTCCATAGGACAATTAATTAATGTTATTATGAATCTGACATTAAGGATCACAACCAAGCAGCCAGGATGTGAGTTAGCTGCAGAACAGGGGCCTGAAAAATGCCCATCCTCAGGGGGTAACAAAGCCCAGAGGAATGGCATTTTCCATCAGATCTGATCACAAAGCTTTGTGTAAGATCAGGCAGGACACCAATTCCATTGTGCTCCATCTTTTCCAGGATATGGATTTATGTTTGCCATAGGAGATCGTGCCATTAATTAGTTTTATATGAATTGAAATAAACTCCAGGTTTTTTCTCCTCCCTCAAAATCTTCAGTTTTTACTCTCTGACTTCCAGCTCCCTCTTCCCACGCACACAGCCCCAATGAAACATTCTCCTTTTTAACAGGTTGTCCACCCACTCTGTAGAGTTACCAGTTCTTTCTTTCTTTCTTTCTTCCCATGGTCTAGGCTGCATTCCTGTTTTTTTTCTACGGGATTTCCCAGCCTGTATCAAAACACTCATAGCAAAAACTGACATTAATTTTTTTCACTACAGACCTGAGGTTACCCTTGTATTTCCTAAGAGGCCTGGCGTTAACTAAGTGCATCCTACCAAATGACTAGTGCCAAGTGCCAGTCCTAGGCTCCCTTAAAAGACCAGATCACTTGGTTACACTGGGGAAAACTGAAGGGATTAAACTAGACTGTAAAGATCATCATTAGTAGTTTTTATTTTAAGGTGAGAAATGCACATTTATAATATACCAAACGAACATCACCTTCCTCAGTTTTCACATGAAGTTCATGATATCATATGTTAATGTTAAGATTTGAAGGAGGTTTGCATAATTTATGTGCAATTAGCATATAAGTGATTTCTACTGTAACAGTGAAAAAGCCCATTATATTTCTGGAAAAAGATACATTTTTTTTTGCTCTCTTTTCATTAAGGCAATTAAATATGAGTTGCCACAGGAAACCAAAGCTTTCCATCACTAACATGAACTGTATTTGGCAGTTTTCTGTACTTTTAAGAACTACACTGATGAAAAAAAGCAAGGAAAAAGTGTCACTTGCTGAGTTTACTGTTTTACATGTAGTCTTCCAGAAAATGTGCAAAACTCCAGATTTTTTTCTTCTAATGATCTTATAGGACGTGGCAAATAGTGTATGCAGGAAAATCATGTGCCAACTTTTGTGTGTGTAGGAGAGGATGAAGGTTCAGTGTGGTGATTTCCAGCAAAGTCAAACTGGTCACAGTAAGAGGCACAAAGCTGCTCTCTGTGTAGCCCACCACCCTGACTGCCAGCCCACTACTGAAGGATGGAAGTTTGGGGTGACTGCAAGCTTCAGAGGCGAAGTCCTACCCTTCAGCAGTTGGCAAGTCATGATGTTTCATGACACATTGCTACATACTCTGCCACCATTACACTTGGACCATTTTGGACAGCAGTCTTGTATGCTGTCTCAGCTAAAGCATGTTATTTTTTTCCTTGTAGTCATAGTCTGGGCCTGGACTTTTCAAGTCCTATGCTGAGAATTTTCTGGCAGTCACAGCAGTCTCTAAACCATTTCCTTTCCTATGGGTGTTTAGGCCACATTCCACAGTTTTTTTTGCGCCTACCCTTTAAGTCAATATTTTAAAAATAAATGCTTGGAGAAATTGGTCTTCTGGGATTAGGCACAGAGCAAGGGTCACCAGCTGTGAAGGCTGAAAATGAAAGCAGCAGCTGACACTGCCATGGATACTTCTGGGGCCTTTCTGCTGATACTTCAGCAGCCAACATATGTCTGACTGTAACGAGAATATGAATATAAGCTTGCAATCTTTAATGAATGTGTCTTTTTCTCTGCTCTTTTCCTTCATATTTGTTGACACTGATTTCTGGTCTTCTTGGGAGCACTGAATATTAGAGCCTGGCTAGTACGAATGTGGTGGGTTTGAATGAATTTGTCCCAGAAGGTCCATGGGGACTATCAGGTGAGAGGAGAGAGAATCATCGGGGTGAATTGAGATTTACATTTAAAAAAGGAACTCTATGTTGAATAACAACAATTATTTCCTATGGTCTGTTAGACTGTGAATAGCAGCCCTCAGCAAAATGAGTATACTGTAAAGTAAGGTTGTTTAAAATCAGTCTAGACTGCATAAATTCTGCATTGCCTGAAATGCAGTGTGGGGAACAGTCTTGCATTGTTACAGAAAGGGATGAAATGACCCAACCATCTCCAGATTCTGTGAATCTATGGCTTGACCAGTTTTTAGCCTGTACAGATAGAATAATAGTTTTGTCAAACTCCCTTTTGCTGGAGAACTTGTTCTAGGCTAACAGCTTCAGGCAAGATCTCCTCCTGGTGTGACAGAATTATTGCAAAGATGAACAGAGCGAGTGTGTTCACTTCTGCCATATATTGTGGTTTACATAATAATCTGTGCTTAGTATATCAACCCACTCTGCTAAATATCTTTACCATAGATCTTTACCTTATAAAATCAAAAATAATCAATAGACAATTGAGCAAATAGCAAAAGGGAAAATAAATCTCACAGGTTCCCGTGTTATTCCCAGCTTTGGAGTGCTGTAAAGACAAATTCTTTATGAGAAAGACATTTTGGCTCACTGTGAGTAGGAAAATCCAAGCTCTTTAATGCTAATGTTGTCATTTTATCAGGTGAAGTTGAGAGGCTTTTTGGTGACATGCAGGTTAATGTCACAGCGAACTACTCCCTGCTAGTGTAAAGATGGCAATAAAAAATTGGATGTAAAACTGACCTTTAACTTGTTCAGTTGTATTCACTGGTGTTGACAAGTCTCTAAATGGTGAGCTTTAAATGAAAAATTTAATTTCAATTCAATTATTAATTGATCAAAATGAAAGTAATTGAAGGCTCTTTCCTCTATAATTTCCCCCCCCCTTCCCCCCACCTCTCAAGAAAAAGCAAGATAGGAAAGCAGTAAAGTGATATTAGGACACCAAAAATTATCACCCCCCAAGACAAAAATATTCAACCTGAATCAATTTTCTCTCATTTGAAAGGAAAGTGAAAAGTGTCCAGTGATAAGGACTGTACAGGAAAGAAAACCTCATTCTTTTCCACCAGTGTGTTTTCGAAGAAAACTATTTGCTTAAGTGTGGAAATGATCAGCAGAATTACTGTTTTATTAGTAGTAACGACAGAGGACTTGACTATAACGTAATGTTCCTGTATATTTCAAGATATGAGTTCTTCTCTGAATTGCGTTTTAGACAATAAGAAGGAAAACTCTGGGCTTAGTTTAAGTACAATTGTGTATAACAATATCTTCAGCCAGTGGTCATGCACCACTTATAACTGCTATCTGATATAGAGGGTATCACTGACATTTTTGTCTGACTGAGGCGAAGTTGAGCAGTTTGCAACACACTGTTCTTGAAGGATAACCTCCCACTGCCTCCTACAAGCTTCCTACTGACAGGTGAGATATTAGAACGTAGGTAATAGCATCTCTTCTACATTCTGTGAACTGATTCTCTTGAACACTGTGAAAGGTAAGCTTTTTTCAGTAGTTTCATAAGAAAAGTTATTTGGGATTGAATTCTCCACAGACATATTCACATTTTTCTATCTCGCTGTCCTGGTTTCAGCTATGATGGAGTTAAACTTTTTTTTTAGCAGTGGATGGAATGCCATGTTTGGGTGTTAGCATGAGAATAGTGCTGATAGCACCCTGATGTTTTCCGATTTGTTGCCGGGCAATCAAGGACCTTTCTCAGCTCTGCATACTTCCTTACTAGTGAGAAAGGAGGGGACGCAGCCAGGACAGGTGATCCGAATTGGCCAAAGAGGATATTCCATACCAGTTACGTCATGTTCGGTATAAGGGGGGACTTGGGGGAAGAGGGGGAGACAACGCCAGGACGTGCAGTTTCTGGGGCGGTCGGGTTGTCCGGGACGGGCTCTAAGCTGTGCGGCCTGAGTTGTGTGGTTTGGTGAGAAATTGCATTGTGTATCACCAGTTTCATCTATTTTGTGCTTTAAACTTATGTTATTGTTATATCTAGTTTTCTGTTATTGTTTAGTAAACTATCCTTATCCCAACCTGCGTGGTTCTGGTTTCTAGGTTGTGGTTTCTTTTCCTCCTTTCTTCCTTCCCTTTTCCCCTTCCCCCAACTTTCCCTCCCCCTTCCTTTTAAAAGTACAAGCGACTGTGTGGGGTGCGGCCCTTGGCTGGGGCAAAACCACGACAGTTATTTTTGGCGCCCGAACAGGGACAGATATTAAAAATGTGCTCTACACTGCAGCTGGGGAGAACGGCCCGACCTGGAGTCTCTGGCAGAAAGCACAAGGGGAGACTCGAGGTCGACCGCTGGGGTTTTGGAGTCGGGCCTACAAAGGATCTGAGGCCAATTATACTCCAACAGAAAAGGAAGTACTGGCCGCCTACGAAGGGGTTCGAGCCGCCTCAGAAGTGATTGGAACTGAAGCCCAGCTCCTCCTGGCACCCCGACTGCCGGTGCTGGGCTGGATGTTCAAAGGGAAGGTTCCTTCTACACACCATGCCACTGATGCTACGTGGAGCAAGTGGGTTGCACTAATTACACAGCGGGCTCGAATAGGAAACCCCAATCGCCCAGGAATCGTGGAGGTGATCACAGACTGGCCAGAAGGCAAAGATTTTGGGATGTCACCAGAGGATGAGGAGGTAACACGCGCTGAAGAAGCCCCACCCTACAACGAACTGCCAGAGAATGAGAAGCGATATGCCCTGTTCACTGATGGGTCTTGTCGCATTGTGGGTAAGCATCGGAGATGGAAAGCCGCTGTATGGAATCCTATAAGAAGAGTAGCAGAAGCCACTGAAGGAAAAGGTGAATCAAGCCAGTTCGCTGAGGTGAAGGCCATCCAGTTAGCCCTGGACATTGCTGAGAGAGAAAAGTGGCCAAGGCTCTACCTTTATACTGATTCATGGATGGTGGCGAATGCCCTGTGGGGGTGGTTGCAGCAGTGGAAAAAGAACAACTGGCAGCGTAGAGGCAAACCTATATGGGCTGATGACTTATGGCAAGATATCTCTGCTCGGTTAGAGAAACTTGTTGTAAAGGTACGTCATGTCGACGCCCATGTACCTAAGAGTCGGGCCATGGAGGAACATGAAAACAACCATCAGGTAGATAAGGCTGCTAGGATTAAAGTGGCTCAGGTAGATCTAGACTGGCAACGTAAGGGTGAATTATTCATGGCTCGATGGGCTCATGATACCTCGGGTCATCAAGGGAGAGATGCAACATATAGATGGGCTCGGGATCGAGGGGTGGACTTGACCATGGACGCCATCGCACAAGTTGTCCACGAATGTGAGACATGTGCTGCAATCAAGCAAGCTAAGCGGTTAAAGCCCCTTTGGTATGGAGGACGGTGGATGAAATATAAATATGGGGAGGCTTGGCAGATTGATTACATCACCCTCCCACAAACCCGCCATGGCAAGCGTTATGTGCTTACAATGGTGGAGGCAACTACCGGCTGGCTAGAAACATATCCCGTACCCCATGCCACTGCTCGAAATACAATTCTGGGCCTTGAAAGGCAAGTCCTCTACGACATGGTACTCCAGAAAGAATCGAGTCAGACAATGGGACTCATTTCCGAAACACTCTTATAGACACCTGGGCCAAAGAGCATGGCATTGAGTGGGTGTACCACATTCCTTACCATGCACCGGCCTCTGGGAAAATTGAACGATATAATGGACTTTTAAAAACTACACTGAAAGCAATGTGTGGTGGGACATTCAAGCATTGGGATACACATTTGGCCCAAGCCACGTGGTTAGTTAACTCTAGGGGATCTACCAATCGGGCTGGCCCTGCCCAGTCAAAATTTCCACGTACTGTAGAGGGAGACAGAGTGCCAGTAGTGCATATGAAGAGTGTATTGGGAAAGAGAGTTTGGGTCATTCCTGCTTCAGGCAAAGGTAAACCCATGTCTGGAATTGTTTTTGCTCAAGGACCTGGCTGTACTTGGTGGGTAATGCAGAGGGATGGAGAAGTTCGATGTGTACCTCAAGGGGATTTGATTTTGGGTGAGAATAGCCAATATAATTAATAAAGTAGAAATTATAATAATTGCCAAATAATCCATTATTGTATATTCATTATTGTTATGATTGCTGTATGTTGTACCATAGCATTATAGCCGGAGTCATACAAGTTAATGAAGAATGAGTGCCATGATGATGGAACTAAAGCCTGGCCTCTCAAGAAGTTTTTGCTCCCGTTGAAAATAAACTCTGACCCACAGACTATGAGCATGGACCATGCCAGGTGTATCAGTCAAGAGCCTGAGATGCAGCGTGCAACGAGCCAATGGAACATACAACTATCCTGAGAAACTGTTACGACAAATGGAGCCTGGAAATCATGGACTAAATGAACTCAACAACTTCAGAGGGATGATTCACAGACTGAGGGAATAAGATCTGTATGCACATATGTGTGCATACATGTGTACATACATATATGGGTGTGTGAAACACGAAACTGGTTGTACCCAAAGAAAATTGTTGGATCTGGTCATGACGTAAATGGTATGGAATAAGGGGTGGATAATGTCCTGGTTTCAGCTATGATGGAGTTAAACTTTTTTTTTAGCAGTGGATGGAATGCCATGTTTGGGTGTTAGCATGAGAATAGTGCTGATAGCACCCTGATGTTTTCCGATTTGTTGCCGGGCAATCAAGGACCTTTCTCAGCTCTGCATACTTCCTTACTAGTGAGAAAGGAGGGGACGCAGCCAGGACAGGTGATCCGAATTGGCCAAAGAGGATATTCCATACCAGTTACGTCATGTTCGGTATAAGGGGGGACTGGGGGGAAGAGGGGGAGACAACGCCAGGACGTGCAGTTTCTGGGGCGGTTGGGTTGTCCGGGACGGGCTCTAAGCTGTGCGGCCTGAGTTGTGTGGTTTGGTGAGAAATTGCATTGTGTATCACCAGTTTCATCTATTTTGTGCTTTAAACTTATGTTATTGTTATATCTAGTTTTCTGTTATTGTTTAGTAAACTATCCTTATCCCAACCTGCGTGGTTCTGGTTTCTAGGTTGTGGTTTCTTTTCCTCCTTTCTTCCTTCCCTTTTCCCCTTCCCCCAACTTTCCCTCCCCCTTCCTTTTAAAAGTACAAGCGACTGTGTGGGGTGCGGCCCTTGGCTGGGGCAAAACCACGACACTCGCGTAAGGAGCGGTAACCAGCCACTCCATTTACAGCAAGGTCTGTATTGTCTAAAGCCCATGAGAAGTGTCTGGTGGTCGAGGCCAGCCTTAAGGGATTGGGACCATCAGTGTGAACAAAGAAGAGAAGGTTATGGCAGAGAGGATGCACACTGTATCTTTGTCCACAAAGGGATTTGGTGCAACAGATAATATGAAATAGCAACAAGTATCTAAAAACAGATTATTGTATCTGATTAGCTGTGAGAAAAAAAAATTATAATAAGGAAGACAACCAAACCTCAACTCTCATTCTGGTTGCTTTTAACAGCTGCAGCGGTGGTTATTTGGGGGAGAGGGGGAATAAATTGTTGGAGAGTCAGTCTTCTGTCAAAAAATGGCAGTAAACATTAGCTCCAACACTCTTCAGAGGTGCAGAGTTGGGATGAGCTATGTATCACAGAGGCTGTGGGGATTTCCTGGGGGAGACCCTGAATGCAACACGTCAGAGAATGGTAGGCCATCTCCCCTGTCTAAATGCAGTTACGGGGCCATGACAACTGAAGTGAGAAGTGCTAATGTTGAAACAACAGATGACCTAAGGGTAAAAAACTCTGCCAGCCAGTAGCAATGTGGAAATGTCCCTTGCCAAGGTCCCTGAAGTTATCATAGAATTTCCTTTTTAAGAGCTAGCACAATATTTTAGCTTTTCCTATATTTATGCATCCTGGTTGTTTCTTAAAAGAATGTCTATCTAGTACCTCAATCAATCAGAAAACTATGGTTTTACTGCTTGCTTTGCAATCTAAGCTGAACATTTTTCCTTGGGTTTTTATTAAGAAAAAAAGACTAGGAAATCGGCCTCAACTATGTAGTGCTGATGTCAACCTCCCTGCTCATTTTGATGCAGCCAGAGGTAGTCATGTATCCTGAATATTTCTTATTTGTTTATGCTCTATGTCAGCTAAACTATTGTTTGTTTGTTGGTGGCTTTAAAATTAATTCAAATAATCCTCATTCTGTTAAGTGGGTTGGTCTTTCCTTCTTCCTGTGCTGGGTTTGCTCTTGCCATTACAGGCATACAATAAGAAGACTTCTCTGCCACAGATGTTTACAATACAGTCTGTAAATAATGGATTTCCATTGTTTACTCAGAGTGAAAAAAGACATTTTTTATCCAGAACTACAAGGCTTGCAGAACTGTCGTCAGCCTGCCCACACACAGTCTCCTAGTTTCCGGGAAGAAGCCTGGGGCATCCTCCCCTCTCATAAAATGTTTCTGTCAGAAGCATTTTAAAAACACTCAACAAAGAGAAACGTGCAAAATGAAGCATTTCAAAAGAGGAGGAGACTAGAAAAGGGGGCAAAAAAATGGAACTCTTCAGGAAAAGACTTCAGTTTGTCTGATGATACCAGCTGATAAAGTGCTTGAGGTCCAGCCTGTAAATGGTGACTCCCACGCATAGAATTTATCTTCAGAATTAGTAAGCTTTTATACTCAGTTAAAACCGTGCATGTTACATTTCTGTTCTAGGGATTCTGCTCTGCCAGGTTTCTACCAAAGTACCAAAGAAGTAATTTATGTCAGAAAATGTTTATGGTCTAAAAAGTGTGAAAAGACAAGAAATGGCTTTATTCCTTTGAATTTCTTTCTGATTCTGGGAGAGAAATTGATGCTCGAGAGTAGCTAGTCTGGATAGGAAGGCTATTTCTTGGGTTATGGTGTGTTTATCAATGCGCCCAAATGTTTGTCACATTTTTGACTTAATTGAAAGGACAATTTGAGATACAGTAGGAAAAAAATTGTTACCACTCCCACACCTGTTTTAAGATAGCATTTCTACCCAGAGGACATTTTTCCACGTCTAAGAACTAAACTGATATAAGCATGAAGATACCATGCATTATCACCCTCTAATTTCAAAATTCCTGGCTATGAGGGTGGAATTCACAGCCTTGTCTGTGACACATTTCTAAACACGGGGAGTTTGGAGGTGGTGTGACTGGACACACAACACCAGAGCCCATAAGAGAGCCAAGAGGCAAAGGATGAAGTGTGGGATTTGCCTGAAATACTGTCACTCTCAGGGACTGAGTTGCTTTCTTGCAGCTCATCCTGAACTGTATGCCAGCATGAAAGAGAAAACTGTACTTTTAAGGCAATTCCAAAATTTAATCACTCAAGTCACCTATTCCAGCACAGACAGCCATCTCACTCTTACTGCTGGTCCTGGGTGAGAAGATGTTGTCTTTCCTACATTTGCTGAATGCTTGCAGTTAATGCACTTACCTAGGAGGCAAAGACTTGTGTGTGTTCAGGTGTCTTGAGGCTGAGTGGAACAGGGTATCACCTTCTACATCTTCAGAAGTTGGTCTGTGGCAGGAAAAGTAATAAGATAAGGTGTCTCCCAGTCAAGATTAGCCACAGTCAGGCCAAAAGGAAGCTCAAAAGGCTGGAGAGTAATAGAAAGCTGCAGGAGCATAACAGTATTTCAGTGAGATCTCTTGAAACAGCAGAGTCTGTACCTTTATTGGTTTTATTCACCAAGTTTTTAATACAAAATACACAAATACATTCCAAAAGGCTTTAAGTGTCAGACAGATGCGAAGATGCTCACTTTTTCTGTGATGCTTAAATCTCTTCTTGGGTTCGTGTTTAGCCTACTATTATTTTCATATCCTACCTTGAAAGTAAAATGTGAGGTGTCCCCTTTCATGCTTGGACAAGTTTATTGCTGAGCTCTTCCACAATGCTGAAATAGCTTCAGTTTTATCTTCTTTTGGAGATTATTGATGCCAGTGTGGTGATCTCGTACATTCTTGCAGTGATACCCTAGTTATTACCACCGTAATTACTACTATCTCCATGGCAAAAAAATAGGGCCAGGCATCTTTGCTCTCTTTTTAAAAATAATTTGGCAGGCAAGAAGGTACAAGTGGCAAGACACTCATCATGAGAAGTCATACATTAAACATTTCATAAATCTGGTAGCTCTCTGAATTGTTTTCTAATCTTCTTTTAGCACTACCTTACACAAAATGTACCTGAAGTCTGGGTGCATTCATGAGGTTTAACATTCATACAGCAAAGTATGCAGTGCTAATCCCTAGAGCAACTTTCCAAAATCACCTTCTTTAACCGTTCCTCATGTATTCCTCCCCCAAAATCCAAGAGAATGGATAAACCACCTGGAAATCCCAGAAATAGAGCCAGTCTGGATGCCATCAGAGAGGAACTTCCACAACATTTCTATGTTCTTCTCTGGCCACAGGGCCATGGTGGTTTTACCCATTAAAAGCATGTCTGAGCCCTTTCACTGCAACCAACTGCTGTGTCTCAAAGAGAGGAACACAGTCTCTGGCACGATAGAGGCCCACACCATTAAATGCCCTAGAATTAGAAGATCGCATTTTAAGCACAGAAATTAGAACTAATTAGAAAAGAGTGCAGGCTAGTGCTGAATGCTGGCCTAATAAGTTTTTTTCCCTCACAAGGGTCTGAAGTCAGACTTATTTTGCACTAAGTAAAGTGCCTCAGTGGTCCCAATGTGTATCTTGCCTCAGGAGCTCCCAAAGCTTTCCTTGAAATATTGGCTTTGCCAACAGCAGGAAAAGAAGAAGCAGCAAAACTGCTGCTAGGTGAGGGCCAGGGGACCCAGACGAGTCTCTTGGTTGTGGGGCAGTGCTAACAGGGCATTTTGGAACCAGTGGCACTTGGGCAACCTGGGAGCCCTTCCTTCATAGGTATTTGGCCGTGCATTGCAGCAGCAAGTTGTAAAGGTCTGTCACAGAGCTTATCTAAGGGATTTGTCCTGCAGAGGACTGTTGATCACCCAGAAACCATTCCTAGAAGCTATGGGAAAAGGAATAGGAATCATGTAATCACAGAATCAGAGAACAGTTTTGGCTGGAAAAGACCTTTAAGATCATCGAGTCTAACCATTTACCTAGCACTGCCAAGTCCAACATTAAACCGTGTCATCTACACATCTATTACAGGGATGGTGACTCAATCACTTCCCTGAGCAGCCCATCCCACTGCTTGATAACCCTTTTGGTGAAGAAATTTTTCCTGATATCCAATCTAAACCTCCCCTGGTGCAACTTGAGGCCGAGAAGTGATTGAAAGGAAGCTAGAACTGTTGCACTAAGGAGCATGGTATTCCATCTAACTGAATCAGGACACCATCTGCTTATTAGAACCAGCCATAGATTTTGGACAGATGACAGAAAAATGTCTCTTGTCAGAAAGATGATGCTGCAAATATATGTTAAATTCCACAACATTTTAAAAGTCAGATTTAAATATGATCTCTCTATTTTCCCAATTAAGTTTGATGCACTCAAAATATTTTTAATTCTTCATTTAGATATATTTTAATGTTTCATTATGAAGTTAATATATCTAAATTAATCATTAAATCAAGCATATTAATATGTCATAATTTTTATTGGAAATGATACTGTAATGTTTCATCATTACTGAAGACAAATCCTGTAACCTTAGAAAATGCGCAGTGTTATAGAAAAAACCCCACATTCTCCTTATGCAACACTATGAATTTCAGTGACATGAAGTTTGAATGTATTGAACTTTCATTCCAGTTCAGAATGAAAACAAATGTCAAATTGCTGTGAATTTTTATGGGATAGAAATGCCATTCCTGATTGCCTCTCTAGACTGTAATTGTAGATGGTCCTGAAGCTGAGAATATTTTGAAGGTCAGTGCAAGTGGATCCGTGGCAGAGCATAGCAACTAATGACGCCTCTGATTTCAAAACCAGCAATGAAGCCAGCTAGCCAACCAACAGTTGCTCCCTGAAAGGGGAGAAAGGATTAGAGAAAAGGGACATGAGATCACTCCTGAGTCAGCAAGTTAGGTGAGAAAGTTTGCTATGGTCCCAAGAGCTGCATCTGCCTCCAGACGTGCTGACTGGGCTTACGCCGAGGCACCCACGCTGATGGGGGACTGCAGCTATGTCCTGGCCCCTGGGCAGCCTATGCATTTTTTAGTCACTCTGAGCCTGTGGTGCTTTGAGGTAAGAGTTGCAAGGAACTGGTGGCTGGAAAGCATCAAGCAGAGCTTGCAACAGCAGCTCCCCGCCTGTACAGCTCCTTCTTGGTCACCTGCCTGCTGGCACAGCCAGCAAACGGCATCAGTGTCGAGCAGGTGCTGCCACTGGCACTGGGACAGCCAGTGACAGCAGCCTTGCTAGCCAGCCCCTGTCCTCTTGAGGACCTGTCTGACCCAAAAAGGAGAGATTAGAAGTTGAGTCTTGGTGTAACAGCTAGCATAAAAAGAAGTGGGTGGCTAAAGTAGCAAAGTAGCATCTTCCTAGGAACTAAATCAGAGTTTTAAAATACAATGGAACTTGAAGCTGGTTTAATATTGTGTGTAATGTGGCCAAACCAAACCAAGGTATATTTCCTGCTGACTGCCTGGTGAAGAATTGTCCTGGGGTGTTGCTACCATCAGTGGAAAGTAAAACACTGCACTGTCACTGGGCACTGCTGGTGAGGGCAGGGAGCTGGGTGCTGTCTGCTCCCTTGTGAGGCAGCTCACAGGGGTGAGCAAAGGCTTCTTTCCAGCTCAGAAATTATCTGTATGCCAGCACACACACACACACACACACTTTCATTCCTTTACCCTAAACTAAACACTGCTTTGTTTCTTATTTTCTATCAAAAAAGCTGCTTGCCTAGGTATGCAGTAATATTCTTTTCATCTCTCTTTTCCCAGACATTTAAAACTTCTGATTTTGAAGGAACAGGAAAAGAGTTTTTCATCTCAGATACACTGCCTTTTTTGCTCCACAGGCAAACTAAAATAGCTCCTGAACAGAAGCACAGTTGCCACACATCTATCAAAACATCCTATCCATTTCTCCCTCCCCTCCAGCTTGTGTCTGTGGTGCAGGTTTAATCAAGTCACCTTAATTCTGCCACTCACTCACAAGCTGCAGTTACACAGAGTCTCACAGAATCTCCTATCTGAAACCTTTTATTAAATTTGGGGGTTTTTTTCCCCTCATTTTTCTAGAGTTTAGGCTACAAGTGACTCATTTCTCCTTGTTTTCTTAGTGATAAACCACAAGATGTTAAGAACTTCTAGCCTGGATGCTTATCCTGAACTTAATGACAATTGTAGGACCCTTTCTTCCTGTGACACAGAAACCACCTCTTTCTCGAGAAGTCCTGGGTGCTATGGTAGCAGAAGTTTCTAAGGAAAACCCAAGGAGCGGTGTCCTCCCCTCTGCTCAGTGAGCTGCTCCTGAGTCACTGAGGCTTTTTTCTTTCCACAGTATATACTCAAGGAAATAATCCTTCCTAACCTCACACCCACATCATTTCTCATCTCCTGTGCGTGGTGTGGACTGAGGATCTTGCAATCAGCAAATAAAATCATTACCAAAAAAACCCCCAACCTGTTTTGAGGCTGGGAGACTAGTGTTACAGAAAAAATCCATATACTGTGTTCCTGAGGCTCAGAAGTGGACAAGACTGCAGCCACTGGGGATTCTCACCACATCTTTAAATTAATAGAAAGCTCCAGTGTTTGTCTATGTCAAAGGGATCTGAGGGAAACTAATAACTACAGTGAGAAGAAAGTGGATGAGAGATCACTGCAGAAGTGCTTCATATGATGGTCTGTGGCCCTGTTTTATTCTCTGAGTTGCAATAGTGGCCCATGCAGACACCTTACTGCTGGTTTGTACTGCTCTGAGAGCTGTCAAGGTGGGATGATACTCTGAACATGCTGTAGCTTCTTTGGAAAATCCCTTGGGGTGTCACATAGCATGTTTATATCCCTCAAGTTCTTTGACAACCATACCAGGGAGGAACTGAGAGGCACAAAGGTGTCAGAAACATCAGGTATGTGCCACTGCAAGCACACTTCTGGACTCCCTGCCCCGTGCTTTTACCATTTTACTCCACCCCTCTCAGTCCTGTAGTCCTACCTAACTCATTTTTCTGTACAATACTTAAATTCTCTTTTCCACATGCAAACCCACCTGATGCAGTTCCTCAGAAAACTCCAAAGCAGGTGCAGTAGGTCCCATTCAAACAAGAAGTAGACCCCTCCCAGGGCTGGTACAGTTGCCCTGGCATTTCAGGTGTTCTCTTAATCCCTAACCCAAGGGCTTTGCCACCCAAATGAGATGACACCAGCATGGACTACCCCATTTCCTCAACATTCAGTTTGCCTGGCTTCAGTGCATCTATGGGGTGCTGTGGGCAAGCAAATCCTGCATTGCCAGGAGCCTTGGAGCAGGGCTCTAGGTTGCTGCCATGCTCAGTTATACACCTTGGCTACATTTGCCAGCTGGATGGGCTCAGAAAGACCACCGATTGCAATGCACCATCACACTTCAAGCCAGGCCTAGGAGGCGAGCCAGGGCACAGGGAAATATCAGTGGACCCCAGCCAGTGTTTGGGGATTTTCACTTGACTTGTATGAATGCAAAATAACACTTGCAAAAATCAGTTAGGATGCCAGGTTGGGCCTCTTCTATCCCTTTTATATTTATAGCTGTAATGTGAACTGTCATGGCGTGCATTTATAAGCGACTTTTAGCAGGCAGCTTACATTTTATCTCTGCCATAGAAGTTGGTGTTTTTGTAAGACCTTATTCTGAAGATCTATCTCTCCTCCCTCAATGTAAGGCAAACAGCACTGTAATCCAGGCAATTTCTTTGCAGAGCAGCGTGCTTTCACCAGTACAGGAAAGCAGCTGGGTCTGTTTTATCTGGTTCTACTTTCATGGGAATAATTTTGTTTCTCATTTTTAGAGGTAGGAAGAGGAAGGAAGGGAGAAAAGGGATTGCCTCTGTAATTCACCTCCCTTGACAAAGCTAGAAATTCTTAGTTATTCCTTAGGAAAAAAAAAAAAGGTATAGAGGAATGAGGTGAGGACTTTATCGTTTTGTCTGTCTTATGTGTCCAGTTGCAGCTTTCAGTACACAGAAATGCAAAAATAAGTTCAGCTGCAGGCGGGACAGTGAGCGTAGAGGTGGTCTGATGTATGCCAGCTGTTTGAGGTATGTACTTGAAGAAGACTTGGGAAAGAGACTGAAGCTGGCAGACACTCTGGAAATGATTAGTACTCAACCTTGCCTTCACCATAGAACAGCTAGGTTGTGGGGAGGGCCCAAGGGCCAGATACGCCACTCTAGTTGCTGCAGTCATCCTGGTTATAGAGGAATATAAAGACAAGATAGTGTGCTAAGGAAGCAGCTCTGCAGAGAGACATGAAGTTATAACTAGGAGGGAAAATATCAGTGAGCCATGAGGCAGCCAGCGGAAGCCAAAAGGACCTCATCAGTCCTCCAGCTTCATACCTACCAGTGCTCAAGTTCCTTCATGGAGCACTGGTGCAGGCGTTAGCTGACTCTACATCCCATCCAATACATGTTTTCAGAGCTGACAACTGGCAGCCAGATCCTTGGGGCTTCCAAATAATCACTCACAGCTCCACCTACTCTGTAATGACCATTCATCTTCCATTCCTGGGCATCTTGTCTGTTACTCACCCACAACCTTATGTCAGTGCTTTTCCCCCAGCTCTATTTGACTTGTTCTAGAGAGGTTTCTCAGTTGACAAGCAACAGCGTGTCAGCTGTGTGTCAGTAATATATTATAATTATATGCTATTATATTATATTATGGTGGGCAGTAATAATTTTAATGTAAAAAGAGATAGCATATACCTCACATTACATACATATATCCAAATATAATGCCACAAACAGCAATAAGATCAAAAAACAACCTACATAGTGAGCACATTTTGGGTTAAACATGCAGCTATGTGAATAAGAGAATATGTGAATTAAGAATAAAAGGCACCAGATGTTTTCTTCGCTTACTGCATTCTTTGAAAAAAAGCTAGCCACAACGTCTACTCATAAATAATGGAGAGATACTTCACACTAGGTAAGGTCTTCCCAAAGGGGATAGAAAGGAATAAGGACCCATGGCCTACAGCCGCTCCTGATCCAATTACCACATGGGAAGGAGAACAAGGAGAGACTGTTGATTGAATTTGTTTCAGATGCCCAAGTCACTAGCCAGACACTTAAGGTATGAGAGATGCAGAAACATCCAAGTTCATATCCCCTGTGCCAGGCCTAGAACCAACAGCACTAAATTATTTATGTGCGGAAAACAAGCTGAAAAGCCACGTCAGCCAAGTGCTGGGGCAGAGCATCCTCCAGATAATGAATCCTGTTAGATTGGGCTGCACAATGTGTGGAACTTGGGTCTTGGGTCTCCTCAGTACGCTAAATTTCATCCTGGGATGAAAACACCCTGAGTACACTGATGTAACAATAACTATTGGCTCAGGGCTACATTCTATCTTATAATATTTGTCTAGCCAACATCATTGGTTAATAACTCTATCCATTTTTAATTGGAAACAGACTTGTTTTTGTGAAAAAAACCCATTATTTATTCCAGTTTATCTACATTTTTTAAAAAATAGCAATAAAGAAAAAAACATAAAATACATCTGGATCTTATAATTTCAGTATATGTATGTTTTCCAGTTTTTGTGGAGTAAATCTGCATGTCTGCTATTCCACACTCATACCACTACAGCTTGGAGCAAAACTTGGTGTAATTTAGGCTGTATCTCTAGAGTATGGATGTGTTGTAACTAGTTCTGCTGACTTTAGAGCCAGCCTTACAATTCACTGTTCCTACAGGCTTCCTCAGAAGTCCAGCGATTACTGATAAATCTCAACTTTCATTTAAGTGAAAGCCAAGAGGTTTTAGACATACCACTCAAAAGTCCAAAATACATGAATCCTCAATTAAAAAAAAAAACTAAAAAAACCCTCCCCAGCATGGTTATTCTTTGAAATAATGTGTTTTTAAATCACAACTTGGTGGTTGTTGAGGGTGTGGCTCTGGAACCAATGCAGTCTCTATTCTTCCTTGCTCAGCATTAAGCATGTATTCAAACATGGTAATAAGCCACAAAGAAGTCACAGCAGAATTTACAAACACAGCATAGGCACCCCTCTCCTCAAAAAGCAGATGGTATTAACAGGAAGCTTTATATAACGATCTATAACACAGTGAGAAGGTGAGAGACCAGGTGTGGTGCAAGCAGATGAATGAATGGTGGTCTCAGGTGTCAGAAAAAGTCACCTCCCTTCTCAGTCTTAGGCAAGTAATGCCAAATTAAATAACAGCAGCAAAGGGCTTGGTTGCCTGCTGCTCTTCAAAGTGGTCCTCTCTAGTGAAGTTTGTGATATATTGTGTCACAGCTGTAGTGAGATCCTGCCATGCTCTCATACGTCCTCTGGGATCATGTAGAACAGCATTTTCAAGCATGTTTAAGCCAACAGTGTTCTTGTTGACTAAATTATCTTTTTGAAAGACCAGAGTGCACGGTGGCTTGAGAGGTCTCCCTAGGATTTTGGTTTTCTTCTTTACAGGGTCATGTTTGGCCAAGGGCTGATCTGAATATTAATGGTGTTGATTTGCATTTGGGTTTTGTGGCTACACTTTTGCCTGTAATGAGCCAAACCCAAACACTTTGGGAAAAATGTTGATCGAAATCTGCACATTCCATTTTTGCTCCTCTCTGGCTTGGTTCTTCTAACTCCTGGAGGATTTGTTTTTGTGTTTATTTGCTTGTGTGTTTGTTTGTTCGTTTGTTTTAAACAGCAAAGGCAAGATATAAACTTACTGGTCCCAGAAACCTCTTAAAAAATTCAAATGGCGTGAGTTTATACAATAGCAAATGCCCCATTAATGCAATTAGGAGATGGGAATATCTCCTGCATCACTCCAGTGTTATGCTTGTCTGAGTCTACTTGTGCCAGTAGATTTCAGTCAGTGGAAAACTGAAACAATATAGTCGTGAATCAAGCCCAGTGGTTTGGTTCATATGCATGTATGAAATACTTTGGTTCATATACATGTATGAAATACTTAGAGGAGTTATTGTGCAAGTTCCCACCGTGTTTATGAAGGAAAATATTTTCCATGCACCATTCGACATGATACCCCTGCACAAAACAAAATGCTGTTTCTTCCAGTAGACACAACCTCTGAAATATCAAGCATCTAGACAAGTAGCAAGGGCTGGATAAAACTAAAGCCATTTCCTCGATTTAAACATTTTTTTCTTAGTTGTGCACATCTTCACATACAGAATAAATGCCAATATTGTTCTAGAGAAGTAAAATGGAGAACACCACAATCTTGTTTAGAGCATTCAAATAAGATACCTATAAATAGGAAAACACAGGAAATTGCTGCTGTTGCAGAATGTCCTCTCTATCAGCTTTCTCAATTGTACCCACAGAAAGGTTTCCAGCACATTCCCTTTCCTTGCCTGCCTGGCATTTACTGACTCTTCTCACCCTCTTCTCTCATTTCTCCCCTTTCTGTGCCCTTTTCCTTTCCCCATTGGGATCACATCTCTATAGCTCTGTGTTTCACCCCTTCCATTGCAATCTTCCTGTCTCTCCCATCAAGACAAATGCAAATCCAATACCCCTGCCATCCTGCTTTCTCCTGGCCCAGCCTCTCTTACCTTGCCACCAGCCCAGGCTTCTTTCCAGTATTAGACCCCTCACCTTGTATGTCTGGTCCCCATAACATCTTCATCATCCCATGCCTATTGCTCTTTTGCACTTTTTCTTGAGAGCCTGCTCATTTCTTCCATGATCTGATGCCAGTGAACTCATGACCTGCTCCTCAGAGCTGGTTATGCTGAACTCCCAGACCCACCTGGCAGTCTTTCTGCTGCTCCTTTCTTCTCTCACAGTCCCCAGGCTGTAAGAGTCAGTTGCTTCTCTTTCATTTCTTCTCCTCCAGTTTTCCCAGCTCTCCATTCTATCCAACTACTTGTCTTCCCAACATTTCTGTCATCCACTGACTAGCCAGGTCCTTCCTCTTTGGCTTGCAGAAAAATTTGGCAGGATGCTGATCTGCTGGGGCAATTATCCAAGACAAGTTGGTCAGTCCTGATTTACTGGACCTATTATTTTGGATATATCCTCTCAGTTTTCAGTTACCTAATAGCTCTTTGTAAACATCCCCTGTCTTTCTCCCCTCCCCCCATGCTATTATATTGCCTGACACTAAGGAGACTTGATGGTTTTTTTGGGTTTTCAAACTCCATGTCACTAAAAATGAGAAAGAATATCATTTCAAAACACAATATGAAGACATGTGGCAAATGCAAAAAGTGCAAAGGAAAACAAAGCAAAGCAATGCAAAACAAACCTTACGCTGCAGATATTCAGAAACATGTTTCCTTTCTATCTGAGAGGAATATATCTTGAGAGGAAGGTAGTGTAGTTTTATGGATACATGAAAAACCCCTTTTGAAGAATGATACCATATTACTCCACTGTATCACTGTACAGTGATTTAACTGTTTCTGCAGTACTTGTGCAGTTCTGACGCCCCCCCAAAAAAAAAAAAACCCAAAAAACCAACCAAACAAACCCAAACAAAACCAAACCAGAAACAAGAAGATTTTTAACAGGGCCCTTATTCGGCTCTCTAGGTGAAAAGCAGAAGCCCAGGAGAATGCCTGCAGCCCAGATAGGGCCTGTTCTTTTTCCACCATAAGGACTTCTACAGGCAGAGTACAGAGAGATTCGCCATGTGATTTTAAGTGAAACAGCTAGGGTACTGGGAGGAATTTAATTGTCATATACAGCTCTTCTTGTCTTAATTTCACACGGGAACAGGCAACCTGCCTGTTGCTATAACCTTAAGTGCGCTGTGACAATGAAAAAGGACTCTTCTCTGATGTAACCTAACCTCAGAATCTTTCATTTTCAATTGCCAGAATAGCTCTAATGAACATGTGAATGCAACTTCAGCTGCCCCAGATTTAGATTTATAATGATTTTACTGTTACGGAGGCTCAGGCAGACTTCCTCAACATTTGGCCACCAGCAGGAGAGAGAGAGGAACAGAAACTGAGTTTCTTCTGAGACATTTACATCTTTTCTCCGTGCTTTGGACTGAAAAAGTATCTAATGCTAACAAACACCCTTTATACATGCTTCTGATGTAGCCCAAACTGCAACCACTTCCCTTGCTTTACTTCTACTGTTTCTGTTTTTAACGAAGTACAGATCTAGAGGTGGAACTGAAAGAACTTCAGTGTCCCCCACCTGTTTCAGGAGAGGCTGGAGGGATACAAGCTCCTTCAACATTTAACAGAGTAAAGTGCTCCGCCTTTACACTTGGGGTTGGATCCACCTTTTTTTTCACAAATTATGAAAAATGCTATTTTTAATCAGTTTGAAAAGCAAACATATAACTAACTCTTGCTTTGGAGATTACATTTGGCATAAATATTTCCAAATGAAAATCTCTGAGAGGGAGACAATGTGGTAAGATCAAGATCCAGCACATAAAATGTTATGGACTACAAAAGAAGTGAAGGTGGACTTTAAAAGTCCACTTCTCACATCAGTGGTGATAGAGCAACCTAAGCCTACTGAGATAGCTCCAAGTCAACCTCCTGGGAGGGTTTTTTACTCCATTAGGGTTCACCCTAAGTCCTCAGAACATCCTGCCAGTGCTATTAAAGCCACCTGCAGAGTGTCTATATAGAGGACCATTTAACGTGGGATTGGATTCAGCTCCCGCAATGCCAGCCATCAAAAAATTAGGCAGCTACTCTCGGGTCCCTAGCTGGGCAGTGATGTGTTTCTAGTGAGTGATTCAACCCCTTTTAGGATGTGTTAAGAGGGTCTGGAGTTGTGGAAAGAGGCTACTTCCTCTTCTGTGACAATATCTACATACTGGTCCCAACACTGTGCCTGAAGAAATAGCAGTATGTACTCTTAAAATAGAGAATAACTGTCTCTGTGGTGCTCTTCTGCCCCATTTTGCAGTTGTGGTAAGTTCTGTCAAATGTTTTGGAAATGCTGATGAAGGAGGATACGGGTAAGTAGCAATTTGTTTTGGCAGCTGAGCCTCAGCAATAGGGCAGCTCCCAGCCAAAAACATTTCCAACTTTCTGAAAGGCTCTGCTGAGGCCTTGTTCAAGAAGCCTGGGAACTAAGACAAATCACAGATTTTGGTCTCCCCTGACCTTTTTATTTTTCTTTTGGGGAGATGTCTACTCCCAGACAACTGGCAGTTTTGGAGAATGGGATGCCTCAGCATAATGCACAAAGAAATCTGTATGTTAGTCTCTCTTGCAACTTTTCTGTGGGTAAAAAAAGGACCAACCTTGTGGACCATCAAAGAATGACTTCTGGAATTCTGCATTTACTTCATATGTGAGGTACATTGAAGCTCCACAGCTCAGATGCATCCAGATTCAGGACTGAATACCAAGCACCACACAACATGATGTCTTTCTGACCAACTGTTTGCCTGTAATGAAGGTTCAAGTTCACTATTGGATATATAGATCTGTCTGAACTCCCATGCAGTTGGAATTTTGATTCACAGCTCTCCTGGGACCAATCTCTGGTACAAAGCACACATGCATACAGATACTGTGCTGCAAACTCAAGTGTTAAAGACATCAGCAAATTCCAGAATTACAGTTTCTGTCCTTATTTCAGCTGTGCTTGGTGTATGCCTTATAGCAAAGACTTTTTGATTGCAACAAATTACACTGGCTCTTCACAGAATCGCAGAATCACTAGTTTGGAAAGACCTTTGAGATCATTGAGTTTCCTGCTTCACTCAGGGCCTGAAATATGTGATGCTCAGCTGATGAGCAGCTACTGAATGTTACATATTTTCCTCCTCATCTAATTGTTCCCAGTCTGCATGAGCCAAATCCCCTTCCAAGGGCAATATTATTTATTCGCTCATGAGATAATAAATGAGGTCTGTAAGTCATCACAAGATCTGAGAACCTCTGCAGTCACCAGTGAATTTGTTCTTATACTGGGAGGGGAAGAGCTGATGAAGCTGGAAGGAAGCAACCCAGAACTTCACATTTCAGTGCCTGGTAATAGTTATCTAGAACACCTAGTCTAAGCATAGAGAAATACTGTGAGCAGTGGCAAACCTTTAGCAAAAGTAATTTGTCCAGCATCATTGAGCCCACTCTACAAAGAACTAGAAACACCTCTGTTACTTCATGTGATAAAAGAACGTAGAGTTCCCTCCACACACAGAGAGTTAGGATTACAAGTCTAACTGGGGCTAAGAGGCCTTTCACCTTTTTATTAACAATTTCGGAAGGCCGATTTTGGGTAAAAATAGGGGCAAGGCAACAAAGCATGAGCTTTTACACAACAAAATAACACCCAACTGGTTTTGATTACACCCAGTACCCTTGCCTCTTATATATACGCATCTCAACCCCTCCACCTATTCCCACATTTGTATCCCCCCAAACCCCAATGCCATCTCCAGCTCTCAGTAGTTTCAGCTGACGATTCAGGTGCTTCTGAAGAGCCCAGCTGCCCCCCTCCCGCTGCTGGTTTAACTGGTGCTGGGGAGCATAGACATGTGATGTGCTGCCCCCTCAGCTATGAATAGTTAGCAGTGTTATAGTTCAAGTCTCCAGCCAGGACTGCCACCTGTGAGGACCGGGTGACGTGGGACAGAAAGTCCTTGGCAGGAGCTGAACCTTAATGAGCTTAAAATGCATTGAAGAGTTTGGCAAATACAAAGCCAGACCATGGAATAAGTACTTGCAGAAAGTTTCCAATGCAAAATGTTTGCAACACAATTATTTGCATTATCTGGATGGTTTTAATTACAGGACAGTTCAGACCAGTTGCTTAAGTTTTCCCAAGGGGTAACTAGTCACCTTGTGAATTTGCATATTTTCCATTGCTGTATTGAAGCAAATCAGCCGTACTTATCAGAAGATTGACCTGGCAACCTCTGTTCTTGGCAGATTGTAGTTTGAGTTTCATCATGATGGTATCTAGTGTATTAGCAAATGTTCCCCTGTAGTGCTATAGCAAGCAAACTGGGGGGGAGATCACAGATTCATTTTAAATGAAAGACATTTCAAGCACAGGCAGAGGAAAGGGGCCATTTTTTAGAGCCACTACTCATGTCAGCTGCAGTACATTTCAACATCTTATAAATACATCAATATTCTAGCATCTGTCAGTGCAGCAAAAGGACTTGTTCATCTTATTTGTAGCAATAAGTGCAATAATCACACGAACTTCACATGTCTACATGATATACAGACTACCACATGGTATACAGACTCTGCTTTTAGTTATGCTCAGATTTACTGAACTAAATGGAAGTAGATTAATTCCCACTGCATTTGCCCATAAGTAAATGGGTTTCACAAAGAAATGAGGCACAGTACATTCCAGATAGCTCACGTTACGGTATTTTGTCAGCACCTTCTTTTGCTTGGTCATAGGAGGCACAGAGATATCCACAGCTGAGATTATCAGCTGGTTTTATTTAACAGTAAAACCCATAATATAAATAGAAAAATACCAAATACTATCAATATATAAGAAATTATGTATTACCTATTCTTACATATTTCACAGTAGAAAAGAAGCTGTATGTTTTCCAGATGGAAATGGCAGGTTTTTAAAAAGATTCTCATATTGTTTCACTTTACTCACATTTTCCACTGGTTTTAATTCTATTACCAGAGCAATGATTGCTTCCACTGAGAAAAGGGGATAATGGGCATAAATCACAGTAAATTTAAATTGTGATGGATACTTAAATAAGTAAATTACATTCTTGCAAAAGGACCTAAAATTGGAACCTATCAAAGTAGAAAATTGTAAAATGACAACTGCTATTATTCAAATGCCATCTAGCCTGGTTAGACAGGTTGGTTATCTTTGAGCCTATGTGTACTTGCATTATCAAGTGAAAAGCAAGCTAGACAATGCAGAACATTTTGGATCTTTAAATATTGATGGATATGCAATGAAGCTAACTCTGGGTCTGTCAGGTTTTGCTCTGGTCATTTTTTAAGCCCCTGTTATATATAAGGTGAGATGTTATGATCAGAATGGTCTCTTTGGTCTGAAAATTATGAAAAAGTATTGATTTTCAGACAGAGGAAAAAAACCCCAAACATGACCAGATTCTGTTCCGCTAACAGCTTCTACTGGGGGTTTGTGGGGGGAGCATTTCCAGGGAGCTGATGGCTGCTTGAAGTACTCACCAGCTACCCATTTGATACATACAAGGGACAGAACTGAGGAGGGGCTCATATTGCACACACAACGTCTATGATAAAGATATCCTCTCTGCAGAGGACAGTAGTAGTGAACTACTGCTCTGCAAATGCTTCACGTGTTCATTCTCTCTCCTAATGCACAGTTTGCATGAGCAAATAAGACAGAGAGCTGTCCTGGAGCAAGAGCCGCTTCTCTATATCAGTTCTGCAGGTTCTGCAGGATATCGCAGGAATTCCTTGCTGAGCTGGGTTTCTGCTCCTTCAGACCACAGCCTGGCTCTTTGCCTGCCTGCCACATTGCCCTTCAGAGTACTTAGGAAGCATACAGCAGAATGTCTCACCTGTTGTCTTTTGCCCTGCCACCCATTTGAAAAATTCACAGCAACTGATGCAGAAAGCAGGAGAGCTGCAAAACCTGATGGAGAACAGCAAGAGAGCCAAGGTGGTCTCACCCATTTTTCTCACCTGGGATAGAAGCATCTGGATACAGCCTGCTGCACCAGCAAGGGAAATGAGCAAAGTTCACTAATTTGTGAATAAGCACAATAAGCACATATGCATACGTGTAAATTCACTTAAACATGCAGTTATCCCTTGCTTTCTGAAATACTATCCATACTGAATTTGGATCCAAGCAATAATATACCAGAAGAAGAAAGAGCTTGCAGATTTCTGGGGTTAACATGGAAAATAATGACCATGAAAGGGTATTTTCTAGAGAGGAAGGGAGGGAGGAGGCAATTCAGTAGTAGAACGTCATCTGAATCACACTAATGCAGTGTTATAGAGGAAGAACCTTCACTGTAACAACAGCCTGACACTAATGGCTTGATATTTAAATTGATGCTCTGATTGTTAAACTCCATTTCTCTAAATTTTTTAGTATGTACCAAGGTTCCAAAAGGAAAGCAATTGTTTACTGTAGGTGTCCTTTTATGAATCATCACAAGTCAATGAAAATGTACTCACGCTGCAATCCTTAAAATAATAAATTAGTAATAGGGACCTACACACTAAAGTGCTTTGTATGTCATACCTTCTGTTCTTGTTATTTAACAAAGACACTTCACAGCTTGTGGCAAAAAATAATTTCTCCTTCTTCAAAATAAAGCAAGTTGATGTCTGCTTTGTTTCAATGTGCTTGGTGAAATAGGAGCTTTTACTGAAGTTATCAAGAGTCACCCAGAGTGCTTAAGAGTTTCAGTCTTCTACAGGCAGCAAAGTGACCATGATTTTGTTGTCTGCTTTGCCTTTGCCAGAGAGTCAGGCTGCGTTCTGCTACAGGTCCTTGACACTTTTTTAGGACATAGTAGTTACCTAGAGCAGTAAGTACCCTAGAAGGGTACCCCACTGTACAGGCAACAGGGTCATCCTGGCCCAGCAGATGCCTTTGCCCATCTCAGGTCAATCACCGCTGATAGCACGATCAGGAAGCTCAAGTCTACAGGTCTCTTCTTATCTACCTTCCTTCGTACATGGGTTGTAAATTCACAGTCTTTTTATTCTGCTTGTACAGCTGCAACTATAGACACATCTGGGTTTCTACATGTACAATAGATGCAATAACAGCGATATAATTAATGGTCATTGCATTCAAATGAAAGTTTAGATGTGTTGCAGGTATGTTAATGGAAAAGAAAAAAATAAGTGAGGGCTCATGTTAAGCTGAGAAGTGCTTCAGTTTTCGTAAGAAATGCTGTGAATACTTATTCCACAAGCCATCCAGCGCTACTCATGAATAAAATTAGTTCTAGTGGCAGTCAAACTGCGAATGGCTGCCTTGCTGAGCACCTGCCTGCCCATGGGAAGTGGGGAATGAATTCACATGCTTGTGCGCGTGGCTTTTGCTTTGCCTATTATACCGTCTTTATCTCAGCCCACAAGTTTTCTCACTTTTACCGTGTTGACTGTCCCCCATCCCACCAGGGGAAGGAGGGGAGTGAGTAAGCAGCTGTGTGGTGCTTAGCTGCCTGCCGGGGTTCAACAGCGAGGTGAAGAACTGTTCTTCCTCTAATGTTCACTGAGTTAAAAGAGGGATATTTTGTCCCTTTAGTTAAACTGTGAGTAAAAATTATTATTATTAATGATAATAATTTAAAAAAACCAACGTGTGCTTAACCTAAGAGCTGCAAAAGGCATGTTTCAATGAAAATTATAGTGGCTTCTCCTTGTCCCCCTTCTTGAATGCCTGTCACCTGCCCCAGAGCTGCATCTGGAAAAAAAATAGAAGTGCAGCCTCCTGAAAGCGTTTGTTTTGCTGAAACTGGCATGGGAGCACTGGGCAAGACTTCAAACCCAGGCATCAGCTGAGGATTACGTAAGGTCGATTCTCTTCATTGTTTTCTGCCAGTCTTTAATCTGTTAGTATAGAAGCAGTGAGACTTGATTCCTTTGAATGGAAAACAACACAATGGTTTCATGATGAAAATGGTTGTACTGATTGGGAAAGCAGTTTTCCATCACGAAAGCAAATATGTGGCCACATTTCCATGCAGGTACTGAATGCCACTTGTTTACTTTTCCTGTTTCTTTTTATGAAGGCAAAAGAATACCCTCCGTCCTTGCTTGCTATGAAGACTTTATATACAAGGTGAACTTAAGAGCCTATTTGAAGACTGGGGTTTTGGGGAGTCATCAAAAGCTGTCTGTTTTCCTCTGGATTTCACTTTGAAGGTGACTGACCTTTCAACTCTCACCAACCCATACAAGCAAATAGTCCTTTCCTTCTGGTAGCAGAACCAGATTGACTTGAATTAACCAAATTTAGCTAAGGAAGCACAGTAAATGGGCATAAAAGTGTCAGTACAGGGGACACAGCAATCCATCTCAGCTCCTGTGCTAACTGGCATGCTTTCCATCACCTATAAATCACAATAACCTGCAGAGTGATATTCACATGCTGTGCAGGAAGGTGGGAAGATACTTGGTACCTTGTACCAAAAGCAGGTGAGGAGGCTGCCAGGGGCATGGGTAGTACTGACACTGTGTGGGACGCTGTAGCAGCTCATGATGGGTGGGTGGTCTTACAGCTCTCATCTTCACTGCTTTATTTAATCCTGCACTGCTGCCTTAAGTTGGCTTTCAAATGAGATCACGGTGCTTCCTCCTCTTTTTTGACCTGTCTTCTGCAATAATGACCCTAAGTCTCTTTTCTGTCTCCTTTTATTTACAAAATGTTAAGTTAAATATCTTTGCAGCCTATCTGCACCTTAGCCAAGACAGCTTCAAATCAGACAGTGATACCAAGAAATGCTAATGGGGATTAGGAAAGGTGCACACAGCTAAACGGATCACTCACTTAAGCTTGTGTTTCTCTGGGAAGTCAAGCTAGGAATAAGAAATCACAAATGGTCCAGGCTGCTTGCAACAGCTCACAAGTTTTTTCCTAATGTTTGGGATTTGTTTTCCTTTGGTTTTGGTTTTGGTTTGGTTTAATGAAATAGATGACTGACTTCATTTTCTGCTAAGTTGAAACAGTGTGCTATATTGAAAATGAAACGTTTCATTATCTCCTTTGGGAGGTAATTCACCTGGTAAAATCAGGTCTTTTTCAAAACCAGAAGGTGAAATTCTTGGAAAATGTGGCCGTGAATATGTTTCAATTTTTTTTTTTTTTTTTTTTTCCATAACACATTCCTTCAACTTTAGCTGACTGATTCAAATGCAAACTGCTTGGTTTCTTGAAACCATTTACTGATTTAGATCCAACTTCACAA
This sequence comes from Porphyrio hochstetteri, assembly GCA_020800305.1. NCBI lineage: Eukaryota > Metazoa > Chordata > Aves > Gruiformes > Rallidae > Porphyrio > Porphyrio hochstetteri. The sequence continues at coordinate 63,694,799 of CM036907.1, read as the reverse complement.
ATAGTTTCCATTCTCTCTGAGTGCACTTTCTGGCAAAGCAATTCCTTGCAGCTCTGTTGGCTCCACTCTTTTCAATGTCTTCACTCTCAAAAGCAAAGTATTTGAGCCTATAACATTAATGGTAGCTACACACAAAGAAGGAACAAAGGTGCATACAGTTGTGGAGGAGAGAGAGGATCTTGAGTTAGTTTTATTTTAAATTTATTCATATCGGGAAACTTAGGAAGGGTGATTCTTACGTGCCCTCATGAGTGGGACAATGAATGATTTATGTGAGATTTGAGGAGGACCTTTCCTCCCAGCTTTTGCCACAGTGGTATTCTGCCCAGAAGTGACTGGCATTGAGAAATTCCCACGTGCTTCATTTCTGACAGCAACCACAGAGACTCTAACTTCTCTCTCCCCATCTCCTGCTGCAGCTGAAGGTCAGCATTGACAGCAGCGCATCAGCAGCCTCTCGATGGTTTCTTGGTCCCATGTAGTCCGTGCATCAGGACACAGTGTGGGGCTCAGCGCTGCAAGGGATGGGGATGTGCTGAGGGGGTCCACCCTGCTCCACTCCAGTCCCTGCCACTACTTCCCAGCAGATCCACTGCTGTCCCAGTACGTGGTGCTTCATCGGGGGACAACAGCCACTTCAGGGCCAAAACTCTAAAGCTGTCAACTCATAAGGAGAAAAGTCCTCACAGGGGAAGTGAGGAACATACTGTATCTCCCATCTTTCAGGCAGAGGAATTACCACAGCATAAGTTTTAGCTCTCTTACTCACGCTTGTACGGACTGTTCAACAACATCTCCGCGAACCTCCCAGACACAAAGATCAGCTGAAGCTTTCAAATCTCCGTGTGACCAGTGTTTGGCAAACCTTCCTTCAATTCAATTATAAATTACAGCACAGGACCAGGAAAGGAAGAAAACAAACCTCAACCTATTTTGCAAGGAGCCAAGTTAGGTCTTTACATAACAACCATGATTTAGTTGGTATTTTGGATAATACTTGAAAGCAAAGTTGGGCAAATCAAAGACCGCAGAGCAGCAGGAGTATGTTTTCTTTTCTCCTGTTCACTGTACTACATAACTTTCTGACCAAAAGCTGCTAGAACTGGCTCTTGTTGGCATCAACTGGTAATTAACTGACAATGAGTATACGCACTTATGAGATTAATTTCTAATCCTTCAAAAAAGTAGTGCTATTGCCTTGCTTCCAAAGAAAGGGTGAGAGAGGTTTAGAGAAAGAAAGGGCAGTGCACTCTTCAACTAACAGGATTAGAAATCCAAAGGTACAGACCTGTTCGAACAACATATTTTTCACAATATTTGAGTTGATAAGCCATGTCAGGTAGAAAACCATCCTAAATCATAACCATGCACTAGATTAGGAAAAATAATAGTATTTCCAAAGAAGTACAGGAGAAAAACATTCAGTAAAGAATTGATTAAGAGTGTTTGGGAACCACAAGTAAAACCTGTTAAAAATTTTCTGGCAGAAAACCAGTATGATAGAAAGTGGTGATCCAGTGAGATCAAAACATTTCACAAGAATGTAAATAACCATTGGACCTTTTCTCTAAAAATACATAAACATACATGAAAAGCATCTGATGGAGTCATGTAGAAACAAAGGGTCAAAAAGAAACATTCTGGCATTGCCATTTTACAAGGCCCCTCCTCTTTTGGTATTTTGTGGGACATTCTGAAATCCCATTTTTCCCAAGTGGGGCTAAAAATAAAATTCTAAATGTTCACCTTTTTTTTCATAGAGTGGCCGTAAACCTTTGCAAACCCTTCTAATCCGAAGATAGATAATATACTTGTTAGCAGTCACTGCCACACCAAGTACTCATTAGAAACTCTTGAAAAACTGTTCCCAGAGATGGAGTGGTACTGAAGAGATGTTAAAATTCTCAGAATTAACCAGGGACAAATGGGGAGATGTATCTCCTGCTCAACTGTAAAAAAGAATACCTGGGTTTATACAGGCAAGCAACCAACTAAAAATTATATGAAACAAAAATGCCATGAATTTTACACCACCACAACAGATCGCCAGACTATGCAACCACTCTGTAAGGTAAGCCGTATAATATTCTCCACGTGGTTCCAGAATAATTAAGTAGTTATTGAAACTAGCCTGTGCTCAGACTACCACTAATTTCACATGTCTTCCTTTGTTTGTACTGTTCCAGGTCATAGGAATGATTGGATCAAGTGACAATGAGACAGTTGTGTCCAAATTTCTATGTAGTATATACAGATGAGAAATTTGATCTTGAAGGTGTGGAGAGCATGATGCATGAAAGCTTCTTGGGAAACTGCATGCAGAATTCAGGTGCCTACAACTGGATATGAGCTACATAAAATATACCTTTTTTTTAATTTATTTTTGCTCTGGCAATTATTCGCCTACTTAATTGCACACATACAGTTCAATCTTCACGTAGTGCTGCAGCATCATGTCTGCTTTCATTTCTTAGCTGTTCCCTCAAAGGATCAGTTCTGCTCCATTTAGGACCAAAGCCCCAGAGCATTCCCTGAACCGTACATTGGGCTGCGCTGACAGAAGAAACAGCGACACAGTCACAAGACTTTGGAATGAGCTTTGCGTCAAAGTCCTTAAACCTGCAAAACAACTGAAAAGCAGTCATGGTGCCACAGGGTTCAGGCAGGCTGGTGTGCCAGACTCCTGAGCAGACAAGCCGTGCGTCTATAGCCTGTCTATGTGTCTCTCTCCAACAGCAGGGCCATAGCTTACCACCTCACAGGGAATTCAGAGTAGAAGAACAGCAAAATAGCATGACAAAATGCAAACATAAGAACATGTTTGACAGGTTGTAGTTCCGTTCAAACAGTATTTATCTCTGTTACCCACACCCTTTGCAAAGAAGTTTTTTTTTGTTTATTTTAAGCAGTGCTTAATCAATTTCCAGTGTACCTGGGGTGGGCATTTGCTTACGTAGGTAAAAGCAACACCAGTGTGTGCAGGAGGGCCTTCCTGGGGATTCCAGCTCTTGTCTGCATTAGCCTGCAATTCTATACAATAGGAAGGGATCAGTAAATTAAAGCTTCCTCTTTTGTTCCTAGTCCACCAGGATGCAAACCCAACTAAAGCACAATTGGGGAACAACCAGGATATTTGCGCAGAAACACTCTGCTACTCCACACCACAATGCCAGCACAGCCACTCTTGCCTTTCCAGAGGGCCTCAGAAATGTAGCTCTTCTTGGCTTTTGATGTGAAGGAGATGATACAGAAGAGTCAGTTTTGACACTGACAAACCTGAATGTAGATACTACCTCCTGCTTTCCTACATACCTTTCCTTTGTGAGTAGCTTCAGTTCTCTAGCAAGGGTATCCAGCCTGTCAGACTTGGGGCTACTTGGGTTGGGTTTTTTAAATCATGCAATGGAAACAGCTTTGTGGCAGGTGAGTGAGTGTATTTAGAGTCATGTTTCTATTCACCTGATGAAACTTGACCCTAAGCTTCTGCATCAAGTTGTTCTGTGCTCTAGAGCTCACTGAAAGCAACAGCATGACACCAGGACATAACACAGCTCTTTGTGTCACAGCAGTTACAATCAAACTGTTGTTCTTCATGCTTTAATGGACTTCCTAGAGAAGGAGATTTGAAAAAGAGGGTTAAGACTAGGTTTATAAAACTTAAGTATGTACCTAATCTGTCTGGGAAAATTCTTAATTCACTTTGCACATTTTCAAAGCTGTCCCCAGCCTGAATGTCAGAGCTGCACACAGAGTCTGGCAGTTGTATTTACTGCTGTCTGTTTGTATGATAAATATACATACAGAAGTGTAGTGTATATTTTGTGCATGTGTATATAAAAACATACGTACATACCTAGCACTGTATGTATCTAGTAATAAAAGAAGGTTTAAAATGAAGTTGCCGCTTTCCAGAACAGCAGTGTAAAAATGTCAAAGCCAGGCTTCAGGAGCTCTGCCTGACTTTTCTACCAGGAATAGGAAGACAAATGACCATTGAGCATTTCCACGTCATCAAGAAACAGGATTCTCTTTTCAGCTGGCATTAAGCCTGTCAAAGCTCTGTTGAACCAGTGGGACTGTGACAATGCTGACTCGCTGAGGTGCTGCCTTCCAGTTCTTCCCTAGTTATTCTGCCTTGACATTATCTGACCTAGCTCTCTGTCTGCAGTATCACCCTTGGGATCCATCAGTGCTGGAGGAGCCTTCGAAGATAAAATAATATTGGCCACCAGGACAATTCATACTGCACGTGAGGGCTGCCTCCAAGAACAGGTACAGGCTACATCTGTACAGGGCAGTGCTGCATTGGTGTGTCCTTTAGGTGCTGCAGCACCCAGCTTTAGGTCGCTGTCGTGCAGTGCTGAGTTCAATGTCTGGCTCCTAGGCTTGCTGGACAGTACAGCAGGGCACATGGCTGCTTCAAAATGTCATTCAAGGCAGTCAGCAAACATAGGAAATTCCTAAAATCTCATAGTAGTTTCTTAGTTTCATTGAGCAAAGCTACTGAGAGCCAACTAATAGGAAAGTCTGGAAAGCAAACCACTTCCTAAAATGCATCCCTGATGGTCTGTCACTTGCTGGGCAAAGGTGGTGGTACTCAGCTAATGTGATTAAAAGTGACATAGGGCACTGGTCCTCATTTGGCCATATTTTTTGAAGAAAGCTGCGACTGTCAGAGAAAAGTGCTCATTCATCTGTTGGTGTGCAAGACCTACCTGGGAATTATTCTGCAGGCTGAACTGTCATTAGGGGACGTGGTGGAAGAATATATAGAGTAGGATTTAGCTGAGTGGAGATTGCAACGTAGAGGTAGGATTCCCACATAACTAGTGACAACTGCAAAATCATTGCAGATGTTTTGGATATCTAAGCGTCTTGCCTCTGGCTTTCTGTTAGGCTTGATGTTACTCTGCCTTCAGCTTTTCACCAAAGCCAAGGGAAGAAAACTATCTTTGTGGCTCCAGCCGTCTTCCCAGCGTGATGTGAATAGGCCCAAGGGTTCAAAAGCTATCATGAGGAGGCAGGCAGACAGTGCAATCTCGTGAATTTATTTCCCTAGAAAATAAAGACTGATGAGCCTGTCAGGGAGCTTAGCTACTTTCATGATTTGACAGGAGGTGAGCAGGAGTTCTCAGCTCTACTTAAATATTTACCTAAGTACTTCCTTTAATAATACACACTTGAATACTATGTAAGTCCCTTCTTCAATCATATTCTTAGAATTTCTTGACTTTTTTTTTTTTACCCATTGCAATAACAAGGAAGTTCATGACACAAAGCCATCCAGCTGGCCCACTTGGTGAACAGCAGACAAGCTTCTGCAAGGTAAACTGCTTTATCTCACCTAATTGCTGAACCAGAAGGGTGGTGGAGTGGGTCTGGGGAATTGGCTGCAGAAACTACAGGGGACATGCAACCCTTTCCTCCTGTGTTCTGTCACACAGGAGAAAGCCACTGAACGTGGGCTTTTCATCTTTTTCACAAACCACAGAGCGAAGAGCGATTTGGTATCTTGTGTTTTTACATCTGCTAAAGCAGAATGCCATGTTAGAGACATCTTCTTCCCCCATTTCCCTCCCCCTCATCAGTTTTTGGCTGTTATCAACTTTCTCAGGTTTGACAGCACATTAACAAGAGTTTCAGGACACTGCTGCTACAGATTACTGTGTTTTAGCAGACCTAGATAAACAATTTTAGCAGACCTTAGAAAACAATTCCTTCAAATTGTGAAGTCCAATTTAGAGGCAGTCTAAGCTGAGAAAGAAGGTGCTGATGTGCTGTCTGCCTATTAGTTGTTTTCGGCTATTATTTCAGTCTAACTCACTGTGTAAGAGCAACGGTTACGTTGAGAAATTATGTTTTCTACAGCTTACAGTTGCAGGAATGGTCCCCATGCAATTTCCTATTCCCAGCACATCTGGATGAGTTGCAAGTGAAATCAATCATTTTGAAAAATGACTACAATTTGCAGTCATGTTTCAGTCATTTTTCCCGTCATCCAGTTAGCAGAATGGCTAGCAGGCTTTCAGTGAACTGACTAGTCTTCCAGCTTGGTTTTTATCCAGTTGTTTCATGAAATGCCTGGCTGTTTCAAGCATGTCCCATGCTTGGCTTGGTGTGACTCAGGTGCCAGCCACTCTGGATGAGGCAGGACCGAGCCTGGGCTCTGCACACAACTCTCCTCCGGCATTTTCCCAGCAGAGAACAGCGCTGTGTAAAATGTCACTATACACTTGGCAACAGGAGGAGAACACAGACAGATGCGAATGTTCAAAAAGGAAATCGAAGTGTAACAGGCAATGTCACAATAGTCTTAGAGGGGAAAATAAGCACTGGCTCCTCTTCAATTGCCTGTCAACAGGCCCGCTCGCAGCTCCAACACTTGGCCTGGAGAGTGGATCTTCCATTTGTGGTATCTGTGCCCCATCCATGTGCCGCTTCCCGCACGTGCTGGGCACGTTGCTCCTTCTCCCACAGCTCAGGAAAACGCTGTCTTTGCCTGTTTCTTCTTGATTTCCTCCTGCTGGCCCTTTTCTTGTTTTCTTCCCTTCTCTGTCTTTATAGTTATTTCTTTCAACTTGTTTGTCAGATAGAAACATAGATTGTTTCTTTCTGGCAGAAGACCCTGTATCTTCTGGAGCAGTTTTCACACTGCCTGGTGCTCACATAGGTTAAGACATCTACTTCCCCTTGGGGGACTTCCTCCCCAGTCCTCTACCTTCCCTCATCATCCCTGTGGACCTCAGTGTTGAATTTTTACTTTTTTCTTTCCGTTAGATTTAAATTACTTGCACGTCTTTGTCTGACCAGTAGTTGATATATTGATATATTAACTACAGCTCAGTTACGACTTCCATTAGGGTGCTTTACACTGTCTAGCTTCTTCCACATCCCCAGGTTTCTATGTCTGTGAGCTGTGGTAGCCAGGGGCTGATGATGGGCACTTATGTTTCATTCTTTTATTGCCTCCAGCAATAAAAGTCCAGCAGTCCTCGGCTTCTCCCCCTCCCGCTCTCCCACTTGCAGCCCTCTCACAGTACCAGTTTTCCAGCACAGCTACTGGGGGCAGAAGCAGCTCCAACAACAGGGGAGGGGAGACAGGATGAGGGGTTTGCCTTGTGCAGGACCCTGTAGACCAGGGTGTGAACCCTGGCTCATGTCCTGGGGCTGGGGGGAAGATATCAGGTTTTCCCCATTGCTGCAATTTCCCTTGCTTCTAAAAGAGCTGGAAAGAAGGGACAGTGCTGCCCGGGGGGCAGATGCATGTCAGCTCCTGGCACTCAGCTGAGTCATAGCAGAGTTAATGAAGAGGGTTTTAAAGCTCACCTCAGCTCATCTGTGCCTACATGTTCAGGCTTCAGAGCAATATGCACCAAGGTCTGTGAGCTGATTGTATGTAGTTATCTCTGTTCATTAGCCGGGCCATTCTCCGAATTTGAAAGGCATCCATTCAACTAAGTGGTTGTATGTGTAACAGCAGAGGCTCCTGCTCCAAGTGCCAGCAGTTTCCTGGAGGGTTTCATATAGCTCTGAAGATATGCAAAGAAGAAAGCCAGCAGAGCAGCATGCTCTCTGTTTACCTTTCTTTCCCTTTCCACCTTGCCTATTTCCTTTTTAACCATTTATGATCACATAATTAGTGTTGACCCAGTTGCTGTGGATTCTTTAGTTGCAGTTTGTTTTCTTAATTGAGAGAGTTTTATTTAATCTCAAGGCCTAGCCCGAGAAATGCACTATAAAGCTCTTCAGAAATTAAGATTCATATGGTTTTATTTATACTCTAATATAACTTCACTTTTCTGATATTGTTCAATGAGCCAGGTACATTAACAAATATTTTTATTTAATAATCTAGCTGAAGAGCAGAGGACCCTGGAGAAGATTTGTATTTTTTTATCTGTTAACTGGTTCTGAAAGCAAGAGATATCACATGTTGATAAGAAGAAGGAGGAGCAGATCACACTTCTAATCAGAGTTGAGAAGCCCCACAGGCACCTTGCCCACATGGGGTGTCCTACACGGGAGGCCATGAGGGGAGGCTCTGCTGAGAGCAGCATCCATACAGCTGTGCACCAGAGAGGCCTTCTGCAAGGAGATGGGGACTTGGTTCAGTAGCTGAGCTTTAGCAAGTGACAGGAAGAAAACAGACAGGGGCTGACTCATGGAATGGACAACTGTGTCACTGTATGCAGTCAGGAAATACCTTGGTGGCTTCTAATCCTTGGTTTTCTGATCCTTTTTCTTGCTGTTTCTTCTGTTGTCATCTCTGGTTATTGCCTGCCTTAAGACCATGAAAATTTTTGTTATTCCAGGCTTAGAGTTTCTTCCTCTGAAATTGTGTTCATACAGACTTTTATTTTTTAGTTTATATGCTCTTAATAAACATTTCTCAAGAGAGTGGAGAAGGCCTTATGATACTACAAGTCTGGTTTAAGAAAGATAGCAGCTATTTCCAAACAAGCAGCAAATTATAATGGTTGCATGTGCTTGATGGAAGAATTTCTTTTGTATTTCATTAAACTCCACAGGACTGAATCAGCTGAGTCACCTCAAGTGGCTCTTCCCAGAAAAGATAAGTGGCCACTTACCTCCCATTGCCACATAAAGTGTTTCTCAAATGTACCTGAAAGTTATAAATAAAGACAAAGGACAATGAAGAATTTTCTTTTTATTTTCTTCAGATAGGACAAAGATGTGATTGTTAGTGCTGTGGAACAAGCTGAAAGTGAGAGTAATAACATAAAAAAGCCTTTCAAGGAAAATTAAAGCTTTTGTGCAAATTCCTACAACATGTTTCCAGATGTCACATTTAGCCGATGTGTCTAACAGTTGATATAAGGCAGGCTTTGCTTTTGGTCTTCCTAGAGAATGTTTCCCCATTAGAGACCTTCTAACTGTTTCTCTCATTTCTACCATTTCTAGATTTCTTTTGATCTCATTTGCCAATGGCACCTCTCCAATCACCTTTCCTCAAGAGACAGATGCTAAAACCTTTGCTCTCACAGGGCAAGGTGACGATTTCTTGTCCCATCAAAAGGTGTCTCCAGTACAACTGCTGGTAGTGCCACTGTAGGTCATTTCTCATCTGTGGTCATTTGGTCCTGGCTTGAGGCCAAATGCCCACCAAAGCCACTCTATCACTCCTCTTTTCAGCCAAAAAGAGGAGAAAATATATATTAGGAGGCTTACGATTTGAGATAAGGAAGGAGAGGGATCACTCTGCAATTAGTGCAATTAGTGTCATGGGCAATACAGACTCAATGCAGAATAAAGGAAAGAAAAGTAATTTATTACACTACAACTACACACCCAGTGAAACAGAGTCGGGTAATGAGAAGTACGGTCAGCTCTTAAAGCACCTTCCCCCCACCTCTCCCCTTCTTAGCAGATTTAACTTTATTCACAATTTTACTCCCTTCTTCCCCCGCCAACATGGTGTGGGGAGGGGAAGGGAATGGGGAGTGGGGTTCCGGCCAATTCCTCACAAGCTACTTTCCTCCTCCAGATCTTAAACCACCTCCACTTCACCCCTCCCCTCCCTTCTTTGCAGACTTTAGTCATAAATTCACTCCCTTCTTGGTGTCTGTACGGCTTGGTGTACGGCACCTGGTCTTGGTGTCTGTACGGCTTGTTACATCTTCTCACTCCCTTCTCTGGTGGCCAAATGTGTCTGCCTGCATTTTTTTTTCTCCTAGATGTGATTCCCAGAGGTGCTGTGACCATCGCTGATGGGCTTGGCCTTGGTCAGCAGCAACTCTGGCCTTGAATTGGCCAACGTTTACCTTCTGGGGCCTGCAGAAAGCTTCTATCTACTTCTTGAGAAGCCACCTCAGCAGCACCTTTCTTCTCCATTAAAACCCAGCTACACAAAAGAGATTTGGGGGGACATGCAGCGTAGTGTTTTGCAGTGGCAGTAGTCTTGCTGTGTCCCATAGGTAGGTAGTGCTCAGAATAAGTGAGAAAATCTATCTTTTCTGTCTCTTGTATGCTGACTACTGGAACGTGAAGATAGATATTATAACTTCTGCTCTTTCTGCGGATATGGCCTCAAAACACCCAGCATAACTGTCAGGTCCTTGCTTATCTGAAGATTATTCTAAGAATAATGTGCTATTTATTTAATGATGTCAAAATGTTGTTGCCCTTGACTCCCACTGCTACAGCATTAAAAATGAAAAATAACTCCTTTGCAGGTACTGGATAGGGTCTAGAAAGTCATGTTCTACCTTCAAGGTTAATTTGGCAAGGGACTAAAGCAGAAAGCTGGGTGGAGGAGACTGAGGCAAGCTGTTTGATAAAAGCCTCTGTAGATTAGATCACTGTTCTGCTTCCGCCTGTGATGCTAATGGAAATGAATTGATCCACCTACAAGGACACGTGTGCCTGTTCCTAACACAGCGCTTGTACGTTACTGCACTCTTTCAGAGGCAAAGGATGAGAGGTCAGAGGAGGTCATAGTAGCTCTATGGGGGGTTTTTTCCCTTTAATTCTTGCACAATCACTGCAGGATAACAAGCAGTTTTAACAAGCCATGAAGCTTCACAAGCACTTAGATTGCCCAACATCTTTACTGCTTTCTGTAGTATGTACCAGTGAGAACCTGATAAGGCTAAAATTCAGCCCAAATCCCCTGAGTGTCAACAGATGTAGGAATCTGACCGGGATGCAGGGCATTGCTGTACCATTTCCACTGGGCTCTGCCAAACACCCTGAGTTTGACAGAGTTCGTAATTAGTCAAGATCGGCATCAAAAATGTGCAGCTCAGATCCACTTTTGGTCTAAAATATGCCAGGCCGCATGCCAGAGGACAGATACCTAATTACCAGGCTCAGCTGATTATTCCTTCTTCTGTACTTTTCTCAGTAAATTTAGAATAAATTATATCTTTGGCATATTGCACAAAGAGATGATTATACATTTAATTAGATGTTTACCTCTTGTTTTCTTCATGCAGTAGTAACTAGTGCAGATTACAGGAACTCAGAACAATTTTTCTGTATGGCCACATTTTCCCAGGGTTAGATTTGATGGAAAAAAGAAAACAAAACAGCAAGGCTCTTGGTTAGGGGAATATTTATAACATATTCAGCTTTTTTCTTCCTTTAACTAGAAAACGAATAGTATCAGGGGATGGTGTCTTGGCTATTTGCAATCCATTGGAAAATGCATATTAGAGGAAAAAATACATAATTTATTAAATGTATTGCTTAAGGTGAGAAACTTGAAATTGAGTTTTGTAAGTCTGGGGATTTTGGGTTATACTTGGCATAGACTACTCAGTCTGCTGAATTATTCAGCGCTAAGCCTGCCAGTGGGAATAACAAGAAAACAGACATAGATTTTGAAATGTGTTTTCATTTGATTGGGGGTAAAAAAAAAAAAAAGTTTAAAAATTAAATAGCTACACTCAAAAAAAGCTTTCTTCCCTCCTCATTGAACAACTGTTGATGGATGACTCCAGTTCTGCCTGTGAAAGGAGTACCCATGTGTATTCACTTAGTGGCACTTAAACAAGAATGTTATAAGAGACTGTACTGCCTATTACACTGCCACGAATGTTAAATATAATTAGAAATTGCTTCCCATTGCAACCATTTTTTTCCCAATATGCTGAAAATTACATGTATGTTGGAAGACAAGGACAGAAGGTGGTCAAAATGTTGTCTCAGACCTGTTTGAGGAAATCAACTTAGAAGGAAAACCCATCTCTTAGGATTGCTCTTTCACCACAAAATCAGCTCCCTATGAATTTCAATTTCAGAAACTGAAAGAATTGTGCAAATAATAGTTGTTTTTACTCAGAATTAAATCTTGGAAGCAAGCCTGCCTTTGTTTTAATGGAAAATAAATCTGGGGTGGTTTTTTTGTTATCCAAGTATGAGATTGCCTAGTGCCTGAAAGATTTTTTGGTACATAAAGAAAAACAATTAATTGCCAACAAATAGCTTCACCACCACAAAGAAAAAAATTATTTCAGCAACTGAAGTAAGCCCCCTGGTTTTGTCAAATCCTACTTTTTTTCACCATTAATAGGGGGCAACTCCCCTTGATAATAGTAGGCTCTCATCACAAGGTTGGGTACCTTGTGACAGGATGAGACAGGAGGGATCAAAGTAACCAAGACCACACTCCATCTTACCTATGCCAAATCACACTGTTAAGTTGGAAACGGGAACTGCAAGGGGCAAAAAACCCCCTATCTGAACCTGACAGTTTTTCATCCCTGTCCATCCCATTTTTTTCCACACCCTACAATGTTCTACCATTAGCTGTCCTGTGCCCTACAACCAACACTTTGAATAATCTCAAGGAGCAAGGATGAAGACCAAGACTCTGCACTTGCTCAACAAAATATAACGCTGCAGAAGTGAGGAAGTAAAGGTAGCAAAATGACTTCTGGGAAAAACACCAAGAAGTCTAATGAATAAGAAAAAGTAGTAGCAAAATTCCCAGATCCTTCAAAGTGTGAGCACGGTCTTCCACAGTCAGAGTCCTCCATGCAAAACCACAGGCAGAATGGTGAATGGCAGGACCATGGCATTCGCGTACGGAGCAGAGCAAGTCATAGCCTCCACTGGTACAAACCAGAACCCAAAATGTTGGAACAAAGCTGATGTGGTGGACCTGCATGTGGCCCTCAATCAGTGAGAAGTCATTATGTAACTAGGTAGCAGCACAGCACTTTACGCCATGACTAAGAAGAAGGATGTACCAACCTGTTCAATGTGATGTTTGCTCATTTTATCATATGAGAACTTTCCTTATCTTTGGTGATGACACTGAATGGATTCAATGATATCAGGGTAAGACAGTCCCAATGTGATTGTTGACAAAGAGCTAAGAGTTACAGCAAAGCAAAAGCTAATTTCTGGACATCCATTTCCTTAAGCGGTAGGAAATAATTGACTTTCACATTGAGACAGCTTTTCTGAGATTCATATGTCTGTGCTTTCTCTGAATCACTGCTTTTGACATTTTTTTAAAAAAAATTGTCATAAAATCATGCTACAATTGACCAGTATACACCATGACAGCAACCAATATTTCAATAATATACCATTTTATCTAGTCTTCATTCTGTTTTGGCAAAAAGAAAAATGCTCTTTGTATTTTTATTTGATTAGTTTTAACAACAAGACCAGCAGTTGCCAGCACAGAGACAGCACTTCTGCAGATTAAAAAGGTGGTGGAATATTTCTGGGTTTGTCCATGGAGAGAGATTCCAAGTGAGGAAGAAACAAGTGGAACAACTTTAAAAGAAACATAGAAATATCAGTTTAATCAACATGTACAACTCCTATTGGAAGAAAACATTCTGCTTTTTTAATACAAGCACATACAACCTAGTATTTCTCATGTTGAGAGTTCACCAGTGACTAACATACATGCTATCTCAAAGCTTTCTAAAGATCTTTTTATTTAGCAATACAAGGCAAATATTTCAGCTTGATGACAATAGATCGGAAATATGGAATAACAAATACAAACTGGATATTGTTTTTTCACCCTAGGACTTGAGAAATATCCTTAAGCTGACTAATAACTCTGGTCATTTCCCCTATGTCTCATTCTTGTCTAGTCTGTGAAGGGCTCTTAAATATTTGTCAAATGCAAACAAAAAACACGAAATAGGAAAGACCTGGATATATACAGGAAAATGGCTGTCTAATTTTTTAAGGAAAAAAAAACCAAGAGAGAACTATAAATTACACATATCAGCCTGCTCCATGGCCATTGAATTCAGCTGGAGCTTTTCCATCAGCTTCAATGGCCTTTGGACCAGACTCACCACTGTTGTGATGAAGTGCAGAGTTCTCATTTCTTGCAGAAACTGTCTATCATCTGACCCAAAACCCAGTCTCTCTGCCAGAGCCCTCCCACCACAGCCAGGGCTGCATTCAGGCCACACTTTAGTCAAGGACACCTGAGCTGAAATCTGACCTATTTAGCAAACGCAGCACATTGTTTATTGAAGCAGACACCCTACTTAAAATGCAAGCATCATGTGGATGGATTCTGTCCAACTCTCCTTTGAGTCCGACTGACTGGAATCAAATTTATCCGTCTACTCCTGCTGCGCTGTGACAGTCTGGCAACACAAAGCAGTTGTGAACTTAAGGGACCACTTGAAAAGTACTTGGCCCAGGTATAAATGGGTACAAAAGGGACGGGCAAGGTAGCGTGATCTACCCAGCACAGTCATTTTAAGTTAGGGTCATGAGTTTAAAGCTTGGCTTTTCCATAGGTGACCCCCCTTTGCTTTGTGGAGCTGTGAGAACAAGGGACTGGACAGTGGACGGCAACTTGATTTGTCACAGGAATTTTTCCAGTGTGTTTCCTGCTCTGTAAAAGGTGAAATAATTCACTTGAATTTCCCTAGCTCCTTTGCAGCTTTATAAAAGGCAAAACTGATATGAAAACAGGGTGCATAGTGGCAAGATGAAATCAGAGAGGTGCGGTTTTGTAGTCTTTTCCAAATACAATAAATTAGATGTGTGGTTTGTTGACTTTTTTTTTTTAAAGGAAAAGAGCACTTGAAAAATTCTGGTAATTGAGAAATTACCTGAATCTTTCACCATTTGTAATCTTTTAGGAACTTAAAATATATCATCTTTTTAGCTGAAACCTTTTCTAAACAATTGTTAAAATATTGCTAAGTGCTTTATTTCCTTTTTTTTTTTCAAAGTGGACCTACTCAATCTTGAAACAAACCTAGACTGATATTCTGAACAATCTTTATGTTCTTTTACCATGTAATGAAGTACGCCCTTGGGTTTTCCCAGTTCCAGTATGAACTTACATGAAAAATAATATGAGTTGTTACAGTACTCTCAGCTTAACTGGAATAAAGCTATTTTTACAGTAGTCATCCACTTGGAAACACACAGCTCAGTAAGCAAATTAATACATGGGTCCTCAAATAAAATCACCTTCCATAACTCCTGCAATTAACCGATTTCCAATAATTTCCCTACATAACTCTCCATGCTGTTTTCATCTTGCTCCCATAGCCCTGGAAACCATGCCTGTTCCATTTGGTAGCTCCTTTCTCCTATTGTGTAAGCATCTCAGCACTTCACTAGGTCACTTTTCTTCTTCCAGAGAGTTTTCCACTTTCCAGCTCAAACCACAAGAGCAAAGCAGACAAGTCAACTTTTGAAACAATTTGAAAACTTAGAGGTGTTCAGAGCTCCATTCACCTCTCCTTTTTTTGTCAGGGAATCACTGCTCACTGCTTTTTCAGGAAGATAAGAGAGCTTGGGATCTTTCCATAATTTGACCTCTTTGTTCCTTTATTAACTTGCATGTTTTAGCTTCACACTTTCAGCTATTTAAAGTGTTAGCATGTTTAGTCTTGCAGCAGGGTGCCTTGCCTGTTGCAGCAGTGCCTTGGAGCCATCATGGCACCCAGCGCGGCAGTAACAGTCCAAAGGAGGGAATGGAGCCTGCAGCCCACCGCAGCCCTGTGTAAAGGGCATTACGGCTTGTAGGAAGTGTCCACTTAGTGACCTGCGTTTCTGCTGTCTGGACCGCTGTCTCCTCACTTCCTGGAGCAAAATAACACCGAAAGAGAATGTTGCTCTCTTCCTTTTGTTTCACTACTCTTCCACAGAGGCTCTCTGAACTTGAGCACCAGCTGGACTTAATACACCCCAAAGGCAACTGGGGAAGTTGAGAAGGCCTCAGGGGGTATGAGTATCTGCTGTTGATACACACATAAATCAGAACTAGTGTATCACTTTTTTGGATCTCTGAGGCTGGATCAATGACACAGGAACCTCATTTTGCAACCGTCTGCTCCTAACATTTATGTGTCTGGTCCTGGCCCTGTATGGACAGCCCTAAGCATATGAAATAGCAAATGCCAAGGAGAGGAAGGCATGACTTTCTTCAGCTCCACATAAGCCACAATGGATGCATTATAGGCAGGCCTCAAGGACTCATGTTCTGCCTGACCTTCAGCAGTGGCACCACTTTGCAGAAGAGGCTGAGGAAAAGTAGTCAGGGAAGGAGAAGGGGAAAGCAACTGCAGAAGTAGTAAACACTAATCTCAAGTTAGTTTTGTGATGCCACTCTGTTATAGAAGCGACTTGGCACTGGTTGGTACATGGCCCAGGAGAACATCACTCGCTGGTGCATCTGCATCACAGATGAGAGTCCGGCTTCTGGATATTCCCTTTCCAGTATGAGGTGGATATCAGGACAAGTGGGGAAGGTGAAATGACAGGGTGTCCTCCAGACAGTCTTTCTGAGAAAGTCTACCTTCTCACTCACATATAGAGGTATACCTAGTTTTGATTAGGATAGAGTTAATTTTCTTCACAGTAGGCAGTATGGTTCTGTGTTTGGGATTTGTGCTGAAAACACTGGTGCTAGTATGGGGATGTTCTCGTTACTGCTGGACAGTGCTGAGACAGAGCCAAGGCCTTTGCTGCTTCTCACCCCACCCCACCTGCCAGTAGGCTGGGGGTGCACAAGGAGTTGGGAGGGAGCACAGCCAGGACAGCTGACCCCAACTGATCAAAGGGCTATTCCATACCATGTGATGTCATGCTCAGCATATAAAGCTGGGGAAAGAAGGAGGATGGGAGAGACATTCAGAAGGTATTTGTCTTGCCAAGTAACCTTGGGTGTGATGGAGCCCTATTTCCTGGAGGTGGCTGAACACCTGCCTGCCCATGGGAAGTGGGGAATGAATTCCTCATTTTGCTTTCCTTGCATAACCAGCTTTTTCTTTATGTATTAAATTGTCTTTACCTTGACTCACGAGTTTTCTCGCTTTTACCCTTCTGATTATCTCCCCCATCCCTCTGGGATCTAGTGGTTGCATGGGGCTTACTTGCCATCTGGGGTCAAACCATGACAACCTCAAAGGTGAGCAGGTTTTATAGAGGTTTTTTTCCTGCCATTTTACTCCAGACTGTAAGCATGGAGAAGTTCCTGGTGTAAGCCTTTGGTTTTAACTTTAGATCCCCAGTACACTTGTGTCTGTGAGAGATAAATTACTAAATGGAAGAGGGCCAGCTAAGTGCTACACATACACGTACCTGCATTGCTTAAGTGTTACCTCACTCTTGTTCGGATCACTGCAACTAGCTCTTTCAAAGACTATCTTCCAGCACAGTTTGAGTGACAGGTCACTCAACAAACCAGTCTCAAAAGTTCTTGTGGATGCTCTAGAGTTGACTCTCTTGCCTTACATAGTCTTCTAGTAGCCTCTTGCCTCAAGATGTAGCAGGCGTGTCCTCAGTTCCAGGACACAAAAAGACCAGCTCAGTAGGCTGAAAAGCAGCCCAGCTATTATTTCAATCACTTTGAATGGAAAAAATACAGAAAAGGTCATCATTGTGTCTTAAAGGCAGAGGTATGCCCCATCAGACCCAAGGAGACCCAGGGCCAACTGCTAAAACATGTGAATGTAGCCCATTGCTCTAGAAGCGCTGGAACAGAGCTGCGTGGCTGGAGGACGTTCTGCCACCTGTGAGATCTTAGATTAGGAGCCACTTCATTTAGTTTGCAGTATAGGCACAGACAGATAGACCTCGGTCTTGACATGACACTGTAGTATGTGGCTTTCATTTTGCTCTAATGCTTAGTAAATCTAAAGACTATTGCCAGTAGTATTTACAAATGAGAGAAATAAGGTACACAAGATCCCCAGTACACCTTACGAGATAAGGTGACGAGCTTGCTCTGAACCACGAACAGAACTTCTGAGTTTAGAGCTCAGCTAAGCTGCTCTACTCAGGATGCCCAAGACCTTGAATGAAGATACATTTTTTAGGGAAGTAATAAGCAGCAGAAAGAGAGATCTGCTCAGAGGGAATTCTGGTGTTACACTATACAAAAAAGAACAAATTTGTGTTACATAAAGAGAAAGTGATCCAGTCCAAAGCATTGACACTGATAGAAGATAAGAGTTTTATTATAGTTTTATAGTAGAAATAAAAGCTTGAAAAGGTTTCCTGAGGTGAAGACAAGAAGCTAAAATTTGACTCAGCAAGTCTCTGTACCGATTTGCATTCCTAAAAATAACCATAATTTCAGAACATAGATTTGGCCTGCTGGGTGAAGTTATTAGTCAATCCTGTCTGGTATTCAGCCTGGGTAGTAACAAATAGCACGTGGTGATCAAATGGAATTACAGACAAAACGTGCTGTCCTTACCCAATTAGGCATTGCTACACATGGAGCGAAGCATTTCTTTCCAACTTTTACTGCTGATGACTTTATGCCTTCAAGTATCAGGTTGAATTAGCCTTATCTCCTGCAAAGCTAAATATAGTATTTAGCTGTTGTAAAACTTGGCATTAAAGAGGTTTCTTGTACACATTAACCTTAGGCTGCTTGTGGTGGTTGGAACTCTGGACTTTCCAATGCTACAATACTCTAAAAATACCATAGAAAGCCTTGACTGTCCATGTGGAAACCATCAGTCCCTCAGAAACTCTTGGAACAAGGTGTACAGTTTGCTTCCAGGTAAGTTACAGTGTCATGATTGCAACAAGTCAGCTGGGAACAAAGCTGAACAAATAGAGCTGGTGGGAGATTTATTGATCAAATGAGAAGAATTAATATGTGCCAGACCTCCTACACATCTCTACTGACAGATCCTGATATCTCCACTGTGCGTGGTCAAGAGGGTCATGGATCAGAGCAGTAAAAAGTATCCATCTGTTCCCTTCTCTTTCTTGTGCTGAAGATTTCTGTCAGAGAAGAAAAGCTGGACTTGTGTACTCCTGAACCTGGATTTTTCCTAAGGGAAGACCAATGACAAACTGTTCTTTGGTATTTTTCCCCTGCCAACATAGGCTGCCTGGAAATGATGCGAAGTAGAAGCATTCAGGCAGAAACTGATGGCATTAACTAAAAGGAAACACCACCTTCATTTGTTCCTTGGACCTGATGCATCTCTCTAAGGTTGTAAATGTTTTTAATGCCCAAGCAGTATAAACAGCCTTAGCATAGAAGCCAATGGACCATGTTCCCAAGTGGCAGTTGGGAAAAGGCGACTCCTGAAGCATCACAGCTGCTGTGTCTTCAGAAATGTGCATCTCCCAAACAAACAGAACAGACAGGAAAGAGATAAGCAATCAGACCAAAAAAAAACCCTCCCCCCCTTTTTTTTTAAGTTATCACCAGAAATGCTGAATGAGGAGGCTGTAGGAAATAGTTATGTGATCAGTAAGACTTTGTGTGGGAAAGAAAAGCAGTACACAAGCAAGAAATTTGTATCTATCACATTCATTTAGCAAGTGGTTTTTAGCATTTGTTTTCCAGTTCTACTAAGAACTTGTGCCATGCCTGTCTGTACTGTCAGCACTGCAGACCTTGTGCTCCAGAATTGCCTTGAAGTCACATTCAACTTGCAGACCAGGAACAGTGACAAAAGTACATAAATTTTCTCAGCAAGTCAATTTCCCTGGAGGCTCTCTAGCCTGATCCAGAAGCTATGTGCATTTATCACCATCTGACTGAAGAGTTGCACTGCTCCCAAAGGAGCCCTTTGCTTTTTTGCAACAGAGCTGTCACTCCATTGGTATCAGTAGGTCCAAAGCGAGCAACCAGTATCTCCTGGTGGTGGTTCCAGGAGGCCTCTGTGATCATGTTTTTACAGAAGAAGAAGGGCTTGCTGCCATGGTTAACTGGGGAGATCTCTTCCTAAAGCTCTTTCCAAGCATGTTTTTTTGTTTGGATTTTTCTTTTTTTTTAATTCATGTTTGCTTTAATATCATCTTTGGCACCAGGGCTAAAGCTGATCATTGTCAGCTAAAGCTGTTGATGAAGTTTGATGCCTAAATCTGTAGACAGGCACTGACTGGGAGTCCCCAGCTTGCGTCACAAACCAGTGGGAGTTAAGCACTGCCAGCTATGCAAAGTTTAGATATATAACTTCTATCTAACCTTTACTTTGGGGCACTTAAACACAATCCTATAAGCCTCAAAGACTCCAGCCTGCTACCACCTGTAGGAGTGGGCAGCAAAGTCCCCCTGTCACTGAGACACGTGCTCAGAAACTGCTTGGTAGTGACACAGCTGAGGAGGGAAGCTATTTTTTCTTGGAGGTTCCCTTCCCTTGGCCTTCACACAGCTCAGTCCAAGATGTCTCATGTTCAGACCACTATAAACTAGCAATGATCATGATGAGTGTGGTGACATTTTAAGCTTTTCATAGTTTTAGTCTCTTTCCATTTTTTTTTCCAAACCACACAAGTATTTATCTGTTTCCAAAGGCACTCAAATGAATCAGGAAGTCTGTCCCCTGTTGGAAGTGAAGGATTGATCTTTTTTTATTGTTTGTACATTTCCACTTAAACGAAAACCCTACTTTGAGCTAGAACTTTGTAGTGGACTATAGGACACACTAGGAATTTTAAGCAACAATATGTGTGATTAGTGTTATGGTCCACCTTGACTACTCTGAGGAAGGACAGGTCTTCTGACCACAGGAGTTTTCACTGTTGTGTATTGTTGGACATTAATGGCTATCTCAAGGTGTATTCAAATATCAGTCAGTACCTCCAGAGCTGCCTCAAGCCCTGCTAGATCCTTAGCTATTGAACAGGCCCATCATAGCCAAAGGAAACAATTTTCATTGGCATTCACCAAGCTTCTCTGACATGCATTAGGAATTACCTGCTGCAAATCCGTGTGTAATGTGGCAAAACAGTTATGGATTTATTCTCTCCTCTCTTGATAAACTGTGTCAAATATTTGCAGTTCAGGCCTGTAACTGAACCAGGAATTTCATGCAGGGATACCTTGGATTTCTCTGTGCCATGCATTTGTAATGATTTCTTTTTTGTTCATCCAGGACATCCCACTGCCGTCATGTCAGCTGTTAATAGTATCATTCTTTCTCCATGAGCCATATGTCATACTCTAGGAGCCACAGATGATATATCTGCACTGATTACTGTGCTCATGTGTCAGAAGTTATATCTCTGGCTTCCACAGAAACAGCACAGCATCCTTGAGAAAATAGTTTAAACATAGCCATGGGCCAAATTCGTTCTTGAAGTAACCACTAAGCTAAAAAGTTAGTCCAGGCATACATTAGGCCTTACTTGTCAGCAGTTCTTTCAAAACCTCTCTCTCCTTCTGTCTGGTGGAGGCTGGTGGCAACACGCCATCAGCGGCTGACTAGCATGACACTTTGTCCAGAAATGGGGTGACTGAGGTTATCGGGAGATAACTCAGCATCACTGTCACCATTCAGTCACCATCTTCCATGGCTGGGTTGCCATGGAGTTGTGGCACATGCTACACAAAATAACAATGTTATTTTAGGAAAGCTATGCAATGAACTTCTGTCCTTAGTCCACCAGGCTCCCTGCATGCCGATTTCTGGGATGCTAACTAACTTGAGCTTGCAGGGTTGCCATGGATGGAAAACACCAAAAGTTCGTGTTTTACCAAGTGATACGATGCACCTCTACAGCACGGGCACAAGGCGTGGTTATGTGTGACCAATATTAGCTGAATGCTCTTAGGCTGAATCTGTGGAAAATTAGCATTTCCCCCTGATGTGCTCGACTGGCTTCACGTCATTCCTCTGGCGAGAGGGACAGAATTACAAAAGCTTTTTTTCTTGTCTTTTCTTTTCTTTATTTTTTTTTTCCATGTGCCATAGCCAACAATGTTGTACGTTATTAGCCTGTAGCACAATTTCTAAAATTGGAATTTCCACTGCTTGGAAGGCAGACTAAATGTTTTCTTTTTGGAAAGGCTCTATCTGCTTCTCTCTCTGCCGCCGTTCTCCCATACCTCTCCAAAACATATGTTTTCAATCTTTTTCATTTATATGTAAGAAACCACTGCCAGTAGACTTTTTTTATTTGCAGTTTATCTCCCACTGACCTCAAAAAAAGCTCCCAAACCAACGAGACAAGAAAGAGAAGCCAGAGATGAATTTACTGGTATGATAGAAGAGAAAGAAGGGGTGGGGTGAGGGGGGAAACCAAACAAATTCCTTAGTTCAAACATGAGCCTACCAGACTGCAAATCAAAGATTTGCTGAAATACGGAAATGTTTAGATCATTTTTCCTTTTCCTTTTTTGTGCTTCGAGGTGCCGCCTGGGAGCCACGGTGCCAAATCACTGTGAGAAAAGTGGCTGTTCCCAGTATCTTCAGTTGGCACCGGAAGCACCAGTTCTGGGAAGTCTCTCAGGGAAGCTGCTTTTTATACCTCCGCTCTAATTTTAGAGACAAGAATTTTGGATATTGTGAGCATGCATCCACCTTACAAGAGGGTCCTGCAAACTGAACCTGACTGGAGCCTTTCAAGTGTCATGTGCATCTCCCTGAAGCTCAGGATTCCAAATGCAGGTCTTTAAAAGCATGGATCACTCCTGATTTCCCATTTAAGGTGACCATGACAGAATCAAGCTCAATGTGCCAACAATGGGAAAGAGTATTTAGAAATTAACAGTGCCCGTGAACACAGACAGAAAAAAGGACAAGGACATCTCAGTTTCCAAGACTCAGTCTAGGAGCTGAGGCTCAGATTATTCAGTGATTTGATTGCTCCAAGTGGTAGTTACTAACTACAACCAACACAAAGGGCTGCATTTTGTGAATCAGTATCTACATCTGTGATTGCTAAGGACTTTGTTAGCTCGGTCCCCCAGTGCAGCTCCCCTGTAGCCAGAGATCTTTGTCATGAGCCTGGCTGGCCTCCCAGCACCACCTACTTCCATCTGAACTGGATGCCATGAGATCCCACCCAGAGGAGTCAAGCTTCCCGGGGAACAATGAGTAATTCTTGGGAGACACCACTGGAAGGCTGCTGCTGTGGCACGGGAAGGCTGATAACATCTCCGGAGCCACAGCGGCCCTTTGTGTCGGCAGACACAAGTGGGATGTTCCTTCTTAAGCTTTCCAGAGTCAGAGGAAGTGGGCCTTGAAACACAATGCTCATTGAAATCTGCTTTCATCTAGGGGATCTCTCGGCGTAAGCACTGCTCGGTGATGTGCTTTCCATCTGCAGCAGAGGCCTCCTGATGCATTTCCTCTGTTTGTTCCAGAGGGATGGATGGCAGCACCTTAAAGCAGGCACACATTGTCCTGGCTGGTGGGCATTATTCTGGACTGCGGAAAACAGGAGTCCTGAGCAATAACAGTATCCTCAGGAGCTTCTGGTGGAAGTGGATGACATGTGGAATTACCTCCTTTTTCTCCTTCCCTCTCCATATGAATAGCATGCTCATTATAGAAGGGTTTAAAAGCACTTTGAATCTAGCTGTGGTGATGTTTTTTGCTCTGTTCAGAGGTTGTCTCAGCAAGGAAAGGCCATATACACTTACAACATGAAAGAGTTTAAGCTCTGGAGAGCAACATCATAAATGTGGGTAAACTACAACTGCTAGTAGGCTGCTGAGTGTTATACACCATTGTTTCACCATGCCTGACAGAGGTTGGATAACAAGAAATAGAGTTGAGTAGGACGTTCTCACCAAGAGATGGTCACTTCAGCCATGAACTGAGACACTGTGAAAGCAACTCAACCCAACAGTGCTGTTCTTGTCATATGGCTACAGGCTGATCTTCTGCTTCAGGCTGTGGCTTTGCAAGACGTCTGGTTCTTCATGGAGTCTTGTAATTAACCACAAAGGAGACCTAAGCTGAGACTGGTTGCATGTACAAATGACTATCATATGAGCCTGCTGTGTGGGCAAGTATGCACTTGAATATGGGAGTATATTGGCAAAATTGGCCATTTCTAAAGAGTGAATGTTCTCATCAAATCTATGGAATAAATCCCCTTTTCTGCTATAGGGTACTGTGGAAAGAAATAGCCATGCTCTACTTATTTGGCATCTCCGTACCAGAAGTATTTCAGGAAGGCTCAAACTGCAGTGAGATGAGATTGGTAAGAAGGAACTGGAAGTCACTTGTGTTTCACAAACTAATTACTGGGCATTAGGCCTGATCCCAGGTCATGGATCACAAGCAGGTTTTTGTAGCTGGGTATAGCTCCACTACTTAATCACCCTGAGAGGATATAGAGGGAGGAAAACGCCAGATCAAAAATTCATTGAGTATACACAGGGATGGATGGTATGTTGTGTAGGAGGAGGAAATTACTACAGAAAACATCATCACAGGCCAGCATCCCTCACAGTCCACTTTGGTAACAAAAACTATTTTTAAATTTTCATATCCTGAAATTCTGCTGGCTGACCCCCTCTGTGCCGCCTGTTCAGCCCCACTAAAAAATGATCCTCGCTTCGATTTTCCCACAGTGAGTAAGTGCCATCCATTTGGAAAGGGAGAAGAATGTCTTTTTTTACTCTTGGTCACTTGACTCTCTGCATCCAGATATTTTGAGGCTTCCTGTGTGGGCTCAGAGCAGCAGGGTGAAGCAAAGCCGGAGCAGGGGACACAACAGGTAGGGCAGGCAGTCAGGAATGCAGGCTGCCTGCCCCATGATATTGCTGGAGAAGAGCCACAGGAATCAGAATTTATGGCAAAGGCAGACTGAAGGGAAGATCACACCAAAGAATACGACAATTAAAAAATTGAGGAAAGGCGGAAATAAATGTTTTATAAACATCTGTAATTTTTTGTTTTCCTTACTGAGACAGGTCAGGGTATGCTAAATAAAGGGCAGTAGGATACACATCATGAGACTGACAATTTATTAAAATATTAATTTAGTGTAGCAAGGGGAAAGCCCAGATGGAAATTTTCAGTTAAATGCTGGGAAAAATATGGCCTGTGAGAATTTTGATAATAGTACTGAGGATCAACATGGTGCCTAAAGACTTCAGTCAAGTTAGGCCTTTGCTGTGTAAAGGCCTAACTGTATAAACCTATAGTGCTGTATAAACCTATAGTGCTGTATAAACCTATAGTGCCTATTCAAGCATATTGTATATGCTAAGAGCAGCTTTAGAGCTTCAACACAACAGTCGTCCTTAATAGCTGTCTGCTGAACAAACAAGCATGATGGCCACTACCAAGTAGACATATTTATATGGTCATCTGTACTGTGATATGTATTCAACACACTATTTTTTCCATGGCTAACATTTGGGTAGCATCAGGAACCTTAACACCTCACACAGGAAGGTTCAGGGTGAATTCATAGGCCTGAACTGGGACAGGATGAATTTTTTTCTTGATCTGAGTTGGCTGAAAAGGGATCCTGGTTTAGTCTGAGGCTATTCCTCTAACTTTTAGAAAAATAAAGCTAGGTGAAATAAATTCCAGCATCCTTCACCTGAACAGCAGTCATACTAGAAATGACAGTACTGCTGTGATTAACAGAATGTAATAGAAAACAAACCTTTACTTTGCCAAGCTTGTGAGAGGAAGGCGTCATTTTAGAAGTTAGGTGCTGCTGAAATATATTATTCCCACTCTGCAGAACTCAAGGTAGTTGAATGGTATAAAGTACTGTGCAGTAAAGAGTGTCTTAGTATGACCATGTCTTTTCAAAATAATATATATCTTCAATATATGCACTGCTTAGAAAGCAGTCACTTTTAAACATGCATAACCCTTTCTTGAGGCTTCTCAGATTATCTGTATTAGAATAATATATAATAATCATTTTGATTCCTGAATCTGTACAGACACTCACTGTATTTTTCATTATTCTCAATGCTTTTCTGAAGAGACATTTGCCTAAATCCCAAACCTATTCCTCTAGGAGGGAGTGTCTGATAGATTTACATTGGCACTTAAGAGTGCACCTGAAACAGAGAGAGGGTCAGCAGAACAAGGTGAGATGTCCTGGCAGTGATTTAAAGGGAGACGATGAAGGAATATAACCTGTGCAATTAAATGCACAATTTTTGTGACTCACCAGGAGACTGGTTTTTGGCTTCATTATATTCCTTGCATCCCTATCTCTGAGTCAGTAAATTCTGAAGCTTTTCAACATGGCATGCTTTTGTTAAGGAGCTCATCCCCAAATTGGCAAGATGTTCCATCTAGTTTCAATTTATCATCTAACTCATCGATCAACCTGACTGTTAACAAAAAAGGCTGGAGGGGGAATCGACACTGAAAGCGCTTAAATTGAAGATTCCTCCTTAAACTAGGACACCTGGGAACAAGCCTCGAGAGTCAATAAGAAAGAGAAGGCCACGTGTCTCCCCAGAGTTGCCTTCTAGGCTGATCCTGTTCCCTCGAATCCGGTGACCCTTGGGAGCTGCAGTGCAGGAACAGATCGGCCCCTCCAGGTCTCTGCCTGCCCTGCACGCTGCCTCTCCGTGACGCCTGAGCAGGTTGTAGTGGGCAAGTAGTTGAAGCTGTGAGCGTCTGAAGAGCTTTGCGTTACGTACAAGAAAGAGGACAGAAAAAAACAGAGGCAGGGGTTTGGAGTCTCTAATCAGCCATGATTGCTTCCTGTGCAGAAGTCAGCTGTTTCCATACAATAGCCAAGCTGTTCAGTCTCCAGGCGCCATCCCAAGGTCATCACTTTTCTATTGTAGTTCACCACCCCCATGGAAAATTCCTGTGCTCTTTTATGTATATTAGGGTGGTTGTGGGTTTTTTTTTTTAAACTTGGAATACTCATGCCTACCTCTTGTGGTTGTGGAAGGGTTCAGCACTAGGTACGGACCTGAACTCGGCTTTTCAGGGCTCTTCCCTAGCTCTGCATCACCAATGTCTCATGTGCCTCTTACCTCAATGGCTTTTAAAGTTTTTTAAGCAAAATACTTCACTGTATTATGTGGAGGACGTAAGCCAAATTCAAATCTGAAGTATTTCTTACTACTAGTTTTTCTAGGAATTCATGTGTCATTGCCTGCTGAGATAGTAAGAAATAAGGCCATGTCCGTTCCTAGATATTGTTCCCTTATAAGCTATTTGTTTATTCACACATGTACAAACCTTGTTCTTTTAAACTTATCTAGTAGAAACTATGAAAGGAAGTGGTTTAGCCTAGAAAGTCATTGAGCCATCTTTGCATTGGTTTATTTTGAGACCTGCTGAGCAAAACTAAAACTTCAGAATTCAGAAGTCCTGTAGAAAAATAAAATTCTGGGAAGCTTCTCTTATTTCTCTGAATTCTTCTAAACCCCTTTTACTGTGCTAGAACTGGGCCTGGAAAATACTAAACAAGTTCTTGAAATCCACTGCTTCTTATCTGTTGTTGCTTGCATCAGTTGGACAAGGAGGTTTAGTTCTTTGCAGTTTTAATGCCACCAGTTTACAGTTTTCAGAAGGTTTGTCTAATTCACTGTGAATTTTTCTGGGCAGATGTATTTTACTAAGTGAAAATGGAAAATATTTGTGGATTTGTGTAAGGGTCTGCTTGCCTGAACCCTGTACTGTTCAGGGATGCAAGATGGGAGCAGTTTATTACCATACCAACACTAGGATCTCTGCAGGAGATATTGGCCTCTCAGGATGTTCAGTGGTGGTTGTGGTCTCACAACTTTGTCTCTGGTGTCACTTACTGCTAACGAAACAATTGTGCTCATCAGCCTGTGGCTTACGCAAAATTTAGGACAACTGAGTGCTTTAATGGACAATCACTGAAGGAGGCCAAGCCAGATTAAAACCGTGTATTTAGTTATGAAAAATGTTTTTCCTTATTTATCCTTTGTTTGGTTTGTTTTTTGTTATCCCAAGTGAATAAGTTTTGATGGTCCCTACTGTTGCTGGAACAAGCAAGGCAGAGCCACAACACTGCCCCCACACTGTCTGGGTTTGGGAGGTGGGGGCATTTGCTTGGATATGCAAACTCCTTTGAATATATAAGCTATCGCTGCTTGAAACTTATCCTTTAATTTTCTTTCTGGGTCTTTTTTTTTTTTTTTTTGCAGTTTGTGGGTCTTAAATTCCCTCAGGGACACAGAAATCTGTGACTCCAGTGCCAGCCAAGTTCATGCAAATCTGTGCCTCCGAGAGTCCTCTTCAATCAGGTATGCCCAGACAGGCTTCGCAGTTCTGCTGGGAACAATCACTATTAAAACACCTCTTTTGAAGGCTTCTTACTCGTTCTATGGACTCTGATTATTTCTTTTCCAGTGCATTATTCCACTGTAATAGTTTCCTTGGAGCTATTTATAGATACTAAATTGATTATCACTCTACCATTAGGCAAGATACCACAAAAACCCTCTCTGATATCTGTGTCATTTTGAAAATCCTGAGTGAGTTACTGTTTTATGTTAAACTTGAGTAGTAGACATAGGCCATAAAGTGTATTATATGCTTTTTAGCCTCTGTGATTAATTTTTTGTACTATTTGGGGTTATTTAAAAAAAAAAATTATTGGTGATAAACCATAGTTTTGCCATGGTAACAGAGTTTCAAAGTGACAGGTAGAAACTTAAGCAAAAAAAGGCTATTGGGATTTGCATATGGCGTCTATACACTGCCCTCTTACCCTTCCCCTTACGGCTGTCACCACCATATTAGGTCAAGTGCCAACAGGATTGTACCGTTGTGTTGAAAGGTCAGCATTTTGTTTTACTACATACAGCTTTTAAAGAAAGTCCCTTTTTCAGATTTACCCCCCAAAAATAACTAAAAAGCCTTTTTATTCTCAAGGATGATTTTTCATGTCTAATATTTACTGCCATATCAAGACGTCCAAGTAGTTCCTACAAAGTATGGCACTCCTTGTCACTACTGGGTATCTACAGCGGTACAGTTTACTTGCTGCTGTTTCCCAAAAGCTGTTACATCCTCGGTTGCCCACAGTAAGGCTTAGCACAGATTTTTCTGCAGCCCCTCTCCTAATGCCTCAGAGCATTATAGCTCAATAATGCAGTCCTAGGGTTTCATGTAACAATGTCACAGCACTACGTCTGGCATTGATTCTTAATGAAAAAAAAAGTGAATACGCTTATTTCAATGCTTTAGTGCAAAAGCACTAAAAAGAACATTTCAGAATCGTGAAAGAAAATTCGTGGTACTATAAGAAATGTTACTGTAAATCCTTTGTTTCATTCACAAGTAAATAAAGCTCTTAATTTGCACAATACCACTGTAATGAGATTCTTAGAGCGGACACTTAGCTGTATCACCCAGGTGTACCCAGCAGACCGCCACGCAGACTGAGCTGCACCTCTTTTAATGTCCTTGCCATCCCTCTCTCCTCTCCCTCTTCCTGGGACAAAATGGTATGAGATTTATTCTTTAAAAACAAACCAGGCAAAGCCAACTAGAGCAGAACAATCTTTGCTTCTCAGCACAATTGCAAATTTATTCCCAAGAAACATGGCCAATATCACCTCCATTCTTTATTACAATAGTTTGGATATTGTTTCCTTTTAATATTTTTTACTTATGTTCATTTGTTTCAGGGCAATGGGTCATTTAAAGCTAGTAGCATGTAATACTGCAACACTCAAATTTTATGATTGTACAGGAGCTTCGCATTCTTCACTGAAACATACAAAGTATTTAAGGAAAGGTGATGAAATGGCAATAATTTGGGATGAAGTAGAAGATTAATTCGGGGTTCTATTTTATTTAAAGATAAGATTTATGTGCTATATGTTTCTGAAAAGGATGGATGAATTGGCTTCCTCACCTTTGCTGTGAGATATTTCCCACAAGGGTTAATAGCAAATATTCTAACATTTTTTGTGTGTTTGTCTTCTCTTCCCAGATCTCATTTATACCTTTGAAGATTATTCCTTCCTGCTACGATTCAATACTTAGTTTATTAAAATCTTGCCAGTTACTTAGATCATCTTTACCCTCAAAATTGCTGTTGTAGAGGTGAATCCCCTTGGAATAATGATTATGACATGACTTTTTAAAATCCCTAAATTATATACCTGGAGAGCTGGGGTAATAACAAGAATATTCTGAGTTGTGATAAAAATGTAAGAAGATATTTTAGAAGGGTATAAATCAGTCTTTAACTACAGTCTGTTTTGAATTATCAAAAGCAATAGGGAGAGGGAGGAGGGAGCAGAAATGAGATTACTCCCGTGAAGCAGTAACACAGGAAATATAAACCATATGTAAGCTAGGCTATGAAAATACACCAACATATTCACCTTCAAAAAACTTGTAAACACATTTCCACAGAGACCAGAAATATCTGTAAGCAGCACTTGGTCACTTGGGGCCCAGCTCAGATTGCTTTCGCCCCCCACGGCTGAGCGTGAGGCAGGGCACTACCCCCCACACCACCAGGGTGAGGTGGAAGCTGGTCACAGGGAACTGAGGGTGACAGTACCAGGAATGCCTGGCAGGTAAGCTCCAGGCAGGTTACCCATACCTAGGTATAGGCACAGCACCATATGGTATGTTTTCCACATGTGTGGTACTCAGCAGCTCTGACAGAGGCTGGGCTCTGCGGTGGACAGGGGCTTCCCCACGCAGCATCTGTGCAGATGTTTCCCTTTGTTGCAAGGGGGAAAGAGACCTCACCTTGCAGCAGGAAGCTGCACAGGACAAGTCTGTACAAACACACAGTTTCTGCAGAACAGTTGGCATAGTAAGATAATTGCATATAAAAACTTGATATACATTTCAGCACTTAGCAGGTGGAGCAATGGCTGGGGTTCTTGGTGCTGTTAACTAAGAGCCATTATTTTGTAGTTTCTGGCAGCTGGGTACTCTTTAAGAGAGGAAAATAGAGCTAAGCTTACTGCTGACATGGGTTGTGTGGCAATTTCTATGCTCCCGCTCTATTCATCTGACACTCAAAGAGTAATTATAGTACGAAGGAGTATTCTGGGTGCTACCTCTTACCCTCTGCTTTCTAGGAACCCCACTGCATGGATGAGTTCCTGCTGCCACTTATATAAATCATGTTCTTTCTTTCTTCCTTGGCTTATAACTGTGATACAAAAGAAGCTCCTTTTATCACTACTTAAAAATAAAGAACACTAACAAAATGCACTGATCAAAGTGATTCATTCATCAGCAGAATGGTTTTTGCGTCTTGCTACTTTGTATGTGAGAACTACTGCACAAGGAAAGAGACTGTGAATAGACTTAGTGTTTACATAGTACCAAAGTATAAGGTTGCTCCTTGTCACCAAAACAGCACTGAACCCTCATGGTACACTAACATGTGCGTGGTAGCCGATGACACATCATCGCTGCCTACATTAGCACAGCAAAGATGCTTTGTTCTCTGATGTCATGAGTTTCAAATCCCAGCTGGAGTTTTACTGACTAAGCCACAGTGAGCTGCTCTGAGTTCCCTTCCAAAATGAGAAAGGGATATAATAGAAAGGCTCTCTCCTTTCCATTTCACAAGTACCGCTAAGCACCGGGAGTTATTTCCCTGTTGGTACAAAAATATTACTACAGTTCTTGCTGACAAGAGTTACGTGTACACATCAGTGGAGAGTATACTCATCATTAGCCACCCCAGGCCAAGGCATAATAGCGATTCCTCTGAATCCAGATATATAATTTGAATTATATGAAATTATCATTCCAATAAAATAAGAAACTGCAACTCTATCCTGCCACAGGCTGGAACTGGTAATTGCTTGGCATTTCTGTATAGCAGGACACTTGTTCATCTGCACACGTGAAGACTGAGGAATTTCAGTTTTACTGTCAGGTAG
The DNA here is from genome assembly GCA_020800305.1 of Porphyrio hochstetteri. NCBI lineage: Eukaryota > Metazoa > Chordata > Aves > Gruiformes > Rallidae > Porphyrio > Porphyrio hochstetteri. The sequence continues at coordinate 63,663,289 of CM036907.1, read as the reverse complement.
CCACTTCTTAAATTCCCCACTTGTGTTTCTAAAAGTTCTTATCTTTTAATAATGGCACAACGTATATTGTGCATCAAATATGTTACTACATACCAGCCTTGTATAGACACAGAAAACCATCTTTTCTGCCTTCTTCACTGTGAGACATGGGTAGGGAAAATCTGTCACCAGAGTTTAGGTTAGTGAATGTTCTTCTAAAATAGAAGGCAGCAGCAACCTGGACTATTGCTGTTACTGTTGGTTATGAGCTTTCTGAGTGATGATCCCAAAGCACTGCACAGGGGTTGAAGAATCAGCATCACAGCATTCCTAGAAAGCAGGGATTATTCCTTCATTGTTAAAAATGTGGAAACTCAGTCACAGAAAAGTTCTGACTTTTACATGATCACACAGGAAGGAGTCAGGAAGGGGGAAAAACGTCTAACTTGTGCATTAAATTCTTCATCTTTTCCTGCAAGTTATTCACTGCATGATCTCAGGCACTTGATATACACCAACTTGTCCCAGACAAGTGCTTTCAAGCTTCGTTTGTAAATGGACATACTTGGATGGAAAGGATAGCTGACCATTTCTCATTGCTGCTGTCAAGAAGCATGGGCTGAAGTCAGGTGGCACTTGAGTCAGGTAAGGTTTGCAGAAGCCCAGTGTCACAGGACAGCAAGTGCCAGCCTGGTTTTTCCTCCCGCAGCAGCAATCCACTGCCAGAATTGCTCCACAGAAACAGTGTAAAGAAGGAAAAAGTAGCTTCTGGGAGAAGAGACATGAAGCAATCCCAGAGCATAAGAGCATTCAAAATCAAATGACTCCTGTGTGCTGTCACATCTTTTCCCCCAGAGTGAGGGCCAGGTGGCAATCAAAAGTCTCCATCCTGACCCCTGGGAATGGACAGGTCTCAAAAATCTCTAAAACTAAGGGAGGGTATGAAACAAGACCAGGCACTGAAATGGGAATTTATTCATCAGTGAAATCTGGGTGAAGATGAGAACTCAAGAACGTGTGAGACAACTAAGAAAAAATAATTAGCAAGAATAAAAAAAGGATTAGAATTGGTCTAGTCAGTTGCAGGTGTCCACAAAGGTCAGTCAGAAAAAGTGAAAAGTAATATTGCTCTTGAAAAAACAATGAGAACTTCTTCAAGGGCCAGGGAGAAAGAAGCCTTTTGCTGCTGCAGAAGCACATCAGATGAAGGGGTTATGAAAGTTCAAACACACCCAAAATCTGTCAGCTTCCTATCTGCCCTTTTTGGAGCTAAGTGTGCACAAGGATAGAGGTACAAGCAGGGGCGTTGCAGGAAAAGAAACTAATGGTTGTGTTTAAAATAGCACCGACCCTTCCTATCTTACTGGCATTGACTATAGGGACAGGCACACCCACTCAGGCCTGCTTTTCGCTGCAAATATTTTACTGGTCCCACTATTTTGACTACAAATGTGATTTCTTTTTAACTGGAATTGCTCTGGCAGTAAAAGCCCTCAGGTCAAGGACACTGTACAGCCATATAAATATGACCATTTTCATGGTCATTTAACATCCATTCCAATTCCATATGGAAATAGGCAACAGAGTATAATATAATACCATATTTCTAAACTACACCAGCGGAGAGGCTGCTGTATTATTTTAAGAACACCAGGTAGCAGTCAGATTTTCTGGATTTACCAGCTTATCCGAGTGGAAATTGCTGTCTCACCTTCACTAAAGCTAGTAGTCGACCTCACAGTAGCCAAGCATACAAATTCTGTCTGTCTGGACTGTTTGATCAGTGTCCAAAGTTGGGCTTAACCTTGCTTGTTAAGTCGATTTGAACCTGAACATTTCATCTGGCTGTCCTTTCCCTCTGGTGACTTCGGATCGTCTCTAGATTATCCCTTCGGCAAAATAACTCAAAACTAATGATGCAATTGCAGTGAATTTAATTAAGTTACACCATTAATTAATAAAGGTTGACCAGCTTTTATTAACGTCATCAACTGCTGTCTCAAAATAGGCTGTTGTGAGACCTGCTGAGCATTGCACAAACGGCTTCTCACAGACACACTCTGGGCAGACCTGTTCCCAGTCAGACAGCCCAGCCACAGGAGGAGTGCAGCAGCACCAGGCAAAACCCACTCAAGGGACTGTGGCAATGGGAGCAAGAAGTTGGCATCTTAGGGACAATGGCACAGGCCGTTCCTGCCACAGAAAGAGGACAGGTACAGCATGACAGCAGGGTGCTGCAGGGAGAGACTTGTTGCTGCTGGTGCTGGTGTTGGAGGTGGTGGTGCTTGCTCTCCAGAAGGCCCACCAGCCTTTCTGTGCTTCCTTTCCCCTTGCTCTCCAAAAAGTAGCCTCAGATCCCAAACACCCTTACTGTTCAGGTGTCCTGTGCAGCAGAGCTGGGGCAGTTTGCTGGCTCGAGCTCTTTCTGGCCAAGGAGCAGCACGGGTGGCAGCTTACCATCAGGACAGGCACCATGACTCACTCAAGCAGCATCTCTGAGGTGTGTAAAGTGAGTCCCAGGAACATATAGGAAAAGAGGTTGATACTTGAGGAGGTTACCCTAAAGCAAAGGGATCGAGTCCCTCCCACACTGCCACCTGCTTGGAGCAGGAAAGAGTATGAGCATGCAGTGGTGGAGTGGGAGCAGGCATCAGGGGATCTCTGCTGTTTCATTATTTTATTTATTGGCCACTGTGTGTTGTGTATGGAGCTGGCCTTGGCCTGACTCATGGTAATCTGAGGGGATCTGAACTACACTGTCCTGCATGCAATCTGCTGGTGGCATCACGTGCAGCAGGAAAAGGCTGTTCTTACCCCTGCTCTCCTCAATTGTAAGCGATTCTCCAGGTGAAGGGAGTATCTGGATGAGCTTGGTTAGTGAACTTTGCAGTAAGCAGCAAGCACTGAAATTAGTTATGTCATTCTGGTCTAAAAATAAAAGAGAATCAGTCCCAGCTTGAACTGGATCCTAAAAATGTATTTATGGCCTTCTCTGCTCCACAAATTATCCTGCAAGCTCAGCAGAACCAATTACACATTGCATTTATGGACAGCCAACAAATTCCTGCCAGTACAGGCCTTCGGGGGTTATTCTTCTTTGGATCTTCCACCTGCAGTGGGAGCAGCGCAGCGGGAGCAGGGATTCAGTGACAGCCTGTGTTTTGTGCTGTCCTGCTCTCTGCATGTGCAGGACGGGGTGTCAATGAGGAGCTGCAAGACCAGCTGCACTCACACCCTGCAGAAGTGGTGTGAGGATGACATTTAGAAGGGGAGGGGGGTGATGCAGTTCCCGTCTCTGCCCAGCTCTGAAGATGAATGCTGAGAGAGGGTCCTAATGGCTTGGCAGGGAAAAAAACACCAGTGCCTGAATGAAAAAAATATGTTCACATCTCTTTAATCCATTCACAACTAAATCCCCATCATTATCAGCACTACATAAAATTAAAGGGTTTATTTTTGTGTTACAAAATCTCTTCGTAATTATGGAGTGGCTGTGAAGTGCAGCATTTCTGTGTGTATGTTTGAAGAAGTGAGAGAACTGCCATTTTCTCCATTTCCTACTATGTCACTTGCATTTTCCTTCTGCCCACACACCATTAGCTTCCTCCCCTTTGCCATACAACCAACTCCATTAAGATAATTTTCTTTTTTAATAAAAAAGCAAAGATGAAGCTGCCTGTGAAGTATCCTCAGAGACACTAAGCAAAGTGTCTGGCAAGACACCATTTTTGCTCTGTCATCTTTCTCATCTGGAAGTCTAGTATACTTTGAAGTAAAAAGTAATGATATGAAACCAAGTCCAGAACCAGGGGAGAACTTTCTAAAGATTTCCTGTTTTGCTGTTAAACAGTTGCACAGTTGTTAATTAGCACACTTATATCATTAAAGACAGAGAGAAAGGAGTGACTGAATTTCAGGGTGGTAGGAGAGTCCTGCAGGTTCTCTCCCCTTCTCATACAGTTCCTCCTTCTCTAAAGGATGTTGGCGAGAGGATGAGTTCATGCTGCCAAATAGAGAAATTGAAGCTGTGAAAAAACCCTACAAACCTACAAAATTTAGGAATGAAAGGACTATCGTACAGAAATGTCAAAAGCTAGCTTGGTACTTAAACAATCCTTAAATGAAACTCGCATTAAAACCTGTTGCAAAATAGGGTACTTGTGATGTTGGGTTTACACTTGCCCAGTATGCTTCATAAAACTGTCCATTAAGATTCCTGGATTATTTTATCCAGTTTATTTGCAAAGTGTTTAAAATGAGACATTTCAGTTTATCTATAACTGTAATAAATTTTTTTTAAAAAGGCAGTAACAGTAAGAAAAGAGATAAACAGCATTTGATTTTAGATAGCCATTTGATGACAATAATGTAACCTACATCTTGAATTACAAAGGAAAACAAAATAAACAAAGATATATACATATATATCTTTTGATCTTTACAAATATCAGTCCTACAGTCTGGCATGTGTTTACTTTCCTTTTTAGACTCCACAATGAACTACAAAGTTGTTATGAAAACTGCATATCACCGATTTGTTTGCTACTATCAACTCTGACAGGAGTTTTCAGCACACAGATCACTTGCGATACTTATTTAAAATGCTCTTCATCCTTTGGCCTGTGTAACTTCTCACATCTGGAATCACAAATAATTAATTTTCCTAGTGGGAAGCATGCAAAATTGTCGTACTTGAGAACACACTTGCTATGTTTACAAAACATTTTTTTTTAAAGCACATTAAGAAATCAAGTGTTTCTTATCTATCAGCAATGGTATTCTTCTTATCAAGTTATTGAGTCATTTGGACAACTGAGAAGTAGCACACCTCCATGTTATCTATTATGATTATAATTATTATTTATTAGTATTGTGGCTATAGTATGATCCCTGGAAGCTTCCTATAATCGAGGTTCCCACTTTCAGCAGTTTAATCACTCGAAGATCTTTTGACATGGAATGATAGAATTATCTCATTAACTGGAAAGAGATGTAAGCATTTCACATCCCTCTTTGACAAAAACAATCAAAGTGCCCTTCATTTTAGGCACTTTTCTGTGGAGAGAGTAAGGCAGTGGAAAAGGAGACTCTGGTAAACCATCTAATTTTCCAATCATCCTGTTCACAGAAAGCCTGAACAGCACAGAAAAATCCATTGCTGACCCAAGGCACAGTGGTTCTGGAAACCTTCCTCTGCTGTCTCTGATGCTCACACATAGTTAAGCTGCAGCGAATATCACTGAGCTGGGACCTCAGCAAATGGTTATAAGGCAACTGTTTCCTGTGTGCGTGTCATTTCTGTGACAGAGCTGTAATTTCAACCCAGGAGAGTTTTCCCAGGCCCTCTTCATTGTTGGACAGAAAAATAAGATGAAACTATGAAACTGTTGGTTGCTTCTCTGTTAGAACTCTCTCTAATTTTCAGGCTTTTTGAAGGCGTTTTTCCATAGGCTTTAAGAAGGTCAAGTAAACTAAAAGTAAACCAAAATCATGGTTGGACAAGATGATCTTAAAGGTCTTTTCTAACATAAACAATTCTCTCATGCTATGAAAATAAGTATCTATAGCTTCTGATAATGTGATTTTGATACAGAAGTACACTTGTGCTATACATGGTGCTCATTTCATGCAATGCTCTTTAATCACAGGTTACAAATGTGTGGAGAGCAGCAACATTTGCCTAAACACAGGATAGAAATGCTGCACATTAACTGGGATCATTAAATAACATGATTATAAAAGCTAATCTTTCAGCTGGAAAAACAAAGAGCCACGTAGGTGAATGTATTTTGCACTTTTATCTCATTATTTTCTCTTACAAATGCTCTTATAGGATGATTTTTGCTTGGCTCTTTCAATCAGCATTTGCCTGACTGTGAAGTAGATGAATAAAATTACCAACTGAGAACAAGGTATTTGCTTTAGAGTTACCAGTGTCACAAGATACGGGATATCAGAGAATCAAGCTTTTCAGTCCTGCTCACTAGATAAGAACTGCCTACTTTCCATAGGAAAGCCTGTTTTACCAGCTCAGCTACCCATTTTCTCCTTGCTTTCTACATTATCTCCATGTAGCTGAACTGTCTGTTGAAGAGAACACGTTTGAATAAAACCAAAAAAAGCAAATTGGCCAACAGAGACCCTTGAATATTACTTGCATGTGAAATTAATTTAATCTGTCCAGATAAGCATGTTTTTCCAGTTAGGGAGCAGGAAAAGCACCACATCTTACATGGCCAAGCAAGACAAAGGAACATGGCTTACATGCAAAGGGTGCACAGAGTCCCTTCATGACTATTTTAGCAGCACCTGGAGTCATCAGTCGGGACGGGGGCCATGACATGCCCTGATGTGCTGTACAAACACTGAGAAAAAGACCCTTCCACCTGCAAGAGCTTACATCCTAATTAAAGAAGCAAACCAAGATACAAGGCTACACAGAAACACATCATAAGTGCAAGTCTTAGGTTACATTTAACTCCCAGTGACTGCAGACCTGAGTGAGGAAATTGGGTGCAGGCTTTTCTCCAGGATCTAACAGCTAAATGTAAAGCTGGAGAGAGCTCTGCTCCTCTAACACCCCAGCACCACAGCACAGATAATACCCACCTCATCGTGGATAGTCTCTGCTGTTCTTCTTTTGGACAATATTGTTCTTTTAAACCCCAGTATGTTCAACTCCAATATGTTAAATATGTCTGCACAAGTAGGCAAGTAGCACACACAGCGCTGTACTTCCAAGTTTTCTATCAATCAGGACTACCATCAGAGGAAAGGTATTACAGCTGCCCACATTGTTAAATTGAGTTTGTTTTGGTGCTGTTGGATTTGACACAAATTCATGGGTACAACAGCAGAATTAAATTATTAAATTAAATTAGGTAAATATAAATTAAAATTTACTGTAGAGTTATTGCTTCTGTTGCTAAACTCAAGAACCTTGCTGTTACCTGCTTTCTCCCATTCTTTTTCTACAGTGTTTCAAGGATTCTCTTTAGGCCAAAAAGGATAAAAACCCTTGCCCTCAGTGACATTCTGCATTTAATAGGTGTAAAGTCTCAAAATCTGACTTCTGTTTTGTTGGGGTATTTTTGAAGGACGTATCAAGTTGCTATAGACAGAGATGCTGAGATGGCACTAAATGTGTGGCTGAGGCTTGCTGGGTTTTGAAGAGTGTCACCTGCTGCCAGGCTGTCTCTAAACAGAATCGTTTATACAGTAACAACAGCTGAGATGTGAAATCCAGATTAGATGACATTTGAAGCATTTTTCTTCTGGAAATGGCATCTGTAGGCCTCATATGAAAAATGAGAATTCTGCAGAAGAATTAAAAGGAAACTGATTTTTTTTCTGCTCTGAATGGAACAGTGGAAAGAGTAGGAAACGTGTTTCAAATCTCCACCACTGCAGACAAATTAGGTAATGATCAGAGCAGAAGTTAAGATCAGAATATGCAGATACAATTCTAGTTAGAGAGGTTGCAAGGAAGAACTTGTATTATGCAGTCATTATAAAGATTATTTTTTGCATAAAATGTTTAATTTATATTGTATTTGTATATAAAATGCCTAATTCTGCCCACAGCTACAGCATTTTACCTATGGTGATAAAGTACTGTGTAGCTACCGAATGAGTACTAGATAGTCTAAAATATTATGAGTATTACTCTTAGCCCTTAAGACTGATCTAACTACACCCAAAAAAAAAAAAGTATATATACAGAGATACCCTTTTCCAGACGTTTTGCTAGAAGTGTATTTCATGTCTGTCTTCATCATAGCATTGGGTGCCTACTTCTATACTACTTGGGAACTTTATGGCTATAACTTTCTTTTACACTTAGAAATGAACAATATGGATGCCTTCTATTTACAAAACTTAAATTTTCCTGTTCTTCAGAGATATTCCAGCAAACAAACACACCCATAAGCACCTTACATTGTAGTGTATCTCTCTACTACTGCATATATTTGCCTTTATGCAGAGGAAAATAATTTAAACACATCTGTGTATACACCTGTGCTGTAAGAAGTACTTTCTACTTGCTGACTGTATTATGCATAAAGCATTTTTTGATCATAAATAAATAGCTAAATAGAGAGATAGATAACGTTTCTTTTACTAGCTGTTTTATTTTTCCCCACATTTTTGTTTCTGTAGTTATTTTTTACCCCTGTGAGATATTTTGAGAAGGGGGTTGTTTCCTTGAATTTACAGTTACTCAGAATATCCCACCTCTAAGTGTCCTCAGGCAGACAACCTGTAAAAGACGCAGCAGAATAGAGCTGCTAAATATTCACAGTACTATAAGGAAGCCCCATGCATCCCAGCTGGGAAGATGTTGGTTCTCAGCAGAAAAAAATTACAGGGAACTGAAGGACATAAAATATATAGTGCAGCTCCTCCAAGATACTTAGTTACTTCAAATCATTACTCTGGGCCAAGATAACCAAGATAACGCAGTTGCTTTGATGGAGGACAGATCTTCTCAAACCAGCTTTTAAAAGGGACTCTTCTTTGCTTCCAAAAAGGGGAAAGAAAGCTTAATCCTAGTATGATGCAGCTTGAAAAGGGAGCTGGTGTGCTGAGCCAGCCAGAGCATACCGATCTTGCTGGTGTAGATCTTGCACTGGAGTCATGTCAAGGCACTCTCTGCCTTATGGTCTCAGTGCTCAGCTGGCAAGTAAGTATTGTCAGACTCATATCATGATTACCAAGGGAGCAAACAAGGATGAGTGATATTGTTGGTTAACAAAATAAAAGCTGAGAACTAGGGTTTCCCAAATAGACAAACAAGCCAGAATGTAGTTTGGACAAATTGTGGGACAGACCTAGACAAGGGATCCCGTTCATGACTGTGAATCAAGATGTGATTCCTTTGATTGGGAGGTGACATAAAAGCATCTAACATACTAGCAGAATTGTGAAAATGGAAAACAACCAAGACACTTGGGTGAAAAATACAGAACAGGGTATTACTGAACAGGTCAGACAGGAGTCGGGAGATTAATTTCCCTCCTATTAAAAAAGATTTTAACATGGTGTCTTGTTCAGCACTGAGAAAACGTGTTACATAATTTAGAAAAAGGAAGGAGAATACAAAAGAGTGACAAAAAAAACCCTCAACTTTGTAGAGATTTGTCTTCTCCATGCACTACATTATCAAAGAAAAATTATGTACAGTACCTATGTCAGTGGCTGGGGACAGTGATCCTCTTGGCTCTTGGGACCTGCCCACTCCATGCCACATAATGCCCACTGGCTGCATGCCCATGGCATATGAGAGGAGGGTGACCGTGTCATCATGTGCATCTCTTCCTAAAATAAACAATTTGCAGTGAGGCTGTCTCTGCACAGTCTGCAAAAGTTTTTAAAAGGACTATTGTCAGACTGTCTTTCTAAAGTTCCTGTCATGTTTCATTTCCTTGTGATTCTTTCAAGGCAGGGACACACAGAGGACCAGAACAAGTGGTTATATTTGTCCAGTCATTTTGAGTAGAATTAATCACTGGACACTGGATAGCAACAAACACTGCAACCCAGCTGTATTTATTTTTTTTTCTTACAAAACAGGACTCTGGTTTTAAATGGGACAGTGAATGGCAGCAATAAATCATAGAAGGCTTTGTGTTGGAAAGGATCTCAAAGATCATCTAGGGCAACATGTTTTTGTGCCTCACCACCCTCACAGTAAAGAATTTCTTCCTAATGTCTAACCTAAACCTGCCCTCTTTCAGCTTAAAGCCATTGCCCCATGTCCTATCACTACACTCCTTGGTGAACAGTCCCTCTCCCACTTTCCTATAGGACCCCTTTAAGTATTGGTAGGCTGCAATTAGGTCTCCCCAGAGCCTTCCCTTCTCCAGGCTGAACAATCCCAACTCTCATAGTTTGTCTTCATAGGAGAGGTGCTCAAGCTCCCTGATCATCTTCGTGGCCCTTCTCTGGACTCGCTCCAAAAGCTTTATGTCTTTCCTGTACTGGGGACCCCAGAGCTGGACACAGGACTCCAGGCCGGATCTCACCAGAGCAGAGGGGCAGAATCACTTCCCTCAATCTGCTGACCACGCTGTTCTTGATGCAGCCCAGGACCTGGCTGGCCTTCTGAGCTGCTAGCGCGCTGGCTCATGGTGAGCTTGTCATCCACCAGCATCCCCAAGCCCTTCTCCTCAGGGCTGCTCTCAATCCATTCTCTGTCCAGCCTGTAGCTGTACTTGGGATTGCACCGACCCACGTGCAGGACCTTGTACTTGGCCTTGTTGAACTTCATGCAGTTTGCATGGGCTCATCTCTCCAGCCTGTCAATGTCCCTCTGGATGACATCCCTTCCCTCCAGTGCGTTGACCTCACCACACAGCTTGGTGTCGTTGGCTTACTTGCTGAGGGTGCACTCGATCCCACAGTCCACGTCATCAACAAAGATAGCAAAACTAATGAAATAGAAGAAGAGTGAAAGGCCAGTGAAAAGTTCACAAAAGAATTAAAAAATATTAAGGTTATGTGGAGATAGAGTTACAAGCTATGTGCGCTTTTTAAAAGCATGCTTGAATTCCCTGTAATCTTAGATTTCGGAGTTCAAAGGTCTACCTGTGTCACTAAGTTGAAGGGAGAAAGGACAGAGGGTGCACCAGAGGAAGGGAAAAATTAAGCAAGTTGGGACAACTCAGGGGAGAGTGACAGGAAAAAGCAGAGGGAAGGAGGAGATACAGAATTATGGGAGTGATATAATGTGAGAAGGAGGAAACATCAGTACACACGGCCACAAGAATATGGTGAGGGCAATACTTTTCATGCTTGCAGGAGCATGACAGTTACGACCGTTGATATAGGATCTTCATAAACACTGGAGTAAAGACATTGCCTGTGGAGCTGCACAGACCACTGCTGGCCTGTAGGAGAGGCACACTCCTCCTTCCTCTCAAAAGATGCTGTCTGGGAATCCTGGCAGGGTAATGCTGTGCTGAGGGAGGCTACGCTGAGAGATGATCCTACTGATTATTAACTCTGTGAGGGAATGTGGCAGGCCAAGCTAACCCTGAAGCTCTGGTCTAGGACTGCCAGTGTAACTGCAGGTTCATGCCAGGTGAGCAGAGGGCCGGGGAACCAGATGAAGAGATTGCATTTACAGAATTATTTATTATACTCTGAAGTTATAAACAAACATATGAGAGCAAGCACATTCCAAAACGAAGTACATTCATCATTACTGTTAGCAATAATGATTAAAATAATTCTTTGTGCTGCCAATAGGAGTGCAAATTAAGGGGAAAAATAATTCCTGCAAACATGAGAATATTATAATGAATTTAGCTTCACACAAACCCTGTGAAGTAGCCACCCTTATCTACGCATTGCAGAGGAGGAAACTTTGGCATGGAGAGATTATGATTTGCCCGGGGCCAGGCAGGAAGCCCAGGGAACAGCTGAATAGAGCCCCAAGCTCATGAATCCCAGCCCTGTGCTTCAGTCACAAGATCATTTTTCCTTTCTTTCATTTGATGATTTTCAAAAGAATTAAGTTAGGAAAATCCATAGTTATGGATTTGAAAATAACCCTTATGCCATCTCCCAATCCAGTATGTTCGAAACTACATGGGAACAGAAGTCTGGTGAAGGAGGTTTTCTCTACTTTCTATGTTTGCCAGGAGTGCAGATGAGTTCGGAATCTTAAGCATCAAACTGTGTAGTCTTGATAGAAAGGTCCAATATCAAAACTTGGAAAGGAGTGCTTAATTAGACCCAAAACTTTAGTAGATGCATTTTAAGCCCCAAGCATGCATCTTTTTAGTTTTGTCTCTGGACCTATAAGTGTTTGATTACACCAGGGATGCTGTGCTGCTTTGCACAGGAGAGCTGGAGAGCCTTGCCACCAAATGCATGGTCACTGTGCTTGGGGCAATTAATTGTCTGGAGGCTGGATAAGGTCCAGAATCCTTTTTATCAAGGTAGGACTTAAACATTGCTCATCCTAATGAGTGAATGCTTTCAACATTAAGCAATTTCTCAATAGGTGGAAGTAGTAACTATCTCCCTGCTTTGCCTGCAGCCTAATCTGATGGTGATTTTCAGAAAATTCTTATCAGCTCAGATCTCATGGGCAAGAAAGGGCAGGAAAGATTCATCTTTCTTGTGAAAGCCCTTCACTATGGGCCTGGGATGGTCTCTGCTCAGGCCCTGTAGCAGACACATAGGGCACATCTCACCTACCTGTTGCCATGCCCCGAGCAGACTGCAGCCCAGTGAGCTTCCTCCCCAGGACCCATTGCAGGGCAGACATTCACTGTGTTTTGCCTGCCCTCAGCATCAGCCCAGCAAGCTTGCACAGTTTCAGGTTCCTGGGCTGCTACTTCTGCACAGCACCGCACCGTGGCAATTACATGTGCCAAACTGTTTGATACCAGGTTGCAGATCTATTACCCATCACTGTGTTCCATGTAGTGTAAGTTCAGACACACAAACAGTAGCAGTGATGGAAGCATAAGTGCCTAGTGACTTCATGTGTTTGCAAGACTAAGAGCAACCAATGACAGGTTCTGAGGATGTACTTTTGGATTTGTCAGTAATTCTGGTCTGATATCTAGGTCTTCTTTGTGGATCTAACTTGAAGCCTTTCACAAACCACTACCAGAGCCATATCAGAGGTGCAATATCAGACTTTGTAGTTTTCTTGTATACTTCTTACCTAAAACCAGAATTTCATATACATATTTCTTCCTTTAAACTCTGATCCAGTAATATCTTATATGTATGCCTCTCTACCCAATGTGTCTTGTACCAGCTTCATGTTCAGCCATGGCTGAATGATACCTTTGGTGGACTTGTTTGGCAGTGTTGGGCTTATGGTTGGACAGGATGACCTTAAAGGTCTTTTCCAAGCTAAATGATTTTGTGATTCTATGATACTGCTTTCACAGCTTGCTAATAACTAGCCAGAATTACCTTGGTCATAGTAGACAATGTTAATCTCAGGGGAACCATGTTTGTGCAAGTCCTATTCTGATATAACACCACTGCTGACTCTCACTTCTTGCTGTATGCCTCCCATTGCCCAGTGTTATCATCCACCTTTTTCACACTATTGAAAAACAATTCTCCTGCACTGTGTCTCTAAGCTATTGGTGTGTGCTGTGGCCATAATATCCCCTAAAATCAGGATAAACTGTGCATGCTGCATTCACCACATCCTCTACATCGTTCACTGAAAAAGACTGTCCAGCTGGTTTGGCAGACACTCAAATCCAGGACCTAGACCCCTTGATCTCTGAGGTCGATGGGCCACATTCAAGCCCTATGAAATGCCACTGAGGGTGGTGACATCCCTCAGAGGAGGAACTTGGCACTAGAATTTTATTATTCACACCTGGATTTGGAATTTGGTTTGGCACCAGCTGCCATTTTATTTTCACATCCAACATGCAGAGAAAGCAGAGTGCCAGGAGGTGAAGCAAAGAGGTTTCTGTGAAAGGTCACTCTGCCATGCCATAGCAACACCAGAGATGTGTCCCCACTAGCCCCAGGCCGTGTTGCAGAGCAGCCCCTGTCACACCAGCCCTAGGGAGCAGGCATCCACAAGTGTCAGAGACAAGCGACGTGCAGAAGGGACAGCTCGCAGCACCCAAGGGGATATGCTGATATCACAAAGCACGCAGTGCTACTGCCTCACATGACATACTGTAGCCTCAGAGCAGCTGATGGCATCGCTGATCAACAGAGAGGATATCTTTAATCTTTCCTCCTTTGGGATCACATATTAACCACATGAGTGTGACTCCCAAACAGGAAAACACGTCTGCAGTTGTCGCTTGCCTAACTTCTTGTTTCCCCAGCAGTTCCAGAGGGATTCCTCATGTAACATGAGGAAAACCAGTACCTTTCTCCTGTTGCCAGCTATCCCATCTGCAGCAAGAATATTAATGATTTCTGATCTCACATCAGTGTGTGGGATTTACTTTCAGCTCTCCTCAAATGATTGCCAGTTTCTAATCTAACTGTTGTCCCTTGATATTTTTACAGAGAGCGGAAGAGAGAGCAGAGAAGTACCAAATCCATGATGAATGGTGAGTGGGAAGACAAGCCTTTAACCTCTGAGGAAATGGACCTACCAGGAACAGCCTGTGCCAGGAACAACCAAAGCCTGAAACTCTTATGAAGAGTAATGTTTTACTCTTTAAACAATTCACAGTAGCAGGACTACTCATTAAATTAAATGCCAGCCATTATAAACATATTTAACTGGGTCTTAGGAGAGCAGCCCCAGGATCATTTGATCCTCTTCATGGAAGACTGTGCTAGGTGTATTTTGCTGCTGAGGCAATGGTGATGAATGGCTGCCCTGGCTGCTGTGACTGTTGCTGCAGGGAGCATCATTCCTCATCTGCACTGCCCAGACCTGGGCTGCACAGGGAAGCTGGGCAGGAGCTGTCTCCCACTAGCTGTGATGGATGTGGGGGCTGTGGCACTATCTGCTGTGGCAAACAAAGCAGAGAAAGAAAGATTGTCCAAAGGATAAAGCCAGTCAGCCCATAGAAGTGTTGGCCCTGCTGCGCTGCAGCGAGACCAGGAAAGGCACCTTGTGTGGCCAGCTCTGTGAGGACTTGTCATGTCCTGTGCCCTCTGGGCTTCCTTTGCTGTACCAGCTCTGTGCCATCACAGTGCCACACTGCAGCACTCACGTATGGTCTGGCTTGCCGATGTTCCCCATGCCTGAGCTGCAGAGGGGACTTCTGCCACCACTGAGGATAGTGTCTGGCTGCCCTCAGGTTCTCCTGTATCACTGAGTCATGTCTGAGTCACTTGTCCCCGTGCCAGGAACAGCATGTCTTCTGCTGGGGAATACAGAAGCCTTCCTAGCTGATGGAACAAGACTAGCCGAAAAGGACAGGTGAGACGTCAGTGTGCATTTGTTCCCAGCAAGGTTTCCCAGGTATTTAATCATTAGCACCTAGCAACAATTTGGACACAGGTTTAAATTAATCTGCTCCTCCCTCCCTTGTTGATTTTATTTTCTTTATTTTCTCTGAGAAGGAAGTTCTCAGTGGCCAAAGTGTAGAGAAGCACTGAGGGAAGATGAGAGGCAGCTCTTGCCAGTTCCTAGGACTTCTGCTGCCAGATCAAAGTGTTCATGCCATGCAACATTAATAATGCCCTCTAGGAAGTCTCAGGGGAACATTGATCTCTGGAATAACAAACAGGTCAGCCCAAGCTTTTTGTTGGCCTCCTTCAAATAGATTTGTAAAACCTCAGATCACTTCCCATGAACTTTCCTGCTGAAATGCACACTTCTGAAGGCCACTGACTTCCCAAAATAAAACCTTTCCTCTTTCTAATGAATTTGCTGGAATGAACCAAACATGGCTCTCCTTATACTTGAAGGAACTTCAGGTGATTTTTGGTGTGATTGGCCCAGGAAGGCATTACTCAGAGGTCATTAGTCCAGGTGAAAACATAAAGCCTCACGTTCTGGTCTCAGTAAAATCCCCCGAAATGACCCTCTAAAGATGGACTTGCTCTAAAATTGACTAAATTGACTGCAGAGAGAGGTCAGCCAGGTACATTCAGGGACATTATTTCCCCCTTTATTTAGGGAATAATGATGAGATTTTCCAAATATGTCTGGTTTCCTTTTGTGTTGGCTCCTCTCTGATAGAGATATTTGAAACGTGCCCTCATTCACACTGCAGTTGTCCTGCTTTGACTGCAGATATCTGGTATCTTTCTAAAACGCAGACACACAGGGAGGGAGTGCATCCTGATTTCCCCTCTACTTGGTGATCAAAATAGAAGACAATGCCAAAGAATGTAAAATTTGGCAATTGCTTCAGAACTGCTGAGAAGAGGCTGTTGTGCAAGCAAAGGTGATGTAAAATGCAATCATCCAAGCATCCAAAAAAAGACAAGTGACGTGAGAAGCAGAACCCCACTAGGACGCTTCTCCTCAGAGGAAACAGTTAAGACTATGGCAAAGTCAGGAAGCCTGTCTAAGATCTTCAGAGTGTCCTTTACCAGGCCAGTAATGCTCCAGTTGTCTAGAAGGACGATCCGCCTCCTCTCTGCAAAAGAAATACCTTTAAACTCTGCCCTTTTAACTTCTCATTGCCACCACATTCAGAGAAGGTTCAAAATCACCTTCAGTCCTCACTTGGTAACCCTTAATAGACCAAAAAAAGTCAAAATAAATGTTCTGATGCTTTAGCAATAGACAGGGATTACTACTGCCATATGGAGCAGCATGGGCCAAGATACCCTTTCACACATCTTCATCAGCAGCTGTTGTGTGCTGGATATCAGCAAAACAAAGTAACACTGGGTTTCCCTTTAGAGATTGTTGCCTCGTTTTCAGGTATTCAAACATGCTGCCAATATGAGTTTATTATTGGGAAGAAAGAAAGATTATAAACTTGATTTTGAAGGTGTGAAACAAGGACAGAAGGAGCTCATTTCACCTTCTGCATATATTGATGCAGCACAGGCAAGAATGTCACTCCAGAGTTGAGATTCTAGTTCTCTGCTTTAATTAATAGATAATACTCCTCTTCATAAGATGTTGCTTTCTGCATTCCTACTATGATTCTGGAAATCAATCTGCTTTAACACAGAAGCTTCAGGAGTGAACCAATCTCTGTGAACAAATCACATCTTTAGGATCAACACTTTCAGGGCAAAATGTGCAAAGCAGAGGAAAATGGTGCTGCTTATTTTGTGGTCTGCATCAAGATAATAACCAGAGTTTGCTTTCCACCGATCTTGAGCACTCTGAATGGGAGAAATTAACTTCGTTAGAAAGCTCACCTTGTAATCTTTTGGTATAATATTAGTGAATTTCACAATATAGCTTGTTTGATTAATGCTCAGGTCTGCATTTACTCCTAATCAGGACATAAATACAAAAAATTTGATGATTTTACTTTAGCTACCTGAGTTTAATAGGGTCATTCAGGGAAGCAGTTGCTCAGGGCATGACATTCAGCCTTAACCAGGTTTGTACTCATTTCTGCTCCCCTGGTAACACTACCAAAACACATGACCACGACTTAAATCAACCACTGTGGAAGCATATTTTTCTTTTTTCTTTCTTTCTCTTTTTTTTTTTTTTTAAAGGAAAGAAGTTAATCTTTTGTTTCAACTTGAACTATCTACTGATAAAGGAAGATGAAAAGACAGCGTGCTGGATGCTTCCGCTGTCTGCTTAGTAAGCATTTACCCCACACCCATCCAAGTGGAGACATAAACATGGTGAATCATGCTCAGCCCTATGAAAATGTTAACACTGAGCCTTTGATGAGGGTTTTTTCCCTGTTTTTCCCTCAGGGAAAGTTCCCTACCCTCTGTCTGCAGGAAATAATGCTATCTCTTGTGTTTCAGTATTTGAGAGGACCTGCAATGGAAAGCTGAGACCAAAAAGGGTTAAAATAGTCTTAGAAACACTCAAGAACTCTTCTGTCTTCTCCAGGTAGCTCTACAAATTTAATATATATGCTATTGAGAAAAGAAAATGTCTCTTCCCTAAACACATGAAACTCATGGTCTTTCAGGCTTTCCTGAGATGAAAGAACCAATCAAGGCACATCACATAGCACATAGTTAATATTTAGTAATGAATGAGTTTACCAAATTGGAAGACATAAGTGTTTTACTTCCTACTAATTTTTTTGGGTCATAATATGAAAACACTGCTGGCAGCTGAACCAAGACTATCAGACAGGAAAAATGGTCCATGTAGCTCCAGCTTTCAGCCCCAAAGCAGTGCCCTAAACTAATGCCCAAGACCAGCTGCTGAGGAATTTATCTCTCTGAAACACTGGCCTGAAGAGAAGGCCAGGCCCAGTACTAGTTGGCACTCAGGTGGTGAAAGAGCTGAGCACTTGAGCGTGGGCTGGAAAGTAAGTGCATGTGTTTTTAGCTCAGACCCCATCCTGAGAGCCAGCTAGCCTGCTGCTTCAGGAACAAAGTAGAGGGCAGGAGTTGTTTAATGCAGAACATAAAGAAAGATGCAAATTCTAATGTAAAACTGTTCACCTTTGCTGATATTGTAAGTAATACAATTTTAGGCAACTCCACAGTTGCTTGATGTGTGCTTTCTTGAACTGTCATGCAGTAGTCGCATTTGTATTGAAAAATCACCACTTCTCTCATTCCCTTGGCTCCAAGGTTATGATGAATGTACTAGCTGACCATCCCACATGGGCTTCTCTGCTTCAACCTGGAAAGGAGAACTGTCATGGTACTGCCATGAAAGTAGCAGCTAAACATATGCAAGCTTTGGACTTACTGCAATTTCAAACTCTAAAATCCAATAATAATAAAATTTGGGACCTTACTCAGTGAAGGGATTTGCTATCTCAGGCCTGTTCATTTTTTAATATTTGATCAAGTTAGAATTAGATGTTTGCAGTAATTAATACTTCCATTTGAAATCGTTTTTCTTGAAAGCAACAGAACCTGATTTCCAAATAATTCAGTGGAAAAATGAATACTATATCATAGGGTTTCTGATGGAAAAGTGTAGATGTTGGTATGTTAAAATTTTGGAGTCATAGAGGCAGGTAAAAAGCAGTGGACACAAACCTTCTTGAACAGTGAGTTACACCTGTCACTGGCAGGGAAAAGACTAAGAAAATACCTCTGTAGCCATAGCTAAGCCCTGCATATAAGTGATAAAGATCACTCATAAGCCCATATGCCCTCAGACCTATGCTTTTTAAACAGACACCCACAACAACAGATGCTGAGATTACTGATGAGATTGCAAACCCAATGGGTGCTAATTCCAGGTTCTGTCATGAAGCTGACACTTTCTAAATCAAGACCCAAACTGTTTCAGCCCTGATCTTACTGCTCACTTTGCATTAGGAAATGTTTTCTTTGCTGTAGGTAGTGAATCCTATTCTGCCTCTCAGTGAATTCACCTTAGTTTGAGCGTTACACTAGGGAGGACACGCTGTGTCACTCAGGCTCTCAGATCTACCTGCTTTCTACTGCAGTGCACTGGGAAACAACTTTCACATATACCTTGGGGTTGGGATTAGCAAAATCATCATGAGGCAGAGCAGCACTCAGCTCAGAAAGAATTCCCCACAACCTCCCTCACCCTGGTTTGGGGGTGGCAGTGGGGCTGACCTGGCACATTTGCCATGTCATCCCCGTAGGCGTCACTCCCACCCACAGATAATCTCCACTGCTTCTCTTGAGGTTTGCAATGCTAAATGAGGCCTACCTCATGTGGAGGTAACCCACTCCAGAATAGATTTCTCCAAGAAGGCTTTGCCCTAAGTGCTTGAGTGATTAAATACCTATAAATAGGTCAAAGCAATGAGACGCAGATAAGCAATGACCTCTCCTCAGGAAATAGCATCACGCTACCTTGGTTCTTATCTGCTGCCTATTAGGCCTGGCAATAAGGTTGGGCATATGGTCATTTAAAATTCGTTATGTGATGAAGTCCACCTTTTTGGGACACTACAGAATGTGTAGAGAACATAAGAATCACCCCTTTAGTTTTCCATATTCAATGGACGGTCTCAGCAGCACCACTAGCAATGCAGCAAACCACTCATCAGAAATTAAAGCCATTGCCCATGAGGTGTCCTTCGAAGTGTGAGACTCCAGGCTCTTGGCTGACATCCCTTTTCTGGCCAACTGGCTTTGTGCACGACTGAAGTAGCATGCTGCAGTCCCACGGAACCTGCTTATTACTCCCAAGTAAACTTTCCCCCTTCAACATGGGAAAACTGATTCACTGTGATAGAAAGCAGAGACATTCTGCCTGCTTAAAATCATAAGGCTTTCTAAACTATTTTTTTGTTTTGGTCAAATGCCAAAGAAAAGAATCTTGTTAACCCATGGTTATAAAACATGCCTTTGATAGCTTGTGCTTTTGCCTTGTAGTACCTCCAAGTCAAATATTATTTAAATCCTCATCAGCTCACCAAGATGTATGGAAAACACAGGGTTCAAGAGGCTGCTGGCAAGCTCAAAGTATTAGCTGCAAAATAACTGGCTGCCACTGTGCCAGGGACAATACACATTGATGAGGGGAACTGTCAGGAGATGCAGCTTCTGCATCCCACAGGTTTCTTTCAGGCTGGCAGCCTGGTCAAACCAACCCCTTTGGTATCAGTCTGGGGGGCCACCAGCAGCTGCCTGCCCTGCTGCCTGGCTTCAGGGAAGATGTCCCTGCCTCGAAGCAAGGGGGAAAGAAGGAGGGACAGACCGCGGGCATTACAGGGAGACTACGTGAGGGAGTTTAATTGCTTGGTGTTGCTGGCAGATGGATTTTGAAAGGGGCAGTATCATATTTATGACCTTAGAGGACAAACTCATCTGACCTTTGTAATGACTTATAAAGTATTATCTTCTGGATGCATTTGCTGTGTTAAGTATAAAAAATAGCTCGCCCTGAAATTTCTTCCTCACCTCCTCTGGTGCAGACAGGTGGCCTGGGAGAGATAGTGGCTTATTTTTCTCTTGGCTCTTGCACTCCTTTTTTCTATGAAAACTGTGACTATTCATGTACGAGTTAAATGATGCTGGCATTATGCTGAAGTGGTGCCACAGTGAATCAGAGACCTTTTCAAACCACTTGAATTTTAAGGCGATAGAAAGAGTGGATTTAACTAAATACAAAAAATGAATAATAGATGAAAAGCGAAACCCAAGAATCCAACATCAAAAAACCCCCATATATTTATGCCCATTTCAATGCAGACCTCTGGCCTGCGGTCCTGATACCCTGCTGCCTGCAGACAGCAACAAAAGGTAAAAGTTACAAAAGGTATAATATAAAGTAAAAGTCAGATAGAATGTAAAGTTGTTGAACTTTAGCAATAGCTTAACTATTGTTTGCCTGTCTCTGAAGCTAGAACTGCAGGCACTGATGTTCAGGAATAGGTGTGTGAGCCTGTGGCAAACACAGGACTGGAACAGGCTGAGTGTGTTGTGCAGAGAAACCCCAGTGCTCCCATAGTGCCACCCACTCACAGGCAATCATCATTTAGAGGAGCCCTCTGCTCACTTGCTTCCATTTACTGCAGAACCCTTCTACCCTGCTACAAGAAACTTTGGACTACAATTTAAAAAGCACCACATCTCCCTTGTGCAATGGAAGAGAGCAGTGGGGACTGAGATTTCACCGCTATTCTAGAGCCACACAACCACACCAAGAGGAAAAATGTATTTGTTGACCTTGTCTTTATATGTAACCATTTAGAAAATAAAACCTTTATGTAATATTATAATCATTTATTAATAGCATATATTGTAGTGTGAATAAATATTATGATGTATATTGTATATCTGCAATATACTTTATTTGCTCCTGATTCCACCATCCTGGAGGAATTCAACATGCACTTTGCACCATATATTTACCCTACAGGACCATACTCCATACAAAAGTATCTTTTTTATATATGCTGGAAGAACAAAGCAGGATTGCTACTGAACAAAGGGTGGGAATCACCAAGTAACCCTTCAGTAGATTCATTAAATGATCAAATATAATAATGCAAGGTAGGATTTCACTAGACATCCTTATTATAATGAACATAAGAAGCAATGTGGCATTATTCACAGTCACACACTTACTCAGTTTAAACAGGATTACAAGAAACAGAAGAAAAAAAGCTAAAATAATTCAATAGTTTGGCACGTAAGCATAATTTAAAAGCCCCCTATAAAATGGTGTGTATGTACATGCAATCGCAGATACATGCATGCACTTTGTCACCCAGGTGTTCTGAACATCATGTACTACGCTGGAAACAGAAATATACAGTACATTCAGAGAGGATATAATAAGAAAGTTCCACAAGGTAAATAAATACTGAAATTTTTATGAGTGAACCTTTGTGAACTGGTATAATATGGGAGCATGAGAGGAACTCATAAAAGGAGGGCAAAAGCCAAAGGACAGGTGAGGATGAGAAAATTATATGAGGTAAGCAGCAGAGAAAGAAATGTAAAAACAAGTGTGCTTTTTATTTGACATATATTCAGAAGAACATCCATTAAAGCCGTGAATCTATTTTAGGATTCAGGAAACTAAGGCTCTGCTCTTCCGTTATAGCTATTCCCATCACCTGTCTCCCGAGTTAGAGCCTCATTACATTCTGCAGAACTTACATTTTTCTTGTGTTCCAGGTGTGCTTTGGAAATTCTTACCTACAGTGCAGCTGGAACTGACTTATTTGTATACAACACTGTAACTACGTCACAGCCAAGATTCTGCCTCTGTGTACAGCCTCTACATGTAAAGACTTCATGACAGAGAAAAAGGATGACTGCAAAAATCAGTGTGTGCAGGTAGGGCCTTGGAAAGCACTCTGCTGGCACAGCTTCAGGTGAGTGAAACTAGGATATTGCGGCTAGTTTTGAATTAAGATGGGCTCATACTAAAGATGAAGTTAGGTTCCCCAGTAAAATCCTGGCAGGCACATCTACTGGTCAAGCACATGTTCAAGTATGATAAAAACTGTTGTAGTATCAGAGAATATAATGAGGGACAGGATTCCAAACAGTCACTTTTATCCAACAACCAGCCTACACCATTCCAGATGTGTCCCAGTTGTTTGCAGACCCTCCAGAGATGGAGATTCAACAGTCTCTCTTGGTTATGAGCTAACCCGGCTGCACTACCCCAGCACTTAGCCATACACCACAACCCTCTCTGGGCTGACAAAGAAGGTGTGTGCCTTGCCATGCAGTGAGTTTGGTGGCCAACCTCTCGCTCACAAAAATATGCTTGCTGGTGTTGAACTGTACAGATGCACCAGGAAACTGCACAGGACTGTACATCTCCCAGTGCTGTCAACCTCAAACATGACATGACCGTTTCATTGTGTTTAAAGAATATGAGCAGTGAGTGTTATGAATGGTGCCATTATATGTTAAGTAATTTTCCTGTGCTCAAAACTAATTATACCTGGCTCTGAACTGATGAATCTATAGCAAGTCGTGTAAATCTGGCTGTGTCATCAGGATAATTAAAGCAATGTAAGTCCCTGTTCAATGCATGATTTTGGGTCATTATAAAAATGTACAGCATAATCATGAATTGAATCACTGGGTAAAGTGTTCCCATCCTAACACAATGTCTGTTAATAGCCTGTTTATTAAAGCAATAGGAATATAATTTATGCCACCTTTAACCATCCAGTTCTGAAAAGGAAGGTTTCTGGGAAATTATTTCAGCTATTTTCAAAATCTGGCAACCATGCAGACTCCTCTGAAAATGAATCATGTCAGCAAGAACATCGAGGGACATTATGAAGTCTGGTAACACTTTTGAGCACCTGAATAGGTGCATCCCATATTCTTAACCTCTCCAATAATAACAGCAGTAATAGGCCCATTGGTTGTTTTCGCAGCTTGCAAGCAGAGCTGTGCGGTGAGGCTGCCCCCAGCACAAACATGCTCCAGCGGTCACCAGCCCCAATCAGTGCTTCCTTCCATGGTGCCTACCAGCTGCTCCAAGTTGCAGAGAGCACGTATGCATCTCAAGTTCTCAGCGACCACGAAAAGCGTGAGCATAGTTTACCGGGGGCTGTGCCAAAGACAATTCTCATGCTACCAGACCGTTCCCATTTCAGAAGGCTTTTCCCCTCAGCTCCTGTACTGCAGGAGTTACAGACAAACTTCTCTCTACACCTCTGGATACCAGTAGCAGGAAAATCTTTAGCCAGCCTTCTGTGACCTTCCTTTTTCAGCTTTTTTTTGTGAGTGCAAGATGTATCTCCCAGTAGGCAGCAGAGTGGGGAGGATCTGACCTGTGGCTTTGTTTGTCCCAGAGAAATCTCACAGGGATGTGGGTACCCCAGAGGCGTCCTGAGGTTCTCCAAGTTCAAGGGTGCTCTTAAATCTCACCTATTGGATGCCTGCAAATAAACAGGGACAGACCTCAGTAATGCCATTCTGAGCTGTGGCTCAAGCCACTCATTCAGTTTGCATTTTTCTGAGGGTGTAGGTGCAGTCTTTTTTTTTTTTAATTAAATAAATGGGAAATATGAGAACCTGAGCGGTGAGTGGCTATAAGCAGTGCTGCTACATCTCACCAACCTTTGGTGAAGAGAAAGCGTGAGGAAAAAGATGATAGACAGAGCAAGAGTTTGTATTTCAGGCCATAAAGCAATAAGGTTAGCATTTCCAAACTCAACAAACAGCTGAGGAGCAGCTGCTCAGGAGGAGGATGGCGATGTGGCAATAAGCAGAAGCAATGCAATGCCCTCTGCCAGGAAAGAAGAGGGGCATAAAGGGAGGGTGTCAGGCTACACCCCCCCTGAATTGCTGGAGTTGGCACTTGTAGTATCAGGCAGCACGACATGGGAACAATAAAAATGTCAGCACTACATGGGAACACTATCACAGTGCTGTGAACCCTCTTAAAAAACAAGTTAATGGGCGAACTCTAGCCAGCCACTGGTTTCTGTCTTGCTCGGTAGTACTCAAAGCAACAGCATTTTCCTTCTCTTTCTTTCTTTCTTTGGTTTTTTGTTTGTTTGTTTGTTTGGGTTTTTTTTCCCCCAACAAAAGCTGAATTGAGGGCCTGGAAAATTACAAGTGCAATGACCTACCCTGAGTGTTCCTGCCACAATGACTGCCTGAGTGGCTAAATCTTGGGTAAGATACCATGACACTGCTAACATGCCATTGCAGTAACCCCCATCCCTTCAGCTCCCTGGCCACTGTGGGCTTAGGAGGTCACCCCAGGCATGCACAGCCAGAGCCAGTGACCCCAATCCTCTGTGGCACTGGGACAGCTCCTCTTCGTTGCCAGGCTGCCCTGTGGCTGGCCTGGCTGGCCCTTGAGGGGGAGGTGGGGGGGTTGCTGGAGGCGCCACACACAAGTGGGCCACTTGCCTGTACCCCAGCTGCTCTTGGGGGCATCTTTGAGAGCCTGGCACCTTGCCCTGCAGATAGTTGAAGCTGGCTGCTGTGGATATTGGCACAGGATGAACTCCCAAAAAGAGGAAAAGGTCACTCAGAGCAAGCTTTCTGCCCCACAGGATTTGCAACTGGTTAACGCCATTTGATGAATATCAGTTGATTTCTCATATTTTTTTTTTAATAATTCATTGCAATTGTTAACAGGAGGCTCTTTACAGCATATGGTAGGTCTTTTATTACTCTGCATGAGTTTGGCTCAGTAAGGACTGTAAGCTTGGGGTTTTTTACAGTTCTACAAACGATTTTCAGCCTTGTGTTTTCTCTCCCTCTCTTACTCATCGCTGTGACAGCAATCCACATCACTGCTGTGGGCTGCCTTTTAGGAAGTGGGCACACGATGACACACTGGGAAAACAAAGAGCCAAAACCTCATTTGGAGAGACTCTGTTTTATTCACCGTTTAGCATCGTGTCATGCCACCGTGATCAATCTCTGCATGAAGGGGATGACAGGCAGAAGGAGAACGTGGGGACTGAAAAGGAGAGATGCAGGTTTCTGCAGGGAAGGTTGAAAAACCGTTTCTTTCCCCGTTTTGTTCTGATGATACGCTTTCCTCAAGGTCGCAGAAATGTCAGGGAGACCGCTCGATAATAACACCTCCTGGTGCTCTGCCAGGCCACTCTGCAGCACCAAATTGTCCCCCAGCCATTTTATCTGGGACTGCATTTAAGGCAGGGACCACGCCGGACCCGCCGCGGCTCGGGCTGTCGCTCGCCGCCGCCTCCGCCCGGCCGCCCGGCGGGGCCGCGGCCGATTTCCTCCCGCCCTCTGCCGCCCGCCGCCGTGACTGCACACCGGCTCCGGGCACCCGGGGCTCCGAGCCGGGACGCGGCAGCCCCCGGAGCCGCCTTCTGCCCGCGGCTGCCTGGGCTCGCCCCGCCGGGCACCGCCGCACGGCCCTGCGTCCTGGCCCTGCTCGGCTCCCGGCGACCCGGGTAACCCCTGCGTCAGGTCTGGGGGCTCACAGGAAGATTCTGGGCATCAGGAAGGGCTGGGACCTTTGAGCATCTCTCCTGCTGCCCCTGCTTATGGGGCACGGTTTTTTAACAGTGCAGCCCGAGCATTGATTTCTTATCCCGAACAAACGTGCAAGGAGAAGAAAGAAGAAATGATTTCCCACACCCAGAAGGGAAATGGAAGGCGACCTATGAAATTAAAAACACGGTTTGACAAAAAGAAAAGGCAGAGTGAAAACCCTGTGTGCGCCCTAAGAAAGGGCACTCAGGATCAGGTGGATACAGGCTGTGAAACCACCCCGATGTACAGCCTTGCTGCAGAGCGGCAGCTGATACTGGAGAGGTTCCTACACACGTTTTGCCACAATTTCTATTCCAGTAATACAATGATATTAACATTTCTGAGTGGTCAGGAGTAGAAAACAGCCTGCATGGTATGACATCATGTTCTTTTTTCCAACCACTCCTGTAAAGTGAGATTAAGAAGTTTGTTCTCCAGGCAGGGTACGCCATAACCTTACTCTCCTGTGTTCTCCTTCTGAGATATTTGAGTGCAAACACTAGATGGAAGAGAGAGATAAACACCTAAGAGCAGTCTGCTGCAATTCTACATTCCCTTCATTTGAGGAACTGAAAGGGAATGTAGTTAAAACGTTCATAGTAAATGTTAAATACTATTTATTTTAGTCATCAATAAACATATTCAGACTGTCATAGCAAACACTCAAATGGAATTTTCAAATGGAGATAAGATGGAAAAAAGTCTTGGTACAGCATTCTTCCGCTCTGTTTTCTGTCCAAAAGCTAGATCACTCCTACAAGTTACCATAAATGGCAATAAATACCACAGGTCGTACCTTAATGTCTCTCTGCTAAACATCACCATTAAAACATTAAGAGTAAGTAGCATCTAAGTGAGGGCTTGTTGGGAAGGTTTAACCTAAGCAAGTGGCAAGTCGGTATGCGAGTTATGTGAGCTAATTTGGAAATGAATTTACAAACATAGCTAAATGCTTGTATACTGCAGCTCGTGGTGACAGACAGCATAGCAGCCCAATGCGCCGGCACCTCTGTGTCACCTTGCTAGCCCTGGCTGAGGACCAGAAGACTGCCTAGGGCTTCTCATTTATTGAGTTAATTTGCTAAAGAAACTTGGTCTTTTCACTTGTTCAGGACACTGTTGCCTTCATGCCTAATGGCTAGATATTGGTGAGATGCACTTGGGCTCAAAACAAGGAACCAGATGAGCGCAAATAAAATATTCAGGTGATTCAGGTCTGTTATAGTCCAACTGTACACTCCAGAGTAGTAACAATTTGTAAGATTTTTGCATGGTGGAGTTATTGAAGATGACCATATAGCTTTGACTTAAAAGCACCAGAGCTTATTCACTCAGTGATTAACTGAAGCAATTCCATGTAGACATAATTAAACACCATATTTCATCTCCACCTCAAAGTATTCTTTCTGAGATGGTAAATCAGTGATAGATGTGTCACCTGCTTGACTAATGACTAGTTATTCATGCCCCACAACTATTGGTAAAGTATATAACCTTGAGGTAATTGAAAGACAAAATGCAGTAAAATAAGTAAATAACTATAATAACAAAAAGCTTTTTTTCTTAGTGTTTTGCAAACAAGTCAAATGTCATAGTGAATATCTTCTGCTCAAAATAATAGCAGTTCTGCTTTTAAAAAGGACACCAAACTTGCTGATATCCTAGTTCTTTTCCATTTCTACAAAACAGAAAATACTTCTGCGCCTAATTATCTTGAGACTATAAAAGGGGAACCCAGTGTTTTGAAACAAGCTGATCAGTCAGTCCGGCTACATTCTTTGCAACAGCTGACCTGCAGCCTCACTTCATCGGTGCATCTCAGGTCTGGACTGCACCCTGAGCCCCAGGGCCGTGCATGTCTGCCTCATAGGGAGATATCCTCTCTATTCAAACCGGGGCTGGCATAATCCAAGAGCTGGAGCGTGCTGAGATTTGAAGCTCCCTTGCAGGTTCAGCTGGAGGGGCATGATAGAGCAGATCAATGCAAGAGTAAGGCAACCATAAGAACAAAAAAATGGAAGATGGCCAAACAAAGAGTGGAGAAAACAGAACATGCTGGTACTAGTAGGCACATTTCTCACATCAGGGATCATAAATGTTTGTTTCCTGAGGCATGCATATTAGAAGCACCTTTCTTGGTAATAGTTTTTTGCATGGGTAACAGTTGGAAAACACTTTTTTCGGTTGCCACAACATCTCTGAAGTGATACAGTGCTACAGCACACGGCTCAACTTGTGGAAGAGAATTAATAAAAACAAGCCTTATTTACCTGTGCAAATAAATACTGTGGGTTTCCCCCCTCCTACTGACATTGCCAAGTCTTTGCACTCTTCAGTCTCATCCTTAAGTCTTGTAAGTAAACTTGAGGATGAAAAGTGTGTCTTTGTTCCCTGAAGTATCAAAGCAACCCTCATGTTCCTTTCTCATGCCAATCATTATAACAATGATTAAGTCAGCACAATAGATGCTGGGCTTTCATGTCTTTATGATTGATGGCACATATACAAAATATTACTGTTATTGTTATTTTTACTATTTTTAGTACTTGCTAGGTTACTTTAAGACCACAGCAAGCCTATGAAAATAGCAGACATTTAGTCAACAGTCGTAACTCCCTCAAAGCCCCACATGAGACAGGCTAGTTAAGGAAGAAGCACCAGGAGAGTCCCCAGCAGGAAGGAAGAAGCCCTACCAGCTTTGTCCTGGTCCTGCTTCCACTGGATTTATGCTACATTGAGGCCCTGTTGGCATTATTGGCACTAGAATCAAGCACCCAGGTATCTTCTATCCTTTCTGGGAGCCAACAGTGTATCCTACTCTAGGTACTACATTATGCCAAGGAAAAGGTCTGGCAGCTGTAGTTTTCTTATAAATATATTTGGCTGCTGTTGTAATTGAAAAGAACATAGTGTAAACAAGATTACCAAAACATATTGACTCATTCTCAGGTGTTTTGTGAAAGCAGGGGCAGATTTCTCCAGGGTTCTTCCGTAGTGGCAAACTGAAAAGCTTATCTCAACTCGATTTTGATTTAATCTGCTTTAATTTTTATTTGTGTTTTTATTATTGGCATGAAGGAAATTGTGGATCTGGAACCTTCAAGGTGTTCTGGAGTATGTTAAATTTGAAGCTAGATGCTTACGATTACTTTTATCAGTATAACACAACAGTAACAATAAAAGTTACAGCATCAAATGCTTGTCCCATTCTTTTAGATTTCTTGTATTTTAAAAATGTAAAAATTGTGGTCCACAGTGGCTCAAAGATGCCAATAGTTGCAAAATAAATCAATGGGCAACAAAAATCAGTTCTTTCAGATTCCAGCTTGAAACTTAACACTTCCCCTTAAAAAACAATCAGCTGGTAAAAATTAAGAGATCATAAAATTGAAATAACTGAGCCCCACATTAGTAATACATACCCTTTAAGTCTCACTTGTGTGTGATTGCGCTTGATTCATCTAACTAGTGAGATCAGTACATAGAAATATCTTGGTTCATCATATAATTTAGTTTCCAAATGCCTGACATTGCAAATCCTCTGTTGACATCACGGACCATCCAGTATGTGTAATCCCTGAGGGATAAAAACCAATGGAATCAGCTATTCAAATATACCTTGTACAAGTCAAGCCTCCAAGGTTAAGTGGAAGTCAATAAAAGTATGAGAAAAAGCAAGGCAGAGCAAAGATTTGCCCAGATGTACATCGTTAGAAGTCAGACTTCAGATATGACTGAACTGTCTTAAAAGCTTTTCTCATGGTTCTTGCTAGAGGTTTGGCACAGGCCTGAGGAATCCAGCCCTGATTTTTTATATACACTTCAATGCCTGTTGCTACAGGAGCCCATGTGTGCATGTGGTCATTGCCACAGATGTTTAGAAATCCAAACAGGGCAGATGAACTGAGGAGAGTTACTTGTTCTTTATGTCTATCATTAAGTGAGACCATATTAATCTGAGGTACCTACTGCCATGTGATAGAACATGTAATTTGACCAAGTGTTTTTTCACCTCCTTACATACGCCAGACATTTCTAGCAAGAACTTTCTACTTCAAAACATTATTTCAGTGCTCCACTCTATTTTGTACTGGTTTGGTAAGTATTCATTGGCTGAACATAACAGAACAGTGATGCCTGCCAAGCATAACCTCCCTGACTAGAAATGCAGGCAGCGCTTCAGTTATCACCGACTGTTAACTCATAAATCAGTTGACATGAGTCTGGAACACTGATCGGCAATTAAATGTCTCAAATTTGCTAATGCTTTTCTTCACGTAGTGTGAATGATCTGAGTATGGTAAAGCAATATTGATTTAGAAAATCAAGACAAATTATTGTTGATACTTTTAAAAAATTACCTACACAGGACACATTAAACCACAAAACTGCAGCGTGACTGGCAGCTCCTTCTGGATGAATTGGAGAATGCAGGAAAAAACCCCACACAAAACACAGAGCATATTGCTGTGAGTGCTGAAGCAGCAGCATCAGGCTTAGGTGGTTGTATAGTCATCATATAAATTTATAATATAATTTAGCAGCTAATCATATTGATAAATGCACATGACACTTCACAGGAGCATTGTCAGGCCAGGCAAATCTCACATACTGAATGTTAAGTTATTATAAGTATCTCCCTGTGTGATTATGTTGATTAGAAGCACTATGCCAGTGGTGTAGCCTTTTTCCTGGTGTCCTCCTATATCTGAACACAGGGTAGGGAAGAAGCAATAAAGAGATCATTCTTGCTGGGTTCTTCCTAAGAGAAACTGTAGCTTAGTGTTACTCGATCCCCATATAACCTCACATAAGCCCTTTCCTGTCCAGTCACTTGACATAGTGAGAGCTGGCTATCATTTAAACAGGACTTCTTCCAAGCACAGGATAGGTGCATCCCTTTGAGTAAGAAATCGGGAAAGAGATGCAGAAGACCTGCATGGATGAGCAGGGAGCTAATGTGTAAACTCAAAGGGAAGCAGAAGGTTTATGAACTATGGAAACTGGGTCTGTGCACCTGGGAGGATTATAGGGATGTTGTCAGGGCCTGTAGGGACGCCACTAGGAAGGCTAAAGCCCGCTTGGAGATGAAACTGGCAAGGGATATAAAGGATAATAAAAAGGGTTTTTTCAGATATGTGAATACTAAGAGGATGACCAGGGATAATGTAGGTCCCTTGATGAATGAGGTGGGTGTCCTGGTATCGGGTGATGATGAGAAGGTGGAAATACTGAATGCCTTCTTTGCCTCAGTCTTCACTCCAAAGGCCCCTCGGGACCCGCAGATCCTGGATGAAAGTAGGAGTGTTTGGGGAATGAAGAGCTTTCCTCTAGTTGAGGTAGGGGTGGTCCAGGAGCGGCTCAAAGGGATTAATGCAAACAAATCCATGGGCCCATATGGGATACATCCACGTGCGCTGAGGGAGATGGCAGAAGTGATTGCGGAGCCGCTTGCTATCATCTTCGACAGGTCTTGGAGAACAGGAGAAGTACCTGAGGATTGGAGGACAGCCAATATCACTCCGGTCTTCAAAAAGGGCAAGAAGGAGGACCCTAACAATTATAGGCCAGTCAGTCTCACTTCTGTCCCCGGAAAGGTGATGGAACAGCTTATTCTGGATGCCATTACCAAGCAACTGGAAGAGAAGAAGGTCATGAGGAGTAGTCAGCATAGATTCACCAAGGGGAGAGCGTGCTTGACCAATCTCATAGCCTTCTATGATCTCATCACCGGCTGGGTGGATGGAGGGAGAGCAGTGGATGTCATCTACCTTGACTTCAGTAAGGCTTTCAGTACTGTCTCCCATGACATTCTGATAGAAAAGCTGAGAGATCATGGGATAGATGAGTGGACAGTGAGGTGGGTTGAGAACTGGCTGTCGGACCGGGCTCAGAGGGTCGTGATCAGTGGAACAAAATCTGACTGGAGGCCTGTGACTAGTGGTGTTCCCCAGGGCTCGGTGTTGGGTCCAGTCCTGTTTAATATCTTCATCAACGACTTTGATGAGGGAATGGCATCCACCCTCAGCAAGTACGCCGATGATACAAAGCTGGGAGGGGTGGCTGACACGCAGGAACACTGCGCTGCCATCCAGCGAGACCTGGACAGGCTGGAAAGCTGGGCAGGGAGAAACCAGATGAGGTTTAATAAAAGCAAGTGTAAAGTCTTGCACCTGGGGAGGAATAACCGTCAGTATCAGTACAGGCTGGGAGATGACCTGCTGGAGAAGAGCTCTGTGGAGAAGGACCTGGGGGTCCTGGTTGATGACAGGTTGGCTATGAGCCAGCAGTGTGCCCTGGTGCCTAAGAGGGCCAATGAGATCCTGGGATGCATCAGGAAGAGTGTGGCCAGCAGGTCGAAGGAGGTGATCCTCCCCCTCTACTCTGCCCTGGTCAGGCCCCACCTGGAGTATTGTGTCCAGTTCTGGGCTCCCTGGTATAAAAAAGACAGGGATCTCCTGGAGAGAGTCCAGAGAAGGGCTACGAAGATGATTAAGGGCCTGGAACAGCTCCCGTATGAGGAAAGGCTGAGTGAGCTGGGGCTGTTCAGCCTGGAGAAAAGAAGACTGAGGGGGGACCTAATTAATGTTTATAAATACCTTAAGTATGGGATGCAGGGGGAATTGGCCAACCCCTTTTCAGTGGTCTGTGGGGACAGGACAAGGGGCAATGGCTGTAAACTGGAGCACAGGAAGTTCCGCACCAACATGCGGAAGAACTTTTACACAGTGAGGGTGACAGAGCCCTGGGACAGGCTGCCCAGGGAGGTGGTGGAGTCTCCTTCTCTGGAGATATTCAAGACTCATCTGGACGCCTATCTGTGCAATATGTGCTAGGGAGCTGCTTTGGCAGGGGGGTTGGACCCGATGATCTCTCGAGGTCCCTACCAACCCCTACGATTCTGTGATTCTGTGATTCTGTGATAGTGCAGACACACAGCAGCACTAAATAAAATGTATTAAGCCTTAAATGTCTCAGAAAGGAGATACACAAATTGTTCATCACTTTTTGGCCATGGCTCGTCACTGTGCTATAAGCAGCAGCGGTACTTAGGACAATATGCTGCTTGTGATTCGTAGGAGGTGTCTCTTTTTTTCCCCCTAATGTATCAGATGACACCCAATAGACATATCTTGGGTAAGAGGCAAGATAGAAAAGAGTTGCTCCAGCATTTCTTCAGAGTTTGTATGTTTGGCTAGTCCTTTGGTAGCTCCCTACAAAGTATCTAGTAGTCACTCCAAGAGACAGAGACACAGAGAGTTATAGTTCCCGAGCACAGACTTTTAGACCCAATGATGCTCAGGCAGAGACTGCTCTAGAGCTAGCTTTGGTATAAACTGCAGGCAGACAAAACACAATCCTCTACCCTTATATGACCAAACCTTCTGCCCAGTCCTATGAGGATGCTCCTCATAAACTACTTCACTCCAAACTGGCAGGAACTTTTCCTGCTCAGCCTCCCTTCCTTCTTCCTGCTTCTCTCAAACCACGTGAAACAGTCTAGAAAAGTCAGGATTTGTGTTCTAATAATACAACTCAGCCTAACATTTCCCATTGATTGATGGAGCAGATATGCATTTGTATCTTTAGTATATCAGCACAGTCTCTTGAAACATGCACTCTTAGAGAATTGCTGTCACAGAAGAATGCTGCAGTTCCTACTTTACAGACTGCACAGAGGAGCTAAAGCCCAGGTCTCCCAAGGTATGGAGAAACCTAACCTCTATCGATTTCCTTTGAGTCATGCAGGGAGTTGTTGCTAAAAGAGAGGATCCAGAACCCAGGCTAGGATCTTAATCACTGTCATCTTGCAGTTAATCCAATTACCCTTCCTATTTATACAGTACTTTCAGTCGATCGCATAGAGTGGAGCATTAGAATGCAATTTCGTGAGCACAGCAGCCAATTACCAGGACATATCCACATTCACAGAGACCTATCAAGTTATTAAAATACATTTTTTGAAACTGGATGCTGCCCTAGAAAGGGCTGCACTGTAATTTCCATGCACTGTCAGAACAGATCGATCAAGAGCCACAGTTCAGGATCCCAGCCTACTGCAAGGGACGAGGGAATAAACATTTTGTCTCCCTTCGCTAATCAGCCACCCATCCACTGGCAGCTGGCAATGCAAACAGGACACCTAAGGGCAATCTGCAAAAAAGATTATTTACTATTAATGAAATTCAGTAGCCTCTAAAGTAAGCAAGTGCTCCTCAGACGAAGACTCTGGAGCCAAGCCCCAAGTTTCCATTTGGGACTCATTAAACAAAGAAATAATCCAGTGGAAATGGCTGCTTATATGAAACCAAAACAGTCTCCTCTCCCTGAGACAGATTTTGTAAGCCAGACATATTTTCCATGCCTTTATGTGATTTATTGCAGCACGTTGGCACTCACCAAGGGGATTTGATGCCCTGTATATCTGATCCAAATTCTTCTCACAGAAATGATTTTTGATCTGTCATGTCTATCTTCAAGTTCAGAGGTCCCTGGGAGAATGATTTTGTTCAACACAAATATAAATAGTGTGGAAATTAAACTCTTCCTCTTGCAGACTATTCTGCAGGTTGAGAGCCTCACATTGATTCATAGATCTCTAGTGTCAGACCTGCTTTGACATGCTGCTTAAGTATCACTCTTTACTAATTAGCAGTATGTTCAATAAAAGGTACAATTTATCAGCTGACAGGCAGCATTCATTTGATGACACCGTGAGAATGCTTAGAAAATTCAATTAGTCTCAGCATTGGTTAAAAAGATGAGTACAGACAAATAGGCTATGGTAGAGACAACATGTGTAGGAGTGGCTTCCCCTCAAAGTTTTTCAAGAGAAGAACCCTACAGCACTGCAGGAAGTTATCCCCACTCTCTTTGGGACAAATGAAATGCAAATATAATTATGGGGATGAAGGCTGCAATGCAGAATTTTGATATTTTCACTGGGAGTGATGTTTAATGGCCCAGTAAAGCTGTAATAACATACAGAGCCATTCATCTCCAGGTCTCCGAGACAAAAATAGTCCAGACACCGCCACAACGAGGATGTTATCTGGTGAACATCCAGTAAGACAAAAGTTGGATGCGTTCCAATCACTCCCAAACGAGCCCTGTGTGTCAAGCTGGTAGTTATAAAACATATTTTTGGTTTCCATCCAGAAAGGTAACAAGGTGAAAGAGAAGTTCAAAGATCTCATCTGTGTTCTTGGCAGACCCAGCGAGGGCTGCAAAGAAGATTGACCACGGGAAGCAGTGAATTTGGGTTGGAAGGATACTGTAAGTAGTTGTCTTGGATCCCACTCACACAACACCGGTCAGACCTTACACTGCACAGCAAACCTGGCACTCGGAACAGAGGTTCAGAGCTGCTCTCTATATACAGTTTACAGACAGGGAGAAACACAGTCCCAGAACGAGCACAGCTGGTGTCTGGCAGGACCATGCAACAAGTTGTACAAACAGCTGCAAAAATTTTAAGCTGCTATGAATAAGAAAAGAGCTTTTTATAAATGACTTATTTTGTACTTTTCATGAAAACTTCAAAACCTGCAATGATTGCACTTTTACACTAAAACTCATTATCTCTGTTCTAGGCTGATTTCTAGCAGGGATACTGTAGCTACCATTTAGACTAGTCCATTTGTCCAGAGGAAAAAGCATCAGCAGAATGTTTCTCCAACAGCTATAGCAAATTGTCCTGCAGCAACTACACTCTACGTCCTTTACTTTGCCATTGGCACATGAATTAACAGAAACAAACTAAGAAACATGAGGGATTTATTTTGTAGTTGTTAGGACTTGCCTTTCACATGAAGGAGATAATCTCCCAAGATTTACTGCTATGATGGGATATTCCAATCATTCCATGGATTTCAGGATTAGTCATGTCTGAGGTACAATTATTTTAGCTGTTTTGAAATGTCAGGAGTGAGAGCTCTCAAAATTAACCGCTTGTGGGGCCAGTTCTGAGAGATTAGACCTCAGTCAATACTTTCCCATGTTGTTGTGCTACAAAAAGCAATTTGGACAGCCTATTTTGCAATTTGGAAGTATTGTTAAAAAAGTGCCGTGATGGGGCAAATCAACTTTGAGTTTTTCAATGCATTTTAGAGCCTTATGGAGCATCCACATGGAAAATCTAGGGCTTGCTTGGCCACTGCTTATGTCATGAATAACATTTTCTATTTCATTGTCTCTTTGAAACATAAGGGCCCCTCCATCTTAGGGTGTTGTGTACTTTGGTTTCGTGTCAGTCCATGGAGGGCCAGTTAAAGAGGCAGGATAAAGCATATTCCTTAAACCTTCAAGAACCTCGTGTTCACATCCTGGGTATTGTCTTAGTGATTTTCTATTGATATATATATGTTCCTGGTATCAAATCAATGAACAAAACCCATCATAATATGACCAAGCCAACAGGCCACATCATTCTTTTAAAATAGCAGGCAGTAACCAAATCAGGTGATCCACCTAAAAACGAGACTGAAGCTGGTTACAAACTTTTAGTTAGGCATGTCACAGTAAAACATGAGAAACCAAGCAGGTTGATGCTCACCTCAACAGATTTTTACCGCAAAAGAGTTTCATCATCATCAGACTTGATGTGATGGAAATCTAATATATAGTTCACCTCCTAAGTGAAGATAAAGGGGGTAAGGGGGCAGAAGAAAACAGGGAAAGGATCTTAAGCTCTCAAAAAAGTACTGAAAACTAATGGGGTTTTAAATTTTGTTTTGTATGAATAGGTAGGTTTTAAAATGCCAGCTGCTGAAAATGTCTGGAGCAATTTGATTCCTCCTCTTCAGACAAAGAACCTTTAATTAGATTGACAGGCTTGACCAGGAGGGTTCCTTCTTGCAACCATTTGCATAGGAAACTGTGTCAAGGAGTCACCTCACGGGTTCTGGCAGAGGTTTTGATTTTACTCAAATGATTCATGGCATTGCAGTGCTGTGTTCTCTTTGGATGTTCCTGGTGATGTAATTTTCATGTTTTCAAGTCTTGTGTCTTTTGTTTTCTTCTACCTGCCTGCTTCTGTGGAAGCCATCAGACAAGGAGAAAGTTCCTCTAAAATAGTACTCCAAGTTCACATAAAAAGATCCTCTAATTTTCCAGGCACTTGCACAGCCTGGCCATGTTTATAAGAACCTCGGGAGCAACCTCTGTACCAGAAATAGTTTATTAGGGAAACTGGAATTGTTTAAGTCACTCTATAACTTGCATAAAGTCAATGTAAAGATTCCACCTGAGCAAACAGCAAGGGAGGGCGTGCTGTTACAAACCTCGAACAAGTGATGACAGAGCAAAGAGCTGAACCCATCAGAGAACAGTGTGATGGACTCCAGAGATTTCTAAAACCAAGCATTTAGGAAGAAACCTAAATTCAAGCCAGTCAGGTCCCACTGACTGAACACAACA
Organism: Porphyrio hochstetteri; assembly: GCA_020800305.1. Lineage (NCBI taxonomy): Eukaryota > Metazoa > Chordata > Aves > Gruiformes > Rallidae > Porphyrio > Porphyrio hochstetteri. Next base: position 63,625,936 of record CM036907.1, on the reverse strand, counting down.
CCTACTTCTTTACACCCCACCCTGATGGTGCGGCCTTGCATTGCTGGTACTCACTGTGCCCCTGCTGCAGGACCTGCGGTGCCAGGCTCACATCTTTGGGTGAAGTGGGATCCAAGGCTGTGACAGAGAAGTCCCACTGTGCAGGAGAAGCTGTAGTGCAAGCGGCAACAGACCTGGGAGCAATAACCCTGGAAGATGCATTTCCAGGTGTCACCGCCTCTCCCCTTCTTGCCCCATTTACCTTGGCCTCAACAGTGTATGTGATGCTCTCAGAGATATCAGAACCTTGGCATTTTAGAAGGCTAGCCCAGTTCACGTAGCCACACATCCAGACCAACCTGCAGAAAGCAATCCTCTTCGGCCTTTTTGATAAACCACATTTGTTTCAAAAAGCCTATTTTTCAGTCTGAAATCTGAAACATGCAGGTGTGCTTGTTACAAACCCTGGCTTTGATAAAAAGCAAAGTTTTCCTTCTGGGTCTCTAGATTTGGAGAAGCAAAGTTGCTTTCTCCCAATTTAGATCTCTTAGTCTTTCCCTCTCCCTCTCTTAATTTTGTCAGTGCCAATATTGCTTTGCAATGCTGCTTTGGCAGTGGTGAGATGGCATATGCTAACCAAAATATTAATTCATAATTTATTCATCAGAATTTCAGCCAACCTTTCATCTTCAGCCAAGGCAAAGAAATGGACAAACATATTCAAGTTTCAGTTTTCAAGTACTTTATTCACTGCACTTGGAATCAGCTGTGCTTCACTTTTCTGAAAACATTCTGTTTCTGGCAGGTGCCACACTTTTGGATCACTGCAGTAAAGTGTTAGAATAATTCAGGAATAGGATCACTTCAGTAAAGCGTTAGAGTAATTCAGGAATATCCTCAGAAAATGGAATTGACATTTCTTCACTCCATGACCTCTTCTGGTTCATCTCTACCTTTGCAGATTTTTTCTGGTGTCTAATAAGGAAAATAAAAGGTACTTCAATTAGAAACAGCTGCATCTAGTCTTAACATCATGGGTTGGCCACACTCACGTGTACAGATTTCATACCCAGGGTTCGTAGAAACTCCTTAAAACCAAGACAGAAACATTGTCAAAGACGTTATCTAGATATCAGCCCAACTATTCTGCATTATTAGCTTGTGCCATTTGTGTGTGCCTCTTTTACCACCAGATCACATGCTTCCTACAAGGAAAGTAGGAGACCTATGTTGGACCCGACGCTTCAAAAGGTATGTGTTCTTTGTGTCCAAGTATTGTCTATCTAACAATGGAGCTGTTCCACGGAAGCAGCAGAGCAGTCGCTTCTCTCCCCCCCTCCCCAGCCTTTGTAGAACAAAGCACCAGGCTCCTCAGGAGTCAACTTTGTTGTTTTGCTGTTGTATAATGAGCTGTCATCCGGCCACAGGCGCCAGTGGCTGCAGCCCCCCTTACGGAGCAAGGAGTTCAAAAGCAGGGCTGGGCTTATGAAGTTTAATTTGATGTGTTGAGTGTCTTTATTACAAGCATTCCCGCGATGTTTGTTGTTACCACTCAAAAAAGAACATGTATCAAACCTAGTCAGGACACAGGGAGGGACAGAGGACAGCTCTGGCAGCACCTCTCACTTGCTCTGACAGAAACTGTAATTTTCAGGGCCAGCATGCAAAATACCAAGAAAATGCTGTAATACATCCCATCTGATCTTTCCTGAACATCAGATGGGATTATAAACAGTAGTGTCTGCCACTGCCAAACTGGTCTTTCCTCCTCTATATGTGTCCAGTTCTGGGTCCATCAGTTCAAGGACATAGAACTCCTTGAAAGAGTCCAGTGCAGGGCCACTAAGATGATGAAGGGAGTGGAACACCTTCCTTATGAAGACAGGCTGAGGGAGCTGGGCCTCTTTAGCTTGGAGAAGAGGAGACTGAGGGGTGACCTTGTTAATGCTTAGAAGTACATAAAGGGTTAGAGTCAGGAGGACAGAGACAGGTTCTTCTCAGTGATGCCCAGCAACAGGACAAGGGGTAATGGGTGCAAGCTGGAGCATAGGAAGTTTCATGTGAATATAAGGAGAAACTTTTTCCCTGTGAAGGTGATGGAGCACTGGCACAAGCTGCCCAGAGAGGTTGTGGAGTCTCCTTCTCTGAAGACATTCAAAACCTGCCTGGATATGTTCCTGCGTGATTTAGTCTAGGTGATACTGCTCTGGCAGGGGGGTTGGACTAGATGATCTTTCGAGGTCCCTTACAACCCCTAATGTTCTGTCATTCTGTGATCCCTGGCAGTCATTTCCAAAGAGAGAGAAAAAAAAAGAAAACATTTGAAAGAAAAAAAAAAGAAAAAAAATTTTTGTCCAAATTAGTCAGGCCAGGTGTGAGTTAAACTTAGATTAATTATGATGAGTTTATACTCTCTCTCCAAATGGCTATTTTAACTCACATTTGGGCTCTTGGAAACCACGACACAACAACCCATGCAATAAATGCTCAGTAGAATTCCCTTTGCCTGAGATAACATACTGCAAATGTTACTGTCTTCAGTTGTCTCAGCATAGGAAGAGACACTGCTCATCTACATATTCTTCAAGGAATCAGAAGAAAAAGTCTGGAAGCACAACCAAAAACAGTTGCTGACAGTTAGACCAAACCCTTCTGGAAGCCTGTCAGTGTTTTCTTCTGCTGTGCCTATTGCACAGGCACCATGGTAATAAGTGATTCAGATATACTCCTGATTAAATCCAGAGAAGATGACATACTTCACAATAATGATAGGCAGATGGACAGAATGATTTAAAAAGTAGTCTGTTTGTTCCTGTTTCTCACAATACCTGTAAGTATTTTGATTCACAGCTTAAACCTCCTGGCTCCAGCTAATCCTTTCAGAAATAAAACTGACACACCAAGCAATAATAGTCTTCATCTAAATGAAAAAGCCTTTATTTTCCATGAACCCATTGACTCATTCATCTTTCAAGTCTCCGCTTCAAACACGTTTCTTACAGCAAACCCTACGCTGCTAACATTCATGCATGAAGTGTCTATCAAAACTACTGACAAGAAAGAAATGAAAGCAAGCTGCTTATTTGTACAGGAGCAAAAATAGTCTTGTGGTTAAGACACTTTACCTGTGACTGAAGACATATGAATTCCCTTCTTTATGCAGAGCTGTGATTTCTCTGTGAGTTTGTACCAATCATTCACCTTACCTTGTCTCAATTCTCCCTCCCCTAGAGTGCATTACGAAAACAGGACTTTCAAAACACCCTGGGACAATGTAAGCATTTGCTTCATTTTGCCAGTGGAAAGCACATTCCCTGGTTTTAGTTGCATATATGAATAATTAGGTTACCATAAAAAGCACTGTGTTTTAATTATCCATCTACACAGCTCTATATATTCTAAGAGTGTTGGGCAAGCAAACAGCAGCTGAGCAAGAAGACCAAGCCTTGTTATGGTAAGTGGATAGACACCACCCAAGGAAGGTAGCCCAAGGCAGTGGGCAGCTGGATAGAAAACAAAGAAAATTCCTTTTTCATAAACGAGTTCCTCCCCAGCAGCACAAAAACATGCCTAAACTAGCTCTCTACAGTTCAAAAACCCACCCCAACCTTCCACTCTTTTCTACCTAGTAACAGGCTCCCTCACAGGGTTTACATACTGCAACACAAGCACACACGTCACTGTGCTGTGTGATGATTCCCCCACTTCCCTTCAATAAAGTAAGGCAAAAATCCCTAGTGAGCATGTAAAAGGGTACACTTTGTACATTGTTACACTGCCTTCTAACAGAAGTGCATTGCTATCAGAGGACTGTGCAATCAGGTGCTTAATAAAAGATGTCCTTCCCAGTACCGAGTGGAAAATGTGCATGCTCTCCACTAAGCAAGCTCTTGGAATTCTTTCCAGCAAATATGCTTCATGCAGCCTGATAACCCTCCGTGAAACAGGGCAACTGTGGAAAATGGTATTTGTCAGTGGTAAAAGAGAAGGAAAGGAGGTTCAAGGTCTTGACCTCCAGTTCTTGGACACTTCCTTTCAAACAGCACTGCCTGACTTTCCGCTTCATGTGTTCCCCTGGCCACTGGTGCCCCTACTCATGATTGGGAGCACTTGACCTGACCCCACATTATTCATGAAGCAGAACACTCCTCAGAGAGCTGCTCTGTGCTTGTCATAGCACCAATCTCACCCACCATATTTTTAATCACTCTTATGTCTGCATCTATGTGCTGTATGTGCCTGGGCACAGGAGCCCAACCTTACCCACGATCTGTATAGAACCATGCGCACTATCTATAAATAACAGAAGTAATTATTACTAGTAAATAATATATACTAGCTCATTTTAAATGAATCATATTATCCAGTCACCCTGGAGAACGAATAAAGTAGGCAAAGCTACAAGGCATCACTTTAAAAGACTTCTTATATAATTATTATGAAATTGCATTAGGCTATGACTCATTCCTGCAAATGCAGGGTTCATTGAGGGTAATTAAAATAAGTCACTATCTCTTCAAGGCAGTGACTCATAGGCTGCTGCCCATAGCAGAGTGCAGTGAAGTCAGAGAGAAGCTCCTCTTCCCACTGAAAAAACAATAGCAGCCTATTAAAGCAGTGGGTAAGCTCATTTTGTCATTCATTTTCGTCCATTTAGCTAGCAGGTTTGGATTCTTTTCCCTATCCAAGAAGTTAAATCAACTATGTTAGCTAAGCATCTTACCTGGACTATACAAAAAAGAAGGGGGCTAAGAACAGCTCAGATATACCCAAATGACCTAAATAATTGTTTGTAGGATTTTTAAAAAAAAAAAGGTGTTGTCTGTGTGTAGCAATATAGCAGTCACCTAAGCAAAGCTGCTAACAGCAAGGAGCCATACTTAATTGGTATATACAGATCATTTCATGATAGAAATCAAGTTGCAGCTGAGATTGAACTAAGAGCACCCAAGAGCTAAGAAGAGGAAAGTAAGAGTGCCATGCTCCTTTGACACTATGGGAGGAATTATAGCAAGACAGGTGATGTCAGGCTCTACACCCATGCCTACCTGCACAATAGATGACAAGAGTTTATGTTCTTAAATCTTTTTTAAAAAGTACACCCCTCAGCCAAGTCCAGTTGGAATAATTCATATAGTTTGGGAATTTGGTCGCCAAAATACAAAACTACTGAAAAAAAGTGAGTACAAAAGACAGCTGCACCAGTCTCCCACACTCCAGCACTAATGACAGCTCATAAGTAGCGCTTTGTTTATCTCTACCATGTTTTTCTGTGGTCTACAGTTGGCATTCTGTGTTTTCTAGTATGTTTTACTTTGCTAAATGCATTTTATTTTTTTCTAAGTATATTCTTTTCATGAGATTGTCAGTGCTTTTGATGTGGGAAAAGCCAGACATCAAATAAATTTCTCATTGATACTCTTAACAGCATTTCATATCAGAATGTTGTCCACATGATGAAAACTAACTTAGGGAAAAGAGTAAGCTTTCAATATATAAATTAATCTAAAATCTACCAGTGCTGGGAAATTTATTTCTTGGGAATACATGATTAAGGTATGCTAAAAAACTGCTTTCTCATTATAATCTCCTTTGCAATAACACAGATCATAATTGTAGCAATCTGTGACAGTTCAGTATCAATTCACTGTTTTATTTTCCTTAAAGCTTGCCATCCCTGCTAAAGCTTGCAAAAAGTGCAATAACAATGAAGGACATGAAGAGTTTAACCTGGTTTATATCCCTAATCCAAATGAATTTGTTAAGGAACCTGCAAGAAGTACTGAAGGAGGTGTAGAGTTCATGATGTCCAAGCCAGGTTAACTTAAAACAGTGTTTTAAACACTTAGTGTCTCTTTCAGGCTTCACAAGCACATTCCAAGTACTGAGTAGTTGCTTCACCACTTTCTCTGTACCAAGGGGGACATTAACGTATCATCTCAACAAGCACCATTTGAATATATAGCACATTAGTGTATGGTGGCCCCAGGGCCTAAAAGGCAGGGTGGAATTCCTTTGCCAAGCTGTTTTTTAGAGAGGTTTAACTGCCAATTTATTTATTTTCCTTGGTGGGAACTGAGACTGTAATTGGTTTGTACCCAAGTTTGCAAATATCCATGATACATCATTGGTGTTAAGCCCACTTGTGTAAAAAAAAAGTGTAAGTTTACAATTTTATATTTGTACTGGATCTGTCTGGGACGGAGTTAGCTTTGCTTGTAGCAGCCCATACAGAGCTGTGATTTACATTTGTGGCTGGAGTAGTGTTGATAACACAGCAGTGTTTTAGCTATTGTTAAGCACTGCTTGGAGGGTGTCAAGGATTTGTCTCCAACCTTCCCCACCAGCTGGCTGGAGGTGGGCAGTACGCTGTGAGGGGACACAACCAGGAGAGCTCATCTGAGCCGACCAAAGGGGTTTTCTCTACCATATGACATCATGCTCAGCAATAAAAATTGAAAGAAAGGCTGTCAGGGAGGGAACATTAAGACATTTCTCTTCCAAATTGACCACTACACATATTGAGGTTCTGGTTCCGAGGAAGGGGCTAGAAGTAGGTGGGAAGTAGAGAATACATGTCCTTGTTTCACTTTCTGCATGCATGCAGCCTTCGCTTTCCTCATTGCACTGCCTTTATCTCAACCCATGAGCTTGTTCATCATATTTTCTCCTCCATGACCTATTGAGGAGGAGGAGTGAGAGGGTAACTTGTGAGGGAGACTTGAGATTGACAACCACAATGATATTTACTGACTTTTAACCTTCTGTGCTTTGACATGCCAGACCTTTCAGTTCAGGTAGAAAGATCTGAAAGGTCTTTTGTAGTTCATCATTCCATCTGTATATTCTTTATGCCTCATTTATACACTTTTTATTCTTATGGTTCAGGTCATCACCTGATAGAAGCAATAAACTCAAACCATTCATTCAGTGTTATCTATTAAAAGGAAGCATCACATGTTATCTTTTTGCCCGACCACTTCACAATAGCTTTCTTGTATAAAATTAGTTTCTCATTTCAAAGCAGTGAGTCATGGACACACGGCAGCACTCCAAAAATCAGCATCATAAATAACCAGCCCCAGTGAATAAATAAATCTTGTGGACTCTTTCAGTGGAGGGGTGCTGGTTTTGTGACACAAGTCCAGAATATCACACTGAAATTTCTGGCAACTCTATCTAATGTTTCCTTCATATAAAACTAGTCCACTCTCTTTTCCCCTCAGAAATCTTTTAAGAGCATAACTGGACAGAGCAAAGAAGCTTACAAAAACTTTTTTCTGTTCTGTCTCCCTTTTTGCAGGCATGTGCTCAAGCACTCTGGAAAAGAATTAAAGATTTTTCACTAAAATGACTCCTAAATAAAATAAAATTTAAAAAAAAAAATCCATGCTGGAGAACCTCAGTCACCTCCCAAGCAGGAAACCTTTGAAATGTGCTCTTTATTTCTAAAAGAAATAGTCTGAATTCCAAATTCTTGGCCTTCCTGAAATATGCTGGACTTCCCTCCTCTCATTCACATCCATCCTAAAAAAAATCCTGTTGTTTTGTCTCACCAGTGGAATTTTGTTAGTGTGGAAAAAAAGAACCACTAAAGCCATTATTAGAGGATGAGGAGAAAATGTGTATAAATTATGTATGATCGTGCACTAAAGAACTGTATGAGATTGTTTTTGTCATAACCATTAACCTTTCTTTCCCTCCATTCCTATTTCTGTTTCTGATTTGTCTCAATATAAACTCCTCAGATTAGACACTATACCCCTGCACTTTCCATGGCACTAATGGACGACACTAGAACAACAGTGACTACAATGCCATTGCTCATAGTGGTCATCCAGAAGACCTGGCAGCAAACCAAGCTTTACTCATCATAGGCACAAAATTAATTAGGATTGGCATTGGCAAAAAGTTAATTACTTTTACCAGTACAACACTTTTTGTGAAGAAAACTGGACACTCAGCAGCCTGAATTGTCCCCGATGACTGCATTTAGTGCTGTTCTTCACGTTAACTAGTGCTAAACTAAATATCAGGGTATGTTTGTCAATCTGTGTATGTCAACTTCGAAAACAAAGCTTTCACTTCCAGCAGCAAAAAGAAGACTCAGGGCTAGATCCTGACCAAATCACCACAAATGAAGCTTACGAAAGAGGATAGCCTTTGAATTGCTTGTTGCAATACCTCAGGATAAACTGAAGTATGAAACTAAAGTTACTGTTGAGTATATATGCCTTATTTAATCCAACGAGTTAAAGGAAGAAATTACTTGCTCCCACTTTGAGCTTGTCCACATTGAGATAACAGTGGCTTTTGATAGGAATCAAGCTTTTTTTTTTTTCTCCCTTCTAGCTGTGTTCATCTAGCATGTTTTAATTGTCATTGGGAAATGCTGGTTTGATTTTCAGTGTAGTATCACAGGTATTGCTGTGCCTCAGACCCTTTGGAAGGCATTCACAAACTCGGTGGCTCATTTATTTAAAAGTTGTGCTTTAAACTGTTTTGGTGTCATAGAAAACATTTACAACTGTTTTCAAAGAGTGCAAGGAATGTTTGAAAGGTAGGCGCACCAGCACTGAGGCACATAATTAAGTTTTCTCCTAGGGATTTGTAGCAGTACTGTTTGTAATCCTCATTGTCACTAAGAAACACATGCCAAGGCCCATGTGAGGCTGAGATTGCTTATCCCTTCCCTCCTTCTCTTGCTGTTTGTGTCCTTTTTATTTTTAATCACCAGAAAGATTGAAGGGGGGGACACAAGTATTTTCTAAGAGAGGTAATTGGTTTGGCACAAAGATGTTTTAGTAGGGTAGGACTCATCACCTTTGGAAAGAGACAGCTCATGACAGCAAATGATAGAAGTCTACAATATTACAAGCAAATTTGGAGACAGTGAAGAGGCATCAGGTTTTCACCCCCCCTCAATAAAAAATCTAGAGCCTGTCAAATTAAGATGGTAGGATCAAGGTTAAAAATAAAGAGAGATGGTTCTTTGTCCAGTGGATGCTGTAACTATGAATTTCACTGCCCAAAGAAATCAGGAAAATAGCAATTTATCTGGGTTCTCCAAGAAACCAGATAAGTACATGTAAAAGAAACTTTTTATACTGGAAGCTGTATCAAACCAGTTTATGTTGATATTGCTGTTCCTGAAACACCTCCAGTGTTGAAGAAAAGATACAGGGCTAGATGGATCCTTTGTCTGTCCTCTTTATGACTGTTTTAATGTTTTTATGCTATATATTCTTGGCACCAGACTTTCCAGGAATGGAGACAAAGGCCCCTATGCCACTCAACTGTCAGAGTCCTTCCAAATGCTTTGGAAACTGTTCACCAACTCCAGCCAAGGCTGACAGCAGGGACAATAGTATCTGAAATAGTAATGATGTATAAGGTTTTTGAAAATCAGTGGCAAGGAGAAGAAATAGATCTAACTTGCTCACAGAATCACAGTATGGTTGAGGTTGGAAGGGACCTCTGAAGGTCATCTTGTACAACTATCACCCAGGCAAGGACACCTAAAGCCAGTTGTCCTGACTCAAGGAGGAGAGAAAAAGACTGAATCCCTCAGCCATCAGACACCAGAGAAACTGCAAAAGAGCAACACAAAAAAAAAGTTTCAATAAATTCTACAGCTCATGGAACTCTGTTTTTGCTGCAGAAATTTCAAGCTGAAATATTTTTGGGGACAGATGTGAGGGTAATTGTGCTTTCAAAATCTGAAATTTACTTCATCACTCTGGGTAGTTCTTAATTTTCATATTTATCTTGTTTCCTTGGCACAGTTACCTACAATTAAGATGTTATAAATAAACCACAACTATAAATGACCCATAGCTCTCAAATATAATATATGAAATCAAATGATGAAAGTAATGCATTTGGAATGATTTAATATTGCAGCAGCATTCAAATAACTGCTGTGTTTTGAATATATCTAAAAATACACAGATCTGACCACAGAATCCATTCCCATTATAATAGTGCAAAGAGGCATGATGAACTTCAAATAATTCTTATTGTCAGATGCATGTGGAGCTTTCAACCACAGCACATCTATCCTGGGCCACAAATTGTCCTTTTGTAAAGAAAGCAGAAGCCTTTCTCTCTGCTGCCATGTCCAGGATGTCGCCGGTTACCTAATACCCACTCAGCTTTCCTTCAATTTTACTTCAAAAGGTGCCTTGGGATATTTCAAATACGAAGGTAACAATTTAAATCCCATTTTTATTCTCTGTCATGCCAAGGGGCAAAAGCTTTATGCAATGTTGCACCACGTTGCACCGGCTGATGTGGTATTACATAACACTGGCTAGGTACTGAAAGGAACAAATGTTTTCAACATAGGCACAAAAAGCCCTGAAGGCAGGGGTCCTTTCAGCGCCCTGAGTGGGCACAACAATGTGGACGCTGCAAGTGACAAATCTGGCTTTCAGCTGAACTCATTCAGACATGTAAAACCGGTGCTCCTGTTGCTCTCGCTTTGCCCAGGAGCGAACCAGGAAATGTTCCGTTAAATCTCCCAGCAAAAGCAACTGGATCTTGCATTGAAGAATGACGTTCCTTTTTTCAATCAAAAATGACAATGGTGGTGACTATCCACCATTCGATGCTCATTTTGGAATCTTCTATTTCTATTTCTGTCACAAAACTGAAGTTAAAATTGCAATTCAATGGTTGTCTACGCTCCTGTGAAAAAGTTAAGGATGATCAAGGAGCAATCTCTAAGAGTAAAAGGTCAATACCGGCCCATTACCAAGCATCTGCATGCTGTTCCTTGTATGTGTTAGCTCACTGTTGATCAAGCAGGACAAGCTAAACTTCAGAGAATGACTAAACAATATTCAACCAAACTGGAATTTTATATAAAGAAAATATGAATATATATTATAATATGATTAACATGTTAATAAAATATTAATTTTATTAAAAATTAATAAAAATAAAACTATTCTATTTTATACAATTTTGTGGTACAAGACTTTCCATTATTAAATTAAACCACAGATGAGTATAATGTGCTACCTCTATTACTCCAGACACTAAGGTAGTGTCTCATCAAGGAATGTACTGCTACTGTACCAGGGAGCCAGCTAGTAGCACTGAACTGATAGCACCTATATGAATAAAGACCTACCTGGGAATAAGACCATGACTTCAAAGTCAGATGATTTCTAAGGATCACGCTGCTGAGAGAAAAAAATAATGAAAACATTAGAGAGCAAAATTTTAAGCCAAAGGTAAGACTGTTTTGAAGCACATGTCCTCCGTAAAGTATCTCACTATTCCATTAATGCAGTCATGTTAGAAAAAGATGGTCACATATCTGGCTGTTGTTCTTGTGGGAGGTTTGCATGCTCAGATACTGTAGTTGCCAGATCCCTCTGCACTTCGTATCTTAACTGCTCAGTTACTGATAAAATTAATCTTTACTACACTAAGCATTGTACAGTTAATACTCTGCTCTTAATCTTCTTTTGAATATTCAGTGACTCTGCTAGCCAACTTCTGATAACTGCATATGTTTTCCACACTTAAATTTTTAAAACTCTAGCTGTAAAAAAAGTGTGGAAATAGCTGTGAAAAAACTCCCAACACACATATCTCAAAATCATCATTTTGCTATTAAAATCAGAACTTCAATTGCATTCTTAAAAAAATAACGTATATACTAAACTATGAGAACATGCTGGATTTCAATGTCCTACCCTGAAGGACGGCATTGATCAATTATAAACCAATCATTTTTCAAGGTATTTGTTTTTTCAGATGGATAATAATAAAAATAAAGTGAAAGTAATCAGAAAATGCAAGTAAAAGCTACTGATAGACAAGGTGCAGAATGTGAAATTATGAAGTAAAGTCATTCCATATCTGTGTTTCCTCTTCCGCATTACACTGATACAATGCAGCAAACAAAGAAACAGAGCAGCAGTAACTCTTCATGAGCAAAGTTGAAGAAATCGCGTGAATATTCATGTAATTAGCCAATCTAATTTGTACATCCATTGAATTTCCTACATTAGCACACTCAGGTTTCTTCTGCGAGTTCTTGAGGAAGCTTTTCACATTATAACTTCAAGAGTAATACTTACAGTAATAATGAGCAAGCATTTTCCTGCAATACTGAATTGTAAGGGTGAAGGGAAAACATGAAAGAAGTGATGAAAACTTCCATAGAAATAATTATTCTCTTACTCCCTGTGAAAATAAATCATTATCGGCGCATTGCAGGTTTTTAAGGATATTTCCCTTTACCTAACCATAAAGATTTTCTGGTGATGACAGCCAAAAGAGCTCCTGAAAGTGATTTAAAAGGTTTCCTTTCTCTCAACCTCTTTTAGAAATCAATTCTATTTTGTCCACGTTCTAGGTTATTAATTAATAAGCAACAGTGAAAAGTAGCTGATCTCTGAGACTTTCTCTTTTTTTCTCCCAGAAACAAAATTTGCTAATTATTTTTAAAACTTTAGTTAGAAATGTTTGAGGGATACTGGAACTTTCAAACAAATTTCTCAGTTAATCTGAATTAGACTAGTAGAGTGGAGTTAGAGGGAAGTCACACATGAATACATAACCAAGAGCAGTATTCTTGTTAATAACCTTGTCAGCCTGCAAACTTCAGTGCTGAGAGACATTATAAGTACATTAAAAATAAGTGGTTAAATAAAAACTCAGCTCAGGGTTATCAGAGTTCATACACTTCAGTGAAGTCAGATGACAGACTCCAGTGGCTGCCACAAATGCTATCTCAGTTAATGGTTTCACTTATAAACCATCAAAAACTCTGCTTTTACACTATTTTATATTTAAACAAAGCCAAACTAGCAGTGCTATAACAGAGTGCATCTGAGAATGATGGACTCAGTTTGATGGACACCTCAAAGTCATCCCAGTTTGCATATAAGATACAACTGCAAAGTTTAACTGCTGATGAATGACAGCTGTCTCTTTCACATCCCAATCTGGGAATTCATCTTGAACTCCAAATCCCAGAGCTTAGACTAGAAAGGTGACATACAGACTCAACTAACAGAAAAACAGGTCAGAAGGAAGCTGAAGGCATCACTGGTCCTCCCTGCTCCCTGGGCAGGGTGGGCATACAGTACATAGCTTATTCCCCAGAGCCTTTCCTTGGGGACTCTTTGGGAACTGCTAGCACTTCCAGCCATTCCCCAGTCAGTCTGCTCCAGCACTTTGCTATCATTTTGAAAAAAGAAAAAAAAATTTAAAAAAGAGGAAAAAAAAAGAGGAGGAAATAAAAAGGGAATGTATGCATCCCCACAGAGAACAGCTATTAGTTTCATGCAGCTTCATGTATTATTAGTTTCTGCACATAAATCACACTAACACAGTCTAAGTTGTCACAGTATCACAGTTTAAGCTAGAAAACATGCCTTTTTATTTCGTAAAGGAAAACATTAGATCTATTTTCTAAAGCACAGCATATAGATCCTGAGTTGTTTCTAGAATATAGGCATAAATTGTCCTGTGGGTCACCACGAGTCTGTCAGAGAAAAGAGAAAAACATTTTCAGTAATAGTCATGGCTCGCTACATCCTGAGCCAAAGACCATGTTACTGTGAGCCAGCACAATGCTTGTGCCCAAGAAGGAGGTTCTACACAGTTTTTTTGTTCAGAAAAATATGAAAGAAACTAAGGTTGGTCTGAGCCGCTCCCTCTGCAGAAAGGGAGGTTATCCTTCATAAAGAGCAAAATACTGGAAGCACAAGCCAGAAGAAATATTGTGAAGTGATGAGGAAAAGGGTAACACGGGACAGGAGAGAACCACCCAGGATACAGCAGGTCCGGTTTCACACTAACAGGGGCAACAACGTTGTATAAATGAGAGTATGAATGCTTTCCTGATCGTAGTTATAGGCTGCATGAATTATGCAGGGACCCAGCTAGGCTGTGCAATTATAGTTGCAAAGATAAAAGCCAAGTCAAAAAGCTTGCTAGCTTTTTTCACTTATTATTTCCATCTCAGTCTCCATTTATTGTCATAAATGTGGTGACATCTGAATCCCATACGAAATAAATCTGAAAAATACCTAAATACTGAGGTAAGACTACCCCCCTTCCAGCAAAGCAGCTACTTATGGGCCTGACTATAAATACACAGATAGTCCCATTGAAGCTGGAGCGACTACTTGAATGATGATACTACTTACCACTAGGGTCTTCTTGGGGTGTGAGATTTCTCTTTGCAGTTACCAGGGGAAAAACAGTGAATCATATCTGATGCTATCCATATACATACCATCATTTCAGTGCACTGTCAATAGCTCAGACACACACCCTGAGTGCTTACAAAGTGATGAGCACATCACTGAAGACATCAGAGGCCTGCTGCACCAGGATGTACTGCTGGCTGCTGAACGAGCCAGTGAGGAACAGCTTTCATTTCAGTGACATCCCATTTTGTGTCTACTGTAGCAAGAGCCATTCCACAGCTCCAAATGATAAAGGGACTGCAGACACCATATCAGAGTAATTAAAGATTTATAGCAGTGTAAATAATTAACACTCCGTCTTTCCACTGAACACAAAAGTCATGCTTAGATTAATACAAAAGAAGCAGTAAGCTCATACCAGGCAGCTGAAACCAATTTATCTATGATACATCTCAGAAGCCTCACATCCTTTCTCAAAAGAGCATTTTTGTTAGGTCAGGATATATTGGATATTAAATGATATATTATTTTCTTTTTTTTTTCAAAAGAATTAAGATATCCTCTATTTCAAAACTGTTTGATAAAACCAGTCTGGTTTGTGTTTAGGCTCAGCAAAGTAAGTAATATGCTGAGCTCTTCAAGTACTAGAGACTACAGCAGTTGTCTTGTCCTGACATCAGCAATCTTACTGCCATGTGGAAAATTCATGATAGGAGATCTTTTTTTTCCCTTTGGAATTTCAGGTGCTACTATATTAGGGACTACTATTTTTTCCAATCATTTTTCCACCATAAAAATCACAATCATGAGTTCTGGACACAAACTCTTGAGTAGTACTTACCAAAAATGCAGGCTTTAGTTTAGATGTATACATTGCTATGTCACAGAATCATAGAATGCTTCAGGTTGGAAGGGACCTCAAAGCCCATCTAGTTCTAATCCCTTTGCCATGGGTAGGAACACCCTCACTAGACCAGGTTGCCCAAAGCCCCATCTAACCTGGTCTTAAACACCTCCAGGGACAGGGTTTCCACATGTCCCTACTGGAAAAAATACTTTTGTCTCTCATTTTCTTTGTGTCCTAAATGGATGGCTTTTTATCCCTTTAGATTATACAGTGCACTTTCAAATCACTGTTCCCTAAACACAAAGTATCTCCGAATTAAGATGTTAAGGTTGCAAAGACCAGTACTCAGAAAGGATATTGCAATGCCAGAAGTAAGGACATCATGGTAAATTTAATATAGATCCATTGCTCATATGCATTATGGTAATGTCATTAGCTGCTTGGTCACTTGCTCTTTATTTACAGGCTTTTTCTTTCAGTTGCTGCATGGAATGGAGTTGTTCTGGTATTAATGAAATGTGCAATGACAAAGGTTATTCTGTGCAGTTTCTCTGCATCAGCTGCTGCAGAAGCTGGAGCATGAAAGGTGAACAAAGTTGGCTAAACTCAAACTTTCTGTCTCCTGAGGAATATCAGTGTTCTCTTTCAGGTCCTTCAAGTTACAATTAAAAAGGAATATTTCATCCAAGATGAAAACTCTGATGAGGTTTTGTTCTGTAAAAACAAAAAAGCCAGGTAATTTGTTTCAGAGTTGGCAGGTTTCTGGCTCCTCAAGCCACAGACAAAATGATTGCCTTGAAGCCTCACACACGAACACTGGGAAGACTCCTGCAGCCTCCCTGTGGGCTGGCAGCCTAGTGAGATTGTGTAGCCCACCGGCCACAACTGCCCCCCCGCAGGACCAGACCTTGGGGCTCCCTGCTCCAAAACCTTTGGGCACTCTGGCTGGCCAAGGCCATCAGCAGTCACATCACCGGCTGCCAAGCAAACACCTCTTTGGTTTCCCTAGCCAGATCATTTGTGCAAAACCACAGCTGCCTGATCTCCTTGATGCCCTGGTGTGTTAGGAAAGACTAGGAAGAGACAAGAAATTTCACTTAGCCTCATCCTCAGGAGAGGCTGGTTTGGGTTGACATGCCCTCATCTCCAAGACCATCACTGAAAGGAAAAGGTACTCCCTTCAGCAAGTGCACTTGAGTACTTGACCTGCAAGGAGGGCTACTGGGACCAGTTGGCAAGTGTTCCCTGTGCCTTAGTAGCCTCAGGTCATGCTCTCACCCCAGGTACAGTGCATGGTTTGGTGAGGGAGGTGTCTGTGCTGGCCTATGCTCAACTCCAGACAATAGGAAAAGTGCATTTCTGTGGGGACAGAGAGAAGGCAAAAGCCCCATCCCCAGCATCAAGGGGTGAACATTTGCCTGAGGTGCCAGGAAAGCGTGTGGACAGGCAGAGGTTAGATGGAGGCAGTGCCTGCCCTGGGCTGGTATTTCTTTCATGGAAGGGGTTGGGTATTCTTGTACCCATGCCAGGATTTCTGTGCCAAAATCTGCCTAATGAATAAGCTGCCAGGCCTTCCTCCTAAACCAGTTTCATTCCAGGATCATTTTTTACAGACAGGCAAACAATATTTTTGTGAGAGTCCATTTATAATGTCTTTTTTGTCTTTGTCTCCTTCCTTCTTTTTCACAGCGGTGCGACCTGACCCTTGGTGGCTGGTGGCCACATGCCCAGCAGTGCCCAGGGGGACCTTGTGTGCACTGAACAGGTCTTGGAGTACAGAGGAGTCATATTCATTTCTCTTGAGAGTTTCTTAAAGACATTTGAATTCTTCTGACACGAAACTAGTTACTAAATAACAAAGATTCAAAGATTAGTGTTACAGTTTCTCATCAGGCTGCAGCCAGGCCTTGAGGGGGGAGGAGGAAGGCAATAACTGAGCTGCAAAGGACATTCAGCCTGCAAGTGCTGACGAAAAGGCTCATTATTCATCAGGATTTCAAGCTGAAAAGTTAAACTCAGCTGTTTTCTGTGGCTGATATGGGTTTTCTCTGTCACACCACTGATGACCGCACAAGATCTAACACTGTCTTCCTAACACAGTGTCACTGAAGCTCGTCAAGGGTGATAAAATGTCCAGATGCTAATTGGCTGGAACATGACTTTATCAGTGCTTTGCTGGTGGAAGAGGACCAGGAGTAAATAACTGTTGGGAAAAGGCTTTCCCCATTTCCCTGAGACAAGAAGAGGTGTTCGTAGAGAAGAAACCGAATGACAACAAGGAAGATTGGGGTGAATGAGTGTGTATGCAAGTTGCATAATTTCTTGTACTGGGAACAGTGAGAACATTTACAACCTAAATCACACTCCTAAAGAGAACTGGATACCCTTAGCAGGAGCTAAAAAATTGGGTCAACTCTGATTTTTAGAGGGTTCTGCTTTCAATACTGACTCCTCAGCAACCTTGGCAGTCAGTGGGAGCCAAGGGGTCCCATTCCTATATGCACACAATGTAAAACATGTGAAACATCTGAAGAGACAGCAGAAGTTTCTCTCATTTTAATTAGTGAATAAAAAAAGAAAGGGAAAAAAACCACACCCAGAATGCAAGTAGGTGTATCTTTTTGTTTGCCAGAGACGATAATGTTCTTATTCTGTTCAAGAAACCTCTGGAGCAGTCTGCAGCTTCTTTAAAGCTTTTCATTGTGTTAAAATACCCTCAGCTAATGGCATGTTCTTAATAATATCCATCTGCAAAGTGTTCAAACATTCATATAATGAGGAAAAATGTCTATAAGCAGGTTTTAGTTATCTGTAGTAGAAGTTCAAAGGTTTTAAATGTTTGTTTTTCAGACACATATTCACTGAATCTCTCCCTTTAAGCACAGCAGATATATCAGTACTTCTTGAAGGCATCACAAAAAACTGTATGAACATACAGATTCATCACAGAGTTTTCCTCTACAGAGGATGAACTTTAGGAATATTCAGAACAACAAAGGACTTGAGGGGTTTGCATTTTATGCTTATAGAGCACACATAAAAAACCCAAACAACACAGCTGTGCCAAGAAACCTGAAAAACCCACTCCTGGGATTTTGCAGAGACCCCTGGACTTAGTTGGTGTCTTCTCCCAGCCTGCAGTACCCCCTGCAGTACCCCCTGCAGTACCCCCTGCAAAGAGCAGGAGCGTGTGTGCAGCTGATTGATTTTTACGTGCCTGATTACTTTCGTGTGTCTATGGAAACCTGTTTGCCCACTGTGTGCTGCTGCCTCTTCGTCCTGTGCTTGGGACAGGGACGAAGCAACTTTGAAAGGGTATGAAAACAGGAGCTACAGACTGTAGCTAGGATGTTGTAGTTCTTGTACACATGCTTCACCTCAGCCACTATATCATTTCCAAAATATGAAAGCTATGGGATGCACAGGGGTGTGATATTCTCCAGAGTTTTTGCTTATTCATTTCATACCTATCTCAAGTAGGTAAGAGAAAAAACACCTTAGAAATTTTAATACAAGTTGTAAATAAAATAAACATGTTGAGAGCCCAGAACAGGGTTTTTTTAATATCACATATTCATCTTCCAATACCAAAAGGAATTTTTTTTTACCTACATAGTATTTTCCTAGCAATCCCTGTTTAGAAATAGGGGTATCAGAAATTATGTAAGTCTGTTGGTGACTCTGAGGGTAGTCATGTATGTTAAAGATGTCTGGAAAACTTGAATAACTTGTGGTTTAGATTTTAACATTCTGGCTGCACATATTGTTAACTTAAGCCAAGTTCTGAATTTTGTCTTTTACAAGAGCCAGCCAACAATACCTCTGAGGCGGTCAAATACACTTTCAGGGAAAACCAATTAGCTAAAAAAACGCATTACTGCATAAAGTATTGTGGCTTCTCTTTCTCTTTGTGAGCTGGATTAAAAAAAATAAAATTAAAGCAATGGAGATATTTGAATGAAATGGTAACAACCTGAAATTCTTCCGTATGAATTACCACTATCCATAGTGCCAAGAACACCCTCAAAGGAGCCACAAGAGCTGATGGCAAGGACTGAGACATATCTCACTGGTTGGAGTCGGCTTTAAATTGTCATCCATGGGTGGTTAAAGTTCCCATCATACAGGCAGTTTTCTCTGGCTCACTGATCAGGAAAACAGAACTGGCTAGCTCTTCCCTTAATGAAGGATTAGGATTTCATCCTGCAGGCACCAACCACCCTCTCCCTTCACTACCATTCATTTAGTAGGTTCATTGACTTACTAGCAGTTACAGAAGAGAGATAGTCAAGCAGCCCTCCTGTCTCCCCACTGTGTTATTTAACCCTTACTGCTGTATGATATTGCTGGACCCCTTGAAATAACAGAAAGGAGAAAAGCTATTGGAAGGCATTTTCACAGAGACATGCATGATTGACAGCCCCTTTCTGTCTCATTTCGTGTTTTGTTTTTTTCTTTTAAGAACACCTTGATCCTGTGATCCCTCTTGGTTTTCAGTTACAGACTTGACATTGCTACATCTTTCATGAGACTCATTTGCCCATCTCTTGTGCATCTTCATTTTCTGACAGTTTGAAAGACATGAAGCTAAGAAAATGTCCCTTCCCTTCGTCACGATCAGATTATCATGCCAGTTTCAACTATGCAAACTTGTTTCTCTCCCACTTTATATCACATCAGTGAGTCAGAATCTGGCTTTTTACTCAAAGCTGCTATTGTGCCCACAAAAGCACATCCCTCCATGCACCTCAGCATCCCCTTCTTTCTTGTCTTTCTTGTCCAACCATGCGTGAGCTTCCCCAAATATAGTTTCTTAGCTAAAATTAGCGGTGAACACAATGCCTTTATCTCTCCATATGTACAAGACATTGCTCGGTGAAATTCACCCAAATTCAATGCTTTGCTTTGCATGCAGCAAGGATCACAGAAGAAAAGTATGCATGTTCTTATCTTGACTGTGGCAGTGTGCTGAGACCAAAGCAGAGATTTGCTATGTTTGAGATGCAGGATAGCGCTTTTATGTTCAAGCCGCTGCTGCTGCTACTTGGAGCTCTACCAGTTGTGCTGTTTCTAATTTGGAGAATCGCAAGCATAAGGGATTACTGAAAGCAGCCACATAGTCTACATTTTCCCCCTGACACCTTTCCCTGCGTGACCCTAGCCCCCTCTCCAGAGCCAGACTAAGATGCTTCTATTAGATAAGGCAGAAAATGATCTTTCGGGTTTAGTAGCCAGCATATTTCTCTTACGTGAAACAGAGACCATACCTTGGATTCAATGCAAGAGTAACTAGGTCATTAAATAACCTGGCAATCTACCCAAAGGACACAGAGGCATCTGTATGGGGAAGTTTTTATGCAAACATTTAATTTCAATAGTGAACAGCTATCGTTAGTCCCTTAACATGCACTTTGCATAATCATCAGATAATGGCTAGTCTTCTCTCCTATTTATTTATTTTTTCTTAACTCCCCTTGTCACCTATTATCCTTTTGGTACATTTCTGCATTGCCGTGCAATATTATGTTGTGTAACCATGAGACAGATTACCCTATTTTGCAAATGGAGCTTCACTGTAAGCTAACAGGCATCTGTTAAATTAAGTTTGCAATAAAGCCATGTCCATCGCAGATCACCTTGGCTTTTAACTGTTGATGAACGGGAACTTACTTCACAAATGTTTTCCTTTCTTTGCCTTTTTCCTGTGCCAAGACTCTCAGAATAGCAACATTCAACTGTATTATAGCATTGGGATATCCTGGCCTCCATTTTATTATTTTAATCATTATTCTGCTTTGAATTTTTGGCTGTGTTTTATTCTCTGTAGCACAAGATTCTAGTAGGTTCTTGTGATGAGAGGTTAAGCTAAATAAAAATGGGCCTGCTGATTCTGTCAACTGAACTCAAACATCACTGTGAAGCTTTATAGCAATAATACCTTCCGTGCTACTATATTCTGTAAGCAATTCCAGTGGAATCCCTGTTCTGAGTGGTTTATTATAGCTCAACCATAAAAATGTGCTTTGGGCTGAAAGTGGATTTATAAGATTTCTGCCCAGGAGCATATGCTTTGTAAAATTTAATTTAAATCAGCTTAGCTTTTTTTTTTTTTTCTTTAAAGACTGAAGAATAAAAATGAAAATAGATTATTAGGCTTTTTCCTTAGTGGAAAAACCCCTCACTTTTATTTTTATACCAAGCAGGCATTATTCTTGCCCTTCATGCATATATGTAATTCCATCAACTTTGGGGAAGACGTGGGGAGGACCATGAGAGTAAAACTAGTCATCCATATTTTAAATGAAATACAGAAGCTGTCTGGCCAAATATTTGGACACGGATTTTCTACTGGGTAAAGGGTAAAATAGAATAAGTTTTTATGTTATTATTGTCATTATTATTACTACTACTACAGTAGGAAAAATCTTGTTCAGTTTGGTACAACTCAGTTTACAGACCCACTGTTATTCTTGGGTTTGCTGAATGCAACTTCTTTTGCTGCTCTGACAGTTAGTTTGTGCAGAATTTGAGGGGATTTTTTTAGCCCATTTTTTCAGTATTTCCAAACATCTGGACATCCATCTTCCTGACAACTCCCAGACAGAAATATGTCAACTGCCTCATACATTTCTCTGGGCTAACAACATGCACTAATTCCTTCTGCTGCCTTTAGGTGGTATTTATAATTTGGTATGGTGGTTATGTGCCACGGTAACATTTACATAAAGGACAGAAAAGCTGCACCTTCTGGAATAACAGGTTCTGGAATGATGAAATGAATAGCTAGTAGTCTGGGTTTAGCTAGAAGTTTTATCACAGAAAAGCTTTTTGAACCACGTAACGTTTGTTATTTATAGTTCTTGAGGAATGGGGAGAATGGACTAATGCAAATCTGAAAAACTATGTTTGTTTTGTTCAAAGGGACAAACTTGCATTTCAGTTGGATGCACAGATTTAGCATGAATTTTTAAATTTTGTTTTACCTGAGTGAAATTTTCCTGACCAGTATCTCCCCTTTCCTACCCAGTGTTATCAAACAGCAGCACTGACTTAAAAAGTAATACTTGATCAAACATATTGCAGTTCTCTAACAATATTCAGTCTCATGCCAGGGGCCATTGCTTACGAAGAACTACAGCCCTGGCTGCATTAAATCTTTGAATTTTGTTTACCTGAAGGCCACCTTGGTAACTTGCCAGAGGTCATATAGGCATTGAGCACTGTAGATTGGATCAAGCAGCTCATCAGACAGCACTGTGCTGTTTCTTTTGAGTCAGCAGGCAAACTGCTCACCAAGTAACAAGGAGTTTGGAAACGTAGGAGTGATATTTCTCATGGAAACTAGGAAACAACTGATGTCAGTGTACAGGACATACGTGGTCTAATTCAGAGGCCCTGTCAATTTCTGTTTTGACATAGTTGAAAATGAAGCATTTTTGAGTGTCTCCTCGAGAGAGTACTGGTTCCCTATATTCTGGGCACTCAAAATTGTTTATAGAGGTTTCTCCCTTTCCCTGTCCCTTCCTTTCCTCCACCATAACAGACAGTTAATCCAACATGGAGAGCTGTCTACAATGAAAAGATCACTAACAGCAACTGAATGAAATTGCATGTTGAGAAATTACTCTTATCTCCACTTCTCCCAACATGTTAGCTGTGGATCAGCAACTTCCAGGGAAAATAAGATGAGTTATAATAAACCAGGTGGATAACAGTGTAGAGAGAAAACAATTTGGGAATGAAGATAAGTAAAGAAATTATGTTAAAACTGCCTAATAAATTTCAGGAAGAGCAAGATAAGAAGATCTGAAAAAGTTATTTTCATTTACAATGCATTGTTAGAGTCAGCATCGTGTACCCATATATATACAAATACACAGATTTCCACACACATATACATATATATGAATAGTCTTGATGATATTTTAATCTTCAATCTCAGATTTGAATATTGCCAGGTGTTCAGGATGGCTAATCAGGATACTGAGTGCAGCTGGTACATGTCCCGGGATAGGAAGGAAGGAACCTGAAGGCACTGGCCTTACTACAGTATGCTCACAGGCTATGTTTGATGTATGAGGCACTACAACAATTCACTGGCAAGGTGGAAATAGCTAGCCAAGGTGATTTGGATATCCAGCAACTGTAGTCAGTGAATAGGAGTCAATGGAGTATGGCAGAGATCCTGCAGCTGCTTCATATCAGATCCTGCAGCTAGATCCAAACACATATCTTCTATGTATATGGTGGATTTCATAGTAGAAGAACAGGCAAGATCATTCATGATTTAGTTTATATCAGATAGATTAAAAACTAACATGTACTTCTGCCATGCGGTCCAGTCTGCTTTCTAAGGCAGAGCCTTTCAGTCCATCCACATAGCTAAAGTGTTCCACCAAGTTCTCACATCTCAGGAGTTCTCATGTTCCTCATCCCAGTAGCATCCTTAGTTCTGTGATGGATTAGTATGTCTTGTTCCATTCATTTCTACTCATTTAGCTTGTTCTCCTATGGCTTGTGTTCATCTGAGATATGTTTCATGCTTCTTCCTTTTCTCTAACATATGAAAGTGTTTTTTTACCTTCGTGATCTTATCAACCATCTCTCATTCTTTACTGGCTTGACAACTCTTCCTTCCAAATAACGTTGCTAGCAGCTTACATCCCCTAGGAGTTAATATTTCTAAACTTGTCCCCATGTCTAGGAAAATCCTCCTGCAGACTTCTGCAAATCTTCCCTCCTCAAGACCCTCCTGAAAACTCTTTGTTGCAGACCATCAAGCCTATAAGATAGCTTTTCAAGATGTAGATAATTGCTGTGTCTACTTGTTACTCTGACTGTACCTCTATGCTCGTTCTTCCCTTTATAATTCAGGTTGCAAAATTCCTGAGATGCAAACTATGTTTGGGGTTTTTACCACAATTTGTTGCATTGAAGTGGGACTACTAGACACTCAATGAAAAGAAAAGGTAGTGGATACCCCCAAAATAGTCACAGTATGTTCCAGATTTGGTCAAAATTAAAACAAAGGCCTTAGCTACAGTTTTCAATGTTAAGAAATTGTTTTGCTTGTGCAAATACACAGAAGCTGTAAAACATCTGGAATCTAAGGTATTTCTTTTTTTGCTGTACTAAACATTTAAGTTTCATCAATTCCATGGAATTTAGCCTGAACTTTAATGGTAATTATGATGACTACTTGTAACAAAGTGACAAAGGTGCCTCAGACTTTATTTACTGGGGAATAAGAAACAGCTAGAAACAGAACCCTCTACTTTTCACAGACAGGTCATTCAATCAGCCACTTATGTAGGCTGTTAATGTATAGATGGTTTTTAATCACTTGCTTTCATCTGTACGAGTAGGTCTGTTTCTCCCCTTCTTTAATGATGATGCACTGAGTGCAATGAGACCGGCAGATAAAGTTCTGAACCAGTTCCCATCAGAGGCTGGAGGGCTGCTGCATCCAAACATTTCCTCCATCCTACCCTATTTTCTGCAGTGTGAGCCCACCACCTGAGCAAGAGAAGTTGCTTTCCCCTGTGTTTCTGACTCTCACTGGTAGCAGAGTGGTTGCACTGAATGTAACAATAATTGTGCATCCTGCTGTCCCTATCTTTGATGCAACAGGGTAGGAGGGAAGACCTTAAACAGGACTGCAGTTGCAGGTGGCCAATTATCCAGCAGGATGGTTGGGAAAGATCCTTTTGCTGTTTACACTTCATTACAAACTGTGCAGAAAGCAATTAACACCTGCCCCCTCTTCTTTCATTTTTGATACCTGTATAAACAGCAAAAGGGATGCTACAAGCAGCAGAAGAAATTCAAACTAATCTCTGCGATGAGAATGGTCTACTCCTGATCCACTAAAACCCAGCAATGTTCTGTATTTGTCTCATACTGATTACTGTTCAAATAAGGCAGCATCTGGAACAGCCAGATTGGGTTGGAATTTTATGAGATGAGCAGGAGTGCAGAAGATTTTGCCTACTTTTGGCTAGGTATGAGTGATATGATACCTATGGTGTCTGGCAGTATGAGGTTTTGCTGTGTTTCTTTGCATCTGTTTGTATATAAATACACATATATGTATGTCCTGGTTTTAGCAGGGATAGAGTTAATTTTCTTCCTGGTAGCTGGTGCAGTGCCGTGTTTGGGAGCCAGGATGAGAGCAGTGCTGATAACATATAGGTGTTTTAGCCCTTGCCAGCAGTCAAGGACTTTTCAACTTCTCATACTGTCCTGCCAATGAGAAGGCAGGAGGCACTCAGGAAGCTGGGAGGGGACACAGACAGGACAGGGGACACAGACTGGCCAAAGGGATATTTCATATCATATGATGTCATGCTCTGTATACAGCTGGGGGGCAGTCTGGGAGGCCAGGGAGTGTGGTTGAAGGGTGGCTCAGGATCTAGCTGAGCATTGGCTTGGGTGGTAGCAAAATTGTGTTATTCATCACCTGCTTTATATATTTTTTGATAATATGATGATTTGTCTTCCTTTTATGTCCTATTAAAGTGTTTTTAACTCAACTTGTGAGTTTTAAATTTTTGCCTTTTCAATTGTCTCCCTGATCCCACTGGGGGAAGGGTAGACAGAGCAAATGGTTGTGTGGGTGTTTTAGCTGCCAGTTTCCTTAGTTTCGGAGTGGAGAGACACAACTTGGCCAGGTCAAAGTAGCAGAAGCTCTGGCACAGGCAGAGCAAGTTCTGCGATTTGCATATAGTCACATGGTTTTGAAATATAACCTATGTCTTGTGAAATATGTAATAAATTTAGTGCCCATATATTCCATTTGAGAAATAAAACAAGCTCCCTGCCAGCTGGTGTGACATAACTTGGAGCAGAGTTATGAGAATCTGACCTGACCACAGTTTGTGGCAGTGCCTTTCCCTAAGAAGAAGAACCGTGCAGCACTGGCTTTATCTGCATTTCATCAGTGGTCCAGATTTTGTACCAGTGAGCTCTCGTCTCTGCTGGTTTAGCATCCTGATAAACTGGTATCTGAGCTTTGGTTCTGAGGAATTAGGTGTCATCTCTAAGCTGAGACTAACACCTGACTCTGTCATGCTCCTTTTCTACTTTATCCCAGTGTGCAGTCCAGCTACTTGTCTAAAACTACAGGTTACTTTAAAACAGAGTTTAAACTCTGTGTTTGATCTAGCCCTGGCTCAGAGTATTTGATTTCACCTAGGGCTAAAGGGGTTGGTAAAACACTTCTCTCCTCAGGCCTGGGGTAGCTCCCAAATGACCTTTGAATGATTTGCATTTTTCTCTAAGGCCTCAAATAAATGTACAGCCTTATAACACATACACCTTGGGGGTAAGCAATTACTCCTGATACAAGACAAATACACAAGCTATGTTGCTATAAATTCTTCAATGATCTGGTTTCACTTTCTGATGTCAAAGTATTTTCATTGTTTGATCTGCCATAAATATTTCTCTTAGCTCTTCAAATAGCACTGGCTTACTGACATGTGTGGCAAGGCGACTTATTGCAGTGTTAGAACATTCTCTTTCAAACATGAGCTACTAAGTGCTGCAAAAGAGAGCGTGTGCTTCCATGCAGGATCCAGACCTGAAAGCTGCCTCACTAACCAGCTGCACGACTCTGAAGGACAGATGTTAATGTGACAAACTGAACAAGGTTGCTGGTGAGACTTGCTCACAGGACACTTTCTTCCCTTCATCTCTATGAGAATTACTTCAAACCCAGAAAAATTTGCCAACCTTTTTTTCACAGGCCTAGTGAGAGCCAGAGGGTATGAACGGCATGGTTAACTACACAGTCTCCCCTCATTTCTAAAACACTCAGCTACCATTCAACGGTAGCCGAATGGGCCTTATCTTATCACGGTGGACATAACATCTTCCTGCACTTTTCACTATATTGATTTCTAAACTTTATGTAACTTTTTACAGGGCTGGAGGGAAGAGAGAAAAAGGGAATGCTTAAAATGCGTTGAAACTATCCGTTGCCTTGATTAAATACATATCAGTGTCAACCAGCAACCCTGTGTTAATAAGCTACCTAGCAGTGATAAACAAGTACCATGGGAGAAAAACATTAAAAAAGGGTCTGAGATCTCATTTTCTGATTTATACTGCAGGGGGTTTTTTTAATACATTTTAATCATGTTCATACTGTTCACTATTAATGTCATAACTAGATAATTAGCAGAAAGATCTTGTGTTCCCTACTCCTGCTTCTGTCCTGCTGGAGCCTGTCCACACCACAGCCCAACTGAGACATTGAGGCTTTGTTCACATGCAGCACCCTCAACTCCAGACAGCCCTAGAAATCATCCACCCTCTCCAGAGCCAACAAAGCAGTCCCCAGTGTGACAGCATCCCCTTGCTGGGGATCTTTGCTGGCCATCACTCCTGTCAGACACCTTGGTGTCAGCAACCCTGCACTTGCCAGATGTCCTCACTCATTGAAGGTGAGCTTTCCCAAACCCATTGCCCCTGTATTTAAGACAGAGGTGAGAAGTATCACTAAACTGATAACCTGTCCTGGGTACCAACGACTTCAATGTGGCTCATATGATATTAAAATGCACTGTAGGAATGGCAGCTGCCTCTCCAGCATCACTGCCCTACATCCATGCTGCCTGCAGCCGGCAGAGATCACTCTCTCTCTGCTCCCTCCCTGCCTCACAGCCCTGAACGTTTGACCATGTGCATTAAAAATGGGGTTTCTTTTTTGTGGATCATGGCATCATGAACAGAAACCTGCACTTGCTGTGCTGTAACGAACTGTTTCTTAAAGGAAAGTGAAACTGAGGTTCTGATACCTTTATAATTATGTAAAATACATAACAAAATGTTCTTTTTGGTCTCTAAGTTGTATATTGAGGTAAGTAGGAAACATATTACACTGTGGTCAAGTGTGATACAATGCCCTTAAAGTCAATTTTCAAAGCTGGTGCATTCCCACTCTCAAAGCCTGGTGGGCTGCACAGACAAATAAACCCCCTTATGCCATCTACCAGCAGGCATGAATACAGTCCAGGTTGCTCTGCTGTCCTTTGGCAGCCCATGAAAATCCAGGTAATGATTCCTCTTCACTCTTCATAAATGTCTGTTC
Organism: Porphyrio hochstetteri; assembly: GCA_020800305.1. Classification (NCBI taxonomy): domain Eukaryota; kingdom Metazoa; phylum Chordata; class Aves; order Gruiformes; family Rallidae; genus Porphyrio; species Porphyrio hochstetteri. The sequence continues at coordinate 63,597,840 of CM036907.1, read as the reverse complement.
TGCTGTGAGTGCCAGAGTTCCTTGGCTTCTGCCAGCCAAAGGGAAAGAAAAGATTGGGGGTCACAGCTGACCTTTCATATAAAAAATGTAGTGTCAAGTTGGCAAACTCTTTGCTCCCTCTGTTTTTTCGTCTGCAGTGGTATTAGCAGGTAGGACTTCACTCACATTGGAAGCTTACATATTAACTCTGCTGATTTATGCTAACACTTAGCCATAGTGACAAGTACTCTTTACACTTTCTGCACACTGGCACTTTGTCTTTCTGCCTGCAATGAGTTCAAGTAGAGATTAGTGACGTTAATGAGGAAGAATAAGAGGGTGGGTGTAAGCAAAGCCTGAGATATTGGCAGGTATCAAATAAGTCTACAAAGGCAGCAAGCAGAAAATACTGATTGACACTCAACACAGGTTGTGCTTTCATCAAAAGACATTGCTTAAATCCACTTCTGTCTGGTTTTGCACATATTCCTTAAATCATTAATGTTTGCTTTTTTGCCTTTTTTTTTGTTGGGTTGGTTGGTTGGGGTTTTTTGTTGGAACTAGACTTTTATTGATTTTGTTACAGATACCAGAATTTTTCCCCCCCTCCTTATTTTGTTACAAAATTCAAACTCAGAAACCATGTCAAACAGTAAGAGTCTCATAATTCAGATATTAATGTCCTCTCTGGAGATCCAAAGGGCCTACTTTACTGCTAAGCAGAAACGATGCAGTTGCCATTACTGATCAGAAGCACAGTAAAATGGTTTGTTCTGTCTTTACCCTGTACAGGATTTTTTTATTCAAAACAGAGCTGCCTACCTGAAAAAGAGAAATACATGTTAACAAACTACAGACACAGCTAAACAAATCAGCAACCACAATTCCTTTGCCTGTTTGCTACTCCAAGACACCAACCCATGCACATGTTCTCCCCCAACAGCAGCTCTGCATTACCTGTCTCCTAAGGGGAAGCAGAACAAACTTTTTCATACTTCTGTCATGTGCTTCTACAAGACCGAGTAGCACAAGGAAGCCACAGTGCTATAAACTCATACCCAAACTGAGACACACTTTGGCTGTGAAGCTAGCCAACATCAAAAACAAATGACACACCACATGTTCTGTTCTTGGAGAGTACAGGACTGGGCTGTGGCAAAATAATAAGTTCAAGGGACAGGGTAGCTCTGAAACATCAGACAGTGCCAGGAAAAAGAGGAGGCAGGTGATGCAGTGTGAGGGGTGCAAGTACCTGCAGGAGATGCCAAGGCTAGGCATCCTGAAGAGTATTTGGAAAAAAAGGTAGAAACTTTGAGTCCTGACTTTAAGAAGAAATTGAGAGCCCTTGTCTATGTTCACACTGACCTTGCCATTACTCAACCATGTAACTACATCCTCAGACAAAAGGCCAAAAAACTCGATGAAGCGACAACTCTAAACTGTCCATTTATGGGTCACTTAGGGAGCATTCACTGATCCATGTGCCTGTGCTGGGTTGATCAAATCCATGATTCGCAAAGTATTTCTGATTAACATTTTCTGCAGAGCCAGCCTTGGCTGTGTCATGAGGTAGTTTGCTCTGAAGAGCGTGCTGTTGCTAGAGCTAACGTTTACTTAGCTGCAGGTGGATGCTGGTGACGTTAATAGAGACGGATAGGAGGGGAGATGGAAGCCAAGCCCAAGATATCAGCAGAGATTAGACATGCACACAAACGTCGCAAACAGAAAATATCGATTGGCACGTAGCATAGGACTGTACTTAGCAGCAGGAGCGCTCAGCTGACTAAGGAGGCTGTATTTTTCCTCTCACAATTTCACTAAATTATTTCAGGAATTTTACCCTGTTGCCTCATTCCCTGCTGGCAAATAAGAATAATCCCCTTCTTCATAATGCCCCTTTCCCAAGGTAGGTAAGTCGTCACTGCCCTTCAATTTTTTTTTTCAATTAGTTTCCCCCAGTTTCGTCTCATACTGCTAGTTTCATTTGCCAATGATTTTGCTGATCTTCTGTGAGCTCCCTGATGGTTGATGTGTTTAAAAAAAGAAATGTCCATGCTGATTGCAGTAATCTCATGCAGATCTTCCTTGGGCAGTACAGGACAGACCAACCAGACTACAACATGCAGCTCCTGCTGCAGTGACACATGTTCTGGTGAATGGTGAGATAACAGCAGGCTGGTAACTCACTCAAGCACATGCTATAAACCCCATGCTGACCCCACTCCTTCAACAGCAATGCCCATATTTCTTAGACCTATAGCACTGTCCCTTTGGAGCAGATGAGGCAGAAGGGACAAAGACCATATGGGATGTCTGACCAGCCATTGAGGTTGGCAAAGGAATGGGATTCGGGGCGTGAGTGATAGGACAAGAAGGCGGGTGAGACTAACATTGACTGTCCAAAAAACTAGCAACACAGCGAAAAGGATACCTTATGCTCAGCTTTCTTTGCCTCAGAAATGTTGGCATTACAGCAGAATTTTAAACCATTAGAGCAGAAAAACTAGGGAAACTTTTTCCAGTTTATGCAGATTAGAAAACAGATGTGGGAGTCAGAAAAAGTTAAGGAGTAGTAGATGTCATATGAGTCCTTCCTGGCATCTGAAAAACTCTCCACGGTCCTGCAGTAAATTGAAGTTCTGCCCCACTAGAGTGAATTAGGAAGACTATCAGGCAGGTAGCCTTCACATGATGGATTAATACTTGGTAGGTTTTCTGTAGAGAACACGCTCCTCCTGGCAATTCTGTGTAATCAGTCGTTCTCTAGATCCTATACTGTTATAACAAGGGGACACCTGGAGGAGCCTGTCTGGAGTAAAGAGAACAGAAACAAAGTGTTTCAGTAGCCTTCTCTTTGTTTGCTTTTGTTCAGAAGACAGTCAGCAAAGAAGGTTGCACTTTACCTTCTGACTGCATGGGGTAGTTTCGGGAAAGTCATTTTTAGCTCCTTCTGCAAGGAACCTCATCTTAGAGGTATTAGAGCCTCTGATGTATGAGAATTTAATTTGCATTATGAGGAGAACATTTTTTGCTGAACGACCACCACAGAAACGCAGAGCACGTCTGCTATTGGCAGTGCAGGTCATGTTGCCCTCGGGCAGCTGCCAGTGCAGCAGCAGAAACAGGCCCAGGTTTGTGGAGGGAGAGGCAAGGTCCTGGTGCTGCAGCTTGCCAGCAGTACAGATCACTGAGTGTGTGCCTGTGTGTCTCTGTGCTCCTGACACAACCACAGTGACTTTCCCACTGGCACAGCAGTGGACCCTGCTGAAGTAAACCCTAAATTCTTGCCTTGCAAAAGCGACCTGGGAGTAACAAAGGTATGCAAGAGTCAATATATACATCTAAACACCACCACCACCAAAATGTCCAGGTCATAGCAAGGCTATGGAAGACACTATAAAGGGTTCAAGAAAGCTAAAGTGAAGGTGCCACAGAACTGCATCACTTTTTCACAGATGCAGCAGTCTGGATCAGTGCTAAATTAACTTCAAATTTCCTGGCCTCTGCCAAAGCCTCTCATTTATTAAAATATCAGATAAGGGCTGCTGGGGTCAACTTCCTCATATTTTTTCGGAAAAAAAATAAGAATCTGTCATATCAATTTGCATCCAGATAAGACTCATATTTTCCATTATCTGAGGTGGGAAGTGAAGAGAGATGAAGCATGGTAAAGGAAAAAGAAGTTGGGATTCTGAATGAGAGGGTGAAGAAAAATAAAAGGACGGAAAAAATCAAAAAGATAATGGTCAGGTTGTCCTGAAAGTGGGATCCTTACTAGGTGTGCAGTACCCCAATACACACACAGAGCAGAGGCATCTGATTTATTCCACATCCATGCAGAGATGGGAGCTCGGTGGTAGTTCCACAAAGCTGGCACACCCCACACACAACCCTCTAAAGATTTGTCTCCTTACAGGATTAGAAAAACACACCTAAATTTGTGCTAATTGGCTTGTAATTACCACAAAATATACTATTGGTCAAGCATATTTAAATTAGCATGCATGTTCCTTGAAGGAGGGGGGGGAATAATTTGCATAGTCCTTTAGTTGGGTGGGTGGTCAGGAACTCCCCCCACCACCTTTTCCTGAGTCACTGCTGATTTTGGTTGACTCGGGGCCTCTCTGGCAGCCCTCCAGTTCTCGGCGCCTTCTGGGTCAGGGTGTCTCCTCTTCATCAGTCTGTCAGCTCTTCTCCAAGGATACTTGTTAGCACAGCAGCTTTTTATCAGTCTTGGGCTCTTCTGCAGCAATACAGCCACTACCAAAGCGAGGTATGACATCTAACCCTAAGTTAAACAGCATCTAAGCACTAACCCAAACACACTTCTCTCCCCATAAAGTGGAAAATTCTGCTTTATAGGTATCACTCAGAACAGGGAAGAGACCTGAAGAGCGAATTTCCTGTGCTGCAATCCTGGGGGAACAGCACCTTACTTTCTTACATTGTAAGGCGATGACAACATGATCTCCTCAGCCCTAAATATGGAAAACAGGAGGTCAAGAGCAAGCGACAGACATTGCATGACTGCTTTACAGAAGAAGGATGTAGACTGAAGAGCAACTGTTATGAGAAATTAAGAAACTCAAACTGTCTTCTGATTTAGGGGATTCAGAGAAGAGGTCAGCTGCAGCAACAGGGTATGTGTGGCCAGGAATGTCAAAGTCTTTCCAACATGGAGGAAGTACAAAACAATATTCCAAAGTAAATTATTTTGGTTTTTACAAGTACCTTTCCATGTACATGCTGCCAACAGCAGTAAGGATAAAACTTTTCTTTCTTGCCATTTGTAACTGTGCAGTGGAAATATCTGGAGACTTGAGCAACGCTACCTCATGGTTTGCTCAGACCCAGATTAGGACCGTACTATTGTGGATATAGGGGATGGACAGCAGCCCTTTTACTCCTTTTTAGTACCAGCCACTGAGCACACACTGCCATGTCAAAAAAAGTAAGTCATATAGCTGTTAAGTCATCCCACTTATGTCAGGACTATATACCCACCCCCTGTTACAAGCAGAGCAAAAAATCTAAGTCTACAATATACTGGCTAGAAGATGGAAAACATCTTAATCCCTATAGAGGTACAAAGAATCTGGGCCAGGAGATCTTGTGAACATTAAAGACAGACAACTAACCTTGGAAGGTACTTTAAAAAGACAGTTTAAATCTGATAGGCACTGATTACCAAAACCTAAAGAAATAAAAACAAACAGAGTGGAACTTCACTAAAAAAATAAATACTTGGATCTCCATTGTATCTCTGAGTACTACTTTAAGCATCAATTCTTTGCAGTCAAGCTACAACATTTTTATTTTTTTTTTTTAGATTTCTCAAAGGACTTGGATGCTCTATTGTGGACAGTCTGTGATCTGGCTTCACTTCCCACAAATCAGTATCAAATGCAGAGAAGCAACCTGCTACACAGGCATTTTGCAGACTAAAATAGTGCAGAGCCTAATCAGGAATCTCGCGGCAGGAAACAGGCCTTCCTACAACAGGAAGCATAGGAAAGACTACTGGAGACAGCCTTCCAAAAGCAGCCACTTTGCCAAAAAAGACAAAATGGCTGTACACTGGCAACTCCTGCAGCAGGAAATCGCTGAATTGAGCACTCAATCTACAGAGCAATTTAGTATGTCATCTGCTTCCTGGCAACAGATATTTGGAATCACTTTTACATTGCGTTTCAGCTCTGTCTCATAATCAAGTGGAGGACAGTGTCGTCTCCAGTAAGCAAAGAGGACAAGGTCACAGGCTTCTCTGAATTCTACCCAGAACAAATATTTTTAACCCCTTTCCTTTCTCTGTTTTCATCATTTTATCATTTCTAATTTAGGGGCCTGACATTCCTGCTTCTACTCTGATTTGGAGCCAGGGCAGACTGAGTCACTGATACAATGCTTGCCAAAGTTAACTGTGGCCTCCATGGGACTGTACAACAGAGTCTGACAGAAGATAGGTATCACATGCCACAGGGAAACAGGGAAAAGAAGGCAAATGGATTCTCTCTGTGATTTGTTTGATGGAGGGCCAGGAAACTTTTCAGGAAGCTTCTCCTAAACACATATAAAAAAAAAAGGAGACAGAAAGAGAAAGAGAAAGGGAGAGGGGGAGAGGGAAGAGAGGAAAAGAGAGAGAGAGAGTCAAAAGAAGGGAAAGGGAAAGGGAAAGGGAGGAAAGGGAAAGGAAAAAGAAAAAGGAAGAAAGGGAAAGGGAAAAAAGGGCAAGGGCAAAGGCAAGGGCAAGGCAGGAAGAAAGGAAGAAGAAAGCAAGAAAGAAAAGCAAGCCTGTGTATTGGTGCAGACTGTAAATTGAGTTAGTTTTTCAATATTTATCCAATATGACTGCTCATCTCACTGAAGACATGAAGTATTGTTTCTGTTCCTTCATTGGTTCCTTAAGCCTTACTGAAGACAGAATCACAGACTAGATGAGATTGGATGGGACCTCTAGATGTTATCTGGTCCAACCTCACTGCTCTAGTAGAGTCATCTAGAATTAGCTGCACTGTGTCAAGACAGCTTTTGAATATCTCAAGGATGGGAAGCCACAATTTCTCTGTCCAACTTGTGCCAGTGCTCAGTCACCTTCACAGTAGAAAAGAAGTTCCTAATGTTCAGGTGGCACCGCCTGTATTTTAATTTGTGTTCACTGCCACCACCTTTTCCAGGGATGGAGGTGAGGCTGACTGACCTGTAGTTTCCTGGGTCCTTCTTCTTGTCCTTTTTGAAGACTGGAGCGACATTGTCTTTTCTCCAGAACTCAGGCACCTCTCCTGTTCTCCATGATCCTTCAAAGATGATAGTCAGTAGCATAGCAGTATCATATGCTAGTTCCCTGAGCACCCATAAGTGCATTCCATCAAGGCCCATGGATTTGTGGATGTCAGGTTTTCCTAAGTGTTCTCTAACCTGATCCTTCTCAACCAAGGGAAGGTCTTCCTTTCTCTAGACCTTTCTCTCCTGCTTCCAGGGTCTGGGATTCCTGATGACCAACCTTAGCAACAAAGACTGAAGTAACTCTACTTTCAGTAACGCTGCCTTCTCTGTAACCTCCATCACCAAGGCAACCCCCTCATTCAGCAGGGTGCCCACATTTTCCCTAGTCTACTTTTTGCTGCTGATGTACTTGAAAAAGCTCTTCTTGTACTTGGCTCCTTGCCAGTTTAATTTCAAGTAGGCTTAGCCTTCCTCATTGCATGCCTACATACTCTGACTACATCCCTACATTCCTCCCAAGTGGCCAGCCCCATTTTCCTGGGAAAACTTTTTTCCTTTGAGGTTTTCCAGGAACTCCTTGTTCATCCATGCAGGCCTTCTGCCTCCTTTACTTGAGTAGAGGGGAAGGATCACCTCACCCCACTTGCTGGCAAGACTCCTTCTAGTGCAGGCCAGGTTACAATCAGCTTTATTTGCAGCAAGTTTGGGCTTTAGCTTTTGAAAATAGGCAATAGCCTGTGGATAAAAAGATACTGCTGATGAGAAGGAAAAACAGACAACAAATAATCATAAGGGCAGAACACAATTTTCTGCTGTCACATAGCAGCATATATACATGCATGCCATATAGAAAAACCCCAAACATGGTCACTGCTGATCAAAGGAGAGAGAAGGATATAATCAATTAATTGTGAATATTTTCAGCACAGTTATATAAAGTAACTGAGTTTACTTAGGTTTGCTGGAGTCAGCAATGTCATTCAACTCTTTTGGTTGCCCCAGGAAATCCCCCAGTCCAGGTAATTTGAAAACTGTAAAGTGCCACTTGCTAAAGACTTTAAGACACCTTTCACAATTAGTTATTCAGGAGGCAGGAAATCTATCTCGAGATGAGACTAACAGAAGTAACAATCACCTTAATTCAGTTTCAACACTTTTAATCAAAATCAGTCAATTTCTTATTTTACCTTAATCATAGAATCATTAAGGTTGGAAAAGACCTTTAAGATCATCATGTCCAACAGCTAACCTAGCAGTGACAAGTCCAACACTAAACCCTACGTCTCAAAATGCCCTATTTAATATCTTTTAAATACCTCCAGGGATGGCCACTCTAACACTTCCCTGGGAAGCACGTTCAATGCTTCACAATCCTTATGGTGAAGGACGTTTTCCTAATATCCAATCTAAACCTCCCCTGGCACAGCTTAAGGACATTTCCTCTCATCCTACTACTTGCTACTTGGGAGAAGAGACCAACACCCACCTCACTACAACCTTCTTTCAGGGAGTTGTAGAGACAGGTAAGGTCTCCCCTCAGCCTCCTCTTCTGCAAGCTAAACAACCCTAGCTCCCTCAGCTGCAACTCATAAGACTTATTCTCTAGACCCTTCACCTGCTCTATTGCCCTTCTTTGGGCATGTTCCAGCACCTCAATGTCCTTCTTGTAGTGAGGGGCCCAAAACTGAACACAGTACTCAAGGTGCAACCTCACCAGTGCTGAGTTCGGGGAGACAATCACTTTCTCAGTCCTGCTGGCCACACTATTTCTGGTACAAGCCAGGGTGCTGTTGGCCACCTGTGCACACTGCTGGCTGTCAACCAATGCCCCCAGGCATCTTTCCAGTCACCATTCCCTAAGCCTAGAGCATTGCATGGGGTTGTTGTGACCAAAGTGCAGGACCTGGCACTTGGACTCTGGACCTCATGAAATTTGCCTTCACCAATCTAGCCTGTCCAGATACCTCTGTAGAGCCTCCCTACCCTCAAGCACACCAACACACCTGCACAACTTGGTGTCAACCCCAAACTTTTGGAGTGTACTCAATCCCCTCATCCACATCATTGATAAAGCTATTAAAGAGATTTGGCCCCAGTATTGAGCTCTGAGGAACATTGCTTGGGATCGGTCACCAACTGGATATAACTCCATTCACCACAACTCTTTGGGCCTGGCCATCCAGCCAGGTTTTTACCCAGCATGGAGTCCAGATGTCCAAGCCCTGACCAGACCGTTTCTCCAGGATAATGCTGCAGGAAATGTGTCAAAGCTTTACTAAAGTCTAGGAGACAACATCCACCACGTTTCACTCATGCACTACGTGGCTCACCTTGTCATGGAAGGAGATTGGGTTAGTCAAGCAGGACCTGCCTTTCATTAACTCACGCTGACTGGGCCTGATCACTTGGTTGTCCTGTACATGTTGTGTGACGGCACTCAAGATGACTGGCTCCACATCCTTCCCCAGCACCACAGTTAAACTTCTTAGACTTAGTTCTATAGATGTTTCGGGATCCCTTATAAGGTCAGGGGTTTATGACTGAAGAGACTGGCTAGCAACATTATATTTACAGCAATCAATAGAAAATAGGCTTCTGAGGAAAACATTCTCTTACAAAATGAGACATTCCAAGTTTATAAGATGCATGAGCCAATTTGATCATGAACATCTCACACCTTTTAGAAAGAAATAAAAAGCGAATTTTGAACGATGGCATTGTTAACAAGTAGAATAAAGTTTGCACCAAACCTTCACAGAACAGCCTGACAGTCCCTAAATTGTGGGTTGGCTTCCATTTTTTGTTTTACTTTTATGTGGCATCCATTGGTTTATTACTTGTCAGGTTTTTAAATGTTTTCTGTGACAGAGAAACATCCTTCTATAGCTATGAACATTAAACACCTGGCCAAGTGTCAGTATCAGACTAAGAAACTATTAAAGGTGATGCTTTTGCAGCTAAGAGTTTTTCTGACAATAAACATTACTTGGCAAATCAGCAAAAGGAACTGACACGTGACAGAACTCACTGAATTTACACATTGCTGGCTGCTGCTGTATCTGAGCACATATAGTTGGGGCTATGCTGGGTGAGTGAGTGGGAGAGGATCAGGATGAATGCTGAGGAATTTAAGAATACAGGAAATGCTTCTGAAGTCTAGGCCTTGAATCACAATACAATTTATTTCTTTGTTGCCATTTCTATTGTTTCTCTTCTCTCGTATTCATCTGGTTTTACCACAGAAATAGCTGTTAGGAGGGCACGTAGCAAGACAGTTTTCCTGTGACTTTTCTTTCACCAAGCATTGGACTTACAAAAAGACTTGTCTGTTGTCAGTTCTCCTCAAGACCCCATCCCCTGGGCTTGGAGACATCTGAAGAATCCAGAGCTTCTTCCAGCTGCTCCTAGGCCAAGACTGCCTGTGTCTAAAGAATTCTTTATGACCCTAAATTCTATTAATAGGGCAGAAACCCAACAGGTAGGCATTTTCAAAGTGACCCTATGAGCAGCACTTAGAATGCTCACCCTGAATCTGAAAGATTTAGGTTTGGGTCTTTCCCCAGCCTGAAAATAGCTAAAATTACATGTCCCCAGTGAACGCTCTAGACAAACATGAAAGGGCTGCTCTTCATGAAGTAATTCTTCTTCACATAGACTGATTAAATATATATTGGACCATAATTAAAGAATAAACCTACAGCTTAGGAGCTGGGACAGTCTCTAACACGCAGTGTTAGGTAAAATGTGAGCTCAAGGCAGACAGAGGAAAGAAATGGAGCCATGCACCTGCATCCCCTGTGTCCCCTGCATTCATCCAGGCATGTTCTGACCACTGATAACTGCATCCCCTGTGTCCCCTGCATACAGCCAGGCATGTTCTTGACCACTGATAATAAATGTAGCAATGCTGTCACTTCTGCCTAGCTCCTCTCCTGCACATTTAAGTGCACACTTTCCAGCCCCAGAAGACAGTTCAGCATGTTAAATCTAGTCAGGTTTGAAGACACCTCTGTGGCCCAGCATAAACTGTATTTTCTTTTCCAAGGGAGCCTTGGCTGGCTCCGCACCAAGTGTTTCACCCCACTGCTACGCCCTGAGCTCTTGCCAAACATGTTCTCCTGCACATCTCCCAACAGCTGAGTGTAAGAGTGGACTGTGCTGTGAGTGCACCCCAGCACTTATTCCCTACAAGACTCCCTGTTGATACAACTCCAGCTTTGGCATCTCCTGACATGGTGGGGATTTCCAATAGAGAAAAGGAATGAAAGAAAACAGAAGAAACAGAAAGAAGACAAAAGAAAGAGAAATGGAAGCTTGGGCTGAGAAGTGAAAGACCTTTGGAAAAGGGAAATGCAGACAAGATGTGTAAAGCCTAGTGCTATTCTCTATCACCCTAGCTCTGCCAAGACATAGGTAGGAGATGATGTGATATAAAAAATACAGTATGTATTCCTGAAAGGAGTGTCCTCTTTTAGGTGCCAGGCATGCCTCTAATGCTTGTCAATGCTAATCGGTGTGCAGAACTTGCAGGGCCTACAGAACACAAATGCCCAAGGACCTACTCCATTCAATCATTATCAGCTCCCTTTCTGACCTCATCCTTCCTGGTAGACACAGAATTATAACAAAATTGCAGTTATCTAATGTCCCCGAATCACAACAAAGTTTAGATCTGATGCATAATCAGCCTCTTACTTCACTGTGGCATGATCCTTAAATTACATGTGCGTGGATGGAGTCTGGAGGTTGACCCAAATCAGGATTTAGAAAGTTGAAAACACTTGAAATTCAAAAAGAAAGTTGGAAGTTACAAAACCAGCTCAGGTCTGGGTGTTGTGGGACAGATCTCCATTAGCACGATTTCGCATGGAAACTAGATGAGTGGGTAAAACGATTGAGTTCAAATGCAAGGGTGGACGACAAGAGGTGAATAGGGAGCCGAGGGTGGAATGTTAGCAGCACCACCCTTGATTTCCTTTCAGCCTACCGTAGCCAGGCTTTATCCACCAAGCAGAGTAGCGTGCAACAGCTGACTCCTCCATCTGGGAAAAACAGAAGAGAAAATTTTAAAACATTTTCAGATCATTTTCTTGACACTTTCTCGTTGCAGGTATTTTTAACTTTCTAAAACAGCTTAAGGCAATGAATGCCAATGCAGTGACAAATAGGGAATTAACAGAAGTGCTAAGTGTGCTGCAAATGCCACCGTTTACATCTGCATTGCAATGCCATTGTTCCTTTTCAATAGCGGAGCAACAGATTAGTTTAATGGCAGTGGTCAAACATGGCCTGGCTCAAATCAGTAACAGAGAAAGGTGGCAAAGCTATTCAGAGATGCCCAGCACCCAGTGACCCTCGGCCCAGATGAGCTCTTCAGGAAAGAAACTTGATCAATACGGAGCTTGGGCAAGAAGTCCCAAAACTCACAAGCAGGGACTTACTTGGTGCTCCATCCCAAAAAGTTCCAGTACTTCATAGCCACCAAATTCTGTTAAACTTTCCCCTAGGTCACTTGTCACGCACTACTCATGACCCAGCCCAAATGCCACGAACCTGTTACTAACACACTGGGTAAAAGGCAGAAAGCACCAGGGGAATGCTAGAGTTGGAAACTGCAGCTGGAAGTCCTATGCATCAGTAAACACTCCCACAAGCTGTGTTTGGTCAGTGGGGAATGCCTGTCCCTTGAATGCCATAAGAAGCATAGTGCACTTGGGCACAAGCAGGCCTGAGCTAAGGGAGGGGGCTTACATAGCCGTGACTGCATTACAGACCCTCGAACTGCCAGCCGGTTTTAACGTGAGGTATCACAGAATCACAGAATCACAGAATCATAGGTGTTGGAAGGGACCTCGAGAGATCATCAGGTCCAACCCCCCTGCCAAAGCAGCTCCCTAGCACATATTGCACAGATAGGTGTCCAGACGAGTCTTGAATATCTCCAGAGAAGGAGACTCCACCACCTCCCTGGGCAGCCTATTCCAGTGCTCTATCACCATTTGCTCACCAGAGGGGAGAACAGAAATCTCCCTGTTACAGCAAGCCAGTGAGTTCAGTTGTTATAAACAGTTTCAAACAAGGCAAAGCAAACCAGACATGCCAGCAGCACTGAAGAGAGAAAAAAAGCAAGGCCAATTTTGAGATAAGGATCCTTTTGACACTGTCTCCCACAACATCCTTACAGTCAAGCTGACAAAATACAGGTTAGAAAAGTGCAGAGTGAGGTGGACTGAAAACTGGATGAAGATCTGGGCTCAGAGGGCAATGATAAGCAGGAAAAAGTCCAGTTTAGAGGCAGGAGACCAGTGGTGGACACCAGGGTCAATACTTTTTAGTACTACCTCCACTGGTGATCTGGGTGTTGACAGATGATACAAAACTGGGACAGTGGCTGATACTCCAGAGTGCTATCATGTGATAACCAGTGCTATCATTCAGAGGCACTTTGACAGGCTAGAAAAACAGGCCTCCAGGAACCTAATGAAGTTAAACAAATGAAATGCAAAATCATGCACCTGGGGAGGAGTCACTCCAGGCACCAGTACCTGCTGGTGGTCACCAGCTGGAAAGCAGCTCTGCAGAGGAGCTGCGGGTTCTGGTGGGCATGAAAGTGAGGTGGTCTCAGAATGAGTGGCAAATAGTTCCAAAAATCAAGTACCAAGGACTCACAAGTGATTGCTGTGTTGACAGGTAACAACACTACTTCATTTGGCCAGAGCAGGTTTTGCTTTTGCATTTGTTTCAATGCCTGCTCTGATCAGCGTTCTTCACTGTAGAATGGATGAGCATTTTATCTTCAGCAATACCAAGCAAAAGTACACTGTCTCTGAGGTATACATCACCCTGGGGAGACTAAACTTTCCCCTCAGTTTCTGCCTGTTTCCTGCTTTTGAGGAGTGCTGGATTAAACCTCTTGACCTCAAGTAAGTATAACAGACTCAACAGAAACAAGTCCCTCTGACACCTACACAGAGGCTGGAGTTGAGTATGGTGCACAAGTTTTTATGGAGCTCTCATAGCCTATACCTTTGAAAACAGTGAACAAAAAGTACCTTTCAAAGTGAAATTCCCTAGAATATAAAATCTGAAATGGCCACTGCCAACAACATTGGTGCTATGTTGCTAGAAGGAATTATGTATATTGTTGTAGGCCATATTTAGATATATCATGTCAATCCCGCTACCACAGACAGGAAAAAAAGAAACTGGGTTCCCTCCCATCAAGATTATTCCTTGATTGTTTGATTTTTCCTTTTCCTTCAGACCGAGCTGTGGGTAGGCTGTGAGGGTTCCTGACTTCTGGTCAGATCCTGTTCCAAAGGCTCTGCCAAGGACAGAGTGAAACTCTCCCCTCCAGTGAGAAGAAAGACAGTTGTAAAGAAAGCACACTAACAACATCTTTTTTCTTTTTTTTTTTTTTTTTCTGTTTAAACAACTCCCATAGAGATTTAACAATGAAAGACTTACTTCTCCCTCCACTGATCCTGCAACCATGAAAGAAAGATTTGACAGGCTGAGGACTGCTTGCACGGAGGAGAACCACGTAGATTCAGAGGTTCTGACACTTCCTCTCTGAGCCTTAGTAGAGAAACTCAGTTCTGGAAGTTGCACAGTGAGGAAAGCACAGCATGCCCTGCTGTGAAAGAAATGAGTCTGACAGTCAGGTTGGAAATTACAATGCCACCCCGAACGATACTGAGCTTGTTATGCAATGTCTATTAGGCCAGGTGACTTGAGGGCATGAAACGCTTTACCTCTCCTTGACTTTGCCAGGCAAAGTCTGACACAGCATGTTACTGTAACACAGAACAGCCCCTAATTCCATTTTCTCCTTAACTCAGGTACTCCTGTCTGCACGTAATGCCAGAAAGAACTAAACACAGGGCTTTATCTCATGTGTATAAACAATAACACTCTTTAGGATGTTGGTTGGGTTGTGGTTTTGTGGGGTTTTTTTTTGGAGGGGGGGAGGAAGCCAGAATGGCCGTTGTGAAAATAGTTTGAGTGTTACAAATGAAAGTGGGAAATTAAAAACTACAAGCATAGCAACCTTTAGTAGGACTGCTAGATGAAATTCTTCAAAGGTCACAGAACTGTTACCTGGTAAAAATGTGCCAGCAAGCATCTTATTCCCAGTGACTGTTTTTTTAAACACAATTAATCTCCTTTTTATACCACATAAATAATTCCACTGAGTAAAAAATGACCACATCCACAAATGCTTTAAGCATATGCACCTTGTCAGCACTGTAACAGCACTTCCAGTTCAGCAGAAAAACTGTTTGTGATAAAAGTATCTTGACCTATTCTTGTTCTCAACCTTCTTAACTACCACTATTAATGCAAAACCCCACTGAACCGAATCCAAAAAATGTACTAAGATCTATCTGGCATTCCAGCAAAAGCTGGAAGGTCCCTAACTGCCTGTGAGTAAAGGTACAAAGAAGATGTCTACCTGTACCCAGGAGCAGCTGCATACAAATTATTTCTCATCTGTGTTTCCTCCAGCAGAATAATATTTGGGGAATGATATCCCCACTTGCTTTCTGATTAATATCCCCAAACCCTGGAAAAAACAGTCAAAAGCCCAAAAAAATATTCCTTGTGTTCTCCTTACCCTTTGGCTTCCAAAAGAATTGTTACTGACCTAATAAAACACAATTTCATACCCAAACACCAAAATACTGGCGACTGGGTCTCTTTAGGTGACTGCCTGAAAAGTTGTCTGGCAGTCTCCCAAATTTTATTAGCTGCTTCTGTTTTTATAAAATAAGGCAAGGTTATTATTTGATTTATGGAAATTTCTCCTCCCTGTTTGAAAAGCCCAGTTGAAGCTTACTAAGCAATACTAAATATGTGAAAAATAAGCAAACCACTTAAATAAAATATAATATATATTCAGTCCATTCTAAATATAGAGATGGAGTCTTTACAGCACAACGAAATCTTTTAAGTCACAGTATAATTTTGTAGCTATTTATAGCCATGTACATCCATCGCTTGCATCCTATAGTTTGGGGTTTCTTTTCCAGATATAAACAGAGCTTCCTCCCTCCCTTTGTTTATGCGTCTGCCTGTCAACGCAGCGCCAGCGACTGTCTCTCTGCTCTGCTGCTGCTGCTGCTCCCTCATCCTGTTTATAGGTCAGTGACGGCTGCCATTGCCTCCACACTACGGAGCAGAACTTCCCATAGCACTTCAGGATGTTTTAGTGACATTAACCCGTGCTGCCTGTCTGGAGCCAAAAGTCTACCCTCCACGCTAGGGCTGCCAGCAGCAGTCACCTCACCAAAACTCAGTGTTTGCTTCCTGGGAGGCCAAAACCTTTTTCAGCTGTCTCTGTGAAAACACAGCTGGGTCCTATTTGTTGTCCTATCCATTGCAGAAAGCATTGACAGACAGGCAGCTGAAGAGTCTAAAATCTCTCCCATCCCTTCAGCCCCGAGCATGTGAAGCCTTGCAGCGGGCAGCATCCCTACCAGCCACTGAATGTGGAGAAGAAGCCTGAGTACACCTGGTGTGCACTGCCTCAGCCACAGGGGGGGCAAGAAGGGTCCATTGATCTCTTTGGGCAGCGGTCACCCTTTTCTAGTGCCTGTCTGCTGCCCTTGGCAGGAGAACTAATCCTGCCCCTCTTCATTCCAGAGGGAAGTTGACTTCAATGGGTAAGTATCCCTTCAGAAGATTGAGTTCTGTGTTCCCTCCTTTTCATCCCCCAGGGAGTGCACAAGGGCCCCAATACCAGCTCTGTTTATGCCACTCTAATTCCACCCAGCTCCTCTGAGAGGTCATCAGGTCTATATAAGGACTGGGGAAAGGAAAAATCCTGATCCCAGAAGAAATTCTCCCAAAGAGAGATTAGTATAACTGAGAAATGGGGCACAAATCATTATTTCAGAGCAAGGGGATGTGGGCAGAGCTGGAACAGGAGAATAAGTGCTTCTTCCTTTCTCTTTTTTCTCTGGTACCTTTTAACTGGATGTGGGTTTTTATTTTCTTTATTTAGCAGTGTCCAAGGTCATTAATACAATAATTCTTTAGGCATTAATTTCAGCAGTACACAGCAAGAAAAACAGGTCAGCAGCATCATGTGACATGAACATGCACAGGACACAACGAGGAGGAAGAGGCAAATCAGCTGTTGAGCACAGAGGCAGTTGCTGAAATGGAGCCAGTAAAGCAATGGGAGAGTCTCATTCCCCTCCAAACCAGCCAGGTGAAGATGGATTATTTTAGGACGTCTGACGAACATTAAAGCATTGTGCTTTATGAAATACATAGGAATAGGAGTGCAGCATTTGTACATATCACTCTTTCCAGTTGCAAACACATGGTAGCAGCGAATTATTAGTAAAGTCAGAGTATTTTTGGTCAGAGATTGCTGAAAGACAGTAACATCTGTCTCCAGGGCCTACAACCTCCTCCATATTGCTGGATTATAATTCAGTGTCCATCGGTGTATGTCCAGCAGGAGTATGCAATTATCTCCTTTAACAAAAAGCTCACACAATCTTTTTTATTGCAAACCAGCAACAGTGTTCACAGTGCTCCTGCACTCTGCACTACCTGGCTGCATTTTGCTATATATGTTTTGCAGTGTATATTTTCTGGGTATAAAGATACCCAGAGAACATACACTGTATTTAACCTCCTCTTTAGGCTGGGAGATGGGGTCCCACAAATAAAAATAACGAGTGAGGCTGACCAGACCTCTGCCAGAAACTACTACATGGTTTACATCAAACCTAAATGACACTTATGCACCTAATTTCCACAGGTTTTGTGCAGTAGTGAGGTCCATAATTACCGCTTATGCCTTTTATAAATTTCCTTCCTGGTCTTTAGAAGAGTGTCAAAAAATGCGACGCATGAAGGAAATCAACACCTCAAGTTAAAAGTATTTGTTATGGGCAACTGAGCAAAATGAATATATCATCAAAGCCCCGTTGCCATGTAGATTGAAATTAAGCACATGGTACAAATGCATATTTTTAGAAAAAAGGCTGATCTAACCATTATGTTTCCTTAGATTCCACTGCAAGCTTTCAAAAACCTTCTACTGCAGTAAAAAGTTGATGATTCTGACATACAGGCAGCTTCCTCTGCAGTCAGCAGCCACTGATCTATGTGACAAGATCACAACTTCACATGACCCAGTGTGACCAAGCTTTGCCAATGTTGTTATGAATCTCATGATGCTGTGCTTTTTCTGTGATAACACCAGCCCTTGGAGTCATATGAATAAGTATGAAAGTGTTTGGGTTTCTTCCTTTATAAAGAAGCATGCTTTCTTCTCACATTTAGAGAATGTGAAGAGGAAGTTGAAAAAATCTGAAAACACTAAAAAATACAGAAGATCCTAATATGTAAAACCTTTTGGGCTTTTTTGTTTTCCCCTATGTATGCTTGGTTTTCACTTCTTGTTTTACTCTGTATCTTTGTTACAGTGCAAAAGATTATGCCTATGTTTATAGTTTCCTCACTTGGCAACACTGAAAAAAATTTCACTGTACAAGAGAACTTCCTCACTTCAGTAATGCTGAAAAAGTGAGGTCCATTTTCATTTAGTTTGACATCAGAAGAGTAGTGCAAGAGTTCCTTTCTGGTGTTCTCTGTGGTGTAACCACAACACTGTGTTTCTCTCATAGACTCATTGTGAGTTCTCTCCTATTGTTCCCATCCTCATTTAGATAGATCTGTATTCACTGCACAAGCAGCTTCACTCTGAATCTTTTGTTCCACTGTTAATTATCTCATGCCACTTTCTTTTCAAAGGCTCCAGATACAAGTAATGTGACGGTCCAGGGAGGTGCATATACTTGATATGTTCCAAGATTCTTGTCTTAGGTTTGTATTTTCCCCAAAAATAAGGAGAGTAAATCAGAAAAGATACCTGAGCATCCACCTCTAATTATCAAGCAATCGCTGAGTAGTGCCAAAACATGCTAAACTTGCCTAGTGTCTCTGATGAAAAAACATAATGACAAGCTATGGAAAAGCAGAATGACATTTAACTCATTTTCCATTACTTCTCTGCCAGCTTTTGATGGTGTTAAATGATATAGCCTGCTCGTGTGCCGAAATACTTTTCTCTTTATAACAGTTCTCTGTGCCAAGTTCCACAGATGTTCAGATTTTTACCCGTGTGGATGGGCTGCTAGATACAATCTTACCTCCACATCCATTCCTGAGAGAAACCAAAGGTGAAGCCGACAAAGCAGAATGGCAGCCTCCTTTTTTTGAAGAGCTGGAAATAATGTATCAATGAGGGGAAGAACTACAGAGACAGATTCAGGGCTAGAGCTCCCACTCAGAAATGATGACTGGGCAGTAAAACAATATTTCACTGATCTTGCATTGCTTTCTTATTTGCTTATCAAAACAATTTCAGACAATCCAAACCAGTGCAAGTGGCCAATTTGGACATTTCAAAACAGTTCCAAGCCCATTTGGATCGATTGGCAGGATTTCACACAATGCAAAATCTATTCTGAAACACCTGTGCAAGGTGTACCTATGAGGGCTAATTAGGAAAGGTGGTTCTGGCTTTGAGAAGGACCTGTGTAAAACCCAAAGTATCAGACCAATCTCTGAAAGAGATCTTGCATAGATGAGACATCATGGTTTATACTCACAGGTTTTTACCATGGAATGTCTTAATGGGCTTTTTCTTTCTCTAAATGTAAATAACTTTATTTACCTTTGCAGAAAGGTATTTAACTGTTTGCTTATTTGTTATCAGCTTTGCTTTATGTCCTGGGGTAGGACTATTTACTGCTTTCTTCGGTCAAAACCAACAGCTCAAACCACGTTTAGCTCTAGGAATAGCTTTGCCCAGGTGCAGACAGCAGTGTAAGAGCGCCTTCTATGCCTATGCTAGAGAAATGCAGGGCAGAAAAACCATTGAAAACTTGAGTCCAAAGAATAAAAGACCATTTCTCCTGGGTGCAAGTTGAGCTATTCTTAAATCAGAAGAAGAAAGGGCACAAGAGCTTTCTTTCTGTTAAAAGAAATGGGTCAAAATCATCCTCAGGGTGGCAAGGATGTCGTCTTTGGCGCATGATTAGAAATACTTCTTACTCCAGTGTAGGTGTAGTCCCTCTAAGGAGCCTTAGCAAGACTTCTATCAGCAATTAGTTTTTAAAACAAATTTTTAAAATATCTTTCCTCATTTTCTCTGTGGCTTTTAAGGAGCTATGTGGGCTTTAATGTGCTGACTTCACAGGGCAAAGTGCTAAACAGAGGTGTGAAGAAGCTCTCGATATGTAGTGTTATTTTCCTCCTGGGTCATTTCAGTGATCCAGTTTCCCAGGCAGCTTCACAAAGAGTTGCATTTTCCCAACCAGAGGAGCAGTAAGCTGTTGTGGAAAGGTACAACACACCCTTTCCCACCACCCCCTTTTCCCCCAACCCAATAGAGCCATGAAAGCCAACACAAGGCCATTGTATATAAAACTAAGGAAGGATTGGACCCCAAATAGCCACCTTGTGGATGAGGGTCTAATACCTAAGACAGAAAATGATGTTATTCCTCTGTAGACAGATCACCTAGTAAAGATGTGGCCTGGCAAAGCCTTAGGAATATGCTCAAGTTCAGCTGCACAAATATTCTGTGTAGAAAAACAACTTAGGTCCTTAAAGCTGAGCACGTCTTGGAAGTGGGGACTACTCATACACACTGGATGAAAAACTAACCCCATTGAAGTCAACTGCACAGTAGTCTTTTATTTCCACCCAACAGTTCACCTTGATTTCCCCATAACTTTTTTCGTTTTAGTCCTTCCATAAGCACTAATTTTTATATAAAGACTCTCTTCATCCACACATGATTGCCATATGAACAAAAGTAACTCTAGTCAGAGTGAGTTAGTTTTTCACCTCCTGTCTGTCTTTCCGTCATTCCAGTGCATCCGTAACTAGAACTAGAACATCCAAACAGCCCTTCATGTGCCCTTATATGCAGGAAAGGACAGTCAAATTGTCCTGGGTTAAGTAAAGCAGAGACCTCCTGTGATGTATTAAACAGCAGTGAAAGGGCTGGCTTGCAAGTTATCACAACACCTTTTCATTATATTCAAATACAATGTGTTTCTCCACCCACATCAAGAAGAGAAGTCAGCCTTTGCTGAGAAACCAAGAGCTCTCCATTTAGTTTTTAATGGCAAGTCAGCTGAAGCAGAATGAGACTGATCATACTGTTTGATGGCTGAGAATTCCATTTTCCAAGCCCGGGAACCCACTACGCTGCTGAAACATCTGTATGTGAAACGAAGTAACTCTGGCAAAAACAGATACAAGCCTAAAAGGGGATCACATGGATGTGGCGAGTGGTCACGCTGAGCCCAGAGGAGTCACTGCCACAGATTAATGCGCACGGTGCAGTGCAATACCTTGCAGAGAGCCGGAGCAGACACACAAACTGGAAGCAGCACATCAAACTAGTCTTGTGCCCATTTGTAAATTCTTTTGAGATACAACTTTTACCGAGCTGCTGGGAGCATCATGCCAATGTGGCAATGACAGTTTGCAGCCCTAATTAGTCTCTACATACCTGAAACCAAGACAAGAATACAGCCAAATTTACTGGTCATGCTTGCCCTAGAGAAGATATTCAAGTAAACTATCCTAACAAACTCAGCAGAAATGAGACATACACCAGCAAAAAATGGGGTTTATTTTCCCCCTAGAGCTTAGACAAAGGTCTTCCATATTCCACGCAGTTTCAGGGCTTAGCCAAGCAGCCTCTTTATTTCATTGTCTGTCCTGTGACACAGGTGTGGTTTACTTTTGTCAGAATCTTGTTTTTGCCTGGGAGTGGAATAGATGAGATCTTAGACCAACAAAAGCTGTATTATGAATGTTGCCCTTTCAGTGGTTGGAAAAATAAAAGATTTAGTCTAATCCCTAAAGGATGTTTTATTTATAATTAATAAAGTAATCTCTCACACACACATAAAAATGAAAGGATATAAAAGTCAGAGTAAAGGCAAGACATAGATTTTGGAACCTAAAAATGCGCTTTCAAAATGCATCTGCCTCAAAGGATAGGAAAGATGTGACTAACTGAACAGAATAATGCTTTATGTGATTTTTTTACCCATTCCAGATTTCATCTATGAAAATGGCTTTCCTATGGGCATTTTCATCTTATTAAAAATTAATAAAAGACTTCGTTTGGGTTTTAAAATAAAAACAACCAACTACATTCATGGTAGGCTGTAGGTAATGGTTGGCACGTGGTGTGTTGATAACAATGGAACAGGAGGCAGCAAAACTGTTTCTATGCAATCTTGGACATTTTTCTTACATTTACTCTGCTTCAAGATCACCACCTCTTATACAACAATAAAGTTATTCACACAGGGGTGTACTGGAGACAAATTAGTTCTTGTTTTAAAAGTATGGTGAGGGGGGCTGTTATGTGAAGTTCATAATACTCCACATCATAGCTCTGTTACTTATTTCATGATCACAAAGAAATCCGTCTTGATTTTAAATATAGCATATCTGTCAGCATACAAATAAGAAACAAAGAAAATAAAAAGATATTTTTCCCTTTTGTGTCACCGACCTGTTGACTTCATATTTGGGCAAGTAACACTGTAACTCTTCCTCTTTTTCTTCATCTGTCTTCTTGATTGATGCTGAAAGCTCTTTGGAGCCAGATCTGGACTATATTTCATGTATGAGTCCCAACCAGCTGGAAGATGTCCTAAGCTTCCCTGCATATCCACTGTATCACTGTTAAATATTAATAATTAAATATGTTTGAAGACATTTTGATTTAAGAAGAGCAAAGATGGTAACCAGTGATTTAACCAGTGGTTAATTGTCTTAAAAT
The DNA here is from genome assembly GCA_020800305.1 of Porphyrio hochstetteri. Lineage (NCBI taxonomy): Eukaryota > Metazoa > Chordata > Aves > Gruiformes > Rallidae > Porphyrio > Porphyrio hochstetteri. The sequence continues at coordinate 63,575,297 of CM036907.1, read as the reverse complement.
GACTCTTTTGGTTCTCTCACAGAGTCGGTAAAGTCTGCAACTTGAGTAGTTTTAATATTCTGGAAGTATATTAGCAGAAATATTTCAAATTTAAAAGCTCTTCTGGTAGGGAGGTAGAATTGAGAAGCTGCCACAGGATCAAAACAAAAACGCAACACAGTGTTTTCTCAATAGTTTTTCAGGTGAGCATAAAGATGAATGGTTTTAATATTTGTTTTCATCAGAGAGATCTTGATATTTAATCTTATGAGATGAAAGAATTACATTACATGCTATGTGCTACAAAGTTTCAATTACCTAATTACAAAGCTAGTATATTCAGAAATGCAAAAGAAGATTTTTCAGCTTGCAACACAATTCAGTAAATCTTAGGAAATTGTATAAAAAGAGAAAAGCGCACGGTTAATATTTCAAGTACGGATGAAGTTTTAGATACTGAGGAGCTTTTTTTGGGCCATGAATACTTCTCACTGATCTCAAGCACATTAAAAACCTGTCTCAAATTGAGAGAAAATGGTCTAGTTTCCACAGCATTCACTTGAAACTTTGGAGGTCTACAGTGAATTCATTATTCTGCCACTGGGTACCACTTCACCCACTTATCGACTAAATTTATGCAGGGCAAATCAAGAAATGCTGGAGTTTTTAGAGAGGTAGTTATCTATTTCTAGTGATCTCGAGTTGTCTCTAGAGACATTAGTCTGCTCAGTGCTGCATTATTTGATTCCGTTTTGAATGGTTAGTTCCCTTTTTGTGCATAACAGAATGAAAACCCACAACTTCTGGCATCGAGAGGAAAACTTTTCCAACTGTCCATAGAAGTTCTGCAACAATGAGTAAAAAAGAATCAAGATCCATTGAGGCAGAAACAGCAAAGGAAGAAGCTGGAATTGCTGTTCTTCCAGACTTATCTGGGAAGCAGGAAATTTAGGTTTTGGTCTTTGTAGCTATGACCATTATTTTTGCATTTTTCCATTAGAAAATGATTGGATAAACAAATAAATATTGAACAACTCACCAATTTAAGCATTCCCCTTCCTTTGAGGCCTCAGTGTTAGAATTAGAAGCAATTTTGAAAACAAAATAGAGGAATTTTAGGCAATTAAGTGTTGCAACACGGAGAATACCAGTGTCTGAGTATCTTTACAAATAATAGCCTTTCAGCTCTGGATTGAGTTTTACACATATCTAGATGCCTAAAGCTACCTGAAGACCGTGTATGTTATGTACTTTATAACTTTGGGGATCTTTGGTCTCCAGATAGGAGCACTCCATCTACACAGTGCTGTCAGTAGCACCCAAGAGAAAGACACTAGGGTGCTCAGCTGTAAATCGTCTCAAACATAGATATGGGCTCTCCTTTCCTCTTACTCCTCTAAAGGCCTACAAGGATTTGTAAAAGTCTTGGGGGTGAATCTTTCACAGCCTCAAACTCATACTGAATCAACAACCAAAACTTATGAAACCCATTAAAATCACAGACTTCAATACCACTGGCACAATTATGGCAAAACTAACATTAGACCCTATATAGTCCACAGCAGATATATGCAGCATATGCTGTCATGGTCACAGTGGTGTTTTAATAACTGAAGTCACAAGCTGAAAGCTGTCTGTCTGTCTGTTTGAAGTGTTATGGAGTGCTTGCAGACACACTTTGCATCCCTAGCCTATCTAAACCCCTGACTTCATGTGCATGTGAAGCATGTGTGGGTTTGCTGGGTGGGAGACCAACTCTATATGTCTTTTGGTCAGGCCTTGAGAATGATAAGGTGTATCACAAGTTTTGCATACAAATTACATCATCTGGCAGATTTTCTGCAAAAGCTGCCAAAGTCATAAAGATAAACTGGACCTCACATTTCTAGTATAAAAAAATATATCTAAAAAAAAGAGGTTCATAAAGAAGCCATAGTTCCACCATGCAATATCATAGCGAAATGCCCACCTGTGGTATATAACCACATCTTACAAGTCACAATGGACATACATATGTAAATTAATTTTACTGTTTTGACATTTATATTCAAAAAGCCTTTTACAAATTCCACAGCCTTAGCACATAAGTAACTTTTAGAAAAAATTTCACTTTGCCCAGGTAAGTAATTGCATGATAGGGGTTCTTGTTTGTATTTCTTTGAATCGGTAGCATGGAATGTACCAGAATATCAGACAAAAAAACATTCCTAACATTTTTGAAAAACATGTTTTTATACTGCTACTGTCATACTTTCAAATCACTACTTCATATCTGTCCACACAGATACTCCCCCAAATGATGCATGGAAGCCTCACCTTGCTGGTTACCAGTCTTATGTACACCCACAACAGCACCAAAGGTAAATGCCACATACAAGACACTATATACATAAACCAAGTGCTATGCTGAAAAGCAATTTTATTTTGCACAGTTTGACACATACTTCATGTTTATTAAATTTTCTTCTTTGTTAGGAGCACACATATCTATATTCACAGGTGTGTGATTGCTGTATATGCATACATATATACAAACGAGTCATGCAAGTCTTGCATAGGTTAAACTTTACAGTAACATGCTTAAATGGAAGCAGATGCGGAAATTTTCACTTTCAGATCCATGTTTAAGATGATTAATCTGTTTCTTCAGCTGCCCTTACAAGTATAAGCACCCAGAAACACTCCTAAAGCAAGGAACATTTGCTGCAATTTTCCCAAACAATAGTGCGACAGCAGGAAACATTTACTATACAGCAACCCCAGAGCCAAGTCCCAGGACTGCCATGTTCCAGAAAAGGCATTCAGTCTCCACTTGGTACAGCTCTCTGCAGAAATACAACTTCTTTTCAGTTTCTTTCCTGTCTTCTTACATTATCAATAAGAATAATTGCCATCAGTTCCAGGAATGAGATTATTAATTGCCATAAATTCCAGCAATCATCTCAGTGCTCACTATATTCATAAAAAGTACCTCACCAAATAGTAATCTCCAACAATATTTTTTCAGTCACAATTGCCCTAATCTGCCTTAGAATTGTTCCCACTGCTTGTTTTCCTACTTGAGGCCACAAATTGTAAGATACAGTACTAGCCGGTTACTGGCTTGCGAAGTATTTTATTACTCTGATAAATAGAAACATACAGAATAAACAAGAGCAGCCTTCTGAAATTTGAAAATTTCTCCTGAATTGGAAACTCTTTTCAAAAATATGTGGTGAGGGAGCTGACTGTACCAGTCCATTGGTGCAATCAACAGAAAGTAAGACATTGGTGAAAAATCGCACTAGAAAATAGAAGCAACAGACTTAATTATCTGTTACTGGTCAAATTGGTATCTCAGATGGTGTGAAATAATAAGTTAAGACTTCTAAAATTACATTATTGGGTCTGATCATTCTTCTTCCACTGCTGCCAGCTAGTGAGCAAATCCACATACTCTATTCATAAACTTTAAGGCCTAAAGGGACCACTAGGTTATTTGGTGTTCCCCTAGTACACCACAGACAATTAAGTTTCATCCAATTGCCCCTCTGCTAAACTCATGAACCTGCCAACAGGAAGACATTGGATTTTGATCTGAAGAATTTAAAGGGCAGCAAATCCACTCCCTAGCTTGTCCTGAAGGTTTATGTACTTCATTAAGGAGTTGTTCCTCCTTCAGTTTTGCACAGGACCAGCTGCTAAGCCTTCACTGTGCTGCCTTCCTTGTCTGCGCCTTGTACAGCTGGCATGAGCTTCCAGAGAAGATGCGTTGTAATCAAATCACCTCCCAGACACTCTTCTGTTTTCACCTGCAGGGCATATTCTTCAGCCTTCAAATCACTTTTATGAGTCTCTTCAGTTGTACCTCCAGTTTCTCATACTTCTCTTTGCAAAACAGTCACTACCGTTGAATGCAGTAGCCCAGTAGTACTCTCAACAAGGGAGCAGCTGTCTTCTTGGTCCTGCTGTTTTGCTCAGCCCAGCACTGCCTTAGTTGCTGCTCTCTGCGAAGGGTTGCTACTGAAATGTCTGTACAGGCATCTCTCCAGACGCTGAAGCCCATGTTCTGCAGCCGTGTCCAGCTTTCTTTGTTCCTGGATTATAAACTTTCACTTGAAAAGGTCTGAACGGCCTTGCTTACCACATGATCATGGTCACTCCATCAGCTGCCTCATCCTCTCAATTTAACAGTCTGCTGATCACTATATTATCTCCACTTTTTCTCAGTAATGAACTTAAGACTGTTGCTAAAAATAAGCATTAGTTTCAGTCTTGTGACTGTCTTTACAACCTCTCACATAGAGATAATAAAATAATCTATGAGGGCTCCTCACTTGCAACTACTTGTAGTGTTTTTCGTCTACCTTGGTTTTGCTTTGATACAAAACAGCAGTTTTGTATGTGAATATGTGAATCAGAACACTGAGCACTGCTGACAAAGGGCACAGATGCCCCCTCCTTGCAGCCAGGTACCTCCAAACACCAGCTTACAAAGCCACTCACCTCCCCAGAGAGGTCACTGGCACTCTTAATACTCATGTCTTTTGCCTGTATTGAAACCATAAGAAAATGAAAAAGTAATACTTTCCACGTTTGATTTGTATTAGCATAAACAGTGGTAACAAAAAAAGAGCTTAGCTTCACCAGATTTCAGCTGTGGTCACACACCTTTAAGGTGTATACATTGTGAAACTGAGGTGCAAAATAGCATGTACAGCTCAGAAGTCATTTCACAGGCAGTAGGGCAAAGCCTTTGCTTCATTGAAGAGAACCTGAAATGCAGTTTTGAAGCTGGACAGCTTCTAATAGAAGTTAGGAGAAAACACTGAGGAGAAGGAGAAAATGCTGCCACTTCCATAGCAAGCAAGGTTTATAGAGGTAGTAGATGATAAATTTCTTGCCCCATATTCAGCTTACAGAGACTTGGCCAAGTTACTTTCTCCCCTGTGCAGAGAATGTTTCCAAGAAAGCAAGATTTTCAGCACTGAAGTCCATTAAGGGGCAATGAATTAATCCCATGAAGGAGTAGAGAGTATATGACCAAATTTCAACTTGGGAGGAAAAAAAAAGGCATGGGGAAAGAATTACAAAAGATATATTGCAAATCTTGTAAAACTCTCAATAGGTCAATTATCAGCTTATCAGTGCCTGATACTAATTTATCTGTGCAAAAGAGAAGTTATTGATACAGGTCATGACTACCTGAGTCACTCATCAGATTTCTCTGCCAAACCTCTCCCTTCATCTCAGATTTTGTGAAGTTTTGACTCTGAACTGAATCCAGTTTTAGCATTCATGTTTCAGACTCCTGGAAGAAATCTGTCACTGTGGCTTAATCACATGGGAAAATGCCTTTGTTGTTTGGTGTTTGACCCTGCCGCCTTTATCAGGAAATGAAGTATTATAAAAGGATGATAAATTCCTCCCCAGCCCTCTCTCTTACTCTGCTACCTGGATCAACAAGCTCCATATCCCAAACACAAAGATTTGACGTGTGGGAGGGCAAGAGATAAGCTAGAAGAAAGGCCAGGTGCAACAATGACCCCTTGTCTACTTCCCTCTTCATAAATAGCCAGTACTCTTGTCCAAAGAGGAGCCCTCAGAGCAACGTTATCACAAGATTCCTCTGAGAACAAATTTTATCTTCACTGGGTCTTTTTCTCCTCTCCTCTCCTCTCCTCTCCTCTCCTCTCCTCTCCTCACCCAAAGATGTGAGTTTGCTGGTTTTGTCTCAACTCTGGCCAGAATTATGTTGTCATAGTCCTGATCACAAGTTCTTCCCCAAAGCAGATACTTTGTAGACCCAGAGGACAAAGCACTGACCTGTCTCTCAATGCCTGAAATGACAGTCAAAATCACACCTGCATGGAAAATGGTGTGTTAGGAGTACAGGTAGACATACTTCCACTAGCATTAATGTCTCATTCACAGAGAACAGTAGCTGTTAAAATACAACAGGGCTTTCGGATGTGCTAGGGATGTAGGAGATCAAGTCACTGTTTATCCACCCAGTAATTTTCAATATTACCCACAGATGCTAAATTGAAGACAAGAGGGGTTCACCTCACCTTGTTAGGTGAAGTGGACTTTTATTCAGCTTTCTAAAATGCCAGGTCTGATAATAGCCTTGTGCAAACTCAATATCTAAAAACAGTGATTGGTTTAAAGAGAAGGGTAGCCTGCTCCTCACCCTCCCTGACACGTGTTTTTTTTGACATGCCTTATGAAATGTGCAATGCTCCTGTGTCATCATTTTGCATGAGTCATTCTCAAGGAATTACAGGGAGCAAGCACAGATGATGTGAGTGGACAAAGTAACATGGCTTTGCCGTTATCCCCTGGCACACACTTTCAGTCACTAGCTTTAGGAAATGAGAGTTCATCACATACAACTAAGCTGCTTTGGAAAAATACTCAGGAAACACGTGGAAGAGATATTAGCAAAAGCTTTCCAGCTACCCCTCATAGTTACCAGATGCTGAGTAGCCAGCAGAAGGACATTATGTTTAGGTGGCTGCTCATCATCTCTCCTCAGGTCCGGAATGGATGCCCTTCAGAGAGAGGAGGTATGGCACACCAGTTGGGAGAAGGGTTGTGCTTCTCCTGTAGATTACATTTCTTTTGCTTTCCTTTCAAGCATATGAGTTTTTAATGAAAGTGATCTGGAAGGGGTGGACAGAAACAAAGAAGAAGTCAGAGACCTGTGAAAACACAATTGTCCCATTTCTCATGCTGATTTCTATTCCCTGTACCCAGGAATTTTCTGTCATTCTCTATATGTTCCTACACCATGTACTGTATCAGACTTCAGGGCTCAGCTAACCAGAAAGTGTTTCTCTATTTGGATAGACCACATTGGACTCAAAAACTCTGGTTAATCCTGTTCTGATGCTAACAGGCATATATTTAAGATCAAATGAGTCCCCCTTAAAATACTATAAAAGACCAAAAGATAAACTTTTCTGGACAGATTGTGTATGAGAAGGCCATATGAACAATTTAAAATACCTTGAGCTCTCATACTGAAATAGTATCCATTTAACATTTAAATTGTATATTATCAAATATGCTCCATACATTAAATACACTCATGTAGATTTTTAACACACAGTAGCCTTAAATCCACTGTGTGCACATGGATTGTCATTTTCCCTTCAAGACCAGCTACGGGCAAGAAGGTATAGGCCTGTTTTCTCTGCTATTTGATGAGCAAATATTATTATTAGTGGAAGTACATACTCCTTTGCCTAGCTTCACATTTCACAAAGGAGAGAGGAATGCAAGGGTCCTAGGGTGAGAAGGGGAACCAGAACATTTTGTTCTCAGTTACTGACTCAGCTTGAGGTCAGCAGCAATCCAAAGTTGTCTGCAGATGAACTGAGTTCAATGGTTCATGTGAAATAAAACATCACTCCGTGCAGTCAGGCCCACAAACCTAATCAGTGCTGTTGCTAAAAAGCAACATGGAAATAAAAGGAAATCCAGAAGCCTGCTCCTGAGCACACACATCCTATGAAGTCCTTTGCAGGTACCCCCTTTCCTGAGCAGTGCTGCAGGACAGGGAGGAGGGGCTGTGCATTGTTGCTTTTCTTGAGATTATTTCTAGTCCCCAGGCTGTCAGTATGCTCCTTTTCAGAAGCAGGAGACCATAAAAAAATTAAAGCCTTATTTCAGAGGAATGGGAACTCATTCTCACAGACCTCAGGGAATCATTTGCATCAACACAGAGTGAAAGGCACCATCTGATTTGGTAGTGTTTCATACTGGCTTGTCACAATGTCAAAAGAACGCAGGAGGTGAAAAATGCACAAGCCCCATCAGCCAGTCCCAGTGTGCTGAACTTTGAGGGAAGCTCTCCAAAACGAGTCAGCTCAACTTCAATCAGACTGTAACATTTTTCTGCCATTGAACCACAGTCTGGGTTTCGTAATGAGAATATTCCAATTTCATGGACTAGCATTTGGTATGAACATCAGTCACTAAGAAGACAATGGTCAATGAGCACCTTTCTTTAAGGGAGTAGATTTCAAAATCCAGGTGTTCCTACACAAGGCCCACATCTGCCCTGTTCTGAGCTCCCCCTGCCCCAGCCCTGCCTTGGGTCTATATCAGGCCCAAAACAACCCAAAGAATATGATGTGTAGAGAATGAGGGGAGAGAAATCTTTAATTCTGGCCCACCCTGAAGGACCACCACCCTGCAATGCAGAACAGCTATTGATGTGAACAGATTTTCAAAGATATTTATTGAGAAGTTGAACAAATCTGATTTGGGACTCCCCCATCACACACTCCCTCCAGGTGATTCAAAGGTGTTGCTGCACATGGCAGCATCCTTGAGAAATTACTTCTTTAGGCAGATGTGACTGGGATAAGTGTTAACAAAATAAACTGGGGCCAGTTATTAAGGAGCCATACACAAATTATGTGATTTACAACCTGAATCACAAGTGTAAGCTATCTTGGCATCCCCCATCAGAGGTCCTTTCCCCTGAAAGAGAGCAGACTGACTCCTACCCCATGGGAATAAGAGGAAAATGATGAGCATCTTTTGAAAACCTTTTGTACATATTTCCTAGTAGCTTCATACATGCAGCTGGAAAAGCTATAGATAATAAACTTGCTAATCACTTTTCTGCTATAAAACTTACCTTGAGTAGGTCATCATTCATACAGATGTGCTTCAAAGCAGTAACTGTCTATCTTACTGTCCCAAGGTTCTCCAAATTATAATTTTTATTGTTTGTTCTGCCACTCCTATTTATAGGGGAAGGGAAAGAAGCTATTGACAAACTGTGCAAGGTGTTACACAGACACTGTAATGGGGTCCTGATTAAGCTGCATCTCTCTTTGGAGGACAAATCAGCTCAAAGTGCCTTCCTATGGCAGAATACTGCAGAAGAGCTTGTTTCACAGGGTATCAAACAGCACTAGAGCTGATGTCTTCTGCTTTGGGATAACTGCTTTGTCTTTTCAAAAAGGATGTAACATGACAGTGAACAGAGCTGCAAGAGGAACAATTTGGAAAGAGGAGTAACAATTATTGGATGCTTTTAGTTCACGTTGGTTTAACAGACATAAACTCAGTACCCCCAAATCAAGAGAGGACATACCTGGTAGTGAACATCAGACACTTCTCTTGATACCAGCCCAGTTGTATGGTAAGCCTATCTATTTAGTTATTTGATTGATTGATGTGGGTCAGAGTCACTCAGTGCTGAGCAGTCAAACGGGAACCCAGCAACAGTTACATGCCTGCACTTACTGATGTGCTGACAAGGTGACAGGTTGACAGCTTTGTGCAATCAAGTATAAGTGATTCATCCCAAAGAAATTCGTAATTTCTTTGGCAATCCCTTTCTATGGTGGTAGCTAAGTTCCTGCAGTTACTTAGTGACTGCTAATATCAAGTATTATTAACAAAAGAGGCCTCTTTTACACCCTGTGTTGACTAAAGGCTTGTTTTAGATCCTTGACAAAGGTTTCTTCCTCATGACTCAGCTATGAGAAATACTATGTGGAGTTAAGAAATGTTTGCTACCCTCCTGCACAGAGTCCCTATTGACATATGAATGAGTTCAATATTTTTATGTTTTAAACTTTTGCAATAAGTATTTGAAGACCAAAAAGAAGAAGAATCTGCTGTTTCCACAAATAAAACTATCTCAGCAGTTCCCGTGGCACAGAATGAATGGAAAAATAACCTCAGGAATGCAAGGGGAGATGCTGACTCACGGAGCAGCATCTAGTGACTGCTGGGTACATCATGGGCAGGAAGCATGTAATAGCGGCAGCATGGAAAGAACCAGTCTTGAGCAATGGGAGCTCCCATCTGAATGAAGTGCTGAGGTCACAAGGAGGGCAACAGTGGTGTCAGGCTTCTTGGGAAAAGACCTGTGTCTGTATAACATCAACTGAATTGCCCAGTGCAATGTGAGGCATGGTGAGGTACAACTGCTGCCAAAATGTGTTGCATTAGGACTGCACACACAGTCCTACAGGGAAGGGTCTTGAGAGTCTTTTCTCTTTTCAGGCAGATGATGCAACTGATAAAAAATTTACCACACAATGTGTTACCACACACAGAACTCCCCTGATTTGTTTCACAAGAAAAACACTTGTTCGTTTCTGGAATTAGAGAGGTTCAGAACCTTGTTGGGACAATCCCAACAGGAAATGTCTCCAAGACTGGTGCTTAAATAAAAAAAAATTAAAAGTTTTCTTTTAAAATTGAGACTGATTTTTGAAAAGAAATAAAAATTCTACATTACTTATTCCGATTTCTCTCAAAGGAAAGTATGGAAAGATGCATTTAGTTTTAAATCAGAGTGTGACGTTTAAATCAAACTACAAGAAGTTAGTTAATTTTTCCAATTTATTTTTTTAATCCCAGATTCTTTTTTAAAAAAACACAACCAAAACACAAAAAAACCCCACACCATAAAAGCCCACATTTTTATCCCAAGGAATTTTGACTAAATACCATTTAATCATTTTTTATTTAAAGCTTTAGTTATTTCCATGCAGGCTTGTTTCAAAATCAGAAATAGCTATGGAAGTTACTATCACAATTCAGCAAATAAAATTTTATTAAAGTCATAAAATAATATGAAAAAAATTGTGTTGGAGGAGACCACTAGAAGTCATCTTGTCCAATCTCTCATCCAAAGCAAGAGTCAAGTTACTCAAGGTCTTTCCAAGCCGCATTACATGTTCAAAATCCCTGGGGATGAAGAGGCCCTAACCTCTCCAGCATTAAGCTGCATCTGTCAGATATGTTTGCTCCATGACGTAGCTCGAGTCAGTCTCTCCCACCATGTGATATGACTTACGTAGTTAACAGAGATCAAAGCATAATGGCTGCAAGTAGACCAAAGCTCAGCGTATCAAGGGCAGTTATGTGCAGCAGCTGTGCAGAGATGTGGCTGTTACAGGAGACAGACTACATACGCAGTGAGGCCTACCGTCTCTGAAAACAACCTCTGAGAAATTCAGGGTGATTACCCAGGTGTGAAGCATCATAGTTATTCCAAGCCTGAAACAGAATAGGCATTCCAAATCTATCGCTTTTTACTTGTTTCTTTGTGTGGATGAGAAGCAAATGGGAACAACTTTGAAGAAAGCTCAAACCTTCGGTGAGGTTTTCTGCACTGCAAACTCCCATAAGCTCTTCCTTTGGAAAGCATGGTAATAAACACCAGAAAATCATGTTCTCACAGATGGCAGCAGGTCATTAGATTACCAAATTCCTGTTCAACTTGCTCTTAGAATTATGATTAAATAACCCTACACCTTTTATCCAGCTCATCCCTGAAGGAAGTTCTGAATCAGACTCTGGAGTTACCTATCTCACTTAACTGTGTACAGAGCTTCTGCTGACTGGGAAACCTTGATTATTTGCCCAAATACGGTTAGGAGGAATCAAGGTCAATGTGTATGTCTTTTAGGAAAAATATGCCCTATACTTGCATCCAACTGTTACACAGAAACTGTCAGTCTGCCATTGTTTTCTTTCTTTTCAGCTAAAGGAGCCAAGCAGCCATAACTACAACAGCATAACAGGAAAAAACAAAAACATTTAAATCTTTGCCTTGTTACGCATTTCCTGTTCATTTTTGGTGTGCTCACTTCCACACACATTACCTAAAATTTCTCAGAGCTTCCAATAGCACTGTCATAACAGTTCAGAAAGCGAGGTACGTTCAAGGTTGGCAGATTCCGGCTTTCCGAGGCTTCAATGCCAAGACAGACTCAACTCTGTTTCATAAGACTCTAAAAATAAAACCCATGACTCCCCACATACTGATATTACACAATAGTTCCATGATAAGCAGCAATATATCCAAACTCTGATTATGTCTACTGTAATCTACTGCCAACTCCTCTTCATCTCGGTTCTCCAGATTCAAACCATTTTCCACATTCTGATACTATAATCCAATAGGTGTAGGGGTTCTTGACAGTCTCTTCACTTGATCTCTCTAGATCCTTCATCTGACTTGTCTTCACTAAATATTTCTTTCTGTTCATCTTCACGGTCTTCCTCATGACCCCTCCTTTTTGTTCTCTTTGCTATATCTCCTTTCCAGCCATGTATCTCAACAAACTACATTGTTGAGCTTTTACCAATCATTTTGTCTTGTGTTTTTTGATTCTCTGTCCATTGTTCCTGCTATCTTTCCTTCCTGATGTCATTCACTCTTGAAAATGCATTTTTCCTAAAAGTCTACAGCTGTAGATTTTCCCCGAGAAAAATGCTGACTGATTGAACAAGTTAAGGTTAGAAAGAACAGCTATTCTTGGGGATGAGGGCACATAGAACAGAATCATAAAATCATTTAGGTTGGAAGAGACCTTTAAGATCATGGAGCCCAACAGTTAGCTTAGCAGTGACAAGTTCACCACGAAACTCTAAGTGCCACATCCAAACGTCTTTTAAATACATCCAGGAACAATCACTTCCTTAGTCCTGCTGGCCACACTATTTCTGTACAAGCCAGGATACTGTTGGCCATGTTGTGTGATGATTTGCTCCACAACCTTCCTTAGCACCACGATCGGACTGACAGACTTGTAGTTCTCTACATCCTTCTTCCAGCCCTCCTTGTAGATAGGTGTCACATTTGTTAATTTACAGTCAAGTGAGACCTCCCTGAATAATGAGGAATGGTGATAAGTGATAGTAAGTGAGCACTTCTGCCAGCTCCTTCAGTAACTTTGGTTAGATCCCATCTGGCTCCAGAAACTTGTCTGTGTCTAAGTAGAAGAGCAGGTCACTAATAATTTCCCCTTGGATTATGGGGGTTTCCTTTTACTCCCTTTCCTTGCCTTCCAGTTCAGGGAAGAAATTAAGAACAATGGGTCTTACCATTTAAGACTGAGGCAAACAAGGTATTAAGTACCTCAGTCTTTTCCTCATCCCTCATCACTGTTTTTCCCCCTCCATCAAATAAATGATGAAGATTCTCCTTAGCTCTCCTTTTGTTTCTAATGTGTTGATAGAAATTTTTAAATTTTCTTTAACTCCAGCAGCTAGATTAAGTTCTAGTTGGGCTTTGCCCCTTTTAATTTACTCCCTGCATAACCTCAGGATATCCTTGCAGTCCTCCTGAATTGCCTGCCCCTTCTTCCAAAGGTCTCAAATGTTCCAGCCAAAGTTTTCTGTTTAGTCAAGCCAGTGTTCTTCCCTGCTGTGTCACTTTTCAGCACATGGAGACAGCCTACTGCTGCTCCTTGAAGATTTCCTTTTGAAGGATGTCTAGCCTTCCTGGATGCCTTCTTCCTTCAGTATTGCCTCCCAAGGGACTTAGTCAACCAGGCTTCTCAAAAGGCTGAAGCTTGCCCTCTGGAAGTCCAAGGTAGCAGTACTGCTGACCTCACTTCTCCAAGAATTTAAACTTCTGCCATTTTGAGGTCTCTATGCCCAAGATGGCCTGCAACTGTCACATCACCTATAAGTGAGCAGAAGCAGCTAGTCTACAATTCTCTCCTTTCTTTGTGCATCATGTTGTGCACTATCAGGTTTCTGAGTTAATAATTTCATTACTGTCTGTAAAACTCCTTATTAATGATAGTAATAATAATTCTTGTCATCATCCCTGTCCAGTTAATCACAAATATCAATCTTACAAATTTCACCTGAAGAAAGTTTCAGGAAGGTTTTTGCAGACTGAAGACAGGGAGTGGTGTACAATGCAGCAAAAACCCAATGCTTTGCCGCGCTTTCCTGTTCCTGGAACAGTCATCCTGCAGACCATCTCATCCAACAGCCTAATGCAAGGACACCCAACATCTCATGTACTATTTAATTGCCTGGAAAGCATGTTCCAGTTCCCAAGTCCTTGAATTCCAAGTTTTCCAAACAAAGTAGACTCAGCAGGGCCCCATTGGTTATTTCTGCATTGTTTTATTTGAAAGGCTCATTCGCTTGACAATGAATTATGTGTTAGTAATTAGCTGTGGAACTCTCATGAAATGCTAAATAAATTCCTTGTGATCAAAATCATATTAGGGAAATAAATACCAAATAAATGATAAACAAAGGCTACTGTGGGAGTTTGTTGTATGAACAAAATGTAATGAAAGTACTGTGTCCTCAAGAGCTTACCCAAAGAATGGAAAAGCAGCAGAGGCAGAAAGGCAGCAATAACAGCAGGATTAACATGCTCTTAAAAAGAAACAGAAATTAAAAGAAGAGAGGACTTGAGAGGCTAGCCAGAGGATGAGATGGGAAGAGGAGGTTAAATCACTCAAAGATTTCAGGGCCTGGAGATTACCTGATCATCCCTCAACACTCTTTAAAGGCACTAAGAAATAGTAGGCTAGATTTTAATTTAGTGCAGAAAAATACAGCTCCACTGCCTTGTCTCCTTCATTAGACTAGTACTGATTTACACTGAATGAGAACCTGTCTTGCTCATTAAGGACTTGTGCTTGGCACTAGCAGGCTGTTTGCTGGCTTTACCACCAGACATTAGGGAACATTTCTTGCCCTTTTAATCCAGATTTTGAAATAAATAATCCAAATCCATTTGTTCTTTAGTTTTCTTTAGAGGGATGGAGGGTTTTTGCAGAGGGATGACGAACCCTTTGGTTCTTCTATATTTTGATAAGAAGAAAATCAAGCATGAATCATAGAGGAGCAAATTTTCTCAGCTAGAATCAAAATCCACTGGACCATGATGCAGCCTTAAATTATCCCTTTGGGGATTCATAAATCTTTGGTTAATTAGAGCAAAGAGCCCCTCTAGGGGTATAATACTCCCAATGGAATTGACAAAACAAGTGAAAAATGTCTTTTTCAGTCAGATTCACACAATTCCTGACTCAAGAGGAACGAAGACACAACTGAGAGCTCAAGGAGATCAGTTCTTCTGAGACTTCTGAAGAACTGGAAGTTGGAATCATCATCTTAGTCTGCTAAAGGTAAGCATTTAATTGGACCATCCATGTCCCGGTTTTAAGAAACAGGGCATGCAGTGCTATCTATGAACCATATTTATCTAAGACAGCTCAGGATGGCATCCAAATTTCTCCATACTTTACTTCTTTTGTGATTTTTGATGACTATAAGCAGAGCCCTCCTGAAGCAGAAGAACTCATGGTCCAAAACTTCTTTTCTAATTTGGATGTTGTAAATAAGAATAATCATAAATGCCAACAACTGATGAGCAGCAGGCAATAAAAAAGCCTTTAAGTGAAATATTTCTCCTCTTGCACAAAATTTTCTCATTGTACATGTAAAAATAAGGAGTCATACTTTCAATAAAAGGATATTTTCTCTTTGGAGTGTGCTATTCAGAAGACGACTTCTCCGTCTCTGAAGGACTCTAGCTCTGAATCAAATAAAATGGTGCCATAATTATTGCTGTCATGATGGGTCAGTGCTCCAAAAAAGAGCACATGACAAAGCATCCTGAATATTGGACTCCCAAATCCTCTACTTCTGGGAATTAGGGAGGAGGAGCTTTGTAATTATTAGCAGAGAAAAAGAGCATTCCTTTAAGATGCAGAGGTGAAGAACTCAGTCCATGTCAGGACCAAATAAACTCAGCAGCTGGAATGGGCTGTGCCCTATGGTGCACCTGTGATCTTCGTTTGGGTAATCAATATGAAAACATGCCCAAAATCTTGATATTTGGCAACATGTTTGTTTTGTTCATTAATAAATCAATCAGCGTGTATATATGGATTGGTGTGTATATATTTATCTTTTCTGATTACCCTCAGGATTCAAGAATAAAACTCAAATTCCTTGAATTATGTCTTCAAAACAAACAGACAAAATACATTTTTGGCAATCTTCTTTCAAAGTAAAACCACAGGCTGTCAGCATGCTATACCTCTTATTGGAATATGATATTGAAAGCTGCAAAGCACATTCAGAGAATATTGCATTTAAGACTAAAATCCCAGGGCAGCAAGGACACACTCAGAGATAATATAGCCAAAGCATTCTTGACACTGCTTCATTTTCCCAGTCGGTGTGCACGCTGTCTGCATGCCAATAATCTTACATAGCAGACCCTGTCTGCGCTGCATGAGTCTCCAGAACAGCTCTCCGAGTTGTTGGAATGATCAGTCGGGAGCCTTTTCCTGCTAGGTCACTAATTAAATACCAGCCTCATGATAATAATGACTGATCTTTTTTTACCTACTGTTTTAATATCATGTGCAAAATAGGGCAGTCATTTCAGCCCCGTTTCCAACAGCCAGCAGCCAGAGTGCAGAACAAGCCTGCACATTTACGACCAGGTAGTTTGATTGTTGTACTGAATGTGTCCTAAGAGAGAAGGATGGAAAGGACTTGAAAAAGAAACTCCCTTGTCCTGCAGAAGTGTGGCATTTGCTAATTCTGACAGTGAGATGCTGGCAGAGTAGCACAAGGTGAATTTCAGGACTATCCATAAGTAGTTGTCCCAAGCACTGTAATGTCAAGGCACAAAGTTCCTTTTATTCTAGTTTCCTTACACCAAGGTCCTGGAAAAACAGATCTTTCTGCTGTTGCTCCTTAAAGGAACTTATGACCTAAGCTCCACCTCTCCCATCCCACTGCCCAGCAGTAACACGTGTGAAGTCTGGTTCTTCAGGGATGCCCCCACCCCCCCCACTTTCCTTCTAAAACCCCCCTTCTGAACCTTCAGCCAAGCCCCATACCTTCCCCTTTGGGGAAGCAAGATTTCTGTCTCCACTCAGAGAATGAATCCCTGAGCTGGCTGTAGCAGGTCCTACCCCAGTTGAATGGAGAGCTCACACCCCTGTGCTCTGACTCTGTCATACCACACAAGCAAGGCCAGCTCCTGTCAGCTGGTGGGCAGCACTGCCTGATGTATAGATGTAGGATGTCCTCTGTCAGTCTCCCTGCAAAGGTTTTGCTGTAAGAGTTCATAAAGTAATTATTCTAAGGGAGGTTTTCAGTGCCAAATGTAGCATTAAATCCCATGTCTACGTACAACCATAAAGGAAACTTCTCATCATTACTGTAAATTTATTTATAAATTCAATTTTAAATCCCTTCAGCATTTCTTCCAGGGTGATTTTTTAAAATAAAGATTAAATTGTTAGAAAGTTTGCTTCTGAAGACTTGACCTTGAAGCAAAATTGAAATCCTTACATGTCTAGATTGCACGGTGAATCCAACTCCTTCCTCTGTGACTCACTAACTCCAGCATTTCTCAGGGACTGCAGTTAAAGATAAGGCATCTGGTGACAAGGAGCAATCAGACAAATGTGTGCACATAGGATATTTTCTGTTTGGGGGATATCAGATTTTTCTTACATCCAGATAATGAAAATATGCAAGTGTCAAGTTTCCAAAGCAGTGTAGTCTTTTCAGGACATTGGGCCTCTTAAGAGATAAGGGCACTCAAGACTGGTTAGGAAACGGACATTTAAAAACCCTGCTCCAAAACTCCCACTTACATAAAGAAAAGAAGGAACAGGAGCTGTTTTTCAACGACAGCGCTGTTAAATCACATCTCATAAGCATTTCATAAAAGAAATCCACTTGACTATCTAACAGCTGTAGAAATACACTTTGCAGGCGTGCATCAAGGCACACTTTTAAAGCCAGTGCTCACCGTTCCTCCCCGCTCACATGGAAGCTGGCAGCTCCTGCGGTTGCACACGTGAGGCACGAGCGCTTGGCTGTGGCGTGTGGGAAGCTCACCCGTTCCACGTGAGGGTGGCTCTTCCCCGACGCCAGATTCCCCCCGGCTTTTTCCTGGCTCCTGCAGATGTCGATCCCGCTTCTATCGGCTTCTTAAAACATTTTGATTTATTTATCACTGCTATATTGAACTACATAACCAATTCTAAACTTATCTCAGCGCTAACATGAAGGCATTTTTTGAAAGAAAAGGCTCAGAGGAACCTGGGTGTCCAGAACAGCCGCTTTAGTGCCCGGGGAGCCTTGCAGCACAAATCCTCACAGGCTGCTTCATTAATTAATAATCTGTAAGCATTTAATTGGTACCACTGGATATTCAGAATGTAGACATGTCAGTCTGAGGAAGGAGGTGGCTTGGGAAGAGCTGTTACAGGAATGATTTTTCTTGCATCTGTTCCTATATCTGCTCCTTGTAGCCTGCCACTTTATCAAGAAAGCTCTCCCTTCTATGCAACATCCAGGGTCCTCCTGTGGGATACACACGTCTCATGCTTACTTCAATAGATGTTTGTGTTCTTGAGGCTGTTCCTCTCTTACTGTACTGCCTCAAGGTCTGAAACAGTGCTAAACTGCTGTGACCACTGATTGCTATGATTACCTTAAGTGTTTCTGCCCACAAATAGCGCTTACCAGTAAATTCAATACCGTAATGTATATATAAGAAAAAACATGGCAAAATCAGGAAATATTAAGAAATTCAACACCCTTTGAGCACACATTACCACCCTCTGCAAGTTATGCCTTTGGCCGTTACTGTGCGTTCTTACAAGGGCTTGTCACCAGGCACGTAGAACATACCCTACCCGGTTTAGCTTAAAAGCAAATATTATTTTCCTCAGCAGCAGTTATTGTTCATTAAAATGTCCTTGCTGTTACACCTGTTTGGCATAACTCAGTAGGTATAAAGTAATGCCTCTGAAATTAATTGTGTAAATTCCTTAACTACCTCTGGAGAGCACTGAAAGGAATGTCTTTATGTCTCTAGCTTAACCTTATATTTGCCAGATAAATTTCTGGCAACCAGACAAATCAGTCAAATTTCCTAATATAAACTGCACATAAAACCTTTAAATATAGAGGGATACAGGCTGTTGCCTGATGCAGTTAAGTCATGAACTAGCTGGAAGTTAAGTGAAAAGAGAGCTTAAGCAAGCCTGCCCTCCAACTCAGCCTTGAATTTGATGATCATGTCTCTTTAGAAGAGCACAGCTCCCTGCCTGAGTGAGCCTCCGAGCCCAGATGTATGTGGACAAATGCCCTGACCTAGGAACCAGGCATTTTTTGCTCACCTAAACTTTGTCATAACTCACACTTGAGGCAGGAAAATGCCAACACTCTGTAAAAGGCTAAAAGACATGGCTGAAATATAAGGCCATGAGCAGAGGAGGAGGTTAGGGCATGGTAAGCTACCTTTTGTAGAATAACTTAGCTGTATGTGCATGCGGTCCATGTGCTGGGCTTGAGCACGCTGAGAGGATCAGCAGCCCCACCACTTGAAGCTGGCTTTTGCCCTCACCTGAGATCCCCCTTCCTGAACAGGGCAGCTCCCCACAGGCACGCAGGGAATGGGGCTCCAGTTCCCATCTCAGGTTGCAGATGATGCAAGGTGAAACAGCATTACAAGGTTCCACATCGCCCAGAAGCTGAACCACTCTGCAGCTGCGAGTGTAAAACTCTTGGGTGAGAAGGTGAGCAGATAGTTGAGAGCCAGAGGGAAGAAAGCAAGGGGAGACTTGTGTTGTAGTCCCTGGTCCCAGAAATTATTACATATTTCACATCAGGTGATTGTTAGATTACCCATCCATACACACACACCCCAAAAAAAAAGGAAAAAAAAAAAAGGCAAAGCTAAAAACAGATCACAAAACCTACTTTGGTTGTACCTTAAACTAGTGCTAGGAAACCTGTGCAGTCCCATTCTGACAGGATACAACCATAGGCCATAAGACCATGAGTTAAATGTACTTAATGGCACTCTAAATATCTTTCAAACAAGAGAACAGCTGATAGGTAGGTAGTAGAGAGTAAAAGCATGTTTTAAGGATACTGGAGATTATTTTTATATATGCACTTGACTTTTCCACATAATGCTGTTCCTCACATCTTTCTCTAACTACATTTGAAATCAATTTACCAAGGTTTTATCTCTGTTCACTTTTGTGCTGCATACTTCACATGCCACGGTCTCTCAACACCTGCTTAGTGTGGTGACAGGCTGCAGGCTCCAAGGCTTCAGCCTTCACACCCTGGCTGTACTCCTGATTGCAGACGAGGTGGGGGGTAGCTTAAAAACAGCAAATGGGTACATGAAAAAATACAGCCAACAACAAAAAAAAAAAATCTGTTCAAGTTGTTGCTGAGTAAATTTTTTCAGGAACCTCTCTTCCTTGCCTTCCTCATGGCATTGGGTACTCTGGTAGCTCATTTCCAGCAGCTACAGGGACTGTCACGCATGACTGGGTCACACACGCGTAGGCTCCCCAGCCTGCCTAATTCCCTGTGTTTATCCCTTCTTCCAGCCTGGAAATCCCTTTTTTTTTTTTTTCATTGACCCAATTCTTTTTTTTCTTTTTTTTTCTTTTTTTTCTTTTTTTTTAATTCAGAAAGCTCTGCATGCTTTCATTCATCTGAACACTTATGTCAATCCTTTATCTGTGCTCAGGCGCAGCCCTGTGCTGGGGATACAGCTCTGTATACTCAGCTCTGCTCCCAGGCATACAGACTAGCCTGGTTCATAAAGGTTTCATTCAGATGGAAGTCCTTTAAAATAACCAGCTCCCAAATGCTGAGGCTGGATTCTCTTTTCTAGAGATGCAATGCCAAGAAGTTGCCAAAAACTTAGCTTTCCTAAGATTTCAGAGGTGTCTGGATTCTGGTGTCTTCAACAGGAAGGTTTCCTGGCATACATTGTACTTAAATTTTGCAGTTGGCTGAATTACCTGTCTCAGTTGAGGCATCAGCTCAACAAGTGCATCCTGTAGCTCTGCTGGTCAACGTCACCGATTTTGAAGGCTTACCTCATAGCATACATAGGAGTTTATAGACATCCCTCCTGAAGCTGGATTCATGAATTTTTCAGCTATTGGTCCTACACCATCAGAAAGATGCCACTCCTCCACAAACACAGCATTTCTGGATTGTCGGCTTTCTTCACTTCTGAATATATACCCCAGTAATCCTCTTCTGAGTTGATATTGTATTTAAGAGAAGCAGCTGAAGAGTATTTTTAAGGGGAAAATACAATTATAGTCTTAACTGGTTAATAACCTGTGTTTTATTGCATTGAAGAAAGAAGTCCACACTTTACCACAAGTTTTATTCAATCAGATCTATCAGCAGAACCACTGAATTCCATACTGCTGAATTTCCTAAGCTCCATGGTTCATGAAAAAAAAAGGAATGAATCTGACCTCTGGCTATTATTTGCAATTTGTAACTGTGCCAAAGTCTTGGACAATGTTATCTCTAACATAGTCTTTTCATTTCCTAAAAGTTTTGCTACATTTGCTACAGAGATGTTCAAGAAGTCCATGGAGCAGAGTTCATCTGTCAACAGCTATTGCAGTTCTTTCAGCCTCTGTTGTGAGGAATTGTGCTGTTGTCCTTTACACATCTCTTAACACCGTTGTTCAGCTAACAGTATTAATTACTATCCTAAGATCTGACTCACCGATACTGTACATCTGGTGTTGTCATTCACCACCCAAAATAGTGTAAAGATTATGAAATATTACTATTCTGATTGGTAACAAGCCAAGAGATTCATTCTATTACTCACCCTGCTAAGATGTAGTCCTTTCTATTAACAAAAGCAAAATTACTTTAGCTAACACAACATTCGCTTGCCCTGAAATGTATCTGCTGACACTACAGGTGGAAAATACCCACATTGGTCCATGAGCTGAAAGGCAAACTCACAATTTGGTGCAGGAAAATTTAAGCTGGAGGTAAACTTTTCACAGAAGTGTTTAGTGAAGGAGAATAATTTTCTGTACCAAAGTTGATTGCAGGTTTTGCAGAGCATTTTTGAACATCACCCACCTGTGGGAATCAAAGCAAGGATATGCCTGCACTGCAGTCAGTAACCTTGCTTCTCAAAGAGCAGATTGGAGAGAGCCCCATGCTGCCTTGTCTACCTGTACCCCAACAGCCACCAAAGCTAGCTATTATGACTGATAAGTATCACAGCCTTGGCTGACAAACTGGCCTGATGGACTAAGCAGCGCTGTTGAAGACCAAAGAGAGCAGTGGTATAAAAGCTTATTTTTTTCCCCACAGAACAGGTTTTCCTTTTATTTCAGTGCTGCTTGGCTTTTAATGGCTCGTTTAAATGTGCTGAGTAATTATAATGTCCCTTTAATCCAGACACAGATGTTCCCTTGCTTGAGTCCTGTGACACCCACTCACATATAGTGACCTCTGCATCCAGAGCCAGCTTCACTTCTTACCCTAGTGCTCAGCAGTCACCGCCAGCGCTGTCATTCCCTGGCACGAGCACTGAGACCACTTAGTGGGTCTCTTTCTTCCTTTTGTAAATAACAAAATGATTGCTGTCACCTGAGAAACTGAGTGCAGGTAAGAACTGTTTTGGGCTTTGCTCTGATTCTCCTGTGTTACGATCCTCCTTGGGACTCTGCCTGCACAACAGAGAACTCTGCCGGTATAAGCCCTCCATATATGCCATTTACAGAGGGCACTTTTAGCTTTCTGTCTGGGCTGCTAGAAGACAGCTTTCATGAAAGAGCCTTAATTACAAGGGGAGATCAGAACAGCTTCTGCACTGCGTCTTCACTTCTGTTAAAAAGGAAGAGTTTTTAATGATGGAAAGCAGACAGGTATGCCTAAGGGAAAACCTGTCAATTCCACTGCACACTGCCAGCCTTAGGGATGTATGAAACCAGCTGCAGCCATGAGAAATGGGGGTAGGAGGGAAATGGGGGTAGGAGGGACACTGTTTGTCTGGGCTTGCACAAAACATTACAGCCACATTTGCATAATGTTTCTCTTTGCATTTCACTGATCACTCAGTGGTCTGTTTTCTTATAGACAAATACTGGATAATCCACTGCCACTTTAGTGCCATACACAATCATCTCTGGAATTTGAAATCATTATGTTACTTAACGTAATTGCCCCTGTTTTTTTCTAGTGACTATAGTTACGCATGGACCAAAAGCCTTTCATGTACTTACACAATCTGCTAGGGACAGGGCAGTGCTGGGCAGGATTCAAAGTCCAATTGATTCTAATTCTGCACACCTGTAATTTCTCCAGTACCTGTCTTCCAAGGACCTTGCTGAGCCTCCCTTTATGCTCGTGCGAAGTGTGTGACCATCAGAACCATCCTGATCATGGTTTTTAGCACCACACTGGCAGCCCCCAGAAGTACCAGGAAATTACGAAAGACCAGTTAAGGCTGAGGAGAGAGCTCTCCTGAAAACAAGAGACAAAGGCTTGGTTCACATTGATTTCAGGTGAGAAGTGATATGCCCAAAATTAGATGCTTTACCAAAATGCATATCGGATGTTGAAAACTTTGAGAACTCCCCAATCCCTAGGTATAGAACTGCTTCAGTTCCCAACTGCTTTGACTGCAACTGCTAGCAGCACTCATAAGACAGTATATAACCTTCCAAAAAACACATCTACAACATAGTCTTCTGCAATAACATTAAACTTTACACAATATGTCCTTTTGATTAGTCTTGGCTAGTTTTACCTGTTACAATGGGGGACCTCTATGTTGCTTACAGCTAGGTGTGTCAGATAGGTTGATGAATGAATGGCAGTATGGTTACACCGCAGGGTGTAGTTTAGGTATGACTTATCATGAGCATGAAAGTAGATATAACGCAGAGGAAGGTCTTCAGGGCAAAACTCTATATGTACTGTGTGGGATGAACAAGGACTTCTCAGGCTGGGTCCATGTGCTCTCCCCAGATATGTTCTGTCTCTATGCTAGAGAGACATGGTTGTGAGTCCTCTCCCTCAAACCTCAGAATCCCTCTACAAGCAGAAGGAAGCCAGGGCATACCCCATAAAGACACTTCAGCTGGCAAAATACACCTGTGTTGAAGATACAACTTCTAAATGCCTTCTCCAGCTTCTCTTGAAATAATCTGTAGTTAGAAAAGTTCTGCAGATGTCAGTGTTCAGCCTTTGCATTAAGTCTGATCAATCTTCAGCCTTTGGAGAAGGTACAATCCACCAGGACTGTGGCAGAGTCCCTTGAAACACAATCGCATGTCTCATTGGGAGGAAAAGATTTAAGCCCAGATGATGTTTTTTTCATGGGTTTCTACATCATTGTATGGCAAATGCCAGCTATGTCAAATGACAGAATTTTTACATTCCTACTAAGGCAGGAGAGAGTCAGGGTATGACTGTCCAGGTGTAGGATGGTGACATATTTTATGATGGTCAGACCTCTGGTTATATGACTGAGAAGGCTTGAGGCAACTACTCTCCAGTAGTTCCATCATCAGCATTCTGCCTGACAGGATTAGTTCCTACTGAACTCTTAAAGCCCAGTACGGCTCTGTGGACTGTACACATCTTTATCTCTTCATTTTGTAGCATAGTACTGATGTAAGTAGCAAATTTGTAATAATGTAAACAACAGAAAGCCTTTAAAAATAGGTCATAGAATATCTCTCTTGTAAAACAAAGGTGAGCAATGAAGTGTGATGCTGCAGCAATCCTCTACCCATGCATTTAGGAGCCACATCCTGAGCACACAAAGAGAAACCCAGTCTCTGGGCTGCATTTGATTCTCATTTTGAAGTTATTATTCCAAGTGCAATTCCCAGCAATGAGGTAACAGAGATATTGTTATTTCTCTGTGGGATGCCTCTCAAGTAATTGTTTTGGAATATATGAAACTCTTCTCTTGTAAATCAGACATACTGGTAGTGTTGGTTTTGGATTTAAGATGAGTGCTAAATGACCCTGGTCGAAAGACCAGAAACATCTCAAACCAGATTCAATAATCTCCCATTTCCTTCACCCATCTTCTTGTTCCAGTTATACCAGTAAAAAATTGGTATTATTTCTAAAGAGGAAGTACACCACTGCCCTTAAAGCTCCAACTTTTCACAGCTGTTTCTTCTGGATGAAGCATTTCCACAGAGAACCAGAAAATTCTCCCTGAGCTCCCAGTTTAACATTGCAACGACACCACAGTCTGGCAAATCTGAGTAAGCTGTCCAAATATTTTTTAAACCTATGCAATAGGCAACAGCCTCAGAGAAGCAGCCCTGCAAACACAGTCCCATGCTATGTGTCTGTATAGACACACACAGACACACACACACACATGTCTGTGCACATGTATGTACTTTCCTGTAGGTGATGCTGTCCAGGATGCCATACCTTTGGCTGACAGCTAGCAGGTAGCAGCTGCCAGAGCCTGGATCCTCCTCCCAGAAGAGCAAGTGCTTCCAGCTTTCAGTGCAGGGCTGACTTTCACCAAAGATTGTCCTTGAAAGAGATTAGGAAGCATAAAGATAGTTAACCTGATCATAAGGGGATCGTTGAACTGTGCTATGATTGAGCAGGTATTACAGAAACATTTTTCCTTTAGTTAAAATTCCAGTCCCACAGGAACAACTGAAATTACATGGATTCATTTTTCATGTGGAATTTTTGACTGTGGAAGAGTACTGAAGAGAAAACGAGTTTTGGTTCAGACCCACAAGCTTTTTAACACTTTCCTACTATAAATTATTATCACTGAGACACATTGCTTTAAAGAAACTTTCTTCCCTGGAACTGCCCAGGAGTTTAGAAAATCAAGCATAAACAAAAAAACAATAATAAAAATGATCATTAGGTTTACCAGTCAAGCTAAATAACAAAAGAAGCTTTTGAAATGCTTCAAGTCAGATTTACAGAATTAAGACAATACTTAGAGACATGACTGACAGTTCTGTCTTTTAATCCCAAAACCCGATTTTGCAAATTTAAAATTTATATGCAATTAACTATGGTCACAGAGGTTGTTTTGGGGAATCCTAATTAAATTATCAGAAAGGTACTTATGCCTCTAACATGCATCATAGAGTAATTAAGCTAAAATACTTGCTTATTAATTGGGTTATAAGGTGATCGCATGTTTAGACTGTTAATAGTATTTAGCTTTATGTCTCTTTCCCTGGAGATATTCAAGACCCATTGGATGCCTATCTGTGTGATTTGTCCTAGGAAACCTGCTTTGGCAGGGGGGGTTGGACTTGATGATCTCTTGAGGTCCCTTCCAACCCCTACAATTCTGTGATTCCATGATTATTTTCCTTGAGGAACAATCATAGCCATTTGCAGATATAGATGATTGAAGCCTTGCCATACTCCTGTAGTCATCATCCCCACCTCACTGCTGAAGACCCTGTGCCGTGCTCCATACACCAGCACAGAGGGATAACAGGACCTTACGACAACAGCAGAGAAACTTATCATCAGACAAGAATTAGGCCTAGGGTAACCAGACCCCTTGGCATGTGTGTTAGGTGCAGAGGTTGAATCTGAGTCTTCCCTAACACCTAAGCAATGTGGCCTGCTACTAACATATTCCTGTTACCAGCAGGAGTGTATAGCTAGTTTCGATAGTCACCCAGTTCAGCCCCTGGCGTAATGGTCATTGTGAGATCCAACCTGAAATCAATAACATTTAATAGGAGAAAGCATAAAGTAAACCAACTGGCAGTGAATTCTGAGGTTAAGCTCCAGCTTTTCCTGCTCCAGGTACAAGTATAGGGACTTTAGACAACTAGAGGTGGACATTTAACATTATTTCATTCCCAATCTCCAGACTTCTTAGCATAATTCTGCATTTTCAATAAGAAGAAGATCAGAAAAGATCAATTTTATGTGGCAAGAAAATTTCATCTGGAAAAGAAGGGCTGGTTTATATTGTGAGAGAGGAGAGACGTGCAATTGCACACTTCCATTTTAGAGCAGAGAACATGGAGAAGTAAAACAACAGGGAAAACCAAAGCACGGATATGGTTTTCAGTATGAACACAAGGTTATCAGTATGAAATCTCCTCATTTGCTTCCCACTGCATAATGTATTCATCTCATAGCATAAGGGCACATTGAGAGACATGAGAAAAAATGTGTTTTATCAGAGTTCAATCAGTGTTGTGGAAAAAAACCAGCCATCTTTATCCTCTTGGCAGCCCCACTTAATTGCTCACTACAACTTCTTAGAAGATAATTAGTATGGACCATGTTCACAGCAGTCAATTTAAAAAAGGACAGAAGAACTGAGATGCCAGTGTGAATCCCAGCTTCCTACCAGGCAGCCTCTGAACAGCGCAGCTGACCAAACCAGCCCCAACACTGGGCAGGCTGCAGCTGCCTGATCCTTGTGGAGCTGATGGGCAGCCATGTCCTCCATAGCCCCATTCCGGGTCCTGCTGCTGGTGCTGTAACTGAGCAGCACCTCCCTGAAAAGTAACTGCCTGCCCTGCTGCTGCTGATCCTGGTTGCTGTTCGGCAGCTTTCAAGCAGAGCTCAGTGGCCATTTGAAGTTTAAATGCTGACTTTGAACTTAGCTCAAATCTGCCAAGGGACTGCGAGGGGTTCACAGTGTCTCACGGGACCTTCAGAGTGCCTACAAAGCTCTCCCCAGTACCACACTTCTGGAAAGTTCACTACAGGCTAATGAAGGGCTCAACCTGCAGTTCTCCCACTCTTCCAAAGAGATCAGGTTATTCTCATCACAGCAGGCAAGGAATGTCAACATAGTAGAAGTTCAGACACCAAAGTACTCACAGACATTCTTAAGCTCTACATATTGATGGCAAAGCAAGATCTTCTGTACAAATCGCAACAGCCCTGCAGCTTCTGCTGGCAGGCTTTAGGGTGGCTGGCGTCCAGATAGTGTCTGAACAATGTTAAGGAAACAGGTATGTAGTAAGGACAGTCTCTGTGTTGAATATTATATGGAGCTTGGGGCATCCAGTCACTCTACTTCCCTTTTCTGTCTCCAGTGCAGTAGTAAGGAATTTCAGTGCAGCAGGAAGTAATGTTCAAATAATTTGATTCCTCCACTTTTTATGCCTGGGAAAAGTTTTCAAAACCCTACTGCGTAAGGATAAGGCTATTTTCTACCAAAAGTGCCTTGCTGCTGACAATGGCAAAGCATTGAGTATTCAACCCCTGCTTTTATCCGATTCCCCTCTGTAATCTCACGGATAAGAGCAAGCAAAGCATTTTACTTATAGACCTTTCATATCCCTCCTGGGAAATTAAAAGATGCAAAAATCCCACCATGGGATACGGCAGAATTTAAGAAGTTTAAGTTTTAATAATGAATACTTGTTAGTGAGAAAGGAAGAAAACTCCCAGGAACCTGAGGACAGAACTGTAAGGAAAGTCAGCAGTGACTGAACAGCTCTGGAGAGTAAGATATACTAGCCAACGCCAGCGAACGGATCATTATGCCTGTGGCCTTAAGGGACTCCACCCAGAGGAGATAGCAGAGAAAATTTCTGCAACACGGGAGGGAGGCATAAAGTTTCTGATACTTTTCTCTCAGACTCATGAGGAAAGAGGAACAACGTGCCCTAAGGGGAGCTTCATGCTGGAGGAGAGCACTAGCCCATCTGGCCTGTACGAAAGCTGGGGAGCAGGGTCAGATTTTTCAACAGAACTTTATTTCAAGGAAAGAATCTACTTTGAAGAGCTGTACACATTTGGCCTCCCTTGATTTTTATTGTTGAAAATAAAAACACAGAACAATGAAAGAGAGGATATATAGTTTTTGAAGGAATGTTTCAGTATTTATAGCTAAGGAATGAACACCGTGTTTTACATTTCCCACTTGCAGATGCAATTTGGTGCCCTGTGTTAAAAGTCCATGTTGCCTATTGCATCCCACCTGTGACCCTGGGCTGTTGGGAAGTGCAGTGTGGAATTTCTGAAGAAGTTAGGGGGCTCACATGGACGTAGGCAGCAAATGCTCCCCAGCAGAGGCGAGCACTAGCAGCCCACCCTCCAGTGCCCAGCATTGATCTACTAAGGAGACTGAAGCAGTAGAAAAAAACAGAGGGAGTATGTATAAGGGAGGCAGAGGGAGCATCTGGGAAAAAAGACTTTGGGAGATGAGGGACAAAATGAAGAGCTTAAGAACATCAGCTGGGAAACATCACCTCCTGTGGTACCAGATTCCTTACTTCTAGTGTTTCTGGTTGTTCTTATTAGTAGTGGTGAACCATTTCCAACAGGTCTCAAAAAGTGTTATTAATGTTGAAAGCACTCTGATACATACGGTCTGAGCTGGGTTCTGTCTGCTGAGGCAGGCCAAAAGGAGAAGCTGCTCCATACGTGCCTGTCTGTACTGAAATGAATCTGAGAATTCACAGAGTGTATAACGTACAGGCATTAGTGAAATACAAGTGTATTTTTGTAAAACTTTAGATGACAGCTTTCTAGCACAAGCTGAACACAGTCTGTTATTTGCCTTATGGGTACAATGGCAATATGGATACAATGAGTGCTGAATATAGAGATTAACAATTTCGCAGGTACTCTACACAGCTGAATGGCTCATTTCCCCCTATACCACTTGTCACTGCTTCATAAGCAGGAGTCATGTCTGAATTTAGGAATTCAGAGAAAGCCCCAATCAATAGAGTTTGCACTTCTGCTTCCAAAGAGCTCATTTCCCAGCATTGAGGGAAATCAGGAACAAGGTCACTGATAACGATGTATTCCAGACAATTTGCAACCAAGCAGGAAGAATATTCAATCATTTGAACTCGAGAGAAATATTTTTGGGTTAGTAAATCAAGATAATTCATACCAAAATACCATTACCCAAAGTGGGTAAGATGTTACCTGTTGATAAATGTTCAGTTATGGGTGAAAATTCCAGAAGCATGAAAAAAAAGTGGGATAACCTGTTAAACTATAACCGACATCAGTTTCAGGCAGTTGTGGCAAAGCTGGAGCAGGAGTTTATGGCTAATGACAAGGCTGAGTGCAAAGGGAAGACAAGTTTTGCCAGACAAACCTGACCCCACGTCTCAGAGAGATTTCACATTTTTTTGCTAAATTTACTAGCCACAGTGCACCAAATTCTGGCAGAATCAGCAGAAGTAGTGGTAGAAACCTCTGCTGACAAAAATGCACCTGTAGCCCTCCAACCCCACAGGCAAGAGCATGCCTGTCAGAGAGGGAATGATGCAGATGCAGGTTTAAATGCTCTGTAGAGCTGGGTTGCAAATCCAGTCAAGCACGAAGGACCAGAGTGGCAGTGTCTGACAGCCTTCACGGCACGGATGTGACATGCTTCCATGTAATTGTAGGAGCAAGAGTATCACAGAGGATGGAAATGGGCTTTGCTGCCAAAGTTCAGATGGACACGAGAAGCTATGGCAGTGGGAGGATTAAAAAAAGGAGGAGGGAAATATGTTGAAAATTGCAAAATAACAGTTATTTATAGGAATGGGTTGGTTGATAAGTGAACTGTGTGGAAGTTTTACGCTTTGACAAATTTATATCAGCTTCATAAATCCTCCCCATGTGACTAAAAATCTTGGCAATCAAGCAAAAATTCTAGAGGTACATGCACAGCTGGGAAATGAGTTTTTCCATGTGCAGGAGGTCCAAACTTCAGAGGGGAATGGCCCCATGAGGGACAGAGGAGCAGGAGGTCTTACCGTGCTCCCTGCAGACAGGAATCTGAAAACCCAAGCCAAAAGAGAGCTGCAACTGCCAGCTGAATATCAAAGAGACTTATCACAGATAAAATTTGAAGTATTCCCACTTTAGCAGAGAAGAGATGCCTGACCTGACTGCAGACCCAGAGGGAACTTAAAACGCTTGTGGATCTGAGTTCATTGCTAGATTCAGACTTGCTGGTAATGCAGCAGTAATGGAGATTTCCTACATATCTCGGTGGAGAATAAATCTCAGGCTCTGAGATTTATTATTTTAAAAATTATTAAATCCCATTTTGCCTTTACAACCAACTGTGCCAGAATGTGATTTCTCCAAGCATTGTTTTGTGAAATAAGTATGAAATATATATATAAGCTGATTATGGGACAAAAAAAATAACCTTCAGTTTCCACTTACAGTACAAATCTGACACTGCAATCAATAAAGGCCTGTTACATATTAGTGAAGAGAGAACAAATGGGGAAGTAGCACACAGGAAAAATCCCACTTAGATTTCAATTAGCTGCCAAAAAACTTCTCCTTTTAACCTGTGGCCTTCAGGAATTCAGCATTCTGTTTGGCACTGGCATTTCTCTCCATTATTTAAACACTTACTCTTTTGAATGCCTGCAGACATCTAATGGGAAACAGTGGAAAAAAAGAGATTTCTGAAAAGACCTTGTCATATTTAGAAGATCCCAATTCACTATGTAGAAAAATGTGATTCAAGAGGGCCACATACGTGCTCACAGTTTTATTTGTAATCACAAGCCCAGCAGAAGAAGAAAAAAACAAAAGGATTTTGCTTTCCAAACTGAGTTTTAGTGGAGAAGTGTTGAAAACTGCCTGAAACCGGTAATGAACAGTGTATCTGACCAGTATTGTCTTCTCATTACCTCAGGTTCCCTCTTCTGCCTTTGCTATCCCTATGTTTAACACATGTTTAGACTATGGAGCGTAACACAGCAGTGAGTGCCTCCAGGCTAACAGTGAAGAAGCTTCCTCCAGTGCTCCAGTATGAGATCAGCCTCGCCAGCAATGGATCACAATACCAGAAGCAAGATGGTCACTCACAGGACTCTCTGACGTCAGACTGAAGCAGTCCACAGGGATGCTACATGTCAGGAAGTCTGCAGGACACAAGTCCTGTCCCTATGTGACACTACAGAAGTAGATGGATCCTGTTATAGTCCTTTCAAAATTCAAAATCTTTTGGAGAATTAAACCAGCGTTTCAAGATGCCTCTTTTCTCGCGCAGATCCTCTTACTTGGGAGGAGAGAGCAATTTTTCAGGAGGGAATACTCTCCATTCAGTGGGCCTCTGTGACGTAACTAACAACTTGATGGGGTGATTAAGCTCCAGAGGATGACGCATCCATGTACCATTGCTCATTAACTACCAACATCAATTCAGGACACAAACCAAAGCCTTCCTGGCAGGTTTTTTTAGCCCGGATGATTTGACATTTAACAGCCAGGAAATGTACCCTCAGAAAAAGGAACTGGGCTTGTCAGGGTGGCCACAGGAGAGAAGGATCTCAAAAAAGAAAAACAGCTCATGTCTTGTGCACTGCTGTAGAGCCACTGGATGCAGCAGAGCTGTACTGGTCCACGTAAGCTCAGGGTCTGCCTGGCAGGGCCAGATCTGTTGGGTTTCCACGCCTAAGCAGTGAGCCACACTGCCCACACACTAATTCCTCATGCTGTCCCACAGGTTTTCCCAATCTATCCACCCCTGCACAGTCCTTTCTCAGTGTGGTGTTGCAGCATAAACATTCAAATGAAATATTGTTCGCCACTGACAAAGGATCCCACTGTCATTTTTACCCAGAACAGGTGCCATGGTATTGCTCCATCCAAGCAGGGAAAAAAGGTATGCTTCAAAGAAAAGAAAAACATGGGCAGTGAATTACAGACATTGAAAGAGTCATCTGGACTGACTGTGTGAGCCTTTGTGCTTATCCAATGCTGAGCTCACACTGAAAAGCTCATTTGATAAGGAAAAAGGCTGGATCTGACAAATCCACATGACTAAGAAAAACAGCCTGAGGAGGCTGTCCCTGCTACAGCACAAGAAAGCACATTGTGAAACCACCACGTTGTGGGTGGGAGAAGCAAATTCCAGAATTAAGGATGGTATGTGGCAGCATATTGATCACTCCCCAACAGGACTGCCTCAGCTCTGCACGGGCAGTTTGCATGAAGGAGGCAGAAAGCAGACAAGCAAGTTCTCCTGCAACCCGAGAACTATTCTTCTGAACAACCAGTTTATGTCCATTGCAGTTATAGTTGTTCAGTTTCTTCAAAAAGTCTTTGTACACCCAAGCTTTGAAACTATGGGAACAGTGAAAAGGACTTTCCAAATCAGCTGCTAAATTGTAATATGTTTACTTTACTTCATTATATATGAGCTCTGTTTTTATAATAACATACATTCTTTTGTTTTTCTAAAGTCCTGTTTCTAAAGTTCTGTAACATTAAACTTCAGAAGACTTGACCTTGTTCTTTATAACAAAAACATATTGTAGGGAGCCATCTCTTAGATGAAAGGTCCATAGTTCAATCGTTACACTGCATTCAGCTGTAAAAACAGTCTCCCTTCTCCTCTGAAGAGCTATTCACTAGAACAGGTTGCCCAGAGAGGTAGCAGAGGCCCCATCCCTGGAGTTCCTGATCTAGTGAAGATGTCCCTGCTTACTGCAGGGGGGGTTGGACTAGATGACCTTCAAAGGTCCCTTCAAACGTTACACATTCTATGACTCTATTGAGCAGGTTTAGCAGTAGAGTGCCTCTAAAGGAATTGCCTTCATGGCCCACAGTGCCCACAGGCCTGTAGTAGCACATACCGGGGGAGAAACCTGAGATGCCTGCTGTGAAAAGGCCATCACACACTGGTGGGTGGAGATGGGAGCAGATTCAAGTGCAGAAATAAATTTTCTGCTCCTCATGACTGAAATTTTTGCCCACATTGCAGGCTTTGTTTAGCCCAAATCTTTCCAAGTGAGGCACCTACCACTCAGAGACTGAGTTCAAACTCTTAACAGATGGCAGCATCCCCCATTTCTGAGAAGGCAAATTGCATCTGAAAATTATTGCTGTGCCTTCTGAGAGACCTTTGGTGAGAACTGGACCTGCCTCTGATCCACCAGACCGCCTAAGTGAACAGATTCAGGTTTGCAATACATTTTCAATATACTTGATGCTCTGGAGCTGAGATACATGTGAGGTTGTGCACAGAGAGTGACTGGATCCAGTCCTTGGTTGCACACCCAGAAGTTAGCATAATCACGTTCTGCTTGTCTCACCATGTCTTGTCTTGCTTGCTTGCCTGGCTGGTGGTCTTCAGAGTCCCCTGAAGTAAAGTAACATCATTTCCTGTCACTCTTCACACACATTTGCAGGTAGTAACAGCAGAATTTTCTTGTTAATGGATGTTAGAAAGATTTTATTGGAGTGAATGGTCTAATTGAAACATGTGCCATGAATGGTGCCCAGGAACTTAAGAACCACTGACAAAGGAGCATCCTGTATCTCAAATTAGCTATTGTCAGTGCAGACCAAAATGCAGGTTTGTCAGCCTTTCCCCCAAGATCAGTGTAAAGCAGGCAGAAATGCTAAGCAGGCAGAAATACCTGCCTGGTATTTCTGTCTGGATCAAACAAACAAACAGTAAGCAAAGTTCAGCCAGTTCATATTCAAAAAGATAATTTTGTACAAGAGTTATTCCACAGCAATAGGGATGATGTTTCCTATGTATAGGTACCCTGACACATTAAGCGTTGTGATAGTCCATTTGTATTAGGCAACAGGACCAACTGACTAGCATAAAAATATACAAGTAGGGTGGTAGGAAAAGGTTGTATGTGTTTTAAGCCAGGTGATACAGCTAGGGAGAAAAGATCAAAAAACCTTTCAGGTACACAAGCTTTTTGAATGAGAAGGAAATTCTGCCTGATGCTGAGCACCTGCAGACTGAGTCACATCCCACCATGGAGTATTGTTTTACAGCATGGCTCAAGGAACTTAAAAAGCTGTTTGTCAGTTTTACGTGAGAGCTACTGATCACAGAATCACAGAATAATAAGGTTGGAAAAGACCTTTAAGATCATCAAGTCCAACCATTCACATCCTAAACTAAACCACATCCCTAAGTACTTCATCTACCCTTTTTTTGAACACATCCAGGGAAGGTGACTCAACCCCCTCCCTGGGCAGCCTGTTCCAGGCCCTGACAACTCTTTCAGTAAAAAATTTTTTCCTAACATCCAATCTAAACCTGCCCTGGCACAGCTTCATGCCATTCCCCCTTGTCCTATCACCTGTCACCTAGCTGAAGAGACCATGATCTACCTCTCTATAACCTCCCTTCAGGTAATTGTAGGCAGTGATAAGGTCTCCCCTCAGCCTCCTCTTCTCTAGGCTAAACAGCCCCAGCTCCCTCAGCCGCTCCTCATAGGATTTGCCCTCCAGCCCCTTCACCAGCCTGGTTGTCCTTCTCTGGACTCGCTCCAGGACCTCCATGTCCTTCTTGTGGTGAGGAGCCCAGAACTGGACACAGTACTCGAGGTGTGGCCTCACCAATGCCGAGTACAGGGGCACAATCACCTCCCTAGACCTACTGGCCACACTGTTTTTGATAGAAGCCAAGATGCCATTGGCCTTCTTGGCCACCTGAGCACACTGCTGACTCATATGCAGTCTGCAGTCAACCAACACCCCCAGGTCCTTCTCTGCCTGACAGCTCTCCAGCCAGTCTCCCCCAAGCCTGTAGCACTGCATGGGGTTATGTCCCATGTGTAGCACTCTACACTTGGCCTTGTTAAACTTCATCCCATTGGACTCAGCCCATCGGTCCAGTCTGTTCAGATCCCTCTGAAGAGCCTCCCTACCCTCAGGCAGATCAACACTTCCTCCTAGTTTGGTGTCATCTGCAAACTTAGTGAGGGAGCATTCAATCCCTTCGTCGAGATCATTGATAAAGATGTTGAACAAGACTGGACCCAGGACTGAGCCCTGGGGGATGCCACTCGTGACCGGCCTCCAGCTGGATTTTGTTCCATTCACCACCACCCTCTGGGCTCGGCCATCCAGCCAGTTTTTAACCCAGCTGAGGGTCCACCTGTCCAGGCCAGTGGCAGCCAGTTTCTCAGTCAGAATGCTGTGAGAAACTGTGTCAAAGGCTTTACCAAAGTCCAGGTAGATCACATCCACAGCCTTCCCCTCGTCCATTAAGCAGGTCACCTTGTCATAGAAGGTGATCAGGTTAGTTTGACAGGATCTACCTTTTGTAAACCCATGTTGACTAGGCCTGATCCCCTGGCCATCATGCATGTGCTGCATGATAGCTCCCAAGATGACCCTCTCCATGATCTTCCCTGGGACTGAGGTCAGACTGACAGGCCTGATGCCCTATTGAGAAAAAGAACCACAGTCTGTTAACCTCCTTTCTTTGCTTTAATCACTGAATCGTGCTTTCTGTATTGGAACAGTTCAGTGAAGAGTGGGAGAGCTGAAACTCCAACACCAAATGGGAGGATTCTTGCTCCAAAAGCACTTTACAAAAGTTGAATGGGATAGCAATTTGACCCAGAGGAAAAAATACAGAGAAATACAAGTGTGCTACATTCCTAGAGCAGTAGGGAAATAAATGGAGGCAATCAGTGATTATCCCTGCTCAAAATGCAGCCATCATGGCCAGGCACAAATGCAGTCATAGAGGGCAGGGCAAGCTTTTGCTACTAGAGGACCTCACAGACAAGTGTTCACACATACCGAGATCACTTTAAGTACCTCTGATGATGAGTACTAAAATTTTCTGTTTCAACTTAATTATTAGGTGCTAGATATCTTACATTCTTTACTGTAGGGAAAAAAAAAATTCCTCTCTTAATTAATTCTAGTGCCCGCTGAATTGTTCCAGTATGAATTTAACACATTCCTGTCCAGACTGAGCCTTTCAGTATAGCTCACAGCAACACGGATGATCATATTATCCCGTGAAACTGCACCATGTACGCTGTTTATTACATCAAAAGCTTTTCAGTCAGGCAGTAAAACCAGTTATAGATGGCACAACACACCCCAGAGCCTCATAAGCTCGGAGAGGATAGAAAACTGCCAGGCAGTTTTTTTCGACCCAGCATGACAGCACCCTGGCTGGTCTGTGAAGGGAGAGGTCCTGCTCACAGATCGAAATTCACAGAGGAGAAAACAGCCCTGTGCTGTCAAAAATCTTACTTATGGCTTTGACTGGAAAGCTGTGAGGTGTAAAATGTGCAGTCTAGCCGTTCCTCCTTCCTTCCTTGCAGAAATCAATGATTCAAGGAAAGGTTTGCTCTCCAGGTGATTTGGGAAGGCAGAGAAGAGTGATTATGGGGAGTTCTTGGCACAAATTTACACCATGAAGACAACAACCTGCAATGGAAGTTTGCAAATATTCAGAAAATCTAAAAAGAGATAGTGTTATATTGTTCCTGCATCAAATGATGTGTGGACAGTGCACACCTCCCTGTGGGAGGGAAAGAGCTGTGTGGCTGAGGAAGGAGGCAGTGGAATTCACATGATCTGGTCCCGCTGGCCTTTGCTGTGTTTCGATATGGGGGGAGGGCAGAGGGTGAGGAAAGGGTGCTGCTTGTACACCTTAAAAATAAAGAGGTGTTTTAACTAACAGGAATATATTGTATTAATAGCTTACGGGCAAAGGTCCAGGGTGAGAGGCGAGGTGGAGGTGCTTGTTACCCTGAGTTAGGGAGCACAGGAAAGCACACAAAGATAGCCAAAATTTGTTCCTATATTAAATTTTGTTAAAATCAAAACTTGCCCATCTTGCAAAACATATGCTGTCGCTGTTTTGACAGGAAGGAGGGAAGAGGGTGGGGTAGGGAAAAAAGTAAAGAGAGGAAGACAAAACACGTGAGAACAGACACATGTAACGCTTCACAAACAGTTCAGAAGCCACTGTCCAAGAAGATCCAACTAGATATGCTCCAGTGTGTATCAGGCAGTGCCCGAATGTGAATAAGCTGACACAACCCTTAGTCATTATGCCACTCATTGAGAGGTCATGGACAACACATTGACCTGCAGCTTTGTGAGCAGCCATCCAGATGCAAGTAAATCATAACAAAACAATTTTCTTAATTGTGTCTTCAAACTGCTATTTAGAGACACCTACCACCTTGGGTTCCTGCAAAGCACTGACCAGCAGAAGCAACACAAGCTTGCTAGGGTTAGAGGAGAGGGATAAACAGACAGCCAACACAGTTCTCAGGTCCATAGGGACAAACAGAAAGCAGCTTTCCACCATCAAAAGTGGTCTCAACCTTCTGACTGCTCAGGTGATGGTGTCTGGTACTCTATGGGTGCAATGGATCATTATGCCTAGTACTGATGCAGCTCTGTGCTTTTCAAGAACAATTCTGCTCACCTGCCTGCCTGCCCTTCTGACTGATGACAGTGCAGGAAGAGCAGTGTCCCGAGACTGTAATCAATTACATTCTTCACAAGACTAAACAGAGCAGCAGAACACGCCATTTATTCCTGCAATTGGTTTCCAGTTTACAACCCACATAAGAAGCCAGTGTGAATGATAGCTATCTGAGATCAATCTCTAGTTTAATTAAAAAAAAACAACCTTGCAGTATCATGCATAAATGTATCAAACCCCTTATTATGAAGAACATTTTTATCTCCATTGCTTAAAATGTGCTGGAAACCTTAGAAAATTCAGAGTATTAGTTTAAACAAAGGTCTAATTTCTCCCCCCACCCCGCCCCAAGTATGTTGGAAGTAGTCTTAAAAATATATTTAAATAACCTAATTATTTGTTCGAATTTATCTGAAATGCTCTGAAGACACGTTATCAACTCCATTTATAGGAAAAATATGCATAGATTGAAAAGAATTATAGTACTATTGAAAGTTTTGGGTTTGGTTAGGGTCACCTGTCAGTTTAGCTACAGCTGCCAGTCCATAGTGACCCCCATTAAACCACCACAGATTATGGCAGCATTACACGAGGCCATTTTCAAGATGATTGTTTGCCTTCAAATTGCAATCAGCGTTACCTTGGTTATATCAGGTTACCCTGATTTACATCAGGTGTAAAGCAGATCAAAGTCTTAGAAAAAACACAGCTCAGATGGCTCTATATAAGCAAAAATCTTACATTTTGAGATTGTTGCAGCTCAGCCATCCAGGGCAGCTCAGCTCAGAACACAATGGATTAACAGCGGTTGTGGAAAGGAGCCACATTTTCATCCTCCTCACCCACAGCTGGCTGCAGCAGTCCCAGACGCGGTGGGAGGATGACTGGAAGTGCCACACAGAGGGTTATAGAGTAAATTGACTTTACATGGCTCTCAGCATCAGTGCAGGCCACTGCTTAAGGGCAAAGACTCCTCGGTAACATCTAGGCATCTAAAAATTAAGGTCAGAGGGAGACGGATGTGTGCCGTAGCCTTTCAATGCCCTGCACTGCACAGCACTGCTGCCTGAGCCTTCCTCTCCTGTAGTCTGAGAGGGAACAGGCACGTGTGTAACTAACGCACGTGTGAGTACTCATCGTGTCCTCCTCACTCACAGGGGACCAGTGCCAGATTTCAGTAACTGCTACTTCCAGCAGCGCAATTTCACTCCAGTTACGTGATGTGTGGGAATCGTTAGGGGTGTGTTTGCATAAGCCAGTCTGAAAAGTGAACAGCCAGTGCTTATCTGCTGAGAAAATGGAAACCCTATGAGCTTGTAGGTAGTAGAACTCTTGTGCTCCCAAGATCAGCACCGTCACATGCAAACCAGGTCAGGTCAATAACCTCCAGTTCATTGCCATTCTACATCATGGTCAGGCTAGAATGGACAGTCTTGCAAAATTTGATAAGTTGCTTTATCATGTCTACGATGACATGTAACTTCCATGTTAACCCCTTACCTACCATAGTTAAATGATGCTTGAAACACTCATTTGACTGAATTCTATACCTTCCATCCCTTATCTTACATAATGACTTGGATATATCTGCTATTTTGCCCAGCAAGATAGGCAAATGCTAGGGTGAAAAATATTTTAACAAAGGCAATAGAAGTTGTCTTCTGTGGTGTACAGCTCTTCTCATGCACTCTTCCTGTAAACGCTCAACCACCTGTTTAATTAGGTTAAAAGATCTGCAAAGATGGAGTTTATACTTACACATGCAATGACTTCACATTTCACCTCTCTAACTAGTCACACTAATGATACGGTTGTAATTAAAACCTTATACTTGAGTGCAAAGGAACAGTATCTTTTATCTGATCCAAACTTTCAGCCCTGCGCTACAGGGCTTGCATTTTGCATTCTCAGCTTTGAAAACACAGGGTCAACAAAAGTCAGGAACAAGTTTGTGAAATCATTTTGATGGATGACGGCAAGCTTGTTCACAGCCCATTGCCTCACTGAGCAGTGGGAGGTGTTTCTGTGGGTATGAATCAGTGTCTGTAGCCAGAAAAAGATGCTTAACAGCAGGTTAATACAAAAATCTAACACAAAAAGATCACCAGGAAAATCACACTAGTGTTTTCCATAATAAAAAGTGTCCACGGGCAAGGGTCAGAGATACTATTAAGAGTGTTCTTGCCACAAATCCCACAAAAACATGTCTCCAGATTAGCTCTGGATGTACGTGACTTTCTGAGGAACCTGTTGGCAATCAGAAATGCCAGATGTTTATATGGGGTTGTGATTATTTGGCTTAGCTCCAGCATTCTCTGATGTGAACAGCAAGTGTCAGTCACCTTGAACTCTTCCATGCAAACTGGCACATGGACACTGGGCATTGAGATGTGTCTGAAAGCAAAAAGTGATGTAAACCTACATCATCATGAGAAATTAGATAGCTAGAGGTACACCCGGTTCTGTGTCAAATGAAGTTAGTAAGCCTGTAAGGAAC
Organism: Porphyrio hochstetteri; assembly: GCA_020800305.1. Lineage (NCBI taxonomy): Eukaryota > Metazoa > Chordata > Aves > Gruiformes > Rallidae > Porphyrio > Porphyrio hochstetteri. The sequence continues at coordinate 63,535,080 of CM036907.1, read as the reverse complement.
AAATAGTACGTTTACCCTCAACTGCTGTACTTCCTGTAAAGATCAGCAAAGCAAAATGATCCAACTTATTGCCTGTGCTTCCTTAGAAATCTTGCTTGCTAATGACCTACATTTTTTGGCACAGTTGTCTTGGCAAACTTCAATGTTTTCAAATATTTACAACAGATGCACAGTCACAACATTTTCCATCATACTCACATTTGGATACAGATCTCTCTAATTTTCTCTTTAAGGATGGATTGTAGGTGTTACCTTTGTTTATGGTTTAAAGCTTGAAAAGCTGTCAGGTGCAACATTTGCCCAGAGGGACTCTGCATCTGAATAAATACAGAGCTTTGAATGAAGCATGAGGCATTATCATATGTTTTACTTGTGTGTGCCTGCTCAGTTCTCCCACCTTCAGCGTGGAATATCCATTGGATCAGTTACTTTCAGCCCAACTTCACAAACAATTCAGCAGGTAGAAACCTACATCCTTTGCAGTGAATGTTGAAATCCATGTTGGTTGGATGATTCCTGGAGTATCCATCTTGGAAATGTACTCATCTGTCCAGGTTTTGAGCTGAGATAATCACATTAAACATGGTACATATCGCATTGGCTCTACACCAGAGGGTTTCTTCCAGTTGAAATGTGATAGCTAGAACACTCATCTGCTGAAAAATGGTTCATCTGGAATGATGTATCATCAGTTCTAGTCTGCCAGTACCCACCCATATGAAACGTACGTGTCAACCATCCTTTGGATTTACTGAAAGTGGATTTAGCACAGTTGTTCATAAAGAATCCGCTAGATGAAAAGCCCATTCATTAAAGTGCAGCCTTAATTCATTTCAGGCTCTTTCATGCCCTGTCATGTTACGGATATTCCTATTTCACAATCCAAGCAAGCAAAACAGAACAATCCATCCTTTGGTTTGCCAAAACATTCACATGAGCTGATGACAAATATCCATCATGGAAGAAATAAGAGCTTTCACATGGTGCCTAGAAAAAAAAAAGTTCAACTAGAATCACGATAATAAACAATTTAAGTTATTTTGGACAAATATTTGCGCTCATCAGGAAATAAAACACTTGTTTTGTTTTTCAGCTACTCATTAGAAACAACAAAAAAAGAAGAACTTATGGGAATTCAAAAAACACCGCCAACTCCCTTCTTTCCCCTGATGTTTGTAAATTGTCTGCAGCAAGTGTCCCACGTACACCAAGCAAAACTGCTGATGGCTGCCAAAAATGAGACAAACAGCACTACAGAGAAAGGCTTAGACTGAAGAGGAGGAGATTGCCCCTTCCATCACGCACCGTCCAAAAGAGGACTGCTGCCAGTTCCTGGAGAGGCAGAACAGGACAAAGGGCTTGCAGCATGGCTCCTATGTCTGCCTTTCACTCAGAATGAATGGCCAGAGCATAGAGCTTCTCACTCCTTGCTGCTTGCAGAGTTGTGCTGCAGATTCACATCACCCCACGTCAAGTCACTCAAAAATGCAATATAATAATTAACAGAATACTGATGAAAACCAAAGGTGGGTTTAGAATCTTTTTAAGACATGTTTCCTCTCCTTGGGTATCTTTTTCCTTTCTTAATTCCCACATTGAATGTTCCCTGGTGCTAACAGCTTTTGGGCTTGACTTTTTAAACCCTGCACAGGATGTTTTAAGCTCTCCAATCTAAGTGCACCAGACCTCTTAAGGGGTTCAGGCATAAGGACATCCTCTCTCTACACATAGCAGGGCAATGATCTATCTGTTAAGAGGGAATCTCTGTATTACAAAAATGCACCCAACAAAACTTCACTCCACTGTTAAACTCCCACATTTTCCTTAAAAATCTTTTTTTTTTTCTTTCCTGTAATTTGGTCCACAGTTTCCTCATTTGTATTTAAAAGCCACTGGAAGCAAAGAAAACTGGAGAAGAGGTACAATAAACAAATACAAGAAGAGCAGAAGTGTCTTGGTACATTTTTTGGTCCTTATCTTGAAGAAATTTTACAACATATTTTGAGGTCACTGAAGGGTACTTATTAATCAGATTGTACAGTGCTACTTAAGCAAAACAACTAATCTTATATTCATTTGCACTTTGAAATGTAATAATTAATATGAAAACTTTGAAATAGAATCCTCTTGCCCTGACTCACTCTAAATTGACTACCAAAACAGGGCAAGAGCCTGTTCTACCACAAAGGGATACAAAAGTCAGATAAGCCATTCCAGAGGCAGTAAAATTACCACCCGTAATTTTCCCCTTAGGGGGCATGCCTGAAATGTTCCCCACCACAGTTGTTTCTGTTGAACTGCTTTGCAGAAGATGCTGCAGAGGATGTGTTTCTGACGTCCTCTGGCCAAACATCTACCTCGCAACTTGACACTCTTCAGTCACCGATCTGCTGGAAGTTACATTATGGGAAAGGGGCCCCACAGCATGGGAAAAGAGAATGTGCAGCTTAAGCAGGAAGGAGAGAGCTGTCTAGCAGGCTCAAGCCTGGCAGGAGGGGTGGTCTTGGTTCCTCAGCTCAGTTCACCAGGGATAAAAAGGGAAATGACTTCAGCCACTTCGTTGCGTTGGGATTGCATTAATGACCTCAGGTGGGAAGCAGCAGACCACAGGGAGCATAGATCTGTTGAGGGATGCAAGAAGAAGGCAGGAAGCACGTATGGGTTACAGAGAGTGAGTGAAGGATTTATTGCAACAGCATCATTCTTAATCTCTCAGTTCCCCTGCTCTCTTTCCACTCCTTTCTCCCCTCTATTAGGTCACCTAGAAACGGAGGCGAAGCAAAGCTTGCAGCACTCCAGAAACCTGCACTGCTGCTGCCAGCAATGAGGTAGGAAGAAAAATGCAGTTATGTAACTTTATGAACATTTTGCTTACACAGGAAATTTAATCAGCAAAGACATCATGTACTTCAGGACTTCCCAAATAGCAGTATTATCTATAAAAGGAATGAATGCTATTACATTAATTCCCCTTCTGAACACAGAAGTACATTTCATCTCCTCTGCCTTCTTGGCATACCTATAAACCCTGTAGTATTTATGGGTAATGAGCTCCAGGGCTTACCGGACAGAGAATATTTTATTTGGGTAGCTCTTAACCTCTTCTGAGCACTTCTGTTGCATGACTCAGGGGATGAGTTTGAAAACCTCCAGGTTATTTCAAACCAGTGACTTCCAAGGCACCAGTTGTTCTGTAGTTGTGGTAAGACTGCTCCTGCCTTGTCAGCTGTCTCTTAGAAATTTCATTTGGCATCTGTAATACCCTAAAATCTCTCCTCTTTCAGAGTTACTCAACTGAAAATCATATTACATGTCTGAAATAACAGCATCTTGCATTCTAAACTGCCCAGCTACCAGACTCCATTTGGTACAGAGGAAAGAGGGGGGAAAGTTATAGCCAGCTGCTCTTTGGAAATATAGGGATCTAGTAAGGGTTCATGATTCTTTCTCAACCTCTTATGCACTCAGGAATGTCACCAGGAGGTTAAAAAAAAGCTGCAATAAGCCAACTTATCCTGTATTAGATTCTTCTCTGAGGTTTTTACACAGCCAGCTTACTGGGGAGTTCCACAGGCAGATCCATGTCTCTGCCATGTGGGAACTAAGGAGCCTCTTAGCATGTCTTACAGGACTCTGCAAGTCATGGGTCGGTCCTTTATTAGGAAAATTAAGGTATGGTGAGCTTATATCATTTCTTTATAATCCTTAAACTGACACTTCTTACTTCCTGCCTGGTGAGGGAATGAAGAAACTAGACAGAAATAATCTGATAAATAAATCCTTTGAATCTCAGTCTCCTTCTTTTTAACAGTTAGACTCTACTAACAGTACCTGTAATGTTTAAATGTGAACCTCTGCTACATACATACCCATATTACATATATCACATAGATACAGCATATTTGCAATATATAAGTAGAGGTATGCAAGTGAAGGTCATTGCATGTACATGAAATTAGTTTCAGCTTTGCAAGGAAAAAACATCCCCTGTCCTTTCATCCCTGTTCCTGAGGATCCCTCATTAGCTGTACACCCACCCTCACTGTCCTTATCTTCAGGACATTCATTTCAGAGCCCATCCTGCCTGTCTATGGTGTGGCTTCTCACCTGGCCCACTACATTCTGAATGATATTTGTGCCAAGACAGATGAGACTAGCTTGTCCCCTGATGTTGTTATTTGACACGTTACGAATCAACAGCCATTACAGCTACTGCTGTGACTGGCATCCCAGCTGACATCTACTTCCAGGGACTCCAGAGCTAGGCATGAGAGAGGATGTCACTTCAGTCAGAAAGCAGGCTCTGCGGGGGGACTGCAGTGCTCCTCCACCTGTCTGACCCCAAGAGGACAAATGAAAGATGATCTGATCTCCAGGGGTGACAGCTGAAATGAGAAATACAATGATGTCACAGGGGACTAGGGAGTTCAGCCAGCGACCAAATGGAGAAGCAGATGAGCTCATGGGCAAATCCCATTCTCTCTTCATGTAAAAGTCTCTGTAATTGAAAACAAACAGAAAGCAACAGGAAGGACTGGACTGTGAAGACATTTGAGCAGGATCGTTCAACAGGACTGTGTTGGATGGAGTCAGCAAGCCTGTAATAACAACATTGGCACTCTTCAGGCTGTTCATCAAATGAATGGCAGAGTTCAATGTAGCCTTTTCAAGATGTTCTCAGTCCTTTTATCCACTTGAGCAATGAGCTATTAGTTGTTCATATGTTATCATGTCAACAATTCAATATGGATCTTATTAAGTCTGCTGGGGAATTTCCCAACAGAACAGCTTTTCATTGGAAAATATTGAAGCGTCAAAACCAAAAAGTTTTGGGCAAATTGCAATGCAAGACACGAGTTTGTCCAGAATTTGTCTTTTCAGGCATCTGAAAGTATCAAGGATTCCAGCATCTCAGTTTCTGGGACATTTTACCACAGTCAGCACTAACTCACCCGGTCTCAAGCTTTCAGGCTCCTCAACGTCTTGGAGCCTACGATAGAGCCCAAACTACCAGTTCTCTATCATTTTTTCTTTCTCTGTCCATTTTCCTCACACAGTCCTACACAAAGGTAGCCCAGATGATCAGCTCAACTTATTTTACATTACATTTCATTTTTTCAGGTCTGGATTTTAGTTTTAAGAACAACATATGTTGCTAAAAATTACAGAAGCTTTCTACTTGGGAGCAAGTTACCTCCCCAAGACAGTGCAGGACAGAACTTCCTGCATATTTTCTGCAAATATCTGAGCAGAAGTTTTCTTCTTCTCTAGATGAAAATGAAAAAGTGATGGGCAATATGCTGGGTGAAATAAAACTGCACGGTCACGCTATGCACTCTTAAGGCAAAAAGGTCTTTTTGTTCGATGTGCTGTTGAAAGAACCAGAATGAGAATTAGAAGTGTTTGAAGACATCTCCTCAGGGTTAAAAAGAACAAGTTAAATTGAATTTGACTTGTGCCATGAAAAGTACACTACTTCGTGCCCTACCAGCAGAGAGCCAGTAAATGAAAGCCATACTATGCTTGGGCACACAGATGAAACAGAGCAAACATAAAGCACATAAATGATGTCTGGGTAATTGATCATTAATCTGAAAAGAGAGGAGTAATGTTCATCATTCATCCACTTCAACGTAAGCTATTAAAATAAATAAATGCTTTCATGAGCTTAACATCTTCGGAGAAGAAAACATTGTGTTTTTAAATAGAGAAATCCCACAGATTCCAATCCCACACATGCTAATGAGTGACAGAGAACAAACACAAGTATTTGAGGCCTTGAGAATTAGAATAAATAAACGTCACAAGGGAAAAACAGGGAGAGCTTCAGCAATCTTAATTGCTTTTAGATTACACCAGGAGAAAGAGAAGTCCAATTAATAAAAAATTGGCAACTTTACCCAACTATGCACTTTGAAATTGTGGGTTTTGTTGTTGTTGTTTTTATTATTATTACTACTTTCATTCCTATTCTCAGGTGTTAATACAAAACTGAAAGAGAAGAATAGGAAATAAAAGTCACCATCCTGGAATCAATAAAGGATTTTAACTGTTACTACACTTTTCTTAACATACAGCTATGACACAATAAATATAATTTGCTTAATAACAGCATCACTACATAAAACAGAGTAACCCCAAGACCCTTGGTTCATCTTCTGAGGACTGCAGTAGTTCTCCTCACATTAGTCATTAAGATGTTCTAAAAAGTTTTATCTAGACAGAAGAGCTTTGTTTCTGGAAACTGCAAAATGAAAATTATTTTGATTATTTCTGTTAGGGAGAGGTAGATGCTGTTTTCATGACAGCATTAAAATTGCAGTTCTTAAACTGGAGGAGACAAGGAGCCCTTTGGTTGTACTTCTGCCATTTTATTGACCTTAACTTCTTCTAAAGCCCTCATCACACACCTCTGAGCACCACACAATCTTTTAATCTGTTTATCCTTACAGCACCCCTGAGAGACAGCAAAGCACTGTTATCCCCATCTGCCAGGTGAGCTGATGCAGGAAAGCCCATCCCTTGCCCACTAGTTCTCCTTGCTGAGTTGTGCACCCGAGCCCTTGCACTGGTGTCCTGGCAGCAGAGTTGATAGAGCTAACCCACCACAACCTGCAACAGGGAAAGGTAGGTTCCATCTAACCCTGCATGCTCCCTGGTATTGCTGGTGGTCCTTCAAGCTTTCACTAAACCACTGGGGTCATGGGTCTCTGTGTATGCTCCTAAAGCATGATTCTTGCTGCCTGGCAGTTCCCAGTGATTAGAACAGAGTTAAACCCTGAGCAGCCAGAAGTCCAAGGGCAGGGAAATATCCTTCCAGCAAAGGAGCAGGGAGACATTATCCATGGCTACCATACCTCCCCAGGATGAGGAAGACCTTGAGTCTTTGCTCCCATTTAAACAAAGAACTGAAATCCTCTCTCAGTCATCTTGGACATTTCGGTGCAGCTTAGCAGCTACACATGCATATGGTTTGATACCACACCTCTGCTTTTCAGCAATTAACCCAATTCCCAAAAAAGTGTTGACAGATAGGAATCCTGTAAAGTAAGTATTCATCTCTGACGAGGCCCTTTAAGTTGGTGCCTGGAGCTTTCCCATGCATTTTGCTGATGGTTGCGCCTCTGCACACAAGGGCTGCTTCCCTCTGTACATGGCATAGGAAACCTGGACTTTCAACTTGGTGCTTGGAGTGGCCATGAAGGAGGCAGATTTTGCACTGCTGAGGAGAAAACCTGAGTGCAATCACCCCTAAGGGCCCAGCCCCGAGCCTTTTGCCAACAGTAATAGGAAAAAGGTGGTTGAAGGTGAAGCAGGGACATAAATTCAGGAGTTCTGAATTTGCTCATAAATTCTGGTGTTCCAGCCCCTCACTTCTGGGCCATATAGATTTCTGAAAGGAGATAAGAAGCATTCCTGTGCTGACCAACCAGGACTGTTTTTATCCAGGAATATATTCAAAATCTCTTCTCTCGACCATCTGGCAACAAGATGAGCACACATGGGGTGGGAATCTTAATCCATGACATTAGTTTCCTTCACCTCCTCCAACTGATAAAACCTCAGAGTATGCAGTATGAGGGTCTGATTTATGCAGAAAGATTAAAATAATTAAATGTGTTTAGTTTGGCCAAACACCTTCTAAAATGGGAGGTGGCTGTATGCATTAAATAATTTGGAAGGCGTAAAAATTGAGGAAGGAAATTACCTGGTTAGGTTAATCCAAGGAAGTGGAAATTGACCCATATGGTGATTAAGTACCGTTGATCTTCATACTACACTAATACAGAGATTAAAAATTGCAAAAAGAAAATATATTTCACTTTCAGCTACGATTGAGGTATTTAATGCTAGAGTAAGATAATGTTTTCTGAGTTTCAGTGTTAGGCTGTCAAAAGGCAAAAATAAAGGGCAAGTGTAAGGCAGAGAGAGGGGGAGGGACTGGACTAACATATTCGATTATTAAAGGCCTAAGCTACTGTTCTCATCTTTTCCACCTAAAGGCAAAGCAGACTGCGTTCTGACCCATTGTTTCTTCACCACACTTCACAGAACTACATCATAGATCAGTCTGGAAAAACACCAATGGTTTCTGCATTCACACTGAAGCAAACATCTTCATGAGCTACCAGCAAGTGCTTCTATCTATCCCACCATACTATTAAATGTTTTGGGGTTTTGTTTGGGTTTTTTTTCCTTCTGCATGCCCTTCTCTAATTTCCTATTGTATTCCACAGAATCACAGGATGGTTGAGGTTGGATGAGACTTCTGGAGGTCATCTTGTCCAAACTCGTGCTCATGCAGGGTCAAGTGGAGCTGTTTGCCCAAGACTATGTTCAGTTTGCTTTTGAGTATAAATATTTATATTATCTAGGACCTCAATCAGCATAAAAGTCTAAAAAAAAGCCAGTATATATCCTAGGAGGTAAAACAGTGACACTTGCAGGCATAGTGATCATTTAAATTACAGATGTCCTTGGGGAATGCAGCTCTGGTGTACTAAATGCATAGTAAGTAACTATTCGGTTCAAGCAAACTTGAATATTGACTGTTAATGACTGTCATCTAAATCAAGTTCCCTTTATATTCAGTCTAGAAAGATACAGTTGATGAAAAGAAGACCTGACCCTCTGAAAGTCACCTGAAATCTTAGATAATCTTGATGGACTGGACCTGAACCTCTCTGTTCCAAGATGCTATGGTGGAAATAGACAAAGCTAATGAAGATAAAAAAGGAAAGCCAAGAGCAAGAAGTGTTTCTCTCATCTTTTAGGAGTAAAATGGCACACAGAATATGTGATCTTCAAGCTCAGTGCTTTGTACATGATCCCAGGTGCCTGGATCACCAAGTTTGAACTCTCAGAGAGCTTCTCCCAAACCTTTCTTTCAAAGCTGCTAAAAATGATGCTTCTTTCCTCTAAAATACGGCTATAAATAAGCATGTGAGGCACAGACACATTCTCTTTATGAATAGTTCTGTGAACACATGCTGATGGAGCTTTTACAAAGATTGATCTGAAAAATCATGTTTCCCTGCTATTTGGTCATGCTTTACTTGTAGATCTGAAAGCTTTTGCATTGAATCTGATGCCACAACAGGGCCCAGGTTTCAAGCAGTTTGCTGTATGACACACGCTGCTTTGGTTATGAAAGACTGACTGATCAGAGGAGCGTGCCTCCTAAGCGTTAGAAGCACATTAGCAGCACACTTTACATGAGGCCATGGCAATGGCTATAAAGAGCATCTTAACACAACACAGTCAACAGGGGTCCCACAATCCATTAACTGCTTATTTAAATGCCCACCAATTGTTTAATCAGCTCGTTCTAAGCACAGCCCAAATGCAAAGCATGTTGAGTTTTTCAAATGGGGATGAGATTGTATTGAGCATCTAGACACTTTATTCTTGGTGTATTTTGCTCCGACAGGGTTGACTTTCTCAAACCAGTCTTAATGAGTTACATGTGTTATTGTCATTGAAATATGGACCCAGCTATCTGGTATCTCTTAGAAACACCGCTCTTCAAATATTTCAAAAAGGGGGGAAAAAATGTATTGTGAAAATTGGAGAGTACCTATTCTAAAGGTAGATGTTGACAAAAGGTGATCACTTCAAGCTACTGATTTGTAGACCTATAAAAGATTAAATTGGCACTAGTGACAAGTTCTTTTGTGCTCCTAGACAGTTATTTCTAAGTGGAAGTTCATGCTTCATAGATAATATTAATATAATATTAGAAATTGTGGGACAAAATTTAAATAGTATGGATGCTCAGTTCATATTCCTTCAACTTATGTACAAACTCTCCTTCCCTTCTCTCTAACCAAGTATATATTCTTTCTAAGTATATGCAAACAATAGCTGCATGGAGGTTTCCACATGAGCTGCTGAATAAATCCCTCATGGTTCCCAGAGGGCAATCAGGAGCTGATACAATTAGCACCCAATACAACCATGTCTGTAATTCCAATGCAAAAGGCATGGACTTGACAGAATGAGGTAAGGAACATTGGATTAGGATGGAAGAAAGGCTAGAAATCATGTTTACCCCTGAGGTGAAATGAGAAGAGCAATTAAGAAGGAAGAAGGATAGGATTGGAGTCCTCATTTTGGCAGATAGGAAAGGAAGGGGAGAAAATAAGAGCCAGGGAGTGAACTGTTGCTTAAGGGTGTTCAGAAGGAAGCAAGGAGCTTAAGGTTGAGAGGAGAAGATGGGTGGGAGATGAGTCCTGGTTTGGGAAACAAGCAGGGACGTGCAACCTGCCCTGAAAGCTAGCAACTGCTGCTGCCTTGAGTAGCGGTTCCCAAAAAACCAAGCCTCAAAACATCATTTCCCTCAAGTTCAGTCTAGGTCAAACAGAGTAGAAAGTGAATTTCCGAACAAAGGGATTATGGCCAACAGCTCCCTGCCCACTCTCCCCTCCCTTTTCTTTCATAGGAAGAGGAGTCAAAAGAAAGGCTCAGCTTTGGAAACATGGCTCCACTCCCAACCCATTTAGTGCCTCAGAACCAACACCCTAAATTACACCCTTGGGACCAGAAGGATCCAGAGCAGATCAAAGAACAGGGTATCTATCCTACCTCTCAGGTATGTTGCTTACTGACATCATGCTTTTACACTGAGACATTACTGTGCTGTAGCTCCCAGGTCTGTAAATGCAGAGCTATCATTTGTGGTGAAAAAAGAAATTAAAAAAACAGGATATGTATACTGGAAATGATGCCAGAGAACTGCAGACATCAAAAATACATGTACTTTTTCCATTGACCACTAATGGACAATATGAGGATATGGTATCTCTGAAGAAAAGCTGGGCCCCATCCCATAAATACTAAGATGTATTTTGGCCTAGTTAAGCAGGCAGCTCTAAGCCCTGACTTCATTATAATTTGATGCTTAAAGTTAAACTCATCCACAAGCATCTGCAGGATTAAAGACTGTGCCCCCATAGTTAGCTTTTCCCAGTTCAGCTCTCAATACTGCCAGAGAATCATATTTAAGACCGTATTGCAGTTATGTCCAATCTATTTAGCTGTTAACTCCTGCATCTTGGGATATATAATTGTCACAAACTATTGCTGAAGATTTGCTTTTCCAATCCCCAGTCACCCCGATCATCCACTTCCTTTTTCTTTGGTCAAGATGTGATTAGTAAAACTGAAGGGACTTTGATTTTCTTTATGTTCACATCAATTGTGCTTGCTTTGCTGAATTCCATATGTGTATTATTTGTGATATGCATGTTTGGAAACACGAGCAATACACTCACCAAGGATAGAAATTACCAGCTCCAAAGGCAAGAAAATTATGTTCATTCCTTTATCTAGCTTCACCAACAGAAACCTCGTTGATGAGCTCTATTCTAATACACAAACAGATAGGCAATCTTATTACCTCTTAATGAGAACTTATTTCTCCTCATCTAAATCTCCATTACTTCTGTCATCTCATTTTAATGTAATTTCCTTCTTAGAGATACTTTTATGTTAAATTTGTCCAAGCAGAAAAGTGATAATATGTTTGTTTGATATCTACTGTGAAGCCTTCTATGTGGAATGAAAATGAGTGTAGAAAACCTAGAGGAAGGTTTTGCACCCTCATGCACTCCAACTACATATATATATTCCACAATGCAGATTCCTTCTAAATGAAACTTACACTCCTTCTTCTCAGAAGCAATCCCAATCCTAATACTATACTGACAAAAAAAATAATTCCAGAAAGGCCCTACAGATATTCAGCTGAACCATATGCCAGCTGATGCAACAGTAGCATCCTAGTGTTCCCTCCTAGTACAGATATCTTCCTCTAACACACCTATGAACCTCACCACATTTGCCTTGCCCAGGTACACTTCCTGGAATCTATTTCCAATCAGAAAACTCTTAAAGATGGAGAGCTGAGACCAAACATGGATGAAGTGCAACTTGTATTTGGCAAGCACACATCAACCTAGACTAACCTGATCATATTTCTCTGACTACCTAAAAAAAAGTTATCCTGATCAACGATAGTAATAAGCAGCACAAAGTCTGGTTGGAGGCCATTTACTAGGAGCACACCTGAGGGTTCAAAACTGAGGCCAAGACTGTTTAGCATCCTAATTAATGACTTGATGAGACTGAGTACACTCCTAGCTAGTTTGCTGACAACACCAAACTGGGAAGAGCATCTGACACACCAGAGAGTCATGCTGTAATTCAGAGGTGTGTTGGGTTTGCATAGCAAGGATTTGGTAGTGGAGGGGCTACAGGGCTGGCTTCCGTGAGAAGCTGCTAGAAGCTTCCCCCAGGCTTCAAGACGGACCTGCCACTGAACAAGGCTGAGCCCATCAGCAATGGTGACAGTGCTTCTGGGGTAACATAGTTAAGAAGAGGAAAAAAACACCGGGCAAGACAGAGGAGTGAGAATATGTGAGAGGAACAACTCTGCAAACACCAAGGCCAGTGAGGAAGAAGTGGGAGGAGGTGGTCCAGGCACCAGAGCGCCTGCAGTTCACAGAGAAGACCATAGTGAAGCAGGCTGTCCCCTGCAGCCTATGGAGGTCCATAGTGGAGCATGTGAATGCCTGAAGGAGGCTGTGACCCCATGGGAAGCCTGTGCAGGAGCAGGCTCCAGCAGGATCTGTGACCCCATGGAGAAAGGAGACCACACCAGAGCAGGTTTACTGTCAGGACTTGTGACCCTGTGGGGGACCCACGCTTGAGCAGTCTGGGTTTGAAGGTCTCCGTCCCATAGAAGGGACCTGCTCTGGGGCAGTCTGTGAAGAACTGCAGCCCGTGGGAAGGGCTCATGTTGGAGAAATTAATGAAGGACTGTCTCCCATGGGAGGGATCCCTCACTGGAGCAGGGAAAAAGTGTGAGGAGTCCTTCCTCAGATGAGGAAGGAGTGACAGAGGCAACGTGTGATCAACTGACCACAACCCCCATTCTTGTCTCCCTGTGCTGGTGGGGGGAGGAGATATGGTAAAGTTAAGCCTGGAAAGAAGGCAGGGGTGGAAGAAGGTGTTTTAAAGAATTGGTTTCATTTCTCATTATTCAACCCTGATTTGACTGGTAACAAATTAAACACCTTTTTTTTTTCCCCCCCCCATGTTGAGTTTTGCTTATGACAGTAATTGGTGAACGATCTCTCCTTATCCTTATCTCAACCCACAAGAGTTTAGTATTTTCTCTCCCCTGTCCAGCTGAGGTGGGGAATCACAGAGTGGTGGGCATGTGGTATCCAGCCAGAGTTAACCCACCACAACAGGGACCTCAACAGGCTGGAGAAATGGGCCAACAGAAAGATGCAAATCCCTGTGGCTGGGAAGGAACAAGCCCTGGCACCATCACAGGCTGGGGACTGGCTGGCTGGAAAGCAGCGTGAGAGAAAAGAAAAAGAAGGGGGGTGGGGGAGAGTGGGCTGGGCACACAGAGCAGGGATGCTGTGTTGATCAAGGGCCAGCAGTGTGCCCTTGCAGAAAACGTGCCCTAGGAGGTGTTTCCAGCAGGTGGAGGGAGGTGACCCCCTCCTCTCATCCATGGTGAGACACAGCTGGAGTGCTGGGTCCAGCGCTGGCCTCTCCAGTACCAGTCATGGACATACTGGAGCAAATCCAGTGGATGGTCATAATGGTAATTAAGAGACTGGAGCATTCTTCATACAACGAAGAGAACGTTCAAAGGGGTCTTATCAGTATGTATCCCCTGATGGGGGAAGCAAAGAAGAAAGAGCCAAGTTTCTTTCATTGCTGCCCAGTGGGCACTGTACTTCAGTGGGCACAAACTGAAACAACAGAAATTCCTTCTTTTGTTTTTCATAGGGGCATTTGAATACTGGAAGATGTTTCCCAGAGAGGTTGCAGAGCGTCCCTCCTTGGAGATATTCAAAACCCAAGTGGACACATCCCTGAGTACCATGCTCTGAACAGCAGGTTGGACTAGTTCTTCAGAGGTACCTTCCCACCTCAGAAACACTGATTCCATAAATCTAATTTAGAAAAGCATTTCATAGAGTACTAAACAGGTCACTAGTGGTTTGGCTGGAGAAGAGGAGAATTACCTCATTGGTAAGGAACCTGCATGCACCAATAGACAGCACAGAAGAGATGTGTAAAGTCAGAGTAAAGCTACTAATTCAGCCCATGGCCTTTGAAAAAAATCTTTCTTTACTATTTCTATCATCATTCTTGATATCAAAAATATAAGAATAATGTAATGAAGTTCACAGCTGACAATGCTGGGAGGCACTGCTCACAGACCAGGGCATCTCTGCTGATGGGGAGGAGGAATATCACCCCAGAGAGACTGATCTGGAAGACTGGAGAAACAGAGATTGATTCAGAACTAATACATGCAAACTAATAAAATAATCACAGTCTTTCCATCTCAGCAAGGAAGCAACAGTTGGAAGCAACAGTCAAAGTAAAAGACCTAGATCTTTTATTTAATCTCAGTGCAACCATAAAAGCGATGCCAAAACCAAGCAGCCCTGAGCAGCATAAATAAAGATATTTCATCCCAAAAAGGTGGGGATGTACTATTATTGCCACTGCACAAGACACTACAACATTGCACACAATCCCAGTAACCTGCACTCAACAGAATCCACCATGCATCAAAGAAGATTTTGGGGAGGGAGGAGGGGAACTAAATTACTCAGGTGAATGAGAAAACATTCTTCACAAAAGGAGACAAGGAGACAAAGAGAACTGAGTTTATTTTAGCCTGGCATAATAAAGGTGAAAGAAAAAACTATTAAATTAATGAATTGTGTTGCCAAAGAACAAAACGCTTTGAATAAATCAAATGTGGAAAACAGAAGGTATCTAAGCAGCAGACCAGTGAGCTCCTGGAAAACTCAAATAGCTCAGCAGAAATTAGAGAGAAAAAAGTTAGCTATGTTTAAGATGAAGGCTGAACAGTCTGTGAAAATGATTACAACGTGGTGGTCTGCGTCAGGTCTCTACTGCACATGTTGCCCTGCACTACAGCGCAGGGGCCACCTCTGAGATGCTCTGAATTATGCTGGAGACAAGACTAAGTATAGAGAAGAGAAAAGTCACTGAGTCCCAGGTTGTTTCATCCTACACTGGGAGAAGTTGTGCTGGTTAAGAGGAAGTAGTGAAGTAATTGCTATCTTCAGGCAACTCTCAACTATATATAGCTGCAAACATGGAGAGGGAGCGATCTGAGAAGCTGCTAGGCTAAGGCGACCACCCTGAACTGAAAATACTGACATTGATCTCTGTAGCAGCTGTTCTTTTCTTTTCTTTCTCCTTTTCTGCCACTAACAATGACACAGGTTAATTTAAATAAACTCAGACATCCACAGACTGAGTGATGCTGAGATCTGCTGAATAAAATCAAGAGATACTTCTTTATTTGTAGATCTAATTTTTTAAAAAATAAAATGCTCAACTCAGGGTGGTTAATAACATTCAGAAGTGCTAAAGCAGTACAGCCACAGTGACCTGAACAGCTTTGCTACTGCTCCACACCCATCCAAAACCAGCTTCCGTGTATCTCAGGTTCTGCACCCAAAGGGAATGTAAGCATTTGAAATAATGGTCCTTAGCTGTCCTTAAATGAAAGAATAACTCTAATCACTGCATGATGCTGAAGAACAAGAGAGCATGCATGAGTCAGACAAGTTCACCTATGTGTTTAGAGACTCAAGAGAGAAGGGATTTTTGTGCTAACAGGTTAGAAAAACAGTATGAAGAACATCCTGAGGGCAAATGATCTAACAATTGTGTCATGACATGTATTTTAGAAATAAAGAAGATTAACTGCCATGGTGAGCTAAGTGATCATTCAGACAATATTGCAGATGAAGGAACTAGCTCCCTGCTGAATTTTTAATGACTTGAGAACAAAACAGTATCCACTTAGACACCAGAAGTTTTGACCACAACAACCCGCTCTTGCTGTGATCACCAGGTTGTGCCCATACTGCCCTTCTGGTTCAGTGTTGAAGTGAAGCCCTGACTGACCCAGCTGACCACCTGCCAGTTGGGTTGGCAGAGTGATTTTAGCACATTCAAAATTGATAGTCTGTGGAGGAAACTCAGCTAAAAGCCCCCCTCTGCCCACCTATGCACCAAAACCATCACAGTCCATGATGGAGACAGTAAGTTGCTAAATCAGTGACTTCAGACAGCCTCAAACCACAGATTAAATGGGGATAGTAGGGCACCATATTAAACCTGGTCCTGAGTAAAATACCCAAACTATTAACAATTTTAATGTGTTAGATGGTGACCCATCTGCCCCAGTCTACCAATCTGCTCCTTTTGCACAGAATTAATTGCTCATGTGAGCACGGCCAGAGAGATGAAAACATTATTTCTCCATGTGAAGGTTTTGTGTTAATGGCTGCATCAGTCCTTGGCTGAGTTGTTTTTTTTTTCCCCAGTGATGAACAGAGACTCAGTTGTACCTCCAGGAAGTGATAATCAGTGTCTCTTCTTCCTAGCAGACGTATACCTGCCCAAGATTCAATAATGTGGACATTAGCAGACACCAGTACTAACAGGATAATAAGGCTACTTCTTACTCCAACAACTGAAATGGTTGTTAGAGAATTCATTTGCATTTTAGGATCCTATTGCATGACAGGTACTATTTAGAAAACAGAACACCTCATGCCACAGATCAGCAGAGAAGGAAGATTCCCGCCACTGAACAATCAAGACCACTATGGGAATGAAAAGGTCCTGTAACAAGACTTACAGGCACCAGAGATCAGGTTTAGAGTTCCCCACCCCATTTTCCACAGGCAGATGTTCAGAAATATAAATTGCATTTTGGCCTTGGGAATAGACCTCAGTGTCCCTGTTACAAAACTCAAAACGCATGCTTCTGTTTCATCTGTCCAGAACTACTATCATTTAATGGCTGGGTTTTCTCCCTCAACAGTCAGTCTAGAGTTACCCTCAAAACACTGTGAAGTTGGGACATTTCTGATTCTTGTTTCATCTTGTCCACTTTAGTTGCAGCACTAGTTGAATCACTTTCACTTCAAGCCATGTAATTGCTTATCCACATGGAAGGCAAGTAGCCTCACAAGACATGCAATGTGGGATCCAAATGCCAAGGTACCCATGCACCAAGGTAGCAGCACACCCCTCCTTGCTGCTGCTTCTCTGCATGTCTCTACCCTCAGTGAGTTCTATCTGCATCCCAACGTAATGAAACTTAGCTTTCTTTTGAAGCATTCATTGTGCCTGTGCAACTCTCCTCCCTCTCTTGCAGACCATGTGATGGTCTCACCACCGTCCTCTCTTTCCTGCAAGCACTTCCCTGAGGCTCCCTTAGCCCTGTCTCTCTCCAAAGTGGGTCTGAAACACAGCTTGGAACAACCTCTGCACCGGTGTGGGGCAGCACTGTCACCTACCTGCAATAATCGCATATGGGTCTGTGCAACACCAGGCATCTGAACACAGAGCCTCTAACACAGAGCCTCTAACAGAACCTGCAGCACATCCAGAGGATGCTCAAGGCTTAGTGACCATGAAAGGGAACTTTCCCATGATACTTGTTGGCTGCAGCACTCAGTGCTGTCCTTGGAAACATCATCTGCGGGAGCTCCAGGTGAGGATAACACAGGGCACTGTGAGGGCAGACTCCTGCAGCTGCTTTCCCATAGCTGCTGTGTGCCCGGCTGCACCCATGCTTGACCCATTTACAGTTACCATGGAGAGACTGAAGCACACAGAAGTATCACATCCTCCAATGGCAATGAGATCTCACAGCAATAAATATTTATTTGTGAATTTAAAGGGGAAATGCAATAAAATAATTATGAAAGTCTATGTCCACTGACTGCTGGTGAACATGAATTCTTTGACAAAGCTTATCTACCATCCTTCATTATCAGTAGGCTGCAGCTCTAGCCTAACCACCCCCCTTAATAGGAGAGGAAATCAGGCACAGTTGTGGCACCTTTCCTTATAAGACTTTTGCTTTTAACACTCACATACTTTCCAGCTTAATGGTCTTGCAGCACAAAAAAGGATTAGAGCAGCATTAAGCCAAGAATCACATTTTTGTGTGCAGTGCAGCTTCTCACAAATTTTATAAACAGGCTGGTCTCCCACCCAACAGTGAGATTTCTGCCCCCTGTAACTGTGCTGCAGCTACAGCAGCTGCTGCTGAGAACAGCACCATGATAGGACTGACTCTCTGAAATTGCAGAGAGGAGCTCAGACACCCACTCCTTCCAAGCACTACTTACTACTTGGCAAGGTTTCTTGAAGAAAGCAACACTAGTATATTAAGGTTCATTGAGCTGATAGGAAATGACCAAAACCTTGGTAGGCTTCAGACCAAAGTAAACATGTTATGCATTTTAATGCTTTTTTTTTTTTTCCCCAGCAATTTACTCTTCTTTTTTTTTTTTTCCTGTCAAAAGTGAATTTATGGATCCCAACTAAAGTATACAGATGTTGAACTATTGCAATCAGCCCTGTAGTCACGAGACAGCCCAACTCTGCAAGCTGGGTGGCTGAAGCTAATTTTGGTCAAGCTTCTGATTAAGGATATTTGCAGCACATAAAAGCAATATTTTAAATATCTATACTCATGTGACAGTGGGCAGCTCCCAATTAGCCACTTATGTGCCTGTAGCTAAGCACATCCATTTATTACTGTTTTCACTGTTTTAAGAACTTGGGGATCAGAATTCCCAAACATCAACCAGGTTTCAGGGAGTTTAATCTTAAACTAAACACTCAATCCTACTTTTTATCATAGAATGGTCTGGGTTGGAAGGGACCCCGAGGATCATAGAATTCCAACCCCCCGCCACAGGCAGGGCCACCAACCTCCAAGCATCACCTAGACAAGGTTGCCGAGGGCCCCATCCAACCTGGCTTTATCCACCAAGCTTTTTGAGTCTATTGCATTGGTGACAGCAGGGAGAGGGAAATAGCCTAAAAGGACAAAGTATGAAAATCAGTCATGTAAAGTGTATTATTCTAACCAGAAGATCCCATGGGCAAATGATTCAGAGCTCCAGAAGCTAGACAGGGAAACTGTGCTAAAGAGCATTTTATTGTCACAGACCCAGTTTGGAAGGGGGTGGGGGTGGGGGGTGGGGGTGTTTGTTTGGGTTTTTTTGTGGGGTTCCTTTTTTTTCTCCCGGTAAAGATGGAAAGCAGAGGAAAATAGAGGTAGGCAGTATCTTTCATCCATCCTAGAGACAGAGGGAGGTGGCTTGTCCTGCGGTGATGCAGTGCCATCTAGTGATTGCTTCCTTCGAGGGGAAAATCTGCTAAATTACATGTCCAGGTTAAAAAAAAAACAACCCCACCCAAACAAAAACCCCCACAGGATGATACCCTGGCCCGGCCGCCCAGCATCTCGCCAGCCACAGGCAGGGCTGCGCGCAGTGACGGTCCGGCTCTAAGGGTCTTCGAGGCATCATGTGACAGGCAGCGCAGCCTCGGCAGGTGATACCGAGGTTCACCTCACTGACACTTCTCTTCCCAGGGTTTAATTAGCTCCTGCTGGGCTCAATAACAGCCCCCGGGGGGCGGCGGCACGTCGGGGCTGTGATGAGCTGGTGCCCAATGGAGCCTGGGGAGAAGATGCGGGCAGGTGGCAGCAGCAGAATCCAGGCAGCCCAGGGACTCTCATCCCCTTCTGCCTCCCCGTACCCCTCGCACTGCCAGTGGGGGCCATAAATTGACGCTTTTTCACTTTTATGAGAGATGTCGGAGCACTTACACATCTCCTGGTCCCTTCCCTGTCTTCAAATTGTTCTTGTTCCCAATTTCGTGGGGTTTGTGGGTTTGTTTTTTGTTGGTTTGAGGGGTTTTTTCTGACCAGTCATGAGAACAGGTTTTCTTGATTTTGGGTTTTTTTGGGGGTTTTTAAAAATAAAACCAGTGCCTGAGATCATAGACTCATAGAAAGGGTTAGGTTGGAAGGAACTTTAGAGGTCATCTAGTCCAACCCCTCTGCAGTAAGCAGGGACATCTTCACTGGATCAGGTCACTCAGAGCCCCATCAAGCCTGACCTTGAATGTGTCCAGGGATGGGGCCTCCACCACCTCTCTGGGCAACCTGTTCCAGTGATCACATCCAGGCAGGTTTTGAGTATCCCCAGAGAAGGAGACTCCACAGCCTCCCTGGGCAGCCTGTGCCAGTGCTCTACCACCCTCAGTGAAGTTTTTTCTCATGTTAAAGACAGAACTTCCTGTGTTCCAGTTGGGGCCTTTTGCCCCTTGTCCTGTCACTGGGAACTACTGAGAAGAGTCTGGCCCCATCCTCTTGACATCCCCCCTTTAGATATTTGTAGGTATTGATAAGTTCCCCTCTCAGTCTTCTCCAGACTAAACAGCCTCAGCTCCCTCGACCTTTCTTCCTACGAGAGATGCTCCAGTCCCCTCGTTCATCTTTGTAGCCTTCTGCTGGAGTGTAGTCTCCAGTAGTTCCCTGTCTTTTCTGAATTAGGGAACTGGACACAGGACTCCTGATGTGGCCTCACCAGGGCAGAGTAAAGGGACAAAATAACTTCCCTCAAACTGCTGACAACAGTCTTCTTAATGCACCCCAGGACACCATTGGCCGCCTTGGCCTGAGAGCACATTGCTGCTTCATGGAGAGCTTGTTGTTCACCAGGACTCACAGGTCCTTCTCTGTAGCACTGCTTCCCAGCAGGTCAACCCCTAACCTGTACTGGTGCCTGGGGTTATTCCTCCCTAGATGCAGGACCCTACATTTACCTTTGGTAAATTTAATTAGGTGCCTCCCCACTTACCTCTCCAGCCTGTCCAGATCTGACTAAATGACAGCGCAGGCTTCTGATGTGTCAGCCACTCCTCCTCCTCCCAGTTTTGTATCCTCAGCAAACTTGCTGAAGGTATGCTTTGTCCCCTCATCCAGATCATTGATGAATAGGTTGAATAAGACCTGATCAAGCACTGACCCTTGCGGCACACCACTAGCCTCAAGATGTTTCAGCTTCTTTATTACTCATTGAGAGGAAGATGAGTGAGAGGAAGACCAGCCTACCAGCCTGGGATTTAGGAGTGTCAAAGTATGGGAAGAAATGTGGTGAAAGAAATGAACAAGGGAGGAACGGGAAGTATGACATATGAGGAAGACTTGCATGGGGTGAAATAATCTAGCAATGCATAAAAATCTAGTGGAAATAGGAGAGACATAGTAAGATCTTCCTGTCTACCATGGACAGGAGGAAGATATAATGACCTTCATTGGGAGCTAGGAGAATTCAGGTCGGATGCTAGCAAAAAGCATTTTGGTAGTACAGGTAGTAATATTGGAATAGGGTGTCTGAGAGGCTGTGGACTCTACACCATCAGAGGTCTTTAAGGGCAAATTAATAAACATACAGGTGAAATTATTCTCGCCTGAAGCAGAAGCAAAGCCCAAACAAGTTCATGAGGTTCTTCAAGCCCTCTTGCTCTGTGAGTCTCTGATATTAAAATTCTGGCCTAGAAACAACGAGTTTCCTTCCAACTGCAAAACCAGAGTCAAAGTACAAGTACAGGCAATCACACACACACTAGTGTAAATCAGGAGGTACAAAGCTAAAGGCAATGGAATTATGCTGTAAAGGTCCAAAAGATGGCATTCAAGATCATTGAGCTAATGGATTTGAATGTAATACATGGCAGTTTCAAGGTATTTTTTTGTATCCATACTAGTTTCTCTGCTCTGTTCTATTCTGGGGTTTCTAGCAGTAGCAGTGTCATCACTTCATCACGTTGGCACTTGAGTAGTGTAGTGAGGTGGAAAAGAAATATTAGCCGGGACAAAAACCAAGCTGATTTGATGTCCCTGCACCATGTTTGAAATACACTGCTGGAAGGTTTGGAGAGCTGTACATTCTTTATATAACTCTGCTTAATTAAACCAATTTCTCTGACTTCTGTAGCTGAGTTCCACACAACTTTCTTTTTTTAACTGGCTAATTTTGTACATGGTAAGTGCATTAATTAAAAATGAAACCAAAGGGCTTAGCTAAATCTTTGATCTTCTCTGTGCCCCAGTTTCCCCTGTCTGTAACACAGAGATCGTATTTTTTTCACTCCAGACGTCTGCTGGATGATTAGTTCATTATGCTTTGTAGAGTACTTTGCATATCCCCAAATTATTAAACTAGATCACAGCAGATATTCCAACCACCACTTCAGAAATAATTCCCATTTATTGAACTTTTCTTGAATTCAGAAAATGGCTGAGAGATTTGTTTTTTCTGCCTGGATACACACCGTCACCCAGTGTGTGTGCATCAGCCCTTGCTGAAACCAGTTAACAAAAATCCCAACAGCCTCAGTGAGAATGGGATCAACTCATGCTTTCTCACTTTGTCTCCTGGACACCCAACTACCAGTGACATAATGAGCACCCCTCAATGGATACCTTTATTTCCCCATTTGCATCCTGCCCCAGCAGAACTCCCTCTCCTGGCACCTCCCAGAAAGCTGAGCTGCCCCTTTGTACACCTGTACACTGTGTACAGGAGCACTGAAACATCCCTCCTGTCCAGCATGACAGGCAAGGCTCTCGGTACAACACCAGGCTTAAGGCAATTTACTTACTGGCAAGGACCAGCCTAACACCATCTACTGCTGGGTAGGAATCAGTTCTTTTCAGGGGTAGAGAAAATGCACAGGCTGCACTGCATGTAGTAGTGATTAAAATTAACTCTCCAAGCGTAGAGACTCTTCCTAGAAGTAACAAAGGCACTTTCCTGTAGAACCCACTTCTGAAGATAAATGTGGAATGCAAGGAAACTAATCAGGAAAAAGACACTCATGCCAGGAGCTAATCAAGGAGAGTTTATCAGCCTCCTGGCATGAAGGCAAGGCCAAGACAAAGTCAGACACACCTGAAGGTATCAATATCAAGAGCCCAGGCTCAAGGCATGAATGAAACACTTGACACACGTGAGTAGCCTGCATACTGGGAAACAGGTATTTGGAAGTGTGAGGCAATGGCCACTAATTCACCAAGGGTACCCTGGACACGGTTTCATCACTTTTTACCATCAATATCTTTGCCTCAGTACAGCTTGACTTCTCACAGGTGAAGCTATTCATATGTCTACAGCTGAGAGGGTACCAAGGAAGAACAACTTCCACCGAACACTACAGTAATGCTCTTGCTTGAGTAGTGCAATAACTTTGCTATTTCTCATGTTATTTGGCAATTGTGTCCTATATTTCTACTCTAGCAAAGCTCCTTATTTTCCACTGTTTCTAAATATAATTCTGAAATAAGCAGGCATTAACTTCAGGTTATTAACTTTGAATGCCAGTTTATGGCTTCCATTGTTTACTGCTGCAACAGACTATTAAAGAGGCATCTCTGCTCAGCTAAAGTTAAGATTTTGTCTTCGGGCCTAATAATACCTCTGAGAGTTGCTCAACCCTAATAAGGTATTTAAGCATATACTTAAATTTAAGCATGCAAGTTTTTGTCTGAGGTCTGTCAGAATCTTTTTAAAAAATAAATCCGTGGTTAAGTCAGTCTAGAGACATTTTCTTTTTCCCCCAATACAATATAGCTGCTATGGCAACAATCAGCATTTGTGGTGGAAGGCAGTGTGTTTTGATTATTAAATGAAGATTCAAGCTCTCAGAATTAAATAGTTTTACTAGCAGCTAATGTCCTTCCTGTTGGCTCAACAGACCACAACGAGTCTTTATTAGGGCTGACAAGCAGCACCAAGGGAATGATTGTACAGCACGCTCTCAAAGACCACTTAGCACTGCAGAATAAACAAAAAAATGACTCCCAGTACAACTACTCAAAGATGACACCATAGAACAAGGAAACTACCTTTGCCTTGGTCAGGAAATCTTTGTATTCACCTCCTTAAAAACAAACACCTAATAAACTATTATGCAAATGTTAATCACCATCAAAGCAGGTATAAGAAGGGATACCCAGTCCTTGACCATAAGCCTATAGTTTATTTGTTGTGCACAATATACATTTGATTTCTGTCAGTACCTTATAGAGCAAAAAACACATATGGTATCACTTGGTCCACTGAAAGCAGAGAAATATCCCCAACTAGCCATAAGGAAAAAATAGATATGTGGGAAAGAATAAATACAAAATACCAGTGAGGAGAGAATAGGAAAGGAGAAGTTACTGTCTGACCTGGAGGTCACAAGCAAGCCTGTGCAAATTTCTGAAACTATTTTTTGTGTTGAAAAACCTCTGACCTCCTAAATTGCCTCAAGGCTGGTCCTGAACAGCCTTTTGGGAATTTTAGAAGGAAAACTCAGTCCCCCAACAGTGTCCCTATGACTCAGCTGATGCATGGTCAGGCTTTCACAGCTTCCAGCTGTCCCCTCTGCCCTTTCAGTGAACGTGCCTGGGAGAAAAATGTCAGATGTCTTTCCTTGACGTCACTCTAGGATCAATTCTACCCGCGTCTTGCTATCAAAAGCATACGGGATTTATATGTAATCTCAGTACAGGCTGCTACAAAAGACAACATCAACAGAAACAGTGAGGTCCCAAGTGTATCATGCAATTCTGCACGCTCTGATGCTCTGCTTCACAAGCAAAGCACAGACAACAGCCCTGAAATTCAATTCGGATACAGCTCTCTTACCAAGAGGCATGCATGAAGCCTCCAAGAGTATAGCTGAGAAAAAAAAGGTAGATACTTGCCACAGCATATTCCTGAAGGAATCTGTGTTTATTCTGACAGTTGTCATGTAAAAGAACAATCACTTGCTAATAAAAGAAAATAAATAGGCACCAAGACTGAACAGTGCTCGTGCTACCTCACAGTGAATCCAAAAAGCCACTTTAACTCTCCTTAACTAAGCTGGCTCTGGAATGGGAACACATGGGTGGAAAATTCTTCTGGCTCTGCTACCTATTTTTGGACTTATCAAAAACACTACCTCATAAAATCAATTGTATCACCTAAATTGTTCCTGTGTTCAGCTGGTTAAATGTTTATTGCTCTTCCCCACATACTTCTTTCATACTGCTGCGCTTCTTCACGTGCAGTAACTGAGCTTGCTGTACTCCAGCCAGACTGTGTTCTGTAAAGCCCGATCTCTATGCTCCATGATGTTAGAGTCAGGCCTTACAAAACTCTCAATATCCATACCTTTCCACTTAAAAGATACCAGTTTAAGCCTCAGCCTAGCCAGGGGGAGCTGGAAAAAAAACCACAACATAACAGAATAATAATCTGCTACTGGAGGTGCCTGAACACTTTGAGAGGCATGTCTTCATATCTGTTTCAGGCAGATTGCCAAAAATTCGGTGTTTCAAAGTATAATACATCTGGACCTGGTCTCAAACCAGCCTAAGGCCTTAGGGACAAGGGCCCCTCACAGCAGCAGTTTTTCTGGTGTTTTTTCAGTGATTTCTCCTTTTACTGTTCAGTGTTTCAAACTTGCAGAGGTAAAGGTAAAGCAGGCAGGGATAGCATCTTAGTAAAAAAATGAGAACAAAAATTTTGAATATCAGAATCAAAATCTAGTTCAGGATGTTGTTGAGCTTCTGGTAACTATTTCTTTTAAATCCTTATTTATATTTTTAAAACATTTTTAAAGTATTTCACTGTTTTTAACACTGGACACAGACCCCTATGATACAGATCAATGGGCTATGAGGGGGAAACCAGTATTTCCTCCTTGTCCAAAAGAGCTATTTGTGGGGAATACACTTTTTGAGAAGCACATAGGAAAGCCTCGGAAAATCATTTGTCACAAACCCTGGGTCTTCTGCTCAAAACTAGTGATTCTCTCCAGCCATAGAGCTTCCATACTTTTTAGTGATTATAAGTGACTCAGTACGAGAACTTGATATTCCTTTTTGTTTTGATAGTAACCAGCTTTTGCAGAAGTAGCAGGACTGTTTCATCTACTGTCTTTTTAATTTATATAAACATAGATTTCTACACATGTAACCAATCATTTTTTATGCCTAAAACTTCAACTAGCACAAGACTGAAATATAACTTCATACAAGACAGAATAAAACCCCACCTTGTTGAGAAAAGAAGGGAAAACTGAGAGAAATTTCCTCTCCTAATATAAATGATCAGATGGGTGAGTTCTCTATAGCTAGCAACAGCTTTGTTTCACAAAGATATCACTTTGCAGTTCAACACTACTAAAACACCCCATAAACTTACTGCTACTTGCCACATGCTGCCAAAAAGGCTTATAACTACCAGAATATTTGCTCACGCCAGCAAAAATCATGGACACACAACATTGGAAATTATTTTATTGATAAAGTTGTTTGTGGTGCTTGAGAGGACAGCTATCAAGTGGTCTGAATTCTGCAGCCTAAGGAAAACCGTTCCTCAAATGGACAGCAACGAGGTGGAAAGGAAAATTCATTGCTTGGCTCACAAGTTTGTGAATGCTGAGGAGAGGAGACCTGCGGGCAGGGGGAGTTCCTCGGCCTCCTCCCATCCCATCCAAATCAATCAGCACTACAGCTCTACACACCCTTCAGGGCTGGTTTATATTTAGAACTTAATAAAGAATAAAAAATATCAAATCATACATCCACTCTGCTTATGGGAAACAAATGTGCTAGTCGACGGAAGATATAAATAACCACACGATGACACAACGAAACGCCTCATCCGGTGGCTGCAGTGCAAACTGCTGTCCACTGGACAGCACTGCTGCTGGATGTACTCCATTAATCTCTTTTCCAAAGTGATGGATTCTTTTTCTGGGAGCTAACCCAGTTCACCGAGGAGTCATTTTTTCCCACATCAGCTGAGATCAGTCACCAGTAACTCATCACTTCTGATCCAGCCTGTGTTCTTCACTTGCAACTGAGACTTTCCAGCAACAAGACCGCAGCTGGCCTGCAGGAAACACCTCCGAACTCCCTATTCATAGTCTGGGCAGGGCAAAAAAGGAAGGAGAGAGCAGGCAATCAGATACAGAGCGATAGGAAAAGTGTGATCTTCCTTTCCCCTGATAATGACACCTTTTTCTCCATTCAGCTTTAACCTTTCAGAAACATTAAAGAAGCCATGTAAAACCTACACTCCCATGCAAGCTAGGCATAGCAACTCCAAAGTTTTAGATGCAAAGCAAACTCCATAGTGCTGGGCATGGGTAAATAGGCCAGAGAAAGAGCATTTGATGCCTCAGCTCCAGGGAAGAGCTAGTCTAGGTTCCTACTCCAACAACTGCAGGCACTGCTTTTAAGTTCCGTTAGACAAATCAGACAGGTGGTCCTGGAAGCAAGAAAACAAGAGTTTTGTGTACCCAGCTCTCCTGCTCTGTCACCATTTACCTTTAGCAAATGTATGAAAGAGAAAGCTTTATCAGGGAGTTTCATGCCCTCTCTCACCCAGAGCCTGGTGAGATCATCACGAGGCAGAAGAACTGATGCTTCTAGACCCACATGCAAAAGGGTTGAGAAACCTGGAACATTTTGATGCTAAATACAGAGAGGACAGCAGCATTCTGTGGTGGCTAAGTGGGCTTGGGGAACTGCAACATAAAATGTCACTGTCCAAAAGGCACGAAGGTCTTGCCTTGTCCATCTAAAGCCTTTGGTGAATCTGTCTCTGTAAGTCTACTCAGCTTCACAAGTGCTTGCAGACTCAAGCGGGCAAGGGTGTTGAAACAGACTGCAGCATATTTTTGTCCTGGTAGAATCCCTTCTGGACTACCCAGAGGAACAGAGTCAAACTGGTGACCAGCATAAACCAGTCAAGCTCTGCCCAAAAGCACCATTTGCAGCTCAAATCCCTATCACAGCAAATGTGACTATAGGTGCACAGGGACAGCATCATAAAAAAATATTGGTTTATAGGGAGAGGACTGGGATATTTACTTCTTTCCAGTTGGCTTACAAGAAGAGTGCTTGTATGGCAGGGTTGTGCTCCTCAGTGGGGTGGAAAAAAATGTGGGAAGTTTGTTTACATGCTCAGTTGCTCTCTAAGACCTCAATTAGGAGAAACAAAACAGCATCAAATGAGGTCCAGGCTACTGCTAAGAACTGCTATATAATAGGATTTAAGGTATACATCCATCAGTAGCTAACCACTGTATCAAGCAAAAGATATGCTGCCACTTCATAGGTTAAAAGAGATTTGTTTGTCAGAAGGGAGACTGCAAAGATTCCAGTGCAATCCTGCTGTGCAGCACAAGTGTCTGTGTGTGTGCACGTACACACACCTGCTTGCCTTGGCAGCAACAACATTTCTGTTGCACCTTCCCAGAACCTCAGAGCCAGTCACAAACTGCAGGACCTTTTGTTAGCTGGGCTGTTGGTTCAGTCCTGGATGGAGTTAGTGCCATAGTTCAAAAGCTAGTGCTGCGTGATGCCTTTTGATGACCGGCACAATGTGAATGAGATGGATCCAACCCTCAGCAGTAACAAGGCTGCCGACACCTTTGCTGATGGTTTCTGTGGATGCTGAAAATGAGTTTCTTTCTTTCAGTCCTAGCAGGGTAGAGCTGACGTGCCACTGCAGAAGTTATCGCCTGATCTGCCTCCATTTGTAGAGGAGCAAATTTAGGTCTCTTGGGCTATTGATTGTACCAGCATTTCTTCATAACTTCCCCACAGTTTCCTCAGAATTAGGGGTGGTGGAGGAAATGAGTCTAAATAATCTCAGTGCAAACACTTTACAGTAGAAAGAGAGCACCGCCCTAAAAATAGCCCAGTGCCATTATTTAAAATTGCACAAAGCAAGACTAATGCCCTTTTGGAAACTGTAATTTCAAAGTAACAAGAGTGTTTGTTGAGGAAAGAGCGTGTGACCTTGCCCATAATTCTTCTCCTGAATAGGTGGGGATGTGTCACATCGCTCTTACCAGCACGAGCCACTCCTCATTCCTGCACGGCACGCTAGGCCTTGCCACCCAGGGACAGAGTGCAGCTGCCACCACTGCTGCTCTGTCCGAACAGCTCACAAACCTTTTATCACCATGAACCTGTGGCAGGGAGCCAGCAGTGCCAAAAAGCAGAAATAGCAGCACTCCTTTTATCACCCAAGGCAGAACACGTTTCACATCACACAATGCGGCGTCAAAAGGTCCGTGGATAGGGTGGGGAGATTCCCCTCACCTTTCCACAGAGCTCATCACTCAAGTCTCGATGTTTGCAAGAAGTGTAAGGAACAGTTTCTCGTTTCCATGTGTGGCAATGTGACCCTCACCTCTCAATTCAGGACGTGGTCTTTATAAAGATTAGACTGCACGGGACACATCCTGAGGAAAGGGTGCAGTGCCGCTCTGCATGACTACTGTCTAAGAACATGAACTGTATTAACCTTTTGGGGGGCTTCTGGAGGGAAAGGGGGGGCAAGGGACGAAACAGCCGCTGATCCAGGATAATACACAGTCACCTTTAAACA
Organism: Porphyrio hochstetteri; assembly: GCA_020800305.1. Lineage (NCBI taxonomy): Eukaryota > Metazoa > Chordata > Aves > Gruiformes > Rallidae > Porphyrio > Porphyrio hochstetteri. The sequence goes on along the minus strand of CM036907.1, from coordinate 63,505,741 downwards.
ATACTTTGGTCACACAGTCGAATGGCTGTTTCTTTACCTTTGCCCCCATCCCGCTCCAGGGGAGAATCGCTGCTCCAAGTGGAAAATTAAAAGCAGGAGCTGCAGATCTAAACTGTGCTTGGCCAAACTTCCTATTGCAATGACCTGAAGCAGAGTAATGAGAATGGGCTGAGAGCTCCCAGCTCTTCAGGGTTGATCTGAGCTCCACAGCCATGCTCACCCATCCAGAGCAGAGCTGTCTCTGACGGCAGAGACATACCCATTTATGTCCTCCTCCCTAGGATCAGAGAGCACTTCTCTCATTCACCCTTCCATTAACAAAGTATAGATTGCTCTTCCCAACAGAGAAATAAGAGTTACCACCACTCCTGCTGTTTCAGATGTCAAGTGTTTCACATGGAGACCTGCAGGCTCAGAAATGAGACCTATCCGGAGCATGGCAAATTGCTCAGGGCCACACAGAGAAAGAAAATGGTGTTTGTGAAACCCTGGGCAGCTTCCATTTTAGGTAAAACAGCACAGCTCCGATTTGGCGTGTCTAATGCTCCTGCTGCTCTGACCATGCGGGGCTTAGTCTGTGCACATTCACTGCTTTGAGTAATCACATTTCTTAAATTTAACTCAGTATTCTGCATGTGAAATGAGAAATAATGCTGTGAAATAATCACAAAAATTATCTGACTTGGCTACAAGTAACATAGCTCTTTCAAGAGCTATCAAAATCTGACAGCATCCCACTGGCAGCTCCATGAAGTACAGGTCCAGCCCTTAACAGCTGTTTCCTTAAACTAAAATAGGTTAACATAAGTTTCTACACTACTTCATAGCAATGATATTCAAATGAAAATTAAGTATTACTTAGAATATTGCTGTAGATTTGTGATTTTCCTGTCCTACACATGGATGAGTGTCAGCAGTAGCTTTTTCCCAGCATACGTGATTGGAGTGCTCTCAAAGGCAAAAGCCAACACCACCTCTAAAACCCATTTTATTTTTTTATTTTCTGGGCTTCACCACCTGTGCCCAGTTCTCACTTACAGTCTGGCTTCTTAACATCTTGTGGTATAAATACCTTTTGCAATTACTTTAAGGTTGCTTATGATGGAGAGGTATACAGATGGATTTACAAGATTCACCTACAGTGAAATAAGAACTACCCAGACAGTCTGCCTGAATGAGAGCAGTCTGACCTCCCAGTAACGTACACCAAAAGCTTTCAATCTTTCTTTGCCTACCTCAGCTGTGCTCCACCTCATCCCTGTTAGATACACTGCAGCCAGAGCATACACCAGCTGACACCTTTTTCCTTGAGTTCCAGCAGTGAACATTTTCCAAGATGCTTGGAGGCCACGTAAACCATGTTACAGCCAAAGAAAGGAATAAGCAAGAAAATTCCAGCCAGGAGCCTTCTGCCTCCCCCCTCCAAAGTGACTTTCTTCTTCGGAAAGGTTATTCAAGCCCTTCAGGATATGACTGCAGGAGATAAAAAAAACACCCTCAACTCCCTTTGAAGAAAATATCTTGCGGGAATTAGAGTATATTCTGTCCATAAATTGCCTCAGCAGCAAAATGAAAAGTGCTTTACACTTCCAGATGCAAGATGTGCGAAGAGGCTTAATTAGCTAAAGTTCATATGCTGCTTTGAAGATGGGAAGACCTCTGAACGAAGCGCTGAGAACAGATAACTAGAAAGCATCTTTTCTGGTATAAAAAAACCCATAAAAACCAGATTGATGTTGCACAGAAAATATACGCCAAGAAAATTGTCCATTCATAGGATTATTCATCAAAGTTTTACTTGGAGCCTCAGGGATTGTTTAGAAACTTGTATTCTGACTGAGATATCAGAGTTCTGATTTCACTACCTATTTTTGACAGGCAGCTCAAATGGAACATTAGAGCAAACACTGCTAGAACACTGACATTTTCTTCAGCATTCAGAGGCTCACAGTTTTGATGTTTGAAATACAGGAGATTTCTGACAGGTTTCTCAAAAGGTGATCTTTTCTTGTGTCTGTCCGAGCACACAGCAGCACAGCTAAAAGTGCTCTTTCTGAAGCACAGTATGTACACTGAATAATTCACATCACTGATGAGGCACTAGTGAGAAATTGTATCTAGGAGCAAAACAACAAGTGAATCTGAGTTCATGAATGCTCGTTTCCAAATATTAATTCAGAAGGAGAGAAAGATTAAGCATATTTTAAAATCAGACAGAAATGCACCTCTCACTGATTTTTGTCCTTTTCATGTCCAAACTCCATAAACTGCAATAACTTAGCAGTTACCTCAGGAAGAATGACTGGAGGAATGACCCTCCTCCCACGGTGGTGAAAAGCCACATCTCTCAGGCAAGGCAGCGCAAGGCCCTTTCGTAAAAAATGTTCTAAACCCAATTGGGAAAAGTGGCCTGTGGTCAGACAGTGAGTCCTAGGCAGGATAACAGCAAAAGCAGGACCAAACAAATCATCAGCTGATGATCAAAATTAGGCATTGCTTTGTACTCAGCTGAGAGGAACATGACCTCCCCTGGGCCCTTGTTTTTAAAAGAAGGGAATTTTATTATTTAGACAAGCATATGACATTAAGCACTACAAATAAATAGCAGGTTATGCTATAAGGAAAGAGCTCAGGAATGTGAAAAACTGTTTTTCTTTTAGGCTGCTCATGGAAAGAAGGCAAACGGGAAGGTAAGGTCTCAGAACAGAGTGGGATTTTCTTTGGAAGCACATGGATCAATCACTTGGCTTGCCCTTCTTCTTCCACACTATGGAAGCTACATGTCTGAATGTACACACATACACATATTTATTTTTTAAACACGAAGAAAGGTTTCGAACCACATCACCCACAGAGGAAGCAGCTTGAAGCTCCTTGCAGGGGGGTCAACTGATTTAGAAGTATCTCACAGTGCTGAAACAGCTAATTTCTCTTTGCATCGCCAACAAACTCTTACGCACATGGCTGTTGCAGGATGCTGATTGTCACCCATGTCCCATATAACTCAAAGCCACAAAGTCCAGAGATACATTTGATGATTTAAATAAAACCTCTCCACGCTGAGTATTTGAAGCAGCAAAACTGACAGCTCCGGGCAAAAAAAAATAATTTAGGAATATAATTGTGGGCTACAAAAATATCATTTCCATCCTCAAAAAGCTTTGTGCAGTTCTGGGAACAAAAGAGTACAGGAAGGAGGCAATTTCCTAATCAAATTTCTAACACTATCTTATCACAGTCTCTCAATGTCCTCTACATGGAGAACTGGATCCGGTATCTCCTTGGAAAGGGTGATTGAAATACAGCCATGAAGCAGGACTGAAATTATCTATTTTCAGCTAACAATTATTCATGTGAAAACATGGGTATTTTAGCACAGGAATCTCAAATAGACATTCTGCTATTCCCACCAACAAGCATTATGGCGCTCCTCCTGAGGACAAAAGCTCGCATTTTCAGCAGGTAAACATGGTTAATTCGCTCAAACCCTGTGTAAAAAAACAATTATAAAAAAAAAATTAAGGCAAGATTAGGAAATGCTCCTTTTTTAAATCAACTCTTGAAAACGCTGTTTTACAGCTGCAGCAAATGTGGCTTTTGCCTGACTTTCGTGTTGGGTCAGCCAAACTTGAAGAAAAACAAGAAGTCTCTTTGTAACCGAGAGTAAACTCTCACTTTAATATGCACTGCTCCCAAAGGAGGGGAAAATTCAATTACTAAAATGGTAGCATAATCTTTTCATTATTATTTCAGGAGCTCAGAGTTAATTGGACAAGTTTAGCATGCTGTGAATGAATGCGTGTCCTTACTTCTCCACAATAAATGGTCCATAATTACTTCCATTTCTCTGAAACCAGGAGATAGCTCTCATTAGCATGAGTCTGAAAGAAGCCTTTTGCTCTTTTGGGGACTCACAGAGGCCCCCTCATTATCGTATCTGAGCACTCCACAACACATCTCATACGCAGGGAAATGTTCTTAATTCATCCTGCACATAACTGTGCAACAGCCCCACATGCCTACAGCGAAGTTGCACAAGTGCTTATGCCTCAGTCTCGACTGGAGCTTAGCTTCTGCCTCTCGCCTCCTCATGTCCCAGAGGGTTCCTTGGACCAGGCTTCCCTGCACTCACCTGAGACGAGCTGCAAGGTCCAGGACATCTTCCCAAAACCCAGGAGAAGGACTGAATGGTTGCAACCAGGTGAGAAACCTTGGCTGTAGCCCCTTCAGGACATTTGTGCTGCCTTGTGCAGGAGCATTTGTGCTTTCTAGGAAATGATTAAGGACACCTTGTCCCAGAGGGAGGTACCATAAGCCAGGTTGTACCATGGACAAGGGAGAGGACACCTGTCAGGTGTGCTCCACCACCTCCTGCATGTTAGAAGACAAAACTAGCTCTTCCAAATACCAGCCCAGTAGCGTGCATCTGCCCCACTGGACTCAACCCTGACCCCTGTAATTGCTTCCCTGCAGTAGTACGTATATACATGCACACACACCGGTTGTGTTAGTAAAGCAGATGTTTCTAAAGCCAAGGGATGTCACAACAAATGGTCCAAGGTCCAAGTCAAGCACTAGAAAGGCTTTTGTCAAAATTTGGAATAATATTCCTTCCTTCATATCCTTTAAATAGATCAGAAATGGATATGAAACATGACAGTAGTACTACATACAAAGGTAAAAAATATTTGCAGTTTCAGCACAATTCTGCTTACCATCTTTGGGATCATGTTGGCTCCCCCATTCTTCGCAATGATGTATCAGAGCTCGTGCTGAGTTCTGCTTGGTCAGGCTGGTTTGGCTGAGCTGGTATTCTCACACTGATCGTGCTTTCCCGCATGATCTCCAAATCCTTTTTGACTGCTCCTTTGAGAGAGGCAGCACCATACACACATAGTTTCTGGATGCATAACTAGCCTTCAGCTGCATCAAAATGCAGTGACCACACCAGAGGACTTCTCTCTTCTCTCTCACTATACACCATTCTTCACCTGGAGTACAGGTGTTACCAATAGGGATTTTCTATGTTCTAGAACAACAAAGCTGGTGCGTTGAAGTCCCCTGAGTACAAGCATCAACCTCAAGGTGCAAGAACAAATGCTGGAGGAAAGAGGGGGGCAGAATTCAATGAAGAAAATGGCCCACTTGCCAGGATTTCCTGCAACTGTTCTGGGTCTTCTGTATTCATTACATTTAGCTTTCTACAGCATGCCTAACTACTAACTAGGGTGGAAAGTGAGACCCAGGTCTTCCTCCAGTCCAGGCAAGTTTCATTCAATTTTCATTTATCACTCTCTCACTGAACAGAAAATCCACAGGCATAATAAGAAGCTTGAAGTCAGGTACTTGGACACTTCAGATGGCATCCCTCCTAGAGCTGAGACAGGTGTTGAGCAGACACCCTTCCAAACTGAGCAAAAACATACCTCAGCCCTGAGAAAAGTCCTCACAGTTCACTCAGGATCCTACCATGTAACCCCCACACCCCACCCCTCCCCATCCCCACTTTGTGTGTGTGCATTTGTAGTAGGAAAGTCTCAGACATAAGAGATCTGACTCTACCTGTGAAGCTGAATCTTAAAGTATAGCTTCCTGAAATTGGGAAATTGAAAGCTAAGGGTTTAGAACTAGCCTACCTAGCTTACATTCTAGTTCTGCACAGTTAAGTTAGGCATAAAACATTTTTGACCCAAAAAAGTCAGGTCTGAATTCCACTTCCATCCCTGGGAGTTTTAGAAATACTCCTTGTTTTGCCTAAATTACGAATGCTCTGGGAACAGGGACATAGCTTGGTTTGAATATAAACATTAGAACTGATATGCTGCTCTCCAAAGTATGCCTCAAGTCCCTCTATGCAAAGCTGCTTTCAAGCATTATACAATAGCTGGATACGGATATAAACATGCTAAGAAAAGATCTGAATTAGAACAAAAATAACCCTATGCTAATTGAGAGCTGCAAAGTATAGCAAATATATTACTATCTAGCCAAATAATCATCTCACACCAGTGAAATAATCTTCTGGTGTTAAACAGAACTGTATTTGCTCTGTCTGTAAGAATTAACAGATGGAGCAACTCAGGCTTTACATAACAGTAATTAAACAAATCCTCACAATGGCCACAGGATTTCAGGCACAAGTCAGGGCAGTCTACAAAAAAAAGAAAGAAAAAAAAAAAAGCCCTTGCTGACGGGTTGGAAAATTCCAGGTCACATAACCCAGAGAGCTCCGGGAGAGCCGTCAGCCTGATGCCTTGGATCAGCCTGCCATGTCCTCCAGGACATCCTCTTTGCAGCACTCTGGGGACAAGAGCAGAAAGTCCAGAAGCAAAGCAGCTGCAACAGACACTTTCATCATCTGCAGGAAAAAGTTCTTGGACTACTTTGTCTGTAAGATGACAGTTACCCACACATGTCAATCTGATTAAAGGAAACATGGGAAAGTTCACAGCATGTGGCAACTAGGAGAACTCATTTTCCCCACAGACAGCCCCTGGTCCATGCAGATAACTTCTCTCATGTCACCTCCACAGCCACCAGAAGCTCTCCTGGGGGCAGGACCTGAGGCTGGAGGCAGGCATGTGAAATGCAAGATGTACCCATTACTAGAGGAAGGAAAAGAAATCCCCCCACCAGGTAACACCCACCCAGGTGTGTAAATATATACCTGAATCTCATCTAAATGGACAATGAATAGAATAAGCAAGGCACTCGAACTCCTTAACAGGAGAAGGAAGGAATCTATTACAGATAGAAAACACAGAGAAGGAAAATATTTTATATCTTCACATGGGTTCTGCCACCCTTACAAAAGTAAGCATCATCATTAACACCAGCAGATCTCCCTTACCTTTTGAGGTGCTGGACACAGGGATGACTGAACAGGGCATCCCAGGAGTTCACCTCTGAGAAACCCTCAAAGCCATGCTGGACATGGAGCCACAATCTCCATACCCCTCATCTGGGGGTCCTGCAGAGCTCTGTCCTCTCCATCTCTCTATAAGTACTTCAGTTATCTTGTGCCAGAAATACATAGATGACACACAGGCTTTTATCTCCTGTACATTAAACATATACAGAAATCTCCCATCATATCTAACACCAAGCCAAAATCAATACCTGAAAGAAAATTCAGCTCATTAAAATGATCCTAGACCAGATCCAGGTGGGGAAGGGAATCCATCCAATGCTACTAATTGTGTAATGTCCCATCTGCTGTTGCTGGAAACGCCTGCCCCCCAAACTAATGAAGCATTTCACAGCTTTTGGGTTCTTTTCCTCTTCCACACAGGATTTGTTAAAAAAAAAAAACAAAAACAAAACAAAACAAACAAAAAAACATAACTTGCATATTAAAACACGCACTGATGGAGTTGTTAATTTCTCTCCCAGCAAAATGAGTGACTGGGGGACCCAAAAAACCCAAACCGCAATGCAGGCCTTCTGCTGCCACCACATGGTCAGGAATAGACCTAAGCAGAGTTTTAAAGTAAGATGTTTGTGCTTTCTCAGGATGCATCCATTTGCTACATCTATAATTTTTATGTGATCCCTTAACTTATATCTAGTTAAGGGTACTTGTATCAAATTCATCAGGTGACCAAGGTTCCAACCTGCCGGTCTGGTAAGCCTGCCTTGCAGCTGGGTTGGATCCAGAGGTTTCAAGGTTCATCACACACTCAGGGCTCAGCTCTAGGGCACAGGTTATTTTGAAACAGCTTTCTGAAAGAGGAATTCAGCTTTTCAGACAACTCAGGACACGCATATCAAATGGTCCCAGTGGGCAGCTCACTCTGGAGTGGCATCTGGGAGGGAGGTGGGACTCACCCCACCCCTCACCAAACACCTCTAAGAGCAGTCCCTGGCACAACTCTCACACAAGGCGAGGACACCACCACCCCTACTTATTGTGGTGGCTCCTTTCACAAAAAAACACTTAGAGAAAATAAGGCCTTTCTGCAGCCATACTTTAAAACACCCTATTGACATTTTTATTTTTACTGAGAAATGCACAAATCCCAGTATTAGCTTGGCCAAATTCTGGAAAGAAAAAACAAATTCTCTCTAGAAAATATACTTTTGGAAGGTACACTATGCAAAAAATGTATCTTAATTAGAGAGACCAAAATAAAGGTATGGGTTAATATTCAAGGCCTAGAGACTTCTCTAGACTGTCCACATCCAATTTACAAGATACTAGAGCCCCACATATCATAGCTCCATACCCCTAAAAAGATTATGAACTATACAAAAATAAAATTGAATTTTCTGTTACCCCCAAATCTCTCTGTAGTTTCTTTTTGGTGTGCAGAGTAACAGCAGAGCAATTTGCTACTTCATTCTTCCACATCTCATAAGTAAAAATTTTTTCATCAGGTTTTTTTTTTTTTTTTTACTTTATTTTATTTTAGAGGTGCCTTTTCTGTCCCCAAGAGCCCTGAAAAAATGTCCCATGACTAGTTATCTCTTCTCAGGACACGGGCATTTATGGAACTCTATGCACTTTGCTCACTATGAAATTCAGCTCAAAACTTGAAAAACAGATAATGAAGGGCTGCTGTAAAAATTCAATAGCAACATAGCCATCTCAGGAGGTGAAAAATGTATATCAGACTTTATCTTATTGTGGGATGTGAGCAAGTTTGTGAGATACCTGATTAAAAAAACCCCAAAAAAACACAAAAATACTCTGCAAATGAATGAGGGAAAGTCTCCTGTTGTTCATATTTTGGCGACAAATGTTTCCAACAGTCAGTTTTCTTAGGAGTCACTTCCAGTCTTTATTAACAAAAAACGACACTATTGTAGTTAAATCCTTCTGCAGGGATGGGAAAAACGCCACCACTAAGGCCTAGAAGTGCCAAAACGCTGCAATTTCAAAATAGTCCGAGAACAAGTCTTGGGGATGGCTCAGCTGCATGCCATAAGCCAGGTTATAATTTCAGGACCCCATGGTTTAGCAACACTTAATAGATTAAAGAAAATGCCTCAGGCTTTTAGTGTGCTGTAGCATTAGCCTGTGTCTGACAGCAGAGAACTGCAGTACAGATTGGTGCATGGTACGAACTGGTTTATAGTGGAAACAGGCTGATACATTACAGTATCAGCCTCACAGCATGCTCACCACTTTGTCCCTCAAGGTAATTCAGCAATCACAGGTACAGCCATCATCCCTTCTCCGATCTGCCTCCATGGGAGAGATTTTTGAGACAGGAATACTCAGAAATCTTCAGGATCCATGAAACAAGCAAGTCGTCTGGCTTGGGATGGGATGATAAGTGCAGACTAAACAATCAACTTTTTTAACATGAAGGGCTGCATTCAACATTAGCATTTGGGGTGACTGTTTTCAGCTGTCACTGACATTACTTGACCAAAGCTCAGTAAAAATGTGGCCACGATCACAGTCTGTGTTCCAGAAAGCTATTTATAGCAATGCAAATTACTGTTGTTTATTTTACTCTAAAATACTTCTGTTAATACATGTCAGTGCTTTATTGTGATGGTTTTAACCTCAGTGAAGAATTCGTAGGAATCCTTTGCTCCCTCCCTTCCTATGCCTGAGGCTTTCATCCCACCAAATGGCAAGTTCAGATCTCTAATGAGCCAGCAGTTGGTCCACACCAAACCAGACTGTAGTCTTCGTGCCAACCGATGAACACGTCCCACATCACTGGACCACACGGTGGCTGCCAAGCCGTATTTCACACCGTTGGCTCTTCCAATCACTTCTTCTTCTGTATCAAATGCTACCACGCATGTTACGGGACCAAAAATCTCTTCTTGCATGCAACAAGATTCATCCTTGACTTCTGCAATAACTGTGGGCAACATGAAATAGCCTTTCTGGTTGTCAGTTGGGAGAGTCAAGGAATCCACTCCCTCTCCGCAGAGGACTTTGGCTCCTTCAGCTTGGGCTTTCTTCACATAGCTTCTTACCTGAGGAAGCAGCAAGAAAACATCACTGCTAAAGTACACCAAATCCTGAGGGTCCACTTCTCCAATCTGGACACATCAACAGAAGCCCCTGAGTATCTACAACTGGATCATGCTCCCTTTTCTTCCCTTCCAACAACAATCATTCCCTAGCTTTCATTATTATGCTTTTGTAAAAGTAAGGCTGGGTATTTCTTGCTGTAAAACAATTGTTCTTTCCCTCCAAACACTTCCCAGCATAGTAGGAAACATCGCTGGCCTTTCTTGCTGAGTATTCCCAACAGTGTATGTGTTTCTCTGGTGGAAACAAAAGCAGTCCCAGAGCCTCCCTCCCTCCTTTCAGGAGTTAGGGCAGTTTGCCATGTATTCCTGGTTGCGGTTCACTCATTTACTCCAAGGGATCAGTAATATTTTCCTACCTCACAGGCAGGCTTGTTGAATGTTTATATGCCACTAGGATGATGAAGCCATGAATGCTATAGAAAATCTCATCAATAAATAATTAAAGCTGTTTCTGTGGCTGCTGTTGTCATATGCTAGCTTGAACACATAGGACATGCTATTGATCTACTTCTGCTGTCCTGAAATTGTTGCCTGGTTTCTCTCCCTAAAGAAACACCACGGAGGTATCACGGAACTTCTCTTTCTCTTTTTCTTCTTTTAACAACCTTGGTAGGTTAGACTTGGACTTCCTCTGTGGTGCCACACACGGAGGACCACGGTCAGTGGGTGTTTCTACTGCTTCAGAACAGGCCTGGAGAACCTGATGAGGGGCCAGGGAGCATGGCAAAGGTCTGTTTTTCTCTCTCTGCAGTTTTTGATCTGCTTCTTGTTTATACCAATTGTGTCAGATAGTTCTGGGCTGTGAGCATCTGCTCTCCTGAACTCGATTTGACACCAGGAAAATTCATTTCACAAAAGCCACTCAAGCAGACAGTTTAACTGAGCAGCCTCTCAGCTGCCCTCCACACATAACGCAATTCCAACTTACTGCAGGCGGCCCTAAGTAACTGTGTGCTTGTATCACCCAGAGTTTGCCAGAGCAATTGAAAAATAAGGCTTTTGCCTTGTCAACTAGCTTATTAGGCAAATGGGTGGCCTTAGAAATGCAATATTAAAATCCATTAAAACATTGCTGAGCTCTGAGATTGGTTAGTATAAATTCGGGATTTAGAATTAATCATTTGGAATTATTTCACTTCAAGCAGGAAGAAATATTGTTTGTCATTTTAAACCATTTTCCCTGTGGAGCTTACTTTTTCAGGGCAATTGTGATTCCAGGCCATGGGCGCCAGAAACCTTACCAAAGAGGTACCTTATAAAGGCTCTGGATCATCATCCCTCAGAGCTAATCTCAGACAGGACATGGTCCTTTCCACACACCTCTGGAATCTCCTTTCATAGCCTTCTAAAAGCTGGGATCATGTAAACTCCACGTAACATCACCTTTTCCAGATGCTCTTTACTTATCAGTGCTCCCACGTTGACTGTAGGATCTGAGGGGTTCCCGACCTTCCACTTCTTAGCCTCTGCCACAAACCTCTTCAAAAACTCACTGTATATGGCCCTCTGAACAAAGATCCGGGAGGTGCAGAGACAGATCTCACCCTACCGAAAACAGGCAAAAAGCAACCAAGAAAAAAAAATTAGTTTATATTATCTTCATACTGATAGCATGTATAACGCACATCCCAGAATGAGAGTTGTGTCCCTGCATCCTGCTTTCACCAAGACTGAAAAGTAGGCTTTTTCAGAGATTAATAAGGAAAATGGAAGAAAAAGGTGAATCAACAACACCAGCATTATGCAGTGACTTAATAGAACAACTGAATTTGATTTTTTTATTGATTATATGTTGCCTTCTCCACAATTTTTCATAGGCCATGTGATTTCCAATTCTGACTGGTCTCCGTCTTCATTGCCCAAAATCCCTTTCTGATACCAAGCTGTTTTTCTGGATACATACAGTTTCCTGGCTTTGGTATTCTCTCCTGACACTGGTATTGAGGGAAGAGGCACGTTGGTAGAATTTTAGGAGGAGCCTCCTAATTTAATTCAAGCAAATTGGCAAGGTTTCTATTTATTTGCAGGATGGGACTTAAAGCAGTTGGCTCCTGGAGGAGGGAGAAACAATCTCTCCTTTTTGAGAGGGGTAATGACACCTTGTCTTCTGATGGAGAGCACTTGAAAGGGTCCCTTATTATTTTGGTTCTCTGCTTGTGGAATAATGAAACCTTTCCTATATTTTTCTACTTAGGGTTTGCTCACCACACTGAATAATGAAGCAGACCCTGACCATTTAGGATTTGAACCCTAAGATGAGTGCACAGCACACACACACACACACGCTTAGATACATGCACACCTCCCGCTGCAAACAGGGTTTGTACGCCACAGGGGTGGGATGCACCTGGTTGGCAAAGCTGGACCTCAGGGTGGTGGGGATGCACTGGCTCAAGTCAGCGTCATCGAAGATGATGGCGGGGTTTTTGCCTCCCAGCTCGAGCGAAAGCCGCTTGCAGTGCGGAGCGCTTTTCTCCGTGATCCGCTGGGCCGTCAGCGTGCTTCCCGTGAAGGAGATCACAGGCACGTCGGGATGGCAGACGAGGGCTTCTCCTGCCTTGGCACCCGTTCCAAACACCACGTTCACCACCCCGTGGGGTACCCCTGATGGGAATAAAGAAACACAGTCATCGCACCCTTTCCTTTGCTCTGCAGGTTTCGTTTCACTGTGCTCTGTCCCTGAAGTTAGAAAATTACCAGTAGTTTCTGGGGTGACAAAGACTGACCCTTAACTTCTGTAAGAGCTTGAAATGCTTGATGTTTAATAAGTCTGGGGGTCATGTGTTCAAAGGTAATAATGCTACTTTCACTGATAAGTCAAGCTTGCCCGGCATCCACCATCAGAGACTCAGCTTTCAGCCATTCATGGAAGAAGCAGTTGTCCTCCTGGTTTCACTGAGAGCTGATTCTCATGCCCTCTTACACTCATGGTTCCTCTGCTGGCACCACAGACATGGGACATCCTTAAGCATAGTGCAGGAGGCACATGAAGACTTTTCATGAGAATATAGTGCGGAAAAAACTGGGCAATATCTGGGGTGGGCACCTGAGACAGAATGAGAACGGGGAGAGTTTTTGTTCTCCAGTGCAGCATTCAGCTACGGCAAACAGTCTTTCCCAAAGTCTTTGAGGGCTTTCTGATATCTGCAACAAAAACACAGTGTGTAGACGAGCCTTTTCACCCCATTTTCCCCTTCTTAGCATGCTACAGGACTTACCTGCTTTCTCTAAGAGCTTGCACATCATCCAAGCTGTGACCGATGTCATCTCACTTGGCTTGGCAACCACGGTATTTCCACATGCAATGGCAGGAGCTATTTTCCATGTCAACAAATACAGTGGCAAATTCCAAGGACTGATTAAGCCAGCTAAAAAGCATAACCACACAGGACAGTTCAATCTGCTGGGAGACAAAACTCCTTTCTCTCACCTCAAGCAGTTACACCCCAATTCACATTTATGAAGGGAATCTGGCTTTTATTTCCAGACGACTGTATGATAAACTTGGAGCTAGAAACATTTCTCACAGGCAGATAACCTTAAAAGATTTGTGCAAATGATCTAACAGTGATCAGCTGAGCTCTCTGAATAAGTTTTGCTGCTTCTTCAGGGCAGAATCTTCAGTTTGCAGGAAGCTTTTCAGTGTTTGCAGGGAATATTAACGCAAAGTTAGCCATAACAATCATTTACATCAATGGGCTGTGGTATTAATCTGTGTTAGCAAACAGCAGGTGAAGATAATCACAGAATCACAAGGTTGGAAAAGACCTTTAAGATCATCGAAACCAACCATTCCCGTCCTATGCTAAGCCATATCCCTAAGTACCTCATCTACCCTTTTTTAAAACACATCCAGGGAAGGTGACTCAACCCCCTCCCTGGGCAGCCTGTTCCAGGCCCTGACAACTGGAATGTTAGCTAATGTGTTAGCTTAGATTGCTCTTCCTTTTTTGTTGCTCTTTAGAGCTTTTCTTCCCTTATTTTAGCAGACTACACATAGCATATAGGGCATACTTTGCTGATAAATTTAGCCTAACTTATGAGTGCCAAAGGTCATCCATGTCCAAACTGCTATTTCTACAAATTACAAGAATTTCCACAAATTACAAATTCCGGATGACCAGAATTTTTTCAGAAGTTATCTTTGGGAGTATGTTCACTGCCCATATTTATAGGAAATAGCGAAAGAACATCTGTGACCATTAGCTGTGACCACTCACAAGGGATTCCTTCGCTGTTTGGTGGGGAACGTGCAGCCAGTGACTTTTCCTTCTGAGAGCAGTTTTGCCAGACAAGCTCACGTTCTCCCCTGCTCCCAAAAAGCTTTCGAATGGGTCCTCTAGGTTAGGCAGTTTTATTCGCTAAATCATCAAAGCGCAAAAGCGGCACATTCGTGTATATTTAGATGAAACAGCCAGTAACGGAACCATTAAAACTCCGTTGTCAGGACGGCCGCTTTTTCTGGAGCATTAGCAGCATCTAGTGGCTGAGCTCAGCAGGCCCCAACGAACAGCAGTTCAGCCGCCCGTCTATGCTCCAGTCGCAGGTGGAAACATCACCTCGCAAACGACTACTGCTGCTTCCCCAAAGGAGAGGAGGATCCAGCCCTCCGTGCCCTGAGCAGCAGCTCGGTGCTTCCGAGCGCCTCGCTAATCTGCAGCAGTAGTACGCGCTTACCCACACAGATGCACGGGAGAAACTTTGAGGGCGAGCACTACCGTGTTTAAACCAGATGCTTTTGAGGGCATACCCCAGAATCACAGAATGCCAGGGGGTGGAAGGGACCTCTGGAGATCATCTAGTCCAATCCCCCTGCCAGAGCAGGATCACCTAGACTAAATCACACAGGAACCTATCCAGGCAGGTTTTGAATGTCTCCAGAGAAGGAGACTCCACAGCCTCTCTGGGCAGTCTGTTCCAGTGCTCTGTCACCCTCACAGTGAAAAAGTTCCTCTTTATATTCACATGGAGCTTCTTATGCTCCAGCTTGTACCCTTTGCCCCTTGTCCTATCGCTGGCCATCACTGAGAAGAGCCTGGCTCCATCCTCCTGACTCTCACCCTTTACATATTTACAGACATTTATGAAGTCACAACTCGGACTCCTCCAGGCTAAAGAGACACAGCTCCCTCAGCCTGTCCTCATAAGGAAGATATTCTACTCCCTTAATCATCTTAGTGGCTCTGCACTGGACTCTTTCAAGTAGTTCCCTGTCCTTCTGGAACTGAGGGGCCCAGAACTGGACACAACATTCCAGATGCAGAATATAAGCATTCTTTTTACCATGAAGCAGCACAACCAATTTTACATAAAGTTGCTCACACACTAGCAGGCTAGGTGCGTTTAGCACGTGATCCAGGGACAATAAACGTTAGTTTTGGAAAAATCCCCTTTCTTTGCTGAACTACCCAGGTAGACACCCTACCAAGCTTTTCAGCGGTTCAGGAACACCATACCAACTCCCACTGGTGTCCTCGAGGTGTAATGCACACAGCCCAGGCTTGCCATCTCGGTGCACTCCGTCGTGTGATGAAGGATGGAAGAGGCAAAGAATCGGAAATTGTACACGGCCCGAGGGATGTCCACTGTTCTAGCAAAAGTGATTGTTTTTCCTGAAAGAAAACCAAGCACGCTGCTGTGTTATCACAGGTGGGTGACAAAGAGCTCATCTAAACACCACTGTGAACAGCCCTTCAAACTCTGAACACTCTGGTTTGCATGTATTTTGGGAAACATCTTTTGACCTGAGCTAAAGTAATCCCCAGCACAGTGCAGTCATAGTCAATGACAACAGCTCTCCTGCAGTATTGCATCACAACTCTGCAACAGCTGAAGTCAGTGCTTTGTAACTCTGAAAAGCAAGCCCTAAAATGCCCAAGGAATCAAAACTTAGCAACTTCTACGAAATTCATGTTACATCATCTCCAATTTGCACTAACTGTTCATGCCATGCTGAAAATTTGGACCATACCCTCCATTTCAATATTCAGCAAGACAAGCTACATTTGAGATCGACAGTTCCAGTTTTTACCCTGGTCCTTTGACTCTGCTTGTGCAAATGCTTCCAGGTCATGTTCAATCAGGTCTGCCAATTTGTTCAGGATCTGAGACCTTTCCAATGGACTTTTTGAGGACCAAATGGGGAAGGCAGCTTTGGCAGCTTTGACAGCAGCTTCCACCTAAAAAAAAAAAATAATGAAAAGAGAGATGGTGAATATTGAAAGAAGGCTTTAGGAAGAGTATCGAGCAATCAGGAGATGAACTCTCATTTGAGAGGTTAATAACCCAGATCATGTTTTTGACAAGACCACTTCTCATCAGAGCTGTGACTATTGATAGCTTCTCCATTTTCATCTTCTCGAGACACCATCCCATAATTCAAGTTGGTTGCTTTCCTTGATAGTCTATTTCACTGTAGCTCTTGCTTTAGTCTATATTCCAGCAACTTGTGGGTAACCTTCCAGGCCTGGAGGAAACGCCAAACCAGCCAACTGGCACCAGCAAGTGCCACTGGCCAGACCCATGCAGAAACTTGTTTCTCAAGGGTGAAAGTGTAAGAATCTCCTAAAGCAAACACAGCATCAGTCTAAACCAACACGGCACTTCAGGCACACTGGGCAATCATGAAAGTAAGGGGTTGAGGAAGGAACAGGCTGTATAATGCCCCACTAGCCTTTGATTTCCTCCTCCCTTTCCCCCCAGCTGGTTCAAACAAGGATTAAGATGTTTACAGAATAAACGGAAAGATTTTTTAATTGTATCTGATCACAGCTATCACAGCTAGAAACTCGTGAGCACCCTCACCTTAAAAAAACCCCAACAAACCAACTCCTTTCTAAAACTCCTGGTGTTTAGTCTGTTCTCTCATCAGACACCTAACAGTCTACAGCCATGAAAGAACATTATATGCATTTCACGTCCATGCGTACCAGGTTTGCCAGTATTTTGGCTGAGATGTACAGAACTACTGCACAGTCTGTCAGCCTGATCTTTCTGCACAGTGGCAGAATACCAACAGTTTTCTGAAGCAGACTAGGCTTCAAGGGATTAAAATTCCCCAGAAAGTGCTTTCTTCCATCAATCCTTTCCTCCGGGCTCTTAAATGAAAGTTACCCACACACATTGATTTACAAGTAGTTCCTTCTCGATGTTGTTTACCAATCTGTTTACCAACATCCTTCCTTATTTCAATTTAGTGCCCTATTTCCCAATTTTTGCTTCCTGTGTGTCAGTTCTTGTTTCCAGTGTTTAACATATGGACCAAGGTGGGCTTTTAGCCAAAGCTGCCTTAGTTGGTTTTCCATCTTCTGTTTTTGGAAATCTGCCCAAGACAATAACTAGGAGGATGCTGATGTAAGTTTAATCAGTTTAACCTCTCCTGATGTTACCACATTGCTGGTTCCCATGCAGCCACTGGAGACTCCATCAGCTCCACAAAACCAAGTTCCACATTTATTCCTTCAGATTGTGATGAGTGTTACAAAAATCCACCGGAAAATAATCTACAGGCACTCCAGTGATGTTTTACTAACAAGGGCACAAAAGTTCAAGCAGGTGGAAATATTTGTTTGGGTTTTTTTGCGCCCACACAAATCAAAATATATGGGTCTCCCTAAAAACAAGGACCAGAGTTTGAGGGCCTGAATGATACTGGTACAGAGACCAGGGTGGGAATAAGCCAACTTGCACAAGGTCACACAGGTCATCGGCCAGGCTCAGACTCCTTCTACTGTAGCTCAACAACCTACTGCTCAGGGGCCGACATGGCAGGCTGTCAGCCGCCCAACAGCTGGGGCAGGGCCACAGCAAGCCTGGGAAAGGGGAACTGCAGCTTCCTGAGCAAGTCAGGTGCAGGTGGCATGCTACCCCAAAAAGGTTCACCCTCTGTGAAATCATACCACCCGTGCTAATCAACCTGTTCTTCCACCCTCCTGTCATTAGGTGCCATTGTGGTGCTGCTTCTCATTCATCCTCTCCTCTGCGGCCTTTCCTACCAGGTGCTGTGTGCATCAAGGCAGGGCTGGTGTGCAGTTAAGGCTATCTGCATTTTTAACCCTCTGGTGGGTTTAGAATAAGGAAGATGTATTTTCACAGACAGCAGAAAATAAAATCAGCAAAGGAAGGAATGAAGTGGCAGTAGATTAATCTAAGAAAAGCAAGAGGGAAAAAAAAAGAAAGATTTGAAAGATTTGTACAGAAGTAAGAGAGCATGCAAAGGTTAAACAGTTACCTAGTTTGACTAGCAAAAGGCAGAAAGTCGAGCCATAGAAAAAACATGCATAAGAATTCACCTATGTACACATGTGTCTGAAACACTTCCTTCTGCTTTCCTCTTCTGCACAAGACAGAGGAGGAGTGCACAAATCCAGAGCTATCTTCAGAGGTTTTGATAACAAAATACTCCAAGCTGCCCTCAGGACTTGATGTTTGTTCTCCCAGGGGATGATGCATAGCATCAATGTTCTTTGGAGAGAAGCTTTTTAAGGAGATATTTGCCAGGACTCATTAGCTCTCGCCAACCTGTCTTTTGGAGATACAGGGCACTCGTTCAATTCACTTTGGTGCTGCTGTTTGGAATTGAAACACATCTAACAAGGGGACAAATTAACCTCTAAGAAACATTTTCTGTATTATATTTCTGTAACCCCTAAAAAACATTTTGCAGAAACTAGCTGACATGGCCCCTTCAGCTGCCCTGGTGTTAAATTCCAGGGTCAGCAACAGATTCTGTGTCTCTGCTCTGCCTTCTAACCCTGCACTAAAATTAACCATGAAACAAACCCAACATTGAGCCTTGCTAGAAACTCGCATCTCGAGCCCTCTGTGGAACCTGGGCCTAGAGCCTTATTTTGAAAGCTGCAGGTACCCTCACAATAGTACATGATGGCACTTGCTCCTGCCACATGTTCCTTCAGTCAGCAGTGGATGCCAGCTCTGAAGAGCCCAACTCTCTTGTACAGTTGTCTAAAGAAAGGATTAACACTTGCTGACTTTACAGGTGTTGTAACTGGTTTCCTGCTGCTACACACAACCACTAACCCAGAAAGCTCCAAGAGACAAGCTCTTGCTCTTACAATGTTTGTGAACTATAGCTCCAGAACGGCCAGCAGCCTAGTTTTGTTAGGCTGCTCTGGCATTCTCACATCTCTCTGGTTTTCATGATTTTGCAAATGAACAAACAGGAAGATTTGCACCTGCACATCAAAGAGCAGTCTTTTCAGGCATAATTAGGGTTGGAATGAACTTACACAGATGTATTCTAGCAAACCCAACCTGTTACTCTTTAACCCTTGGTCACCGGCATCTAGCAAATATTTACCCAGTTGAAGTTACAGTGCAAAGGTTTCTGCTGAGAAGCAAAGAGAAAAGATGACAACAGGGGTGAAATGCAAATGAACAGCAATGCACAGTAGCAGTTTGTTTTGAAAAAAGTTTCAAAACTTCAATACACTACTTGTCAATATTTGCCAAGCCCTTTGCTTTATCTAAGCTTTTCCAGAGGTTTCTTTCTCCAGTAAAACTGACACACTGTGTTGGGACATGTACTCATAGGTCCCTTGTAAAGCAGCATCAATGAAACTGCAGCTCCCCAGATGAGTATCACATCACCTGTCCACACCTGAATATGCACAAGGTACCAGGAGACATTCATCCCACTAGCACACAGGAGTTACATCACATTACAGTGATGCAGAGGACAGACCACGCTCATTGCAGCCACTTCATCACCTCCACCCGATACCTACCTGCTAATACCAAAATCAGAGAGGTCTGGAAGCTTATCAGCATATTTCAGGGTACAGCCGGCAAGCCAAAAGTCCTTTTAAATGGCAACTGCAAATCACCAAGACACTCAGGAAGACCATGTTTAGTTGTACGTGGTGCCTCTAAGCTTATTCACAGAGGAGATCAATACATTCTTTTCTCTCTTCCAGACTGTTTATACTCACTGCCAGTCTGACTACTGTTAACTTATACACTAGATACTTCCCCACATGAGCTGAAGGAACTCCACAGTAGTCACTGCAGATTTATAGATTTACACCAGCCTAGGATCCAGCCTGTAACTGTCCAACAGCAAAGGGTAGAAAATACCATTATTCACTGCCACAGCAATAGATTACACTGCCCTGCAGTACAATCCAATCAAGAACACAGTCATTTAAGCATTAAAGCCCATAGGATTTTTCAGTTCTCTCACTGTCAGCCTCTCCCACTTAAAGCACTAATTTAACTTGCATTTAACTTTATTACCTCATCATACATTTGAGTAGCACTCACCTCTTCTTTGCCACTGTCTGGCACCCTGCAATAGACATCTCCAGTGGACGGATTATAGGAGTCTATGTAGGAGGAACAAGGAACAAATTTGCCAGCTATAAAGTTTTCCAGCACTAAGAGAGCCTTTGAGTGAGCCATCGTAAGCCACTTGCTTCACCTGTGACTTTTTCTTTTTTTCTTAACTAGGTTATCAATTTAAGATTAGCAGTTCTGGATGTATTTGCAGAGTGAGTCTGAACTCCTCCCCTCTCCCTCTGCCTTCCAGTCACTGAAACCCTGGCAGCTACAGCAGAAAAGAGGAAGCAGTGGGGAGGGGGAAATTACTATTCCTTGGCTCATTTCTAGGAGTTGAAGCAGGGAGGCAGGATCAGCTTAGCTGTCAGAAAACATCTCCCCTCTGTCTATAGGAAGTAAAGTACTGAAGAAAGGAAGACCAAAAAAAAAAGGTTTGACAGGGAAATTTCTCCCTATACCAGTTTTTCAAGCTACAGCCTGAAGACATTTTACAACAAAATGATTCAAGACCCAAAATCCTAGCCAAGAACCTGCTCCTTAGCATCAGTAGACACTTGGACTAGCACGTCTACAGATCATGTTCACTGCTTTGTCATCATCAGTGATTCTCTTTGTAACCCCAAAAACACTGCTTCTGCCAAAAGTCTTTAAACATAAGAAACTCTGGGTTTTTTACACCAATATTCCCCAAACATCAAACAGTACAAGCAGCAGAGTGGCTCTTCGGTTCAAAACAGTTGAGAACTATCCTACCTGGTGCACTCTGTGGTAAGTTATCAGAAATCCAGTTTTTAAATGAGCAGCAAGACATCAGCTTTCATGCTTTCTCTTCCATAGATATTCCAGCAGAAGCCACCTTACTATAGAGAATCCCATTACTTACAATTAGGTTCTTCTTTAACTTCCCTGAACTACCCAGTAAAAGCTGTGTAAAAGACATTTTTCTCCAAGAGAATGCTTGGATTATCAAACTGCTGTAAGACTGCATGCCACCTGCATACACTCCAGGGATACTCAAACCACCATGTCCCTACTGGAGAGCAGTATGTCGGCACCAGGAGACTGTGAACACCTCAACCAGCAGTTCAGAAGTTTCTGCAGCCTAGACCACTGCCAAGCCATCAAGTTTCTTGTGGATCGACAGGCAAACACACTGTGATCGAATAAAGGTGCTATGTTTTTGTTGCACAACAACAGATCATTTACACATTGACAAACCAGTGCCTGTGGGCAGAGTTCAAATCAGTGCTGAAAGGTAGTGCAGTCATGTTGAAACTGGATTAGGCAATCCAGTTATAATGATATAGTTAGCTCTGGCTCTCCCAAGCTACAAACTGGGAAAGGATACAGTAGCTTTTGTGTAGTCACAGCACACAGAGCCTCAAAATCTAATGCAAAGTGTGTGAGGAGGGTTATCAGAGGTTCACCCCGTATCACACTTCCTTGTGCACAGTGAGGAATTGACTGAAGTCTTGAATCTGAAGACACATTCGTCTGCCTGTCCCCTGACTTAAAAACAACCTAAACATTTTCAAGGTTTGAAAGTAAAGGCAAATGGAACCAGTTCAACACAGTAGCTTGGCAGTACGGATCTCTGGAATCCAACAAGCGCGCTGAAACCTTCATGGCTGGCATGTTGAAACTGGCAAGTTTTAAATGCAATTTTTGGACTAGAAAAAGACACAACAAAGAGCAAAAAATCATAAGCATCAAGTTGGGCACCAACAGTTTTCAGATATTTCAGGTTCATAAATTTTACAAAAGTCATTTACATGTGAAGCATCACTGGTACTCCTACAACGTCCACACAGTCAGAAGTACAATTTGCCTATGTGGCCAAGTGCAGGTTACCTGCTGAACTGGAGCTAAAGCACGTAAGTGCTGAAGTTACTTACCAAAAAATAGCACATGGGAAGAGTTGGTATGGACCAGACACAACTGAACTAAACTACCTTCATAGGCTTTTTATCATCTTCACTACGCAGGGCACAGCTTTATTTCGGTTAACCAGTGACTGATGCTCCGGACAGAGTCATTTCCCCTGCACTATTAACTATGGTCAGAGTGGAGTTGTTTCCAACCTGCACTCGTATACAGGTCCTGCAACACCTGAGGTCCTCCCACACTTCCTATTAAAAAACAGTAAAAAAAAGAAATTTTACAAGTTGCAGTAAAGAGTGTCTGTCCGGAGCTTATGCTGGAGGTGGCAGGAAGACCCCATTTTCAGGCTGGGACGTTTCGCCTGCCCTATTAGTGAAGGGCAGGAAGGAGTCTGAGGTTTGAGTAAGCACATCAGTCTGGCTTTCACATACATCCCAAAACTAAACTGCCAGCTTCAGCTCAAAAGAGCACCAAGCCTGGATGAGAGACGTGTTCGCACAGTAGCTGCACTGAGGAAGACGTGAGAAAAACTGAAATTATTTCCACAGAAAGACAAGTCTCATGCCAGTTTCACATTTTAACTCATAAGTTTACTCTGAAACTTCTGAGGTCTGGAAAGTAAAGAATGCTTTAACACAATTTAGAAGTGTTTAAACAACAAAGGAGCAAGGAGACAAAATTATGCTCAGACAAAGTTATTTTATTATTCTTACAATTTAAAAAATAAAATTAGCCAATGTTGGCACAGCTTCCACTACACAGCAAAAGAAAACTGGTTTTAAATAAATTTCGGGACAGGGAAAACAATCCTGGAATAATACCACATGCCATTCTCTTGAAACCAAAAGTAAATAATTATTTTTCTTCCTCCCCCCCTCCGAATATGCATTCAACTGAAACCTAAAAATATATTAGACCAATAAAGTTACTTTACTGAATTAATGTGCAGCAAAAAAAAAAAAAAAAAAGCAAATCAAAGAAAATATGTAAACAACTTTTATCTGGAAGTAAGGAGTTTGTTTCACGATGATTCATCATCTTTTTCTCTAATTGAACTTTCTAAGCTCTTTCCATCAAGCTCTCTAAGGGCTAAATTCCACATGGAGAAACACAGGAGATTCTTGAGATCGAGAAGTGCAACGTTAGCAGTTCCTCGTGAGTTGGCTTCTTGTTCTGCAGTGGGAGAGACCGATGAAGGGCTTCCCAGATGTCTCACATGATTTAACTTTTGTCATCATCATCCTCTCCCCAGTTAATTGCACTTGGTTCCTTCAACTGAAGTAACTGGACTCTTAACAGAAGTTTGGATATTGCATGTTGGTTGGACGGCGGGCGTTCTGGCACCACTGTCATTCTTTAATCTAAAAATATATGCAAATTGAAAAAACCCTATGGTGAAAAATGAAGTACTAAATGGAAAACGATCACAGCTTTTTTCAACATGATATAGTTAGCTCTAGAAAAAAAATAATTCCTTTTGCTCTGAAATTCTCTGGAACAAGATCACAAGTGCTAAAACAGCAACTCCCACCAACCAACGGGGTTTTAGTCCCCAGTTCTACAAACACTAGACATCACAGACCTAAACAGGAGCCCATGCACTTCAAGTTAAAGCCCTAATTCTGTACCCAAGCTCCACAAGGCCCAGAGCCGCTGACAGGCCTAGCACATCACTCCTACGCACACAGGGGGAGAAGCCAGAAATTCTCACCCTCTAGTTCCAAATTTTGACACGAAATGACTCAGCTTTAACTCTCAGTACCAGAACTTGGTTAATGTGACTAAATTCCTCTCCTCGGGCCTAAAAGCAGAAATTAAATTCTAACCCAAAATCATAGCAAGATTTTTTTCAGGTGACAGAGAGATGGGCACTCATATGTTTGGCCCTTAATAGGAGGCAAAACATTTATATTTCACCCCAAAGACTTTGCTTCCTCTCACTTACAGAGGATAAGAAAGTATCTATAGACATCATCTATAGACATCTAATGTACAACTATCTCTAATGCTATCAGAACAAGATCTGGAACCCAAACTAGCCACAGTAAAAATGACAGACACTTCTTATTCACAAACTACATACAGCCTATTTATGCAGGCAATTAGATTTCAGAAAGGCTGATGGATGTTAAACTTTGAGATGGAGAAAAACTCACATCATTCATGTATTTTATGTAGAGTAGTTTTTTTCTCCTAATAAATTGAGAACCATGGCAAGCTTTCCTCCTGTCTTGCTGAAGCACTGTTTCCCTTTCAGCAGAATAAATTAACTTTTTAGGCCACAGGGTATAAAACAGTTCTCAGCCATAAAAACTAAATGCTACGTGGAAGTTAACATTGTACCTTTACAGTACAGAGAGTCTGTTACACAAATGCCATACCTCTGTGACAACTCCTGCAGCAATAGTGGAACCGCTGTAGCGTAACATAAACCTCCCAAGCTCTTTAAAATCTTTATACAATTCTAGAGCAACAGGTCTTTGAGTCTGTAGTTCTATTAGAGCATTTTGTCCTTTAGTCAAGAACCTGCAGGTAAAGAAGCAGAAAACTCTATTATAAAAATATGCTTGTACAAATGAAAGAGACAGAAGTGAATATAATGGAAAAGAAAATCAATTTAAACAGCAAAAAGTATAATGATCAAACCTTGATTTCAATATAACCCCAAACCACCAGGCTGAAAACTCACTTGCCTGGGAGCATATCTTTTAAAAAGGTTTCTTCAGAAATTAGAGAAGAGTATTCAACAGAACATCCTGAAAATTGTTCTGAAGTTAATTATCTCATTAATATCTGTTTTTTCACATCTAGTAACTAACTCTTGTTTCAAATCCAATGACTAAAAAGCCAATTCACTGCTTGCTCTATAGAAGTTATTATTTTTCTTCCTGTTACCTTTCAGAAACAGTTTCAGCCATGCAATTTCTGGAAAAGGATTATTCTGGTAATGTTGTATGTATCAAACAGCATTTCTACCCAAACACAGCTTTAAATAACTAAAGGGAAGTTACATAGTTTAGCTTGTATGGGAAGACTTTCAAGTCTCACCTTCTCCAACCGCTGTCCAGTGGAGTTTATTTTAGACAGCAACCTATCTCCAGAGTTACATGAAGGCTCCCATGCTATTACAGGGAGGAAAAAAAAAAAAAACCCAGACAATGGAAAAGTAAAGAAAAAAAAAAGTCCTTTAAGTGCAGGGCTGTAGACCTAGGATTCACTCCCAATTGTGCAAGTAATGTTAGGCAAATCATTTTATTCCTCAGTTGGTCAGCATTCATCGAGTGGGCAGGAGGTTTTTCACTCTGTAAAGTGCTCTGAAATCTAAACATGAAGCCAACTAAAACAATGAAAGCATGTTCTTATAAACACAGTATTGCTTCTTAATAGAACCTGCTTGATATATCATATATTAATCAAAAGTCAGATCATTTCCAGAGTAATTCTTAACTATTCAAAACACTTACTTAGGTTTTT
The DNA here is from genome assembly GCA_020800305.1 of Porphyrio hochstetteri. Lineage (NCBI taxonomy): Eukaryota > Metazoa > Chordata > Aves > Gruiformes > Rallidae > Porphyrio > Porphyrio hochstetteri. The sequence goes on along the minus strand of CM036907.1, from coordinate 63,480,091 downwards.
TCTTTGTCACTTCACCAGTGCTTTTGTGCAGGACACTCAACAGTCTTCTAATAGTAGCAGGTTCACTTACAGTTTGATAGTGTAAAAGCACCTAAAAATATTTTTTCAGTTATAAAACATTCTACAATAATCAGAAAGTCTAGGCGTTAATGCTTGAAGACATCAGCAGCTTCTTTTAAGACTGATTTTTTCTAAACAAATGCTTTTAAAACTTCTCTCATGGGAGTTCCTTATATTCAGTAACTGTTCCCAGTTCCTAAGCTTTGTCATCTCTACAGATGTGACATAAAGGTCACATATTAATTTATCATGAACATATTTCTTCATTCTTAAGTGTTTTGCTTGTGCCACCACAGTGCAGCTCTGCAGCATGAATTGGTATTTTACATATTTTAAAAGGCATCTTACACTAAGCACATCATTATATTCCTACAAGGCATAAGCTTTTTGAAGGACAGCCAAGCCTGACTCTGGTGGAACTCAAGTTCTCTGAAATGTCTCAGCTATGTATTAAAAGCCAGTAGCAATATGCCAGGATTTACTATCTTACTTATACTCTAGTGCATAAGCAGCCACAAGAGCCCCTCACATCCCCTTCATATTACAGAACCACCTATTTCCTCTGGAGGGACAGAACCACTTCTAGATGCTAAATGTCTCTCATATCGGGGTGAGGCAAGGGGTCAAATAGTGAAGGGAAACGTCCTGAGCAACCTGTAAAGAACACAGGAACTTTCACAGAGACTTACAGGAAATCCTTTAGTAATTGGAACCTCAATATTGAAGATGAGAACCCGAGCTCTGAAACGAGTGCAAACTTTAATGGGTTCCTTGGGATCACAAAACACACAGCCAACACTAAAAGAGAGGAGAACAAAAGAAACTGATGCATATCTTGACATACAAAAGTTAATTCAGGGACACCGTATTAAAGCCTGTAATGAAATCAATTCCTAGACAATGTCTACAGTACTTTGTGGGTATGCATGAAGAGGTCTGTCTAGTTCAGTGAACAACTACGTCCATTGCTAATCAGTTTCTAAAAATGTCACTGTTTCCTGTGCGTAGGTACTTTGAAGAATTAAGACTTTCATTCAGAGATTAGTTGTTCCAGATCAATAACAAAATACCGTGGGGTGCCCAAAACTGTGGTGCTGTTGCCTGTAACTCATTTTTTTGGTGGATAAAAGAACATGTTGATCAGGATTCTCAAACACTTAAGCTCTCAGCAATACTCATTGAAAAAAAAAACTCTGCTTGGAGTCACAAGAAAGCTGCTGCTCGTTACAAGCCAATACGGTAGACTAGACACACCGTTTTCACAGTGGCTAGTTTTAGCCACCTAAAATGAAAGGAAAATTAATCCCACCCAGGAAAACATGACTGAAGAGAACACACAGCATAATATATATAGCATAACATCTACATCAGATGTAATCAAATTTCATCACTATCAAGAGGACTTTAAGGTTTGTACCTTTTCTTGAAAATTTAACATTATCTCCAAAAGGTGAATGATATCAAGGGAATCTCAAGCATTCCTTCAACAGAGTAGAACAAAATTTTCCACCCCCCATTTACCACAGAGCATCACACCCATTATCAAATGGCAATACAGAAAAGCTTGTACTTTTCCCTTAAAAGCAGAGCACAAAGTGCTAAAATTATCAATCCAATGAGTTTTCCAAACAGTAGCTTGAAAGTTTGCTGTCTGAGGTCCAAGTGGAACATAAAAAGACTGAACAAATTACGGATCCAGTTTTCTAGCCTGAACTGACACTTGCCTCAAAGCTTGAGGCTAACATTTCGCACAAAAACTATAGGCTGCAACAGACAGAGATAACTGCTGTGTCCCACTGAATGTATCACAACGAAAAAAAAGGGTCAGCAAAACATTTACCCAAACATTAGAAGCAGCTAATTGTGTCAAGTAAAGTTTCCATCAATTCCGCTTGTCCAGCTTTACTTGACTTACACGTGGCAGTTGTTTGGATGTGTTTTGTTATAATGATTTACGATTCATTAAGCTCTTCAAAAAATCTTTTGTTTTATTTCGCAGTAAGGATTTACTTAATTCAGCATTTAAAATGTCCAAGGACTGGTCTTAAGGAAAGAAGCCCTGAAGGTTACCAGTGTCAGCACTGATATGAAAACTAACAGTATTCGTCTGAGGTTGCCGTTGTACGTGTAGCAGATGTTTCCAACGTTTGTACAGGCGAGCCAGGTGATATGCATCACTTTGGTTTTAAATATCCTGGTAGCCACATCATTCTTCAAGTAAACCGCTGATTGTTAAGTGTAATAGTTATAAAGCTTTTCATTAAAAACAAACCGTTACTTATACTGAAACCCAGTTTGGCTCACTTGATTTTGATGATATCCATGCCGGTCAAAGTGAGACTAACATGATCTCCTGCTGCAGCCCAATCAACTGGTTCATCATGCAGTGTGATTCCTGGAAATGAGTAAGAACAGAACCTCACAGTGAAGTACCTAGGTTCCGAGCTACAAACAAACAGCTCTGTTTGGGCCATTTGTGCTTCATCAACCATTACTCATCAATTTTCAGTATGAATGGGTTGAGAGTAAAAGCTTTTTAACTGAGAAGCCTGAGGAAGCTTTTTTCCCCCACCCCCGCTGGCGAGGACTCGCTATTCTCTCACCCCACCCTGCACAATACCATGGCTTTATTTAAGCCAGAAGAGGGGACCCTGGCACTTGTCACACAGCGCAGATGACGCAGTCCTGAAAACGCCGTAGTACTAATATCTCCATATCTGCCCCACCCATCCTTTGAGGCACACGCACACCCTAGACCGCATCTTTCATATACTTTAATGGTACTATGTCAACTTTCATTTACCTTAAGCGGGTCTGCTGACTCTTTCATAAAAAAGTGTAACCGATGCCTTCCGCTCGAGACACCGTTCACGCGATGATTAGAAAGCATCTTTAAAAGTACATTTTATACCGGTTGTGATGTACTTTAATGGCTTTCAAAGGTAACCTGGCTGACAGGTGAGGATAAAACTAACCACTCCTGACTTAACTTTCTGGGAGACGCCAAGAAGGAAAGAAAAAAGCCTCCTCCACTTTGCATGAATACTGCACACATTTATAGGATCCAGTTCTATTTTGCTACAGATCGTATTTATTGATTTGCAAGTCTGTTCCTAAAACCACTTGTCAAAAAATATGCCAGAAAGCATCCTGGAAGCATGTTAAGTACTGTTGTTTAAAGAGTGTTGATAAACATTTCATATATGCATGTCACTCTCACAGAACAAATGAAACTCTGCCTCCTGAAACGAAAAACTAGAATCCTAATGTGCACACTGCCTTCATTAAATATTGGATGACAGATTTAACTATCTCTTCTTTACATTAAATAATATATGCTTAATGAACTAATACCTTCCTCCTTCACCTGCATTTCAGCCATTTGATAGGCTGTATGGAAGAAAAAAAAATATTAAAATCACAGAATTGTACCATCGGGGATCACTCAGGCAAAATAGATAATTTTCCATGCTACTTCCTCTACTCCCAAAACAGCCCAGCGACTACAGTGATCCAATACCCATATTCACCAATGTTACTGTAACATTCCTGTGCCTGCATACAACTGTATCAACAGGCAGAGTGAAGAGCTTCCCAAGTTAGCACTGAAGGAGCCAGTTCTGGAACAGACCAGGACAGTCGAACCAGCACATTGCTGAATTCAGACTAAACAGTTAGATACAGAAACCTATTCATTTCTTCTGAGGGCTTAATTTTTTGTTTGTTGGCCAGTGCTGGAAAATCATGATTGTATCTTTCCGCTTCCACATGAAACAAAACCAACTCTTCAGTACAAAGACAGCAAAATTCATCAGGAAACAGATAAACATTTAACATCTTGCCTCAGCCATTTCTCTTTTCGGACGTCAAATATATTGAAATTTAAATCCTATTTTCTTATCTTTTGTAGTTGCTCAGGACAAATATATCCTGGAAGTTTGTATAGAACGAAAGGATCGGTGACAAATCTCACGAACACCAAACCGCAGAGACTTCGCTCTCAAGCTTTTTCACATCTAATTCATAAGATTAATTTCTAAAGATTGTTCGACATCCTCACACTTCCCAACAGCACTAACACTCCACAGCATAGCTGCATATTAATGATTCCTGTAGTGCACAATTGTATTGACATTGTTGGAATTCAGATGCTTTCACAGATGCTTCATAAAGCAATGTCAAAAGTCATGAGGCTTTAACGTTTGGAATATCTGGTATAGTAAAAAAAGGTTAAAAAAATTGCAAGACATCACATACCCTTCATAGACATATTTATACAGACACAGTCACATCTAAAGAAATTCGTTTTGTGCTTTCATATTTTATGTTTGACAGTTAGTATCAGTTTGACAGTCTGTTACCATTTCAGTAACTGCTTCTAGCCAAGCATTGACCTGAAAGTAAACACGCTTCTGAAGACTGTACCTTTTGCAGTGCAAGTTTCATTGGGAGGCATTGCCAGAAGTCGTTCTCCAATTTGAATATAGCCTGCTTCTATTTTACCAGTCACACAAAATCCTGATCCTTGGTCTGTAATGAACACAATAATAATTTCAAAAAACTCAACGTTAAGATCAATTTCCCATCACAAATTAGCCCTGCAGCAATGCAGAGATAAGTTTATAATACAACAAAGAATTTTTTCCCTGCTGGTAGAGTGCTCACTACTTGCAAGTTCGCCAGCTGCGCATCATAATGAAAATGAAACGTTAAATTCAAAACCTGTCGATGTTATGTTTTTCGGAACTAAGGGAGAAATATCCTTCTTTACACAGATGCAGGTACGTGAAGAAATATTTTTCAGTTTTTCAATACTAGATTAAGCCCTTTAATTTCTAGCAATTTTGTTTAATTCAAGCACTTTCTCACTAGAATTACAAATATAAAAACCATACCAAAGCTCTCATAAACATTCTCATACATACCCATTCCTATGCCATTTACTATTTAACCAGGTGAGAATCCTACACGCTCTGTCCACAAATTACTTTTACTCCTCGAAAGCACTAGATTGATTCAGTCCTATTCAATATGAACAGCTACTGCACCTGTGGCTGACCTAAGTACTTCCGAATAAAAGCTGCACAAAGTTTTTCTTCTTCAATGTTTTAATGCTCTTGAGTATGTCATTTATTTCCATCGCTGTGTTACACAAGCATATTTATGCATACACACCTTAAGAAATAGCTCATCTCCTTTGCATGTTTTCAGGTGTGTTTAAAAAAAAAAAAAAAAGTCCTCTGAAGTCATCTGACAATTGCCTCTTCAGTATCCATACAAACAACAAATACACCTTTTGCTGAACATTAGAGTTCAGTGAGAAGCAGGCACCTTTGCATTTTTGTATGTCATGTTAGATTAAAAGCTTCATTTAAAGCTGAATTCAAAAGAGCAAGTTGACTTCAAATCTTCAGGTCACGTACTACCAACTTGCTCCGTTGCATTCATCATCGTTACTGATGAATGCTTCCAGGGAGATGGTGGATGCCCCCTCCCTGGAGGGTGTTTAAGGACAGATTGGATGGGACCTTGAGCAGCCTGATCTAATGAGAGTTGTCTCTGCCCATGACAGGGGGGTTGGAATGTAATGATCTTTAAGGTCCCTTCCAACCCTAACCATTCTATGATTCTGTGATCTATGTAGCTGGGAAAACATCACCCCAGTTTTCCTTTATTCATTCCAGCAAATGAAATGCATGTAGTCAATTAAGAGATGACATACAGTGTCAAAAGATCAGAAAACTGGAGAAGCAGGTACTTGCTAGAAAAAGAACGACCAGGTCATGGTACAAGTACCACCTCAATACAGTACACAAGAGAACCTGAAGCTGGCTCTGCAATCACTTGCAGGCAATCAGAAACGTGGACTGGACCCAGGTTCCCAGCTACCCCCAAGCGCAATCAAGAACCATTTCTCTTTTCAGTATTGCCACCAGCTCTGGCTTGGTAAACCAGCGTGGGGTTTGAAGTGCTCTCCTCCCATGCTCACTGCTTCCCGCAGAGCAACAAGTTCCTCCAGCTCCCCATGAAATCAATGCAAGCACAAGAGGCACAGGGGGGGACAGAATCAAGGCATTTTAAAAAAAAAAGAAAAGAGACCCAATTTCTGTGTATTGTGGTACTCTGATTCTGCCAGGACGTGTTCTCTGTCCTCAAGATTTGGCTGCTGGTCAAGGTTTCCCTAAAGTCACATGACACCCTACACAACATTATATGGTAAGTGGGGACTGATGTAGCAGCAAAGGAACTCACAGGGACCTCATGGATCAGGAGGTATGTTTGCCTGGAGAGACTATTATGAGGGCTATGGAGGACAACAGCTAAAATCAGGCTGAGGCAGATGAATCAAACGTGTGGGTAACCTTAATAAAGAAAGGGGTTTTCCACGCTACATAAGACTACGCTCAGCACTCTCACTTTTTATACTTTTGTATGGACAGCTCCTCCTGAGCACGCACAGGAATAGAGCTGAGAACTGTTGCTTCATATACTCATACCCGCAGCTACTTCCTCTGGTGGCATCCAAGTTAATTAAAGTTTTGAGATCACAGGTAAGGAAAAAACAGCCTAAAAACACCTAAAAGGCCACACTTAGTGATAAACCCCGCATCAAGTCCATTCCAAAGCCGTTATTTTCTGCATACTTTAACAAGTATACCAAAGACAAAATTGCTCATTTTGTGAAACCTAGCTCAACACAAAAATGACTATTGCAACAAAAAAATGGTGATAATATTTTGAAAGATCTCCATCAAGAATCCTAATACACTTTCCCACAGCTCACAAAGTGGAAAAGAAATAAAAATACAGTGACAGGTTAAATAATGAAACCAGTGGTGACACACTACGGTAAAGTCTCATACAAGGTTTCAATATTTAACGTTATGGCTTCAGTACATTAAGTCAGCAAACCAAGGGCATGTACAGCATCTAGGGTTCTCTCAAAGTCCCACATCAAAACTGTACAAAAGCGATCTTTCCAATTACAATCAGTATTTTGATCTGGTTTATTTGCAATTTCCCTATAACGTCCTGTATATAAAGTAAAAGGTCTTTTTAAATATGAGTTTCCATAATAATATTTGATTACAAGTATTTATAACATTTCAAATTATGCTGTTAGTTTGCAACATTTCTCAAGGGCCCCGTCGAATGTTTCAAATGGGATGAGTGTTCCAAACCTTTTTTCTTCTGAATTATCTGTAAATATAAATACATTTAACCAAAAACCCCTATCAAGTTTCTACGAAAACCTTAATGGCTCAAGGCAATCTATCTTCTCCAGACAATGAGAAGAACTGGTTATTGTTACTTGTTGCCCATATGTTAATTAGTGCTAGAGAACAGCTAGCTGCCTTTCATTAAATCCTTGGCTCGTTACAACAGTCTCATCACCCTTTTCTTCCACTTCATTCCCACAAATTTTTATATGAAAATGAAGGAATTTGCCACTATTTACAGTTAGAACAATGAACATAAAAGGAACATCAAACTGGAGTGGAAGGTAAAAGAACTCAAAGTCACACTCGTAACAAGTCTGAGGAACACTCATTTAGGCACAGAATCACAAGGTTGGAAAAGACCTCTGAAGATCATCAAGTCCAACCATACTCCGGACTAATCAGGAACTAAAAAAGCCCTAGTCCAGGCAGTGAAGATTATTCATCACAGTTACCCATAGAAGCTCTGTAAAATGAAAGCATCTTCCTTAGTTACTCTGTGAAGGTTACATAAGACAAAAGTAGGACTTGGCATTTCCAGAAGCTTCATATAGCGATGGATGTAGCTCTGAGCTAGAGGTGGTTGAAGCCTTAACTGTTGGACTTTTTATTTATACTGCTGTTATGGGCCAGACAGAAACACAGGGCTAGCCTTCAGTTAACCACGCTTCTCAAAAGGAAGGTTTGTAGGTGGCTTCAAATACCTGTTTCCTGAAAACAGGCCAAAATGGATAAAGGATATGAGATACTACTTACCTAAATAGGGGAGTGTACAGAATTCACTCATTCAACCCATCTGCTCTCTTTTTCCCTGTTTTTTAAGAGGAATGTGAACCTCAGAAACTTACATAAAAGTTCAGAAATGTCATTAAGGACAAAACCCTCTTTACTCATTTCTAGCCTCAGAAGTGAAAAAGCTTAAAGCCTCCTGTATCGTTTTGTCAGTGGTAACAGAATAAAATAGATGTCTTTAATTTCTCCCATTTTGTTTTCTTAATGTAATTGAATTAGTGACTTAATTTCATGTGAGACATAGGTCACCTGCTGTAAAGAAACAATGCTTTGGAAATTTGATATGCTACCAACAGATAAGACCTGCCCGGCCAGAACATGGACCAGTCTATCTTGGTGTTTGGCCTCCAAGCTATGACTAGGGACCTGAATACCTAGAATGAAGAGAATTTGTATTGTATGCAAGCAAAATACCATTTAAAACATGTATTTAAAATACGTAGTGGTTTCCTCTGAATTCCTCTCAGGCTGGTGCTCTAGATCTTGAGGGTTTGAACACATTATGACCATAGGTCACAGTCACTACTAAAAACACTGAATAAAAAAAGGTCAATACTTAAAATGTGTATGAAAATTGTGAAAGTAAGAAGTGACCAAAGTTCTGCAGGAGTCTTTGCTACTTTGAGCTCAGGAGTTGCTACTCCAGGTAGCAAATCACTGTAGGACACTTGTCTGAATGGGCCTTACTAAAACAATAAGGTAGATTGCAGCCTTTGAAGGGCAATACCTGAAAAGGGGATGTCTTACTGCCATTGGAGGGGCCAGTTGCCAAAAAGAAGGTGGGTGTCGGACCCCAAGCATAGAACCATGGTGGGTGACCCTAGTTCCCTCCCTGTGCAAAGGCACTGCTGGACAAGCTCTGAACACCCTGGGCTTCCCGGCCAGCCGCTAACGGGCAGGGGCGCTCTGTTGAGCACTCGCTCTCTTGCCCGGCTCCCTACCTAGGAACACGTTACGCCGCACACGTCTCTGTCAACACCGGCGTAAGCTCCGCGCCGCTCTCGGCAGCCAGCCGCATAGGGGCGACCCTGCCAAGGGACGCGACCAGCTGCCGACCGTTTGGAGAGTACGTTCGCCCCCAGTCTAAACCCTAGCGCTTGGTCGAGCCTAATGAAGGTCCCTGCCCTGCCAGACCTCAGAAGCTTTCCCTTGCGGCAGCCTTCCTTCCCCTTGGGGAGCCCGGGGCTTTCGCCCTCCCTGCACCCGGGACCCCTCGGAAGACCCCGCCCGGCGGGTAGCGGCTGCGGGGAGGCACGGAGAGGGCCAGCGGCCCCGCTCCGCCCCCGGCCGCCGATGGGGGACGGGCCAGCTGGCGGCCTCGGGACTCCCCGGGAGAAGCGGGGCCGCCTGTTGCACCACCTGGACGGCGGTGTGGGAGATGGAGAAAGCAGCCGGCTGCCCCGCCGGGGGTAAAGAAGAGGCAATAAGAATCAGATTGGGGAAGAGAAACTCCCAAATTCCGTCCCACAGATAATTAGCTGGTCATGCTGATTTTCTTCGTCAGTTTCTCTAACAGTGTGTTTCTCCTTCAGCAGTACTACCTAAATTTTGACAAAGAACAGTGCTTGAAAACTTACTACTCCTGTTCAAGACTACCAATACACATAAAGTTCCTGCTTTAAGTCTTATTTTTACATCATTTTTTCAAAACTTGTGTTAAATATCAGTGAAATTATGGTTAAAATATTATAAAACCTACCAACCTTTAAAAACATCAGCAACACACAACCTAAATGGTTTATCCACTGATCTCTGTGGTGGCTTGAAAGAATCTGCAAATAAATTGATAAAAACCTTTTAGAATTTCTGTATTCAGTAACTAACTCAACAACTTCTCACATAGGGATAACTCAATTCTATTTCATTCCAAGGACTCTGTCCCACATTTTCCCCAAAATAAAAGTTCTGACATAGGCAAGAGGAAGTATGTTATTTTTTAAATGAGGAAAACCACACTCACCAATCTGCTCTAACAAACACTTTCCTTTATACCACTGTGTGAGGTCATTTGACTGTCCCCTTGTGACCAGATTTTCACCCCCAAGGCCACTTGTTGGGATATAAGCCACATCTGATTCCTAGTTAAGAAAAAGAAGTTAAACATGAATTAACTATGGTATCTTCTAGGAGAAGCAAGAGGTGCATTCTTTCCAATATTACATGTCTCAGCTGTAAGAGAACAGCTTGCACATTTGTATTTCCCCTGGAGAAGGCAGATTACTCAGTGGGTCCCTTTCCTTTCTGTTTACCTCTTGCCTGATCACAGCGCTACAATGAAGATTGATAGATAGAAAAATTAACACCTAGAAACTGAGCTCAGGAAACTCCAGTTCCCCATCTGACTGGCAAAGTGTCGTTTGAATTGCTGTCTTATGCATATGGAATTCAAGAAGGCCACAGCCAGTCCAAAGAGAGACAGTAGCTGGAACTGAAGAAATGTGAGAACAGTGAAGAATGACAAATGGGTAATGATCTTATGAGTTTATTATCCACACTGACACCTGCTCTGGTATATAACTCTCTACTGCATGTAATTCTGAACATCAAGATAGGTGATCCTTGGTCTGTTATGCTTCAGAGACAACAATTCGAAGAAACTACAAATCAGGCAAGTGTCCCAAAGATTCAACAGACCCAAACCAAGATGATGACAGGAAAAGCAGTGAAGAACTCACTAGCCTTATCCAGGACTCAAGGTACACCCTACCAGTTAGAAAAGTGATTTGCTATACTATGTGCATATAGTAGTAGCAGGAAAGTGACTCAAAATAACTTGACTACAAGAAAAGATTATCCCACCCAAATGCCTGAACAAAGCAACAAAGTCCTCAGAAATTTACATTACCTTAAAGCCAGCTTGCTTAAGAAATTGGCCGAGCTTACTTGTAATTTCCTGAAATCTTTCCTGTTGCCAATTGACCTAAAATAGAGAACAGGTTATGATAATAAAACAGCAGCTTTTGAACCATGGCTCAAACACACAACTGCACGTCACCAACTCTGTAGTACCAGTAGGTGTTCTTCACACACAGCACCCAATAAATTCATAAATATGAGATTTCCACCTGGATTCGTAGTTGAATACATAAGAGCATACACAATTAACAATAACAACACACCACTTAATTTGCAAGCCCCTTTAGTTTGATTTGTCCTCGAACAGTACCTTCTAAAAAAGCTTATATAAAATTCAAACTCAGCAAGCATACATACAGCACAGTAACAATCTAAACTACAACAAGTAATATTTAACACACGTTACATGAATGAGCTTAAATGAAGCTCCTGGGGTCTTGAACCTGAATGACCACCAAGATGCCTTTGCAGATGCCACTGGCTTAACTGCTTATGTGATATTTTCACAAGTAGGCACTCTTGCAAATTTTAGCACCAAAAATTATCCTTCTGTATGCTTTCAAAATACACTCATAAATAAAGAGTAAAGTCTAAACACATAAGAAAGCTGAGAAATAGGAAACATTTATTATTAGTTTTACAATATTGATCATTAAACTTAGGGTCCACAATCCTAGATGGAAGCCTTTCAGTTAAATGAAAAAATTAAACACATACCTGGTCCATTTTATTGACTGCAACAGCTAACTGTGTCACTCCGAGAGAGCGCACTAACAATCCATGTTCTCGAGTTTGTCCACCCGTCTCAAATCCTGCTTCAAACTCTCCTCTGCTAGCATCCACAACCAAAATAGCCACATCAGCCTAGATAAAACAACCAACCAAACAAACCAAAACCCACAAAAGTGGTTAAGAGGTGGAAATAATCTGGGTAAACATGTCAATTAGAAACATTTCACACTTTACTTCTGGAGGAATCCTGATGCGTTTCAAATGTCCAATGTAATTGAAACTCCTCAGTTCTATCTGTGCCACAACTGCTTTGGTGAGATATTATTGGCATTATGTCACCCATGTCATAAACCACCATTTTCTGTTAAACACAAACCAGCTCTGGTTTTTGAGAACGTGTCCTCTTCAAACTACCCACTATGGATGCGCTGCACAGTCACCAATTAAACCGAAGCGGCCCACGCTCCAGAAGCTAAGAGCAGGTATGAGCACAGTTCTCCCTGACTCAGTCTGGACACCTTCATGGTAAGAAGCTGCAAAAATTACAGATAACTCACCTTGCTACACAACTGTGACAACTGGCTGACTGCATGTTGGATGTGGATGCTTTACAGTCCAGTCACACTGGAGCATGCCAAAAATCACATGGTAGAAAAGACTAAGTAGCCTATTCTACCATCTAGGCAAACTCTGCCATAACGAGCAAATAGGTATCACACCATCTACAGCACTGTACAAAACTCAGCATGTAAGCACAGGGAAAAACCCCACAGATTTTGTTGCTATCCTTATTTGTTGCTGCTTATATTTCATCTCCTTCTCCTGCTCTGGCAAGTAACAGCCGGTTAAGACTATCATTATGTACTAAGCAACAGAGGCGAACAAGAAAGGCACCACTGTCAAGAGGCATGTGTTAGACAATTTCACAGGACTGATGAGGCAGGCATAATGAAAAAAGAATGAGGAAAAAGTGGTGCTTTCTCCCCTTCCTTACATGCTTATGCCTCAGGATGCCAGGAGTAGGAAGAGAGAGCACCATGTCCTGGCTCTGAATTCCCCTCGCCTTGTCCTAGGCACAAAATCCCCAGAGCTCATACAGAGACTGTGCAAGTGTGAGTACGGGAAAAGGATGAGGGGTGAATTTCCCCACATCTCGTTGCCTCAGAAGTGCATTGTGGTGAACTTCTCCCTCAAAAAAGGACATCCTGTATATTAAAAATTATAAAAACATACCTCGGGACTTACGTGAATTAACCATATGTATCAAAGGCCAGATTCTGGCCCTGATAAAGCTAATTTGCATTTTGCACAACAGCAGTTGGGGATTCACCTCCTAACAGAATTCTCCGTGATAAAAAGGCATCTGGGCCATTTCCACGTTCGCTTTCTTCCACGCATTGCTTGCAGTGCTGAGCCTACTGTAACAGGCAACAGAAACTTGCCAAGTTTCAGTGATTCCCTCAACAGGCTTCAGAACAGACCGGGCCCTCACCATACTGAGAGCCAAAGGAACACAGGTATGCCATGGTTTTTGGCCAGCCCCATCTTTTGCTGAACTGACACAACTGCTGGTGGATCTGCAAGTCTTCTCTTAATGCTTGCCACATGAATTATTTTTCTCAAAAGAGACAAACTATTGAAATATGAAGTTGTGAAGAAAACAGCATGGCTGAGTCAACATTTTCCACTGTTCTCAAACTAAAGATCCACTTCTAATTTTAAAACTCTTGAACTTCCTACAACATACACTACCCAATATAGATGGCTATACAAGTTCTACACCACACTTTGCAAGTGTCTATCCTGCAACTTAATCTCTGGGTCAAAAGGTCTAAATTCTTACCCAGGCTCTGCTTCAGAGCTACAGCAGGATTTGGAGCAAACGAGTCCTGCTACAGTACAGTTCTCTTACCTGTAAAATCATACTAACAGTACTCCATCCTTACTGCGGTCTGAAGATAAAACTATTTCAGACTAATGACCTGCACAAAGCAAAAGCCTCTACATACAAACTTAGCTTAGGAGAAAAAAAACAAAAAACAAGCAACAAAAAAGCCTGATTACCAATCTCTACTTTGGAGAATCAACTCTACTATTTGAAAAAGCATCTTTTAAGTGGAAAAAAAATCATGGTTACATGACATAAAATGTGTGTTCTTCCCCTTTCTGATCTATTAGTTCCATAAATTGCCTAACCTATATGAGGACAGGAGGCGCCATACTGAATTCAGTGGGCAGTGTGCAATGCTTTTGGTTTTACCTACTGCTCCTAAAGCAAATGGCATGCAGTTGCTGCAGATGTCCTACTGACAACATAGATGCATTCTGCATAAATTGCTGTTTCATCACTCCATATAAAAGAGATTGTTAAATATAAGAATGCCTTTTGTTTGTTTGACCTCTCCAAATCTTCTTTTCTTTAAGCTGAAGACCACTTAAAAATCTTGACTGGCAAGACCACTTTCACAGAACTTCCTGAGTAGACATATGCCACATCTGAAGAGCTTTAAAAGCTCAGCTCTGATTTTATCAAATTGCAGCTTAGTATTTAAATTGATGCCCTCACAGAAGTCTCCTCCAAAAAGTTAACGCCCCTCAATAAAGAGGAACTGCCTTTAATCAAACATTCTTGGAAATTTAGAAAACTCATGAAACCTCAAAGCTATCTTAGCACCAGCAACAATTCCATTTCACCTTAGATTTTAAAAGAAGAAAACCAGATTAAGTTATAAATAATAATGCTATAGGAAAAAGAGGTTTAGACCATCTCTACCTGTGCAGCTCCTGTGATCATATTTGGAATGAAGTCTTTGTGGCCTGGAGCATCCATCAGTGTAATTACTTTAGTCTTTGTCTCAAATTTGGTCATACCCACATCCATTGTCACTCCCCTTAAACAAAGCATACATGCAATGGATCATTAAAACTGCTTTGAAAGCTTCATGGAGATACAAAGCAAGCCATTACAAATGCAATCATAAAACTGTACACTTCATAGCTTTTGTCTGGTTTAGCCTGCACAGAAAGAAACCTGTGTGCTGGAAAAGCAGACCACTAGAGTTGCCTTTCAGCAGCTTTCAGCAGCTCTACTTGTGAAGAAACGAACTCCCAGAATTCACTGTAGTAGCTCCACGACCCAACAATCACAGTGAGAAAACAAAAACTGCACTGTGTATTTAAATAATTACTAATTCTACTTTTAATAATTAGCTTTTTAGAAAAGGCATTACCAGAAACATATCCAAGAACAGAAAAATAGAAGGTATGGGACTCTAGGAATAGTTATGCATTTGCAAAGATCCACATGCAAAACTACTGATTATCAAGGAGGCATTTTGCAGCACTTTGACTCAGTTCCACATCTCACTAACAGCCACACGTTCTGCACAGCACGCAGGACAGGATTCATCTGATCAAATGCAAGCATCTACCATACACATTTGTACCTAGACATGGGTTAGTCACTGGCACCGCCCTTTACAGACAACACCTTCAAGGGACAAAGCTTCTCACTTTAGCACAGAGACTTAAAATACGCTGCTTCCAGTGGTAAAAAACCCTCAACAGAATAACCCCCCCTAAGCCCCCATTTACGGATTGCTCCAAAAAGTTTTTCTTTAAAAGTAAAAAACTTAAAGAGAAAGCAGAATCAATAAAAATTTCCAATTCAGAAAAGTTTTCCCATAATAATTGCAATTTATCTTCTGAAAAGAAGTCTGGTACCAAATGAACAACAGTTGGATACTAAAAAAAAAAAATCGCACGCCAAGGGATATAACTTCTAGGGTTCATGACAATTACTAAATTAGCTTCTCTGCTTCCCCATAACTTACTTCTTCCATATGATAAAGTGTCATTTTAAATTTCGTATTTCAAGTTAATAAAAGGCAGCTTATAAAGAATGCAAATATAATTTATTAATGTAATTGATTTCTAATTTTATATTCAATGCAATGTAAGTCACATGTGATGAACTGACATTTCAGTGCTTAGTTTATAATAATTTTTCCACCTTTTCCTAGAAAAATTTAACATAGAACTTCCCCATACAACAACCACAAAACTGTCTTGTAAACAAACAAGGATTTTTTTTCTTTTTTAATAACACATACTCTTATAGACAAATATTTGCATAACTGTCTTTAAACATTTAGAGTATTTCTACAAAAGCATTATTAGCAGATCAGCATTTCATAATAACTGCTGTTTTTTCAGGGGAAAAAAGGTAACTCCATTAAAATATATTTCTACCTTTCTCTTTCTTCACCAGTTTCATCCAAGACCCATGCATAGGCAAATGAAGCTTTGCCAGCCTTCTTAGATTCCTGTTCATATTTGTGCATAGTTCTTTTGTTCACATTTCCCAAAAGGTAGAGCAAATGACCCATTAAGGTACTTTTACCTGCATCAACATGTCCTATGGAGGAACATAAATATATCAGTTTTATTGATTCACATATTTTAAATACAGTATAAGAAAAATACTACAATGTGAAAATCAAATGCACTAATAATGCCTAGGCAATCCATGGAATTTTACAGTCCTGTAAGACAGAGATACTGAGACAGTTCCCTGAAACAGGCGATGAGCATGACAGCCATGCACAACTTCCAAATTCAAACTGAAGAGAACACCCTGCAAGAGTGAAACCAAACCGAAGTACACTATACTACACTGTCAAAAGGAAGCTCACTCAACCTCAGTGTCCTAGCCATGTACAACTGAATGTACTCACTCCAGAACAGCAGTCAAGCAGTTGTGATGGAAAACACTGAGACTTCCCTTATGTGTAGGAAAGAGTTTTGCTTCTGTATCACTTTGCTTCAACCAACACAATTTTTAACCTCTATGCTTATCAAAAATGTAACTTAATAGCATTACCTATTACTACCAAATTCAGTAGTTGCTTTCCCCCTTGTCTCTTCTCCAACTCAGCTTTCACATCTATTTGTGGTTTTGTCTTGCTCGATTTTTTTACTGGAGTAGGCACTGTATTCTGCTCTTCTGAAAACTGCACTACTTGGGGTGAAAGAACAGATTTTGAGGCTGCCTCAAGTACTCCAGAAGCTACAGCGGCATCTTCAGTTAACAGTCCCTTCTGAGGTGTGTTAGGATGGCCATTTTCTTCAGCAATTGCACTAGGGGAAAAAAAAAAGAAGACACAAGGAATACAAATGACAAAGAATCCATAGAAATACAGAAGAGAAATTGGATTTTCTTTTCACTATCATGTAAGCCCCATACAAAGAGTATGTGATAAGCCCATTAAAGGTGGAAGTGATAAGCAGCTGGATACAAACTACATAGATACCAGCTCTGAACATCTTGTCTGAAAAGCAAGATAAGAAATAATCTGTAAAACACATGAAGCAGATAAACAAAGCTTCCCACAGCCACTACTTCTAACAGGAAGAGAAAGGACAGATCAACTCCAGAGAACTGGTTGTCTCTGAAGTAAGAGCCCAAGTAGACTCTGAAGTACCAATCCTTAAAACAACTTCCACATACTGTACAAGTATTGCAGCTATGTTCTATTGTGAACACACCAGCAATATAGTTTGAAGAGTAGATAGCATATCTGAGTTGAAATTTAATGTGCAATGCTTATATAGAGATGAGTTACATTTATCAATTTGGAGAAAAATTAGTTTATTGCCATTCAGAGGGTCCTGGACAAGCTCAAGAAGTGGGCCCATGTGAACATCATGAGGTTTAACAAGGCCAAGCATGAGGTCCTGCACATGGGTCAGGGCAACCCTCGGTATCAGTACAGGCTGGGGGATGAAAGGATTGAGAGTAGCCCTGAGGAGGAGGACTTGGAGGTATTGGTGGATGAAAAGCTGGGCATGAGCTGGCAATGCATGCTGGCAGCCCAGAAAGTCAACTGTATCCTGGGCTGCATCAAAAACTGAGTGACCAGCAGGTCGATGGAGGTGATTCTGCCCCTCTGCTCTGCTCTGGCGAGACCCCACTGGAGGACTGGGACACTAAGCTGTTGGAGCGAGGCCAGAGCAGGGCTGGGAAGGTGATAAGAGGACTGGAATACCTCTCCTATGAAGACAAGCTGAGAGAGTTGGTGTTGTTCAAACTGGAGAAAAAAGGCTCAAGGGAGACCAAATTATGTCCTTTCGATGCTTAAAGGAGGGGCTCGTAAGAAAGAGGGGCAGGCTTTTTAGCAGGGCCTGTTGTGATAGGTTATACCAGTCAGTGCAGAAAGGAAAAAATGCAATTCAAAGCAGTGAAATTAAAAGCCGTCACAGGACACAGGGTAATGGTTTTAAACTAAAAGAGGGTAGATTTAGATTAAAGGCAGGCATTTTTTACAATGAGAGTGGCTAGAGACACTGGAGCAAGTTGCCCAGCGACACTGTAGATGCCCCACCCATCCCTGGAAACATTCAAGGTCAGACTGGAGAGGGGTCTGAGCAGCCTCATCTAGTTTAGGACCTTCCTGATCATGGTGGGGGGTTGGACTGCTTGTCCTTTAAATGCCCCTTCCAACCCAAACCACTCTATGCTTGTTTGAAAGCAAGGCATCTAAGACTAAGGAGATTTGGATTGTCCAACTCCCCTTCTCTACCACCCTGTTCTCCCACAGATCACCATATTAATCCCAATAGTAAACAATCATAAATAAATCATTCCCTTACTCTTTTCCCCTCCAACGTGTAAATGAGGCTATTTTCCTATGCCACACAAACTTCTGAGACTGTAAAATATGATTTTTCACCTGTTATGGCAAAGATGACCACGAAAAAAACCCAAAACCTAAGTACCATCTCAATCAAGCAAAAGCTTTCTTACTGCCTGACAGAACTCCATGGTGAGGTAGCAAGACAGGCACAGCAGCAGTTATTACTGATGGGACATTCCATCATAGCAAACTCCAATATACAAACCATTGATCACTACAGTAGTACTGAACATTTCTACAAAATACTGTATTTAAAACTTTAATCGAGGAGAAGTCGCTTCTTCCCCTGGAAAACTGGAAACCCTTTCCCATGCAATACCACCATGCTGCAGGATGCCTTCTATGGAACGGCTTCATACAGACTCTCTGGCTCAAATGTCTCCATATCCAGAGCTGATTTTCCACTGTCTGTATACCGTAATTAACTTCCCAGATTTCCTCTTTTCAACTTCTATAATTAAAACTACTTATTCATGATCCCACACTGTAACTTCTCTGCTTATATTTGACATTACTTCTAATTTTTTGCCTGCATAGGAGTATTTACATTGTATTAGCCCATTTTCATTACCTCTATCTCAGGACACAATACAGCCCAAGCATGTTAGCCTACTTAAGAAAGTGGCTCAAGATTTATGATCTAAAAAATTAAAACTAGGAAATGTCCAGCTTGTTAGATTTGATTCCCTCATTTCCAAAAACTAGTGAGTCATCATTGCTTTAGGTGTAGCTATAGAGAAACGTGATTACACATGAAATATTCGACAGAAAAGTAATCACTACAATTAATTGTATTTGCTTTTACTGAGCAAAACGTTATCAGAGTAAGATGGGGTTTGATTTCTCATTTCTAAAAACAGCTCCCCCCACCCCTGCCTTTTTTCCAGGCATAACTTTAGTCCAAATTTCTCTCCTTCCTCCCCCCACCAGCACAGGGAGACAGGAAATGGGGGTTGTGGTCAGTTAATCACATGTTGCCTCTGTCACTCCTTCCTCCTTAGGGGGAGGACTCCTCACACTCTTCCCCTGCTCCAGCCTGGGGTTTCTGCCACAGCAGAGAGTCATTCACGAACTTCTCCAGTGGGAATCCTTCCCATGGGCTACAGTTCTTCACAGATTGCCCCAGCATAGGTCACTTCACAGGCTGCAGACCTTCAGGAACAGACTGTTAGAGCATGGGCTCCCCTCAGAGTCACAAGTCCACCCAGCAAACCTGCTCCAGTGTGGCCTTCTCTCAACATGGGGTCGCAGTTGCTGTCAGGAGCTTGCTCCTGCACAGGCTTCCCACAGGGTCACAGCCTCCTTAAGGCATCCCACTTGCTCTGGCATGGGGTCCTCCACAGGCTGCAGGTGGAATCTCTGCTCTACTGTGGACCTCTGTGGGCTGCAGGGGAACAGCCTGCCTTACCATGGTCTTCAGGGGCTGGAGGGGAGTGTCTGCTCCAGCACCTGGAGCACCTCCCCTGACCTTGGTGTCTGCAGAGCTGTTCCTTTCACATATTCTCACACCTCCCTGACTGTAATTGCTCCTGATTGTTTTTTTTCCACTTCCTAACTATGTTATCCCAGGGGTGCTACCACTGTCACTGAAGGGCTTGGCCTTGGCCAGCAGCGGGTCTGTCCTGGAGCCAGCTGGTATTGGCTGTCAGACATGGCAGAAGCTTCCGGCACTTTCTGTGAGAAGCCACCCCTGTAGCTCCTCCTCCCCCCACCCCAAACTCTGCCACAGACACCCAATACAGTAACTCTCATGGTTTTTTATAGCTTTCCAAAATATAGTCAAAGACTCTCACATCAAGCTTCTTAAAAGACAAAAGTATATTTTGAATGACAGGTTATTTGTCAGCTTCCAAACTGTACTTTGTTTAGCTACATAATGACTGTCTTTTATCTAATCCTAGATGCTCAGATCTTTTTACAGGCCAGAGCCTATGTCAGAAAAGATACAAAAAACTGGACAGATCCTAAGTGGTAGAATACTAACTAACTACAGCATCTGAAAGAATGAGTTACTGAAAGATGAAGTAACCATGTTCTCCATTGTAAATAGCTTTTACTGTGAATATCACTGCTTAAAAGTGATAAATATTGGGTTGTTTTGGATGAGGCAAAGCAAAAGTGACAGACTAGGGCAATAACGAGTGAAACATGGCTCTAGCCATCACAGCATTAGGCCTTGATACTTTTTCAGAGGTGCAATATTTGAACAGCCAGTACACTGCTCAGAATGGACATTGCATATGATCAACTTCCAGAGCATCTTTGCGAAGTTCAGCTTTTTGCTGACCAATTTCAGGGAAAGGGAGCATTTTCTGGTAGGTACCTAGACAGAAGATGGGCAGATGAAACATACAATTCCCATCTCATGGAACTACATGTAGAGAGTTATAGCACTAAGACCCTGTCAGGCATTCCTCATGGCATCAGCTTAGAAAATGGCTGGGGAGATTCATCTCTAACAGTCAATGAAAATCTGAGTGACACTGAAAACACTTCTCAGTAAGCCTTTTCCACTAAGATTTTTCAAAATCATTGAACTGATTAATTCAGTGAGAAGACAGAGCATACAGGATCGCGTACTAGTACCTAGCAGACTGCTAGTGCAGGTATACACAAGCCAATTACACTAACGAGCACCTTGTGTAGTGAAGTTCCAACTTAGTCTCCATTGTGTGGACCACCATACCAAGAAAAAAAAAAATGTTTGGAGAAAGAGTTGTTCCTACCCATTTGCTGGCATCTTTGAGAGCTTGACGGAACTACCAAAAATTATCTCAGTTTGCCAACACCTGAGCCTGTCTGCCATGTGACTGCTAGCTGCTAACATGGAGCCACTGATGAAGCAGCTCTTGACTTCTCTGAAAGGACAGAATCATTAAGCACCTTGTATGTACGCTGAGGTCATGTACACAAGAAAGCTTGACCACCAGCCATTCAGGCACAAACGTCAAAAGAGCTTACCACATTTTTTTGTTAGCAGAGCAGCAGACATACAAAAGCCTGGCAAGGACCAACATTCAGTCAAAATTAGAAATGCCAACCCAGAAACTTCCTATGTTGTCCTGCCAACATGGGCTGTAAAAGTAAACTGAGTAAAATGCTAGTTCTATCAGTTTTCTGAGAAAATTAAGAAATAAAATGTATGTTGTTACAAGACATGTTGGAAGACACTCGATCTCACACAACTGTTGAAGGGTTCACAATACCATGCATTCAAAGAAGCACCTGAAAGCTTATCTGTTGAAGGTTAACTCTGCATCATTTAGTTTTTAAACATTATTTTCAATCTTCTGGTCTGGATGCGTAGTGAATTATTTTTATATAACCGACTCTTTCGGAGTACTTACAGTCATTACAGGAATGTCTACATTTATTTCCTCTTTCAAAATTATTAATTACACAATATTGATCAGTCTGATTAAAATAATCTTTTCTTTTTTCTCATAACTTCTGCTGGCTTTCCTCATGACTTAACGTGAAGAAAAAAAGCTGGTAGTTAGTTTTGCTAGAGAATCAGAAAAACAGTTTGTCAGAAGTGAGCTAACTCCATTTTCTGTAGACAATCCCACAAAGAATATCCAGCAAAGGCAATCAACTCTCAAAGCCATTTATGACTTCTAATAATCCATTCACATTTGAAGTAAGATTCATTTATTATTATGAGGTCACACCTCATAACAAGTTTGAATCATAAAGACTGAATAACTAGTCAAAGAATGGTTATTTTTATTAATGCTTGGCCCCAGGGTCCATGAACTACCTTCAAGATCTGATAGAAGGTAACAACAAAAACTAGTTCATACAATCTATACAAACACCTTCTAATGGTGTCTACACCACGGTCATAGAAATATTTGGGGGTTACAGTAGGAGGGACAAACTGCAAAGACTAAGTTACAGGTGTTTTAGAATCCAAACTGCTATGAATAATTTATAATGCTGTGATTTGGTCAGTGATATAAACTATGTGTTTAGAAATCTGTATTATTATAAACCCTCTGCAGTGTATTTATCAACTCAACAATAATATAAAAAGGGTGTGAAAAGTGTCAAAAGAACAAGGCATTCTTGGGTGTTAATAAACACAGATTCATTCTGTTCCCTTGACAACTTCATCCTTATGCTGTCAATAACCCAGGAGACAAGTGCAGAAGAAAAAACTCAACCCTGACACTCAATGAGTTGGGGCAGGGGTTCATGTTTTGCTTTGCTTTTCAAGTTTAGAAGTGGATGCATCCAAAGTTGTAACAAGCTTCCAAGACAACAATAGTGCTTCTACTAACCACACAATGTGTTTAGCACAGACTTTATGCAGAGACTGTGGAAAGGAGCTAGTAAAGTTCCAATTGTCAGGAATGGAATCAGAAGAGCAAATGCCACTGTCCTACAGCAGAGAAGGAAAAATATGATGCAAATACCTTGGCAGTGCCTCCTCAGTAGCCTGTAAGACAAAAGAAGAAAGGAGGCCATCGCAGTCTCCCTGAAACAGGAGTCTTTAAACATGCAGATAACTTTACAATTTAAATCCTGCTTTCTTCCATATTCATTGTTTGGCTGTGCTCCAAATCTCATCTCTTACAAATCACTTCTTATCAATTCTTCCCACTTAAAGTTAAATGCCTAATGTGCATCCAATTTCTACAGCAAAAAAGGCTTGTTCTCAATTACTATTTCAGCAGTACCACCAAATAAATGAGGTGAGTTAAAAAACATCTTCAGAAGATAGATGATTTATCTAAAAGAATTACCACCAGGTCCCAAAGACTTAAACATTTCTATGACAAAAAATAGTATGCCACTAAATTTCAACAAGCATGATACAAACTATTTCAGGGTCCCCATAGAGAAGCAGTCACTGAGAACCACACTGGAGCCAGCCATCATTCATCAGAGACTGAGTAATCACTAGCCTATCCAGCAATTACTCCAGTATACAGAAGAGGAGGCATTCTTCTCATGTTGTCCTTCCCTATGGAGCAGGCATACACAAGGAGTGGCAATTGCCAAGTAGGAATTCAAAGATACAAAATTTGTCAATTGTTCTTTTATATGAACATTTTAGATAGTCATTATTACAGCTAAAATCTCCAAATCACTACTATCCACGGTTAGCTAGCAAATCTTTTTCACTTACTTAAGATTCCTTTCTTTTTATAAGCTTTTATCCAAATGCATTTAGTTCACAAAAGTCCCCACAAAAAACTCCAGCTTCTTAAAAGAAGTGTAGCACAAACACCAGAGATGAAGAAGCCAAGACACTGAGACGCCATGACATTGACAGAAATTTCATGATCAAGTCCAGTTGTCACATTCAGAGTCTGCCATGGATTAGTTGAGGCAAGGAGAAAAGGGAAAAAGGAAAAAAAAAAACCCTCAAACACAGTATGTTCCCTTTTATATATTGCAAATCTCAGACCTGGCAGAAAGAGGATTTCAAAAGGCCAAGAAAATTTTCAGTTGGAGCTTATTGTGCCCAAAAAGTTAAGACACATCACTTTCATTCAGCAATGGCATTCAGCAGTACAAAGGGAGTAATGACATCAGCTTTGTACCTTGTATTAAATGTGCTTAAAAGACTAAGGGGATTTCTTTCCACTGTATCAAACATGCACAAGGCACTGTAAAATAAAGGACTGTGCTGTGCTTTCGCTACCAAAAATGCTTTCCAGACCAGAACTACAAACACTGCAGGATGGGGCGGGGCTGTTGGCACCACTTAGATTGGCAGATTTTTCTCTTGAGGATCAGCTACGGAATTCCTTGCCACAGATTAGGTGGAGATTCTAAGATTAGGTACAAAATGAGAATAAACATATCCAAGTCAAAACCATCCATTAGCCATTCTAAACAGAAGCAGCCTAATAAATAAAAGTAATGGTGAGGGGGGCACAGAACAACATATGCAATGACATTTTAAGGACTGTATTTCCAACACACATGCCTTGTCTTTATAAATTTCTTTAAGTTATTCAGAGTTGGCTACTGCTGTAGGTAGATACTGATCCAGATGTCTGTTTTCAAGCTCTCACGAGACATCCCCCGCCAACAGTTCCAAGTCAGGACAAAATTAGAACTACTGTTCAACCACTCTAATTTAGCTAAAGCGTAAGGGGACTGGTTTCTTCTCTACAACAGTTGTACCCTGGACACCTGTTAATAAAAGGTGCAGAGGAAGGCAAAATATAGCCATAAGCGATTGTTTTCCCCATAAATTATTCTTAAATGTACTACTTCGTTTGAAGAACAAGCAATTACAGTTAAGATTTATTGATTTCATAATTCCACTTAGAGAACTAAATTTAAAATAAACGAACCCCAAGAAAGTTCAGTATTCTATGAAGCGGATGTTTAAATATTCTGACTAGCTGAAATCTCTCTGCACTATTCATAGTGAAAGGATTTGTTAAACTCAAAACGTGAGGTACCATCTTCTGAAAGTAAATTCTGAGTCAAACAAGAGGCTGAGATGGTTACTTCTGGAGAGTGACACAAACTGCTGTAAAAAATAGAAAAAAAAAGAAGAAGAAAACTTGCTACAGGTGCATCAGTCTGAAAGAAGAGCTGCTGATGTACCTTGATGTACGAGGGCTTGGCTTACCATGGAACTTCAAATCCCATAGATTGTTTCTTTCCAGACACTGTCATTTTGGTAACCTTTGGCACAATTTCAGATTCCATTCTGGCTGACTGGGAATCCCTTGATTTTCCTAGTAATAGACAAAAAGTAAGTTTGATCTTAAAGTTGTTGCTATCAGGTGTTAAATAATAAAGTTTAACAGGTTACATTACCAGTGTCTTACTTGCTTATATTACATATTTAATCAAAATAATCTACAGTTATATATTATTGTGAAAATCTCATCTGTATCTCCAGACATTCACACGACACCTGCACCATTCAAGAGCTTTACTAGCAGCAGTTCTGCAGGATGCCAAAAGAATTTAACACAATTGGAGGATGAAGAAATGCTTCATAGCTGCTCACTAGCTCATGAGGTCAATTCCAATTTAGGATTTTCTCCTTTTGCCTTTACATTGTTGAGCCTTAAGGCTACTGCAAGGTTAAAATACTTGTCTACCTCAGGTACTGCTAGCAGCACAAGCTACGCATGAGCTACTAGGCCTTCCCTGAAACCTAGAAACAGATCTAAGTTGAAGAAGCTAAGCAATAGCCAAGCTAGCTAACTTAAAGGTTATTTAGAAATAATTATCAGAGTTGAGTAACTTTAAGGTATCCATTTTTACCATAACTTAAATGCAAACACAATTACAGTAAGGTTCATTCTGAATTTCATTAAACTAGTTTCACAACTAACAGTAGTGTAGTGCTTCTTGTCGAGCTGTAAAAAGAAAACAAATGACAAGAAAACCTCTGGGAGTTGAAATAAAAGAAGTGAACTAGCTCTTTTCTTTCTACAATTCCCTCTTTAATACACTAGGATCCGTCCTCACTTCAAATACAAAGATTTCCAGCTCTACAGCGTAAGCGACAGCGGCTGTACCTTATGTTCCGAAGGATGTTATACACACAGGAAAGCAAAACAATAACCTCAATTCAGAATTAAACTGCAAGTTTGAAACAATCTTTGCCTACAGATGTACATAAAACTAGAAAAATGCCCCTACTCTTCCAATTATAGACCAATTTCAATAGTCAGAATTGAGAATTGATTTGAAATAACAAGCTAATCTTAGGTATTTTAGATTACTACTGTAAAATAAACGGTAGGAGTAATTTGGCCTACTAGTTTAGGTTAACTCTTTATTGTGTTTTAAAGTATGACAGCTACATGTTTAAAACCTCAGGACCATACTGTATTACAGGTTACATATAAAGTTGCAGTCAAGGCTACTGAAGATTTCAGGTAAGGAAACAGAATACCACAGCCTGTCTGTAACAGACAGCATACCAAAAAAGCTGTTGTACAACTTTTTCTAAAACATTACACTAAAGATTGAGGCATTCTTATTTAACTGATGCCTTGGTCTTCATCTCCCTCATTTGTTTCATCAGCTGATACTTTATTTCTATGCTGCCTGGAGATGTCTGGGAGTAGTCTGTATGTGTATTATTAATAGCTGTGTATCAAGTACACTATAGATAAGGGAAAAAAGTAAGAGAAATAAAGGCAACACCAAAAATCATGGTTTACAACAATAAAAAAAAATGATGTCACTGACAAACAGCACACATCAGAATACAGAAATCTCAGATAAGTGGCGAAGGACACAGCACAAAGATACTGTTTCATCTTCAAGCTCCTACACAGATCACCTACGACACTTTTTGTAATAGTTAAATTGTTTGAATTACAGTTAAATTTACATCACTTTTGTTGCTAACTTGGTATGCTTTTTTCCACTTCAATTCTCACTGAACAATTGTGGAGCAGCCGTCACCTTCAACTGCTAGTTAAACATGAATGTTTTACATGTCATTTGAAAGCTGAATTACAGCTAATTATCAGAGAATCCCATGCTTGAAATCTGTCTGCTAGGAACCAATAAACACAAAACCCACAATGAAATTGACATGAGTTTAGTTGAAAGAAACCAAGATAATGATTTATATCCTAAAACTTGCAATCTATTATGAGTATTTTCTATGTATGATCCAAAATCAAATCAAAGGTTTGACAAGATACATCACCTCTAATCAATTTAGAAATTAAGTTTCACTCTGTACAAATACTGTTGGAACGTTTGATGCTGATCCGAAGTTAATGTACAAGGAGACAAAAATACATTCAATGAATCAAGTATTTGACACAGAAAATACAAAAATCTAAACAGAAAGATTAGAAAACATTAAAAGTGTAAAGAAGAAACAAAATCAATGACAGCAAGCAAAAATAATTGTTCACTGACAACACTGAAAACTTGGGTGTTGATTTTCTTTATTTATTGTTATAAAGCACTGACACTTCAGCATAGGTGTAATAAGGAAGGAGACCGGGACTGTGTAAGGACAAACCAAACCATAGGAGATAACCCTGGAATGGTGACATGCAAGTAGATGCAAAGACAACCTAAGAACTATCTGTAACGCTACCAAGAGAAGCATCAAACATAATTTTCTGACTTCAATGACTTTTTAACCAAATACAGCAAAATCAAGCAGCACATTTGAGATAAGGACCGAGTCTGTCTTTTGTGCACTGCAGGCACCATTAAAGATTAATAATTATGTGCTTTATTACAAAGGACACAAGGCCAGGAAAGGAGTATATAATTAGCTAATCTATAAGGACACCAGAGAAAATGGCATGATAAATTCTTATCTACATCAGCAGGCAAAGCAAGAGTTATTTTGCACTTAACAGATTATATGCAAATCCTCAGAGTGTACCTTGGAACTAAAAGGAAGTCCATGTACAATGCTGATACAATTCTTAAAAGGAGGACTTCTTAATCAACAAGCAGAGTATCCCATAGCAACTGAAGTGCACTGCAAGCCTGGAAAGAGTATAGGAGCAGTAAACCCAACCTGGTTAGGACAAGAGCAGCTATGAGGAAAATCCACCCCGAAGGGAAAGGATATAAAGGGTGCATAAGCTTTTGCCAAGAAAGGCTTCATAAAAGTCCTTCATGCTTAATGCCATATGGATATTCCTAAACACATACCAAAGTAACCCAGTGACAATACATTTCCTAAAGCAAGAGTACACATAAAATAAAAACAAAGACAGTTACATCTGGCATAAACTCCTAAACAAGCCCCAATACCCCCTTGCTACAATTCACTACTCTAGCATTGCAAAAAAGCAAAAATAGAGGAGCAACATGCAAGTATGTGCACTGACTGGCCAACGGTATGAATTTTACTGAAGAAGAGGACACTCCATAAAAAGAGTCTGGCAATTCATTAACAACACTAAAAAAAAAAAAAAAGACTTTTTCCTTCCATAAAAACTGAAAGTATACATTTCTAAGCTATAAAAAATGTAAAGGCTTGTCAGCATGATGGTTCTCACAACTGAGAATGTTTAAAAACCAAAACTTCTAGCCTATTTGAAACAAAGCAGTTTTCAGACAGATAGGTGGCATTCAGACTGCACTGACTGATCAGAGTATCTAGACTAAAGCTGTGTGTAGATGAGCCAAACACTATTACAAACAAAACATCCATCGATGCACATTGTCTCAGTAAGTAGGATGAGCCTAATTCCAAAGGGAACAGCCAGAGACCTGCACTGACATTACTCCAGCACACCTACAGCAGCGTGTGACGACAATCAAAGCTCCCTTCCCTTTATTACTGTCTTGTGACTGCCCTTGGGTCTTCTGACTGAAAAGTCTTTTGATTTGGTCAAAAACTATTGCAATTGGCACTTGCCATAACTTCAAAATTATTACAAGTCCAACCCCAAAGATCGCATAGCACAATAAAGTATTTCAAGACTGATAAACAGGACAGAGTTATATGCAGGAAGCACGGGAGTCTCTCTGAGTGTTCAAGCTGGAACAGCAAAAGTGATATACAGTTGATGATACAGTTGATGATATTCCTTTACCATAAGCAACTCCCTAAATTCTGGATTTCCTTTATAAATACAGTTGTAAGGATTACCTGTAAAAAATTTAAACAAACAAATTAAAAGATTATTTAGGCTTATTTTTATCAAGCATAACAGCTTTTGTTTGTTTGCATACTTACATTGAAAGTAACTTGAAGATAAAAGTTGGTCTTTAATTCTTTTGGAGGTTTGAAAGTTATGTTCCAGTAGGTGGTATTGTTGATTGCCAGTCCAGTGTGTTCCCAGGTATTTTAGAGATGCATTAAAAACAACAGGAGTCTGCTAAACAACCACCACCTCAGGTAAGAAACGTTGATAGCAAGTGAAGCAGGGATATTGGCATACTAACACTGGGTATTCAAATGCAGACTGGCTTTGTTCAGACAGCCATACCTTTTCAACAAGCCAGGAAGAAAAAGTATATCAAAAAGAGACCCTGCTAGTAGCTCTTTTGTGTGTATATCAGCACCAGCAAAGGAGTGCACCTCCAAGGGAATTATGTGCTAATTAACTGGCCAGACTGCAGCTTCATTTTCTTTAAAGCTTTATGTCACTGACATGCTTTTAGTTTATATTGATTCTTCGATTCTCATTAGTGGTATGAGTACTTAAAGAAGGAGGCTGCATACTCTTTCAATTTTGAAAGGGGTTGGGGAGTCTAGATGCTCTTGATGCTTGGTAGACAGAACTGACTTCAGCAGGTCTTCCTAGAGTTGTCTAAACCAACACTGCCATGGAAAAATATTATGTAACACCATGTCTTTTGATCTAGAAGATACGGTTTGCATCCTTTACTCTACCTACAGACTTTCTATATAACCACAAGCAAGTCACTTGCACCTTTGTCAATCAATTAGAGAGCAACAGCCACCAACTGCATAAAAGAAAAAGAGACAGCACCCTGGTTTTGTGTGCCATGTCATGAGTTCCTTCCAAAAGTCTGCTTTGTGAGTGATTATTAAAAAAAAAAGTATTTTTTGCACACAGTACTAGCACTGCAGCTATTGAGTATATTAGTAACAGAAGCACCGACAAGACACAGTCCTGTCTGAAAAGCAAACTGAGTAACTGAGGCACTCCCTGTATGCTGTGCTACAATTTAAAACTCTTCTTAAGGCCCTAAGATTGTGAGAATATATCAAATACGGATTACACAAGACAACGAGCTGCAGAGATGCCAGCCTGACTGCACACAACTTCACGCTCAGAAGCACGCATCACCTATTTGCCCACCTGCGTGTTGGTTTATAGTCACTTCCAGTGCATCCATCCATCACTGTAATCAGCTACTGCAAAAGGCTGACTGTAACATATCCCAGCTGACAAATTTCTAATGTTGTATATCCTTCTATTTATGCTATCAAACTTGTGAGCTCCTTGCCTTAACAACATTAGAATTGTATTTTTCTCCCTTCAAATTTCACAGCATATGGTGAGGGGGACACGACACAACAACACATAAGGAAATACTAACTTCTGTGAAATTAAGGAGATGCAGATTTTATTTAATAGTTCAACTCCATTATTTGATGATCAAATTCTACAAAATGCTGTACACATTGCAGTAACTCACAGCACAGTGGAATTAACCTTGCCACTGAGCACCCTGGATCTTTAGTGGCAGTGGTAATTGGTACTACCAAATCATCACAGTGTTGTCTGGGAGTAATATCAGAAGTTTAGGACCCTCAACCATGTACCAGTAGACAACATAACCACTGAATTTAGAACATCACAGATTGCCTAAATTTACAGTCCTAACCTTTAAAACATTGTGCCAGCATATAATTTGCCATGCACTCATCCGTATAGCCCAGCATTTACATTTCTTTGGATGCAATACATCAATGACAAAGTCTGCTGCACATGTGAGAGGTAAGTTCAAAGTACAGGAATCTTTTCCTATGCAAGTATGTAAGGAATTAACTGGGAAAGGAAAAACTGATTTATTTGCAGAAGTCTCTCCCACTCTTCTGTGATCCTAGAAACACCAGTAGGACTCCAAGGAGCAGCTCTGATAGGAAAGAAAAACCACCTAGTTCCAATAAAAATGCTACACATGAAAACATTTCAAAATAAAAATGCTACTCCAGTATTTAAATGATGCCACTTCAAAACACTCATGTTTCAAAAAAATGCATGACATACTACTATGGACCACTATATAGAAATAGATGCTATCAAACACCCATAGCACTTACATAAAGAACACAACAGTCCACAATAATGGAAAAGCCAAATTGCTAAGTCACCTCCCAGTGCTGAGACACAGCCATTCTGAAGATACTACTGAAAACAATTCTCCAAACAAGAACACCTAACTTTTTCTTATTAAAAGAAAGGTTATTTCCTAATAGAAACCACAGTGAGGGGTTTTCCAGGTAACTTCATCTTGTTGTTATAACTATTACCTTCTCTGCAAAGTTTCAGATGGTGAATGACTTTTTTTTTTCTTTCTTCCATGAAACTGGGAGTAGGCATTTTCACTGAAAAATGCTGAAAATAAAAATGTCTACTTGCACCTGACTACAACAGTATTTTTTTTTTGGTTTGTTTTCAAGCAGGAGGGAGGAGGGATACAGCAGGCTACTGAGTGATACTCCCAAGTATTTCCAACACAGGCCAGTTCTCTGTGGCCCATGACACAAAGAGCACAACTCACAACCCTGAGACTGAAGCTCCAGAAAGAGTCTGCGTCACTGCATGCGGCTGCAGGAACTCGATGTGCAGGAGGCACAGTCAGAAGGGCTGGCAGCCTCACCTCTTGCGGTTAGCTGGCACTTCTCGTTGCTCAGGCTTCATTTTCAATACTTCCAACTTTCAGCAAGTTGAACTCTTTAGTCCAAAAAACTTTGTTCAAATGAGGTACCTGCCTGGGGCTGACTTTTTTTACTCTCACACCCCCACCCCATCCTTTCCAGGCAGGGAGAACAGGGGAAAAAAGGCCAAAATAGTTTGCTTTCCAAATGACACCTTAAGAAAGTATTATTTGTATAAACTAAGTCCTTCAATTGATCTTTCCACCTTCCAAAAATGCAGTCAATTTGGCTACAGAACACAGTTAGTACCTGCTTTTACGGCTTCAGTTTTAACAACTACATCTCCAAAATACTTGATCAACTTTCAATATGTAGCTGCTGTGGCTATTTCTGATCAGATTGGCCTTTGTTGTGTCAACTGACAGCAAGTCCTACCTCTCTTGTGGACTCTGTACCTGTAGCTTCCTACCACATCACTTAACTGGAGGCATGAATATACCTTGGATAATTATGAAAAAGTAAACAAAACTAGGGGGCAAGAGGAAAAAAAATAATCACAATAGTATAGTGAGCATTGGCAAGCAGCAAGACTTGCAGATTAACAAGGACAGACTAGGACTACAAGAACGAAAATCAATAGAGAAGGTGAAATGAGAGCTACAGTGACCACAAAAGTTTTACAATATTAGTTAACAACCTAACTTAGGGAAAAACTGTGAAAGGACGGGGACAAAACGAGAGGCCGCAGAGTCAGTGACAAGTTACATGCAGAGCTAAACATGAGCAAAGGAAGCAGAAGAGGAGCAGAACGGAAAACGAACACAAACTATGGGTGGGAAAAAAGTGAATGTGGAAAAGAATTGTTGCCAGTGACTAGAAAACAGGTGGGAAACTGGGAATGGCTAGATAAGGCATTTGCCATGATAAAGGGGGGAAATACTGGAACTGCAATGAGAAACCTGGAATGACATGAGGAAACGCTGTGTTTATGGCACAAAGAGAAAATCTGAAAAAACTGACCATGACTAAGCAAGTTAGAGGACAAGGACACAGACACTGACATTGGACCAGGCGGAAGTGGATAGCATAGAACATACTATATAACAAGGTAAGAACACATTTTCTTTCCTGCTTGGAACATCACTGACATTTCTGGAATCTTACTGCCTCCCTTGCCACGAACACTTCCTGCCCGACTGAAGCCAAAGGACAGAGAACGCAGCAGTCAGTCATGCTGCAGTCACTTGCTCTTCTTACCTGAAACAAACACCTTCCCATAGAATGTTTCAGGCCATCAGGGCTTATTTAGCAATTACATGTAAACTCGAACAACACAAAATTAGCGTTACCTCGTATAGCTATTTTTTCTCCGTGACTCTTCATTATAACCATTCCAGTGAATGGTGTTCATTGAATTTAGAGTATAGGATGTCCCACAGAAACCTAAAGTTTCAGGGAACGGTATAATATAGATGTTAGTAAAAAGTTCTTACTATTACAACTGAACATTGAGTTCTGTGAACTCTTTTATGTCTCAATATCTGGATGTTTAATACGACACTCCAATCAGCATCTCTAAGAAGTTATGTTTAAGCAACACGTTAACAAAGGAACACATAGCTCAGCTCTACCTGTAGATAACTGGTATGGTCTTTCCAGAAACCCAGAAAATTGGTCTGATTTACATTCAGTTAATATATTATGGGAAAGAAAGGTACTGTCACTGGAGTAAAATTCTCAATATTTCCTAGTTTCACTAAGCCAACACCTTCCGTGTCAAAGAACGGAGATCTGCTACACAAAAAGGCTGACGGAGGGGGAGGGTGGAGGGGGACCTCTTTTCTTCTAGAGATTACACAAACACCAGCTGCCTCCTTTTGATGTTTCTGATACGTAAACATATAAAGGTCCAATAGGAATTCAAAACAATCAAAACATTGACTTTCTCATCTGTGAAGTTTTGTAGAAGAATGTCCCTGCGGTATTTCTCATACCTATAGCTTATAGGTAAATGGCCTAAAATCCAGTGCTTCACATAACTCGGTGCAACTCATCCCGTAACTACTGAAACCTTATTTGTGGGAGGTGCATTGCTTTGCACTCTAGCAATGCCAATGATGCCCCTGCAGAGTCTGTATCCGAAGCTACAGTCTGCTGTAAAGATAATTTGAGACTTGCAGTTGTTCTATAACAGCACATTTACTCTCCCACACACACACAACTGTAAGTCGTTGGTGGTATTTTCTAATTCAACGAATTTTTCTTAAATGACTGTGAATTGTCTTTCACTGAGATTTAGAAAAAGCTCAGTCTGATATTTCTGAAGTGCAACTTCCTACCATAAATGGTCACGTAAAGAGCAGAGTCAGCACTACGGGCAGGATAACCCTAAAAAGATATCCCCTTTGGCCAGTCACTTAACTGAACAGAATACACCGAGTCCATGCAAATTACCAGAATTTCTGTTAAAGCCTTGGCCCAAAATGAGTATGTAAAACTGAAAGTACAATATGTACACTCTATTACAATTATATTGAATCTCCAAAAATAACAGACGGATATTTCATGTTTAATTCTTAATTAATATTATAATGCCAGAGGATGGTGCTATTTGCCTGCACATCATCCACGTAATTCAGAAACAACATCATGCCTTTCACACGTTGGTATTATCTATGTCAGTATACTCCCGTTGCTTGTACTGCCAGAGTGCACTGCATTCTACAACAGAAAGCTTTCTCAATCCACAATTTGCATTTATGCACCAAAATTACTTCAGTATGAAGTGTAAGAAGAATAGCAAACAAGAAAGTGTACTGGTAAACTGGTAAGATACAAAAATAAAGTCTCTTCTATCTATTCAACTCTTCCACGACCATTCTGCAAACTTCCTCCAGAAACTCAATGAGATGGCCTTTTCAAGTTGCAATAGAAAAAACTTATTTACTAGTCCTGCACATTTAAGTATGCTGAAGCTGCAAGTATTTTCAGCAGAAGTCCCAGAAAACTGTAGTTTGCAAACTTCTAGTGTAGCAAGAACTTCAAGGTAAAATTAGCTAAAGCCTTACCTAATTTAATATAGGTTCTCTAAACCGTCAACTCTCCCACACTCTGCTGGTGACATTACACCACCAGACCCTGATTGGCCGGGCCAGAGACCCAACTTATCTGTGGGAGAAGGTTATCAATTGTTTTTCTTAAAAGTCAGCCAAATTTATAAGTTACTTGTCCACACATTCACTCTTTTACTTCTCTGTGAAGTTAGCCCTGTATAAGAAA
Organism: Porphyrio hochstetteri; assembly: GCA_020800305.1. Lineage (NCBI taxonomy): Eukaryota > Metazoa > Chordata > Aves > Gruiformes > Rallidae > Porphyrio > Porphyrio hochstetteri. The sequence goes on along the minus strand of CM036907.1, from coordinate 63,445,181 downwards.
AAATACATTTACTTGATTCCCATCCATGATTGCAGATTGCAACGTCACTGCATAGGGCACACTGCAGAGTAGGTCTGTGGCTTCAGAGGACCAAAAGAGTAACTTCTTGATAACTGATTAGGTTATCAACTATTGGAAAAAAAACAACAGTTTAGGGACTTACATAAGACATGATTTCAAAGAATCAAAAATGCTCAACAGATATGAGTGCTACTTAAAAGAAAAAAGGTCTCCAGCACAGCAATCACTGGAAACAGTACACACACACACACACACACAGAGTCCTCTTACTGTAAAGCGAAACACAAATGCACTGAATAACAAAAAAATCCAGAAAATGTTCATGATTACATGGGAGACTGAATCACTGACTGACACTGACTTTTGCATTTCTGCTTGCAAGGTTACAGTAACTAAATACCAAATCCTCAGAGATGTCCCCTTTTAGCCTGTCGGTTGTTCCCCTTAAAAAGACAAGGTAGGCATACTTTACTTATATATTTTTAAAAGTCAGTCAGACTACAATTTTGAAAGCTTTACCTACAAAGAAGATGAAAGGAAACGACAGGTAACAACAGTAGGAATGGCAGTATGGGAACACCAACAGAAATGGGACTGAAAAGATGGAAGTTGTGGAACAGCTGACTTTTCAAGGGTGTTTACTTCTCATAGTGGCAAAACTGACTTCTTGATCATCTTTACCGTGCTCACCACTTCCTACTCAATAGAGATGGAGACATCTTCCCAAGCCAGTAGTTGGGGCACTTCTCTGGGATCTGGTAAAACTTGGTACAAAGTCTTTACTATAATGGACAGAAACTGCAGGTGGTGCACGTATCATTCACAGCATGGCAAACCTTCAGGCAACTTCACAGTTTCTTGGGGGCACTTCTATATTTGCACTTTGATAAGCTACAACTTCCAATTTAAAATCATTAATCAGCTTTAGGCGTGAGCCTCAGTTGAAAAACAACCATCTTTGTGTGGGATGTTCAATATTTGTTCACATACAGCACTCAGAGCAGACCCATCTCGCATCTTTGGTTCTAATACGTAAGTGCTAGTTAAATACTACAGTCCATAATGGAGACTCAAACTCAACAAGAACTGCTTCAGAACATTGCCCTGCTTCCATTAAGACAGAAAATTGCTACTGAAGAAAAAGATACTAAGGTACAAAGATGAAAAAAGTTCAAGAACTTTTCCATGTGAAAAAATGCTTATAAAAACCAGCATACCAGAGTACAGCAACTCTCTATATTGAAAACCACAACTAAATCCAGAATGCAAACAGAAAGTTGCTGCTGACAACCCCCCTGTGGTGAAAACTATTGTGCTATCCTAAATTCCAAAATAAGTATCATCAGTAGATATTGTTTTGACCAAATAGATCTGACACAATCATTTTCTGAACAGTCAGAACAGTATTTAGTGCTGGTGTTTCTTGACCATGAGCAATTTTAATAAATCAAGGAAACTGGCAAGGAAAGAGCTGACAGCATTCACCAGACACAAATAATGATGCTGGAAGGCAGGCTCCAACGAAGATAAAAACAGTAAAAGACCAGACTGACACTTTACAAGCTTGCCTGCTTTGCAGAAGTGACTGTGTTATATGCAAGGCCTCCAAATCAGATAAACAGCAACTCCTTTTCCTCTGGAAGAAAAAAAGCTTCCAGAAGAACAACATTAAGCAGTGAAATACGAACAAGCATGTTAGACCTAACAGGTGCTCTCACTTTTTAAGGCAGTCTCGTAGAGAACAGTGTCTGCTGATGTGCCCTCCAAGACAATGGGGAAAGGGGATTTTTTTCAGGGGATTTGTAGCTGTGCACATGGATGCCTTAAGATAACTAGCTAACTATAGCAAATAAAACTGTTAAAGAAAAAAAACAAGATGTCTGCTCACATGAAGTAATAACACAGCTGATGGAATGATGCAAAAGGTACCTCTGGCAGCTGACAAGCCCAAAATACAGAACTTCCAGACCAAGCATCTGATAAGCCCCTGATTAAAAAAAAAAGCTGTATTAAAAGATAGGAGGACAGAGTAGGATATAGGGTATTTTACAGGGGTTTACAAAACATCATAGCTCAAAGATACTGTACCTTGAATATCCCACCTCTTTTGTTGCTATTCCAACAAGTCTCTTAATATCCAAAACTTAAGAAACTACTGAAAGTGTATAACCTTCTATAAAGTTAAATGATACGTTAGCTGAGTTTATTATTTTAAAATATTTTTACCATTTTTCATGTATCAGAAAGAATAAATGTTAAGAAAGGACAAGGTGGAAACAAAAGGCATTAAAAATGCATTGTTCTCCTTTGCACATGTAAATTAGGTAAAGTTAAACATTTCACACAATCTGTTCAAAGGAAACTTGCTGAGTGAACATACACCTTTTATAGTACTCGTTTTACTAGGATTAAATGTAAAATAATGATGCAAAACACATACACTTATCAAAACCAAGCAAAATAATTAACAAGGTAGTGTTCTTCTTTTGTGTTTTTTCCCCTCCAAATTAAAAACTAAATTGATCAAGTGCCTGCTTTTCCCCTCCTTATTTGTTTCAAGATTTCAGATTGAGAGGTGGTGTTTTATGCCACTAGTTCAATTTTTCCATTAGTCCTTAACTAACTTAAGTAGCTTTAAAAAAAAAAAAAAATTTAGCTGCAGGTTCATGAGAAGTCTTCGATAGTAATTTCAGAAACACTACTAAAGTTTTAACACATTTCCTTATATCCAATTCAGTCTAAGATAATTAAAGAGAAATGAGTTCATCGGTTATCAGTTTTGGGTACTATGTCCGTAACAATGGGGCATATGAAGATGTGTTATTCCATGTGTGACTGCTCTTTACTGCAAGAGACCATGAGTGGTAATAATTACTCTAGAGAACCAGCACTTTATTCTATCTGACTACTAGATTCACAGCACAGCTTTTCTGATATAGCCAGCTGTCACACTAGGAAAGTGTAGCAGCAAGAGCTCCTATTCTTTCCAGATATCCCTGTGCTGTAAAGGACTTTTCTCTGTATGTACCTCCTAAACTTGAGCAACTCCTGCCATTTGGAAAAAAAGAAAGAGTTCAACCTCGGCTTTGTCCTCAGTGCTACACAGATGAAAGTTCAATAGATCACACACAAACCTACTCAACAGCAGCTGCCTTTAACAAAAGACAAATAATAACTAAATACATCAACAGGCTAAGATGAGAACATTCTCAAAGCATGGTTCGAGATGCAAGCTTTTAGATAAAGCAGTTTGAAACTACTAAGGTGTACTTTATTGCCACAATTGTCTCCTAGCTAGTTTCTGTCGAATTTTCTTTTTGTCTTCTCTCCCCAGTATCAACAGGCTTCAAAATCTACTTTTGTTGCTTCCTTTAATTCTAACAGAAGGCACTCTGCTCATTTCCTAAATGAACAAAATCAGTTTGCCACACAATTATCTTGCCCTGTTCGTACACAGCGTACATCTGAGGAAGGGCAAAAAATGCAGAGGAAGCAATGGTTATTAAAAATTATATAGAACAGCTTTAGCATTCTTTGTTATTTAAATGTGTCAGTGGCAACACATTTACAAAGAATCTTTGAAACCTAGGTGTGAAACTGCTAAAGATCTCTGAATCTAACTTGCAAAACAAACTCAAGCTGCATCAATGCAGTAGGCTGATCAAGCATACTGAATCTGTATGCAGTATTAAAAACAAGGCATTAGCAGGAAAAAAAAAAGGAAAAAAGGCAAACGAGTTCACACATCTGTTACTGCAATTTGAGAGAGAAATCTGAAGCCATCTGAAAAGACAGGCAGGCAGTTTTCCTAGACCACCACTGCACACCACACTGTTTGTACAATCACTCCGTAAGAAACACATTATGGGTGTAACCAGTAACAATGGGCATTATTAGGGATTTAGCGAATCTAAGATTAATTAAATGATTAAGCTGACAGTAGGGCTTCCAGCAGCTAACTGATATAAAAACTTATTATTAGGCTGTAATTGTATTTATCAGGAAAGCCACTGCAAGAAGTAGTAGATACTGGCCAAGCTGAAGTAAGCCAGGTAAAAGTAAGCTACTTGACATACACAACAACATAAATTTGAGAACCACAAAGTGCATTAAAAAAAAAATTTAAAAAATCAGTTCTTCATTTAAATTTAGGTAAAGTGTCTAAAAATTGCCCCACCCTTCAATGGAAGGAATACATTTGCTTCCATAGTTGTTTTCCCTTTTTAATTGCAGCCTATTTTACATTACCTGCACCGCTTACCTACAAATGCATTATTTGCATACATTATTACTCTGAAAATTTCTTTATTCCATATTTTCATATGAACTTCTCTGGCATCAACCAAACATATCTGAATTCCCGAGTTATCAAAGATGAACTTGTTTAATTAAGTCTAGGAAAAAAATGGAGTGAATATTGCCATAATCTGCATAAGGGAGACCTATATTTGGAAACCACCACATATGTGTAGGTGTGATGTGAAGCATAGCTAGAGAGCCTCCCCTGCTCACTGTCAAAATCATTTGGACACAAGAACTGATTTATTAAAAGCTGCATAGAATCACAGAACATCAGGAGTTGGAAGGGACCTTGAAAGATCATCTAGTCCAACCCCCCTGCCAGAGCAGGATCAGTAATCATATCTGAGTTTAAAAGAAAAACTGAATATAGTAAAATATAACCCCTAGTTTTAAATAAGCTTCGCAAGATTTATCAGATGCAGATAAATGCTAGGAAAAGTTCATTCACCAGTCTGAAGCGCTGCATTTCACTATCGTGACATTAGAGACGAACTTGCAGGGATTCACGTTCACTGCTTAGTGTTTTCCTCCTTCCCGATACAGTGAGACAGGAGTTAGAAACTTCTCATGTACAGTAGCAGCTGCAAGCACACAGACAGCATCCACAACTTTACAGGAGTTCATTACGTACATGTTATCAGAAAAATCATACAATTCAAATCACATTTTTGCCTTGAAAAATGTTTACTTAAAATCTGTAAGTAGCACTTTTCCCCCTTTTTCCAACCTAAACATTCAGTAGCTCTCGCTGTAAACAGTTTCACCATCCTGCTTAGTTGATAAGCAAAGTTAGTCATTTTCCTGTTTACGTGGGTCAGCAATAGGGAAGAAGAAAACACTGAAAATAGGAAAATGTGATTCTAAAACCACGAAAAGCGCTAACAAGGACTCAAACAAGGAGTACCCAAAATAACTTCAACTTCTATTTTGGAATTTTTTAGATACAAAATTTCCATTTAGGCTGAGCTTTTATATGCAGTAAAAATATGGAAGAAGAATTGAATCAACGACCAAAGCTCTTCGTTGTCTCTGCCAACTGGGCATCATAGGTTGCGCTGACACACCTATTTCCTATAGTTAACTAGTTTTCCAAGCTTTTGCCATTTTAAGCATGAATTTCTACCAGAGGTTCTGACAATATACTCATGAGAGGTTTAATGGCCATTTCAAGTGTCCTAAGTATAAGAGAAGGGAGGAAAATGGTACTGTAGTCATTTCTAAGTATCCACTCTGACAACTGTAATGCCAGTTTTATACAGAAGCCAAGCTGATGAAAAACAGATGTTTTGTCACACAAGAACAAACCAGTTCAGGTGCAGAGGCACACAACTAGTGGGTGGGTGGTGTTTCTGTGGCTATGTATGGAGCATCATGCATTAGACAATGCAACTAATGTTTTCTAACAGTACTGAATCAGACAGAGTAAGTATGATTCTGCAGAAACACATCCAATGACAGTACAGAGGAGAAGTAGGTATCGATAACACAAATTTTACATGAAAGACGCAGTAGTATTTCTAGTGAAAGACACCTAGCATAAACAGACTTTCTAAAGTAATTTTGTGGTTTAAGCTTCCATTTTTACACCTTCCTGGCTTTTACCTTTATTTCTGAATTTTTACAGGTGTTTACCATTAGCATTCAAGCTCCTTTTCATCAGTAACTGATGGATTTTCAATAGTTTCTTTTGCTCCTACAATTTTGGATTTGAAATGTCTGTGTTTCTAAGTTTAGTTGTTTTACTAGTTTCTAGAGCTGAACTGAATTGGCTTGCAAGAGTGAAATACTACTGCCTCAGCCTCCTCAACAGCCTTGCTTTTGTGTACTCAAATGCAAACTTCAGGTAGGACTTGCAATGTTTAAACACAGCACAATAGCACTACAGCAGCAATCATTCATCCTTAAAACTTAACAGGATTTAAAAAAAAAAGTGACTCCAACCATACCTTCCTGGCACTGCAGCAATCACATCTGAGAACTTGGTGACTTCTTCATTTTACCTTCTAAAGACACAAAACCCCCAAAATGTTCACCTTTACTGAGACCTGGAGGGACCAAGATAGAAGGCCACTCTAAGAACAAGTGGAGCTATGATTTCCCCAGATCTCTGGTTCTTCAGGAAGCTCAAATTTCTAAAAAGGGCACAATCATTTTTAGTTTTGTCTAAACTATTTTAGCTTCCAAGCAAAACACCCAACTTTCACACATGATTTAGTCACCTATGATTGGCTTTATATTGGTTTACACTCTGTCAAAAAAAAAAAAAAGTAAACCAAACTACTGTTAAAGGATCATAAAAGAAAGCACAGAAAAAGCCTGGAGTGTCACTTTTTCCAGTGTAGGTGTACAGTATGCATGAGGATAGAATCTGAAAAAAGTATCTCAAAGGATTTTAAAAAGCTTTTCATTGCTGGTGACACATTTTTCCCTGAAATAAGCCACTTCCTTTCTAAAACCCACACAGTATCTCAGTGTCAAGATTTAGTAACTTCTCGAAGTCTGTATATATATATTTTTTTTTACACAAAACATGGAAGTCTTCAATTCTCATTACTTTCCATGATTTAAGATATAACTGTATCATCAGTCATGTCAGATTTCAAACATTTCCATTCAGTAAATAACACACTCTCTGAGTCACAGACTGAATACCTGCTGTATCTGAGTACCATTAATGACAACAGGCTCTCAGCACTACAACGGGCATTTGAGAACTGTCACATTACTGGAAAGTTTGCACAACCAATTGAATTTGGGGACAATTTTTTCTTCTGAGCTACCCAGATAAATAATGGATTTGCAAATGTGTCAAATTGTAGCATTAGAGCCTAGTATGACAAATGAAAGAAAAATTCTAAGCTCATGAAAATATCTTGTACATCACCATTGAACTTCAGCATGCTTGCTCCTCCAAGATTTCTTTGGAATTCTCCCTACAAAACCCAAGTACCGGTCTGGTTTTTCATTTAAGACTCCCAACTCCACCTGTCCATTAAACATAAAGCAGAAGTGACAGGCTTTTATCTGTTAAAGCACAATAATCTGCATTCTGACACGCTGCACTAGGAAGCAACTGGTATCACAGTGTCCATCTGTAGCATTAAGAGACAGAAGACAAGTATTCATCCATGGACTGAGAATTGCCAATCGTTCTGAACTTTGCTGCATTCAACTAAGTGAAAAGAAAAATTTAATTACATGAAGTCACACTGTGGTAATGTTTCTGGGATTTTGGTTTATTTGCTACTGGCATATAAAAGAATTCTAGAAAACTGAAAGAGCAACTACATTAAGAAAATGCAACCTAACTAATTTTACTTGTGACCTGCACTCTTGAATCTGCCCACACTGTCTTAACAGCTACATCAAAAACCTGCAGTATTAATAGGAAGCACAAATCAAAAATAAATGCCACTGAAGAAATACCTACTTCTCTATCAACAGCTGTAAGCCAAGCAGTGCAGTCCAATATTGAGGACACTGGACTAGAGCTTCAGACCTGCATTCTATTCCTAGATTATCTGGCATATCATGAGTAAGGCTTTTCAGCTTCCTGTGCCTTACTTTCAATTTTGTCTCTTTATTGTGAAGCTTGTTTCTTATTAAATATGTATACACCTAGCCCTCTGAAGGCCCTGTTCTTGGCACTATTCCTGAGAAATCACCATAATACAAAATAGCCAGTGCTCCCACAAGGAGAAGCTCAACTGTAAGAATGACTTCAGTAAAAAACCAAGACAACAAACTTTGATTCCTTGCTACCCCAACAGCAATCACGCTAAACATGCCCCATTCACAGTAGTTTTAATTTCCTGCCAGGGCTACACATTTACAGACAACTGACCTCCTTCTTGCTCATCCATCACTAAAATGAAAAATCTTAGTGCCATAAAGTGGTTAACATCTCCATTAATGGTGCCTGAAATGGAACAGGATCTGGCTCACCCATTAGTTTTTGCTCTGCAGTATTAACATGGGCAAAAAGTAATGAAAATGTCATTTAGCAAGAAAAAGAACACAGGAGCTAGAAAATATGCACAAAATACAGGTCCTTTTGACTAACAGGATATGCTTTTGACATGAACATTTTTTATAAATCTGAGTTCTCACAGAAAGCATAAATATCAGCTAAATTTCATTAAACAGAAATTCTTGCTTCTCTTTACTATAGTGAAAGCAAACTTCTCATAATAATGCATTTCAATTTGCAATCTCTGAACACCACTAATACCCACTGCTGCGATCAAGCAAAGGATGTCTGAGGAATGGTGTGTATTGTCAAGAACATGTATCACCACATAGAAAGAAATTAAGATTTCATTCTTCGATTTTCCAGGGAACCTATTTGGCAGGGGAGTTGGACCCAATGATCTCTTGAGGTCCCTTCCAACTCCTACGATTCTATGATTTTATGAATGAAAAGCCTCAAAACAGCCAACTGAAATAATAAAACAATTGTCCCATCTTCACCAGCTATTACCTCCGTACATTGACATGATGCTGAGTAAATACTTCACAAGCAACTCTTCTCTGAAATCTTCATATTCTTGTTATAAAAAGACAACTTTCACAAGTATTTAATTCTTAACAAATTGTTCATGAGTGCTTCCAAAATGTGTAATTTTAATTAATATCTGCAGTCTACAACCATTATACGGGTTCTTGTCATCTTCTGGTCATTTTATTACCAGAAAATTGTAGACAAGTGCAACGGGTTATTTTCTAATGGAGTCGTACCAACAACAAGCATCCAAACCAATTATTTGACTGACAAACCACAGACATACCCCAGAAGTCACTGACAATTGTTCTAATGGACCATTTTCAAGTATGCAATGTAACATGCTCACAAACCAGATAAAGAACACTTCCATGATGACACAGGCACCAGACACCCATGAACAATTTCCTACGAATTGTTCATTTCAACCACCACCTTAAGTCAAAAACGGCAATTAGCATTTACTTTTGGTAAAATCATATACTTCAACAACCTATATAAAGGAGCAATTGGCTGTATACTGTAGCAGTACTAAAGTAGAGACCCATTCCCACTGAGGTGCATTAAAACAGTAATTAGGGAATACCACAGAATCACAGAATCATTAAGGTTGGTAAAGACCTCCCATCCCCCTACCACCTATGTTACTTACTAAAACAAATTACCAAAACAACTCACTCCAAGAAATAAATAAATGTATCACCACTGACTCCGATCTTTGTTTCCTCATACTGTTTTCTAGTGCAGACTAAACATACCAGTTTCACAAAAGAAGCTTCTCTTACTTCCCCACAGAAAATCCTCTAAGATCAAGACCATCAGCACACACAAATGCATAGATGAATCTGACTAATGACATTTCTTCATGATCTAAACAGCAGTTTGGGGACATAGGGAACTGAACATAAAAATCTACTTAGGAGTTTAACAGCTGTCTACATTTCACACAAACCAAAAAAAGTATGTAAGTTATCCAAGAAACAAAAAAGCAGAGAAGCATCCCCTTTCAGCACTTTTGGAAGCTTATTTTTACCTCATGAATTACAATGTGATGAAATTTTTGGGTTTGGGGTTTTTTTCCTCTCAACTGAAATACATAATCAACATTTAATACAAGACTTAAAGGCTGAGCACTTTTGAAAGAGATGTGAATGACTGTGTAACCTGTATAAAAGTACTGTAATAAAACTTTATACATTTCAGAACAACGTATATCCTATCACCATACAAATATTTTCGTCAGCTACTCATTCTGTACACTGCAGTAGTGGCTGCTCTTTAACTTTCTGCATAAGTGTAGCTTTTCAGAAATTGTCAATTACCAAAAAAATGTATCTGATCTACACGATTAGAGGAAAAAGGGCAAAAGAAGAAATTGCAAACACTACTTCACTGTACCACTTAGTCTCTTAGAAATAATATTTTGAAATACTGTGCAATAGTTTCAGAAATTCAAGCAGCTTACTGCCTCTGAAGCTTAAAATCCTGAGAACTGTTTGAACAATTCAATGAGAAATTACTCATATAGTTATTTCTGAATAAAGAGTAAAAAACAGGTATCTGACGTTTTATTCCCATGGGGCTTTTTAAATTCTATATACTATATATATTCTAAACCTTACATACTTTCCTAAAAAGTCTTTTCTGTTGTAATTAAAAACCAGCTAAATGTAATTACATTAAATCACATTCAAAGAGGTACAAAGCATCAATCATTTTTGGTATCCCAGTGGGGATTGTTACTTTCCTACCCTTCTCATACTTTGACATTCAATTTGCCCTGATTTCCCCAAACCAATTTACCTAGAAATCAGGTAAAAAAAAAGGAAACATTAAAGAGAAAAATGGAACAGTATTTAGAGACATGTTAAAAACATTGCTTTTAAGAAATGAAATGTAGTAGCTCTAATTTCTACTGTAACAGAAATTGAGAACTTTAGCCAGTTGCTTCTTTTCTTATTTCACAGGTATCTTTTCATTTTTACGATGCAAATAAAGGTTAAAAATGTTGTCAAAATTACCTAAAAAAAAAAACCCTCTTTACCAATTATCTAAAAAAAAAACCCAAAAAACCTTTTACCATTTCTAACCAAAAGGAAACCAGAGCCTCAATATGGTATCTGAAGACACACTAGTAGATTTAAGCTTTTGCTTTACTTCGGAGAAAGGAATCTTCCATGGAAAGAAGCATGCCCGAGCAAACCTAGACAAGAACTGAAGCCTATTTCCATAACAGATACAATCACAAAACATTCAATCACAACTCTGTTTCTATCAGTAAGTTAACAAGAAATTGTAATTAAGTCAGTCCTTGAAGAATATGCATTTTATTTAGGTACATAAAGCAATGTCCACAAGGCAATTTTATATTAAAAATATTTAACAGTCACTTAAAAATTATGTACAAAACAAATTTAATGTACAAAATACCTTAGGAGTATACAGTCTGAATACCAGAAGTAGTATGTGTATGCAGTTTAGTATTATCTGGTTTTGTCCATATGCAAACACAGAGACAAGTACTTTGCAATGTAAATATGTGAATCCCAAAACAAAGAACACAATTACCCGCATTACACAACGAGCTTCACTGCTTGCAAAATGGGGGAAAAAAGTTCATATAAACATCAGTAAAATCACTGTATTAAGCATAAAATAGACAGCTTTAGTTAACAAGAATTCTAACATTCGCTAGGCAGAAATACTTGAGTGCAGAAGCCAAACACAAACAACTTATACAATCCTATCATGCAGTATTCCAACACAATTAATCCTATCATTAATGATACTAACCTGGTTCTCAGTAAGGAAATCTAGCAATAATTAAAAAGCCCTGTTCGATTCAAAACGCAAATATACACATTACCTTTTGTTTATAAAAAGATAACTGTACAATTTTCCAAGCATGACAAAAAAAAAATCTCTGCAGAAAATTAACTAGAACTCAGGTTTATCCACCACTGAGGTACCTTTGGTGTGTTCAGCCTGCATGTTTGTACTAATTCAAGGCTCAATTCAGGATTCAGGATTGCAATCTGAAGAAAAATCACTCCCCTGCTCCTTATACACTTGCTTCTCCAAGATCATTAACAACACCAATGCAAATGAAAAATTATATATATATATATATATGAAAATCTAGCTACCTAACAAGATCCAAAGTTGTTTAGTAACGTATCAATCCCACAGTAAGACCCAGTAAACATACAATGCTGATGCCTTTGGCGTCAATCACTTGTTCAAAGTTTAATCTGCACGAATCCTATGATACAACTGCGCTCCACTGCCACCTATTACTTGTACACACTTTCCACTGGAATACACAGGACATACATCTAGGCCTACGTCCAGGTTTGGCTCTAAAATTATTAAAAATGCAAAAAAGCTTTATGCAAAGAACAACAGATAGAGGAATGAGAAAACAAACCAAAGCCAAAGAGAAGTTGAGTAACAGTAAGAGAAAAGATTTAGATGGGAAAACAAAACTATTCAATGGTATTTTTTTAAAGCATGTATTAGAAATCTCTACCTAAATTAATTAGGGTCTCAAGAGTATTTAAGAAACAAAAAGAGACCATGAGAAAGCAAAACTACGTAACAATATACCAAGCATGACTACACTAAGCTTTGTCCAAATATTTTACTTTTAAAATTTAGAATTTCCTCTACTAGAGGAACACATATCATTTTGGAACTTTAAAAAGTGAACTTTAATTATAAATTCTCCAAATACGACATTTGTCCTCAGTGGGAAAAAAATACTTGGACTTTTAAGCAGTGGGAATACTCAGACTAACTACAAAGAAACTGATCACTGAAAAATATATGGTTCAAAAAGTAGAATTTGCTATTAAGACTAATTAACAAAGCAAGTGCAGTATACCATTACTATCAGTCAGATTTCTACATGAAGTCTTCTGAGGAAATAAATCAATTATGCACCTCCTCATGAATTTATCAGATCACTGTATGTACACTGGATCGCGTTATTTACACTTCAGTGATTTAAGGCACTAAAAATAGTTAAGGATGCAGATGGCTACATGACAGCTAGAACATACACACTGCAGTACGGTCATTATATAAAACTTTTATTAGTAAGAGTAAGAAACATTGATTTCATTCAAGAGGACAGAGGTCACATTGCTCATAGTCCTAAATGACAATAGTATCAACCAGATTAACAAGCAAAATATACAGAACATTGAATTTGTACCTGAGAGCACTGGAACATGTTTTATTTCTATTTGGAAACAAAACTGTAGTGCAACCTGAAGTCAGGAATAAAGTTTTTGTCGTCTTGTTTATACAACATGCTCAACAAAAATTATGAAAATTACTGTTGTGCACTAGCTGCCAAGTTTACTGTGAGTAAGTGTATGGTAGTATATGAACAAACATATTTTTCTAGCTGCAGCAGTACTTTTATTGCACTTATTGCTGTTCAGGTTCTAAAATACTGACACTGGAAAATATTTTAAAAGTAATAATGTGCAGTAAAAGGAAAGTCGAAACATACAAGCAGTTACTAACTTCACTAATGAGGCACCAGAATCCATAAATATCAGCTAAAAAAATAAGTCTAGAATGTCCTGATTCTGATCTTCCACATAAAGACAGAAACAGCAATGGGTGCAAACAGTGCAAGAGAATATATTTCCATTACTGAAGGAAGCTGTCTTCAAAACAGACAAGAGGCGACATAAACAGCGCTCTGGCTTTGCCCGATTATTTTTTTTCCATTGAGCAAAGACTCTCATGCTAAAGGTGAAACAATTCCAATACTTTTCTGAAAGACTTGAGAAATAACCATGGAACCCTAACAAAACTTCCCATGAAATACATGCAATGTGTTTACCTACAAAACAGCTGTTTTAAAATTCGGGGTATCACATTTTCACAGGCGATGAAGAGTGAAGGGGAGTAGGGGGGTGCCACAATTTTAATTCCTTGCTCCCCTACAAATTTGGTCCTATTAAAAGCTATACATGTCCTATCACGACTATAACTGTCAAAACCTGAGGTCAGTGAAGCTTTTAAAAACTGAAGGTATTTCTGATGTAGTATTGTACTCAGTATAAAGGTAAGAGAATACCAACATTGGCTGGAAATACCAATTACAAGACTGAGTTTAATAACATATGCTATCAAAAAATCTAACTTTAAGAACATTTAATAAAACAGTTGGAATATAAAATGAGGTTCCCGTTACCCAAACTAAGCACCACATAGCAAAACTAAATTACTTTGCAAAATGATAATTCAGTGTTCTTCCCAATGATATGTTATCTTCAACACCTAGAGAGATGTTTCAAGAAGTCTAATGGTGGTTATAGAATTCTGTACATGCAATATATATACACTAAAGTTCAAGACTTTGAAAAAGTTAAAAACATTAAATTGTCAGTGAAAAGTAGGCAAAAATAAAGGTATTCAGTGCAACTGCTTAAAAGTTCACATACAAATTTGTTACCAAACAGTGAGAACTGTAATATGTCAATTAAAAAAAAATTTTAAATCAATGCTGGATTATAAATAGGTCCTATATATTTAATATACCAAGATATAAACACTGATTCTTTTCTTTCCCCCTCCCCTACTCTCCTGTAAAAGGTTTTTTTAGGTTAGCTTTCACAATATCATCAGGAGATGCTGTTTTGAAGTCAAATGGTGTTATGGCTAGTACAGGACCAGTTTCCTTGGGTTTTACGCCTTGTACTTGCCTACTGTATAGGAAAGCTTTATGCACCCCAACTGTGCGCCGCTTATAGCCTTTCGGAGGGTAACGGAGGCACAAGGTTAAAGCAAACGCTGAAGGTCTTGCACGCAGTACCTTTATCCATGAAAGGGACAAATCCGGCTTCCTAGAAGTAAGCCCTCTTCTGGGTTTTTTATGTGCTTTGTCAAAATCGAAACATTTCTCTTGTTTTTCTTTTAAAGGTTTAGTTTCAGAACTTAAGGTATTTGAGGGTCCTATCATATTTTGTTCTGCAGATACATCAGCGTTTTTTACAAGGACACTTAAATCAATGTAGGTCCTTTTAGGGGGCCTTGATTCAGTTACACTGAGCATGGGGAAGTCTGTCCCTTGTTGAGTTTTATCTACCTCAATAGTCTCTGCTATTAAATCCGAGAGAGATAAATTCTCAACTTCCTTTAGCGGAGAAGCTTTAGAGAGGGCTAGAGAAGACAAAGATCCTGTTAGCTCTGGCATCCCACCTGAAGTTTGGGGTTGACTTACTAGTTGTGATAACGGTGAGCTTCCCAATTTCGTATCAGCGAGACTTGCCGTTGTCTGGGTATAAATGTCGGCCAAAGAATAACAGTAGCTAGTACTGCTTTCTTGGTGCTCCTGAAGTAAGTCAGCCAATGATGTACTTCCAGACCTTAACACTGGCAGAGCAGCTGTGTCTGAAGAGGAGCTTTCTTGTTTTCTACTTTGCATAAGTGAAGAAAGACTTTCCAGACATTCATTCTTTCTATTTACAGTATGACTGACTTCGTTATCAAGAGCCAGTTTTCCTAAAGCGCTTGTTAAACATGGAGGACTATAAAAATCTGCATTACGATTACAACCAGAAGTATTTGAGGGAACAAGAGGAATGCTGTCTTCAGGACTCAGAGAATCACAAACTATATTCTGCATCATCAAGGATTTCAAGTCCTGTGTTTCCTGGCATTCCAACTTCTTACAGGAGTAATTTCCAGCTGGGTTACTTCCTATGCTAAAGTAAACATCTTCACTGTCAGGAATCGCACTTACTGCATTAGCACTTTCTGGCAGTTGATACTCTACCTGTTTATCAAGAGGTTCATAAAACAATCCTTTACACAAATCATCACTTAGAGAAGATGACACAAGTGAAGAGAATTTCAATCCTTTCCTTTCAGTTGTAGGTATGTCGGATTTTTCAGCGTTAAGAAGCATTTTGTCATTTGCAATTAGAGAGTAACAAGCTAAACCACTTTTGGCTGCCAAGTTTCCAAACCCAGATTTGTTGGTGTTTTCAGCAACATTTTCTACTGCTGAAGGGACACTGTCTGTATCAATACACATTTCTGAAGAAGAAAGTAAGTCTCCTTACCTTACAATAGCCAGTAATTTTCAGATAGAAGAGCAGTCACGACAAAATATCCATTTTTTTAAAAAGTAGACAGCAGCAACAAAGAATCAAGAAAAAAAACATGAAAAGGCATTTAATTACTAAGTGTTATCCAAAGATAGGCAATACTCTACAACTAAATTACAGCTATCTACTGAAATATTTAAGAAACTTTAAGAATCAGCTAAGAATACAAGTAAAGATTACAAAGACTTAAACGTAAACCAAGACAAGAAAGTTACCTATGGACACTACCAAAAAAAGAGGTACTGCAGATGTCAGTTTACTGAACAAATAATGGAAGTGCGTAAACCTTAAAGATATTGTCCAACTTTTCGGACATGTATTCATTCAGTTAAGTCATATATTAGAAATCAGATATTTGCTGTGAACTGCAGATGGTTGCAGTTTGAATTTAAGCTGACACTAAGGTTTTATTTTGACTTCTAGCTCAAGAAAAGCTACTGTTTCCTTTAAATGTTTTTACAACACAGAAATAGAATAGTAAGCTGGACTTCTCAATTTTTCTAATAAATGACTAATAAAATAACAAGCATCTTTACAGCTTGTATAGCCAAAATTAAACTGTACATAGAAACAAATCATCTCAAATGTAAACAACTAAATAGAAGTATACCTTTTGCCGTCTTTCCTACATTCACAGTGTCTTCATTCTTGGTCTTCACATTTTGCTTACTGCCTTGTGAAAGCACAAGATCCAAAGCCTTCTGCACATCAAATTTACTATCCAGCACTGCTTGCACCATTGTTTGCTCTGGTACAGATTCTGCCAAAACTTCTCTCATTTGGTCAAGGCATGAATTAAGACGGGCTAAAAAAGACATGTTATTGTTACAAAGTAGAAACAAATTAAAAAAAGTCTGAAGCGGCCTAACCATTAGCACCAAACATGTGATTAACAAAAACAGGAGAAAAATACCTTGGTAAGGTATTAAAACTTAAGAATTTTATTTCAGTACCACTTATTGCCACAATAAAGTTTGCCCCCAAAACCTGCAGAATATTTGACTGATTTCAGAGGTTGCTATAACAGACTACTACTTAATCTACTACTACTTAATCTTTCAATATTGAGACTGTATAGAAACACTTTGATGATGTAAATTTAACTGTCTTCACAGCACAGAATAAATACAAATAATGACCTTAAAATTATCCAGTGTCATTTACTAAGTCAGCATGGAATCCCACTGAACAGGATATTTTAAGTGTTTACAGGTGCTATAATTAACACCCAAAGCAAATGAGCAGTTTCAGGGGCCTCAATCAACATGCAAGGTTTGAAAGTACCTACAATTTTTACCTTTCCTAAAACTGTAATACGTTTTTTGGTTGATAAAATCAATTTTCTTTGGAGCACATTTCTGCAACTAGTATAAGCCTTGACTAAGACAAGTTTCTTAAATCTTGACCTATCTCACAGAAAGAGACTGAAAATTCCCCAGGCTGCCACTTACTGGAAATCGTGTGATGATCAGATGTACAAATACAAGTGAGCAGAAGAAAATTTTCCTGAATATCGCAGTTTCTGACAGTTCAGACTTTAGAAAACAGGAACTGACCAACAGAAAGACAACTCGAGTCTTTATTTGAACGCTCCTCAAATGTGGTTATGTTTCACGAAGTTTGCTAGAAGTATTCAACACCACAGAATTCCAACTTCCTCACAGTTACTTAAATCAGCAGCCTCAATCCATTATCAAAATAGCAAGTCAGTATTCCCCAGACATTTGCTCTGCAAAACAAGTACTGTGCAGGTCTCTGTCAATGTGCTGGTTGGCCATTTTATTAACCAATGCTCAAAGACAATCTTGCCCAACTCTGGTTACAATCAATAACTTTGTATTAATGGCCAACGCGGCACACTGTATGAAACACAACAGATCTTATGAGACCACTGCTGTTTTCACAGTAGAATGGGTTATTTCTTGGTTTCTTCTCCATCTTTTTTCAGTCCAGACTATTATGTTACTTCTTGTTCCAGTATCAATTCTTAACTGATCCAAGTCTGTCAAAAGCATTCTGAAAAGCCAGGGTACCTTATTGCCTTAGATCATCTGTATCCACACACAGGATGATTCTTTCAAATTGCCTTCTTATTTCCTGCTGTAAAAACTTGTATGTTACACCCCAATTTACTTTATTTACTATATTTACCCGTATGTTCACGCATTACCATAGCTTCTGCCAATTCACTTGACACAGAATCTAAGTTATTTCTATTCTACCTATTGTTTCTGAATTTTCTGTAACTTGTTTTAAATACTGTATTTCATCCATGCATTTTATTGCTATTTGTCCAACACACTTTACTCTGAGCTCACCAACACTGTAAAAATAACGCTGATTATTTCCAAAACATTAAAAACTAAGTTAACTATTAAAACTTTAACAAAGAGACTCATTAATCTTTTTCACAAATCATGTAGTTAAGCTATCAGGCAGCAAGTTTAAAAAAAATAAAAGCAAGATTTTTTTTCGCCCCCCCCTCCCCCGACTACTCAGCTCAGAACTTTGCTTGTAACACAGAACTCACAGATGCAGACCTGAATGGAAACCAGACTCTAATGAATTCAAACCCAGTAAGAAAACTTCACAGAGGATACAGCTAAAGATACTGGCTACAGTTTCAAGAAAATGCCAGACTTGGAAAGCCTTTCAAATACTATTATTTGCCATAATTTGAAATGCAAAACCACCAAAAGATCATTGTACAAATACTGTTTCTAATACCCTTCCCTAAACATCCATTTGCAGAGACAAGACCTTGTGCTACACAGATACTTGGGCTGAGAACAGCTGTTCTTATGTCTGAATTTCATATCAAAATTCATTCTTTTTAACAAGAAACTAGGTTGCATACATTGAAATACGTCTTATGTACTTGAAGAATCACCAGTGAAGCTATGCTCATGAAGAGTGCTTGTTCTACCAGATGACAATATTGTGAGCTGTGTTGTTCAAGTAACAAGAACCAAGTTAACATCATTTATTAAATCCTTAATTCTAAGAGATTGTTCTAAGGATTTATTTTTTATAATTACCTCTATCAACTTCAGTCAACTGATGATTTGATGTAAAATAATCAGCAGTATCATCTGTACCTTCATAGCCATATTCTTCTTCTAATGGCTCAGCAAATGCTGCTGGTTTGTCTCGTCTGGAGTAGATAAATTGAGCTGCTGGATTAGGTAAAAAAAAAAAGGATTAAAAAAATCAGATCTTCTTTCCTCCTTTAAAAGAAAACATATCTAAAGGGGAAAAAAATAGGATGCTAACCTGCTGAAGTGGTTTCAAGGAGGGAGTGGGATGCTACTGCATAGTAACTACTACCCGAAGGCTGTGCAGAACATATTTACATTCTAGCATGAACTGCCTTAAGAAACCACAGGCTGGTCAATATCCTTTTATCCATGCAGTAATTCTGCAAAGTTCAAAGAGCATGCTCCAGATTTGAAAAACAGTATTTTCTATACCAAATTAACGTTTATGGCCAAGTATCTTCAGAAGCTTACTCCACAAGGCTCTTTTTTTTTTTTTAAATCTCTAACTGAGGTAAAAGTAAGAAGGTAAAAGTGCATGAAAATAACGTTTCTTTTACAGTACAGCACTATCACACTGCTGATAATTTAACAGAGCTCAACACATTCTCCTCTTCTTGGAATTTCATTAAAAATACAGCCCATGAGTTAAAAGGTACATTCACACAAAATTTTCAAGTGCTAATTCCACTCTGATTTAGCAACACATTAAGGCATATACAGATAAAAACTTCTTGCTGAACGTGAGCCCCCATCATTAAACTCTCTCAGAAATGCACAAAGTATAATGTAAACAAGTTTCCTTATGTTATGCAATATTCTCCACTGCTCTGAATTATATACTGAAAGCATAGAGTATATGCAAACGTTAGGTAGTACAGCCTTAGCAACCCTTTCCCAAATGCATACCATTTCATATTCAATTACCATAGCTGAGGCAATTATTAAAAGATTGCTATACAATCTAGATCAGATTACTTTATAAACGAAGCTTATGTAAAAAGAATTCTTAGGAAAATTACTGAGCACAAACAAGAACAAGCTTTGCAATTTCACAGTTTGCACTTGAGTAAAAAGTGTAAGATTTTTCATATTTATGTCACAAAACACAAGGCTACCTTATTTCTTAGAAAACCTCTGGAAAATTCTAGAAATTAAACTTAGAGATTGAATGCAAGACAATCTGAATTTAAACCAGGGAACATGACTATCAATACTAAAAATACGCACCTAGATTTGCTTATCTAAAAATCAGCAGGATGACAAAGGAACAGACTTTAAAGATCTAATTAACTCAAGACCTCTGGCCAAAGGTCACAGACTGTGGTTTAGACACAGTGGATTTAGATCTAGGCTAGTTTACCTGCAGCAGCACAGCTCCACATCAACGTCAGCCATACTATTTTCAGGGCCTACTCAGCTATAAAAACACTGTCACCAAACCTGGGTAACCCCTGAACTGATAATCCTACCAGAGGTTTGACTGAAGAGGACAACCTAACAGTTCTACAGTCAGGTTAAATTCAGCTGAGCTCATCTGTTCCAATTACAGCTTACCTGAGCAGAAAGCATCAATATTTTTTACACCTCCTTTGCAACACTACAAATTCTGGAAGGCTTATTAGCTCCATGGGGTCTTGTATGAGAACAGAAGCCAATGGGGACAAGTGCTGCATCCCACTAAGACTCCCCACCCCGCACTTACTCAGAGTTGCAATAAAGACATCAACTACCAGGTACAGAACCACAACTGTTAAGTCCAGCAAAACCCTACTAACGATTTTAGAAGAAATCAGGTTTTTACATTACCAAGTACATTCTGACCATCCAAAATAACATACTTGTACAACTGAAAATGTGCCCAGATGTGACTTCCTTCCAAAATTACAAGGCTACCTGACATTAACAGAACCACGGCCACCAGCCACTTTTCAAAAGTTTCACTAGCTTTTAAACAGTTTTATTCTAGAAACATATATGCAAAGGAATTGATGGACAATTCTTATATGTAATCAATTGAACTAACCTGTTGAAGGAGAAATACAATAATCGTCTTCTACTGATTGGCCATACACATCATCATCTTCAAAATCTATGAAGCAGAAGCAATATGGTAAGTCTGCACAATTTCTAAACACTTAATATTGTGATTCGAAGAGTAGCTTTTACACAAGACTTGAAGAAATTATGCATCTCTAGTATTTCAGAAGTGAAGTATTGTTTATTTACCAATATAAGAAATTGCAAGTTACAAGAACAGAATTTCAACATTTAATACTCCATTCATTAGGGAAGACAAAAATTTTCTAGAGGTGCCATGCTTCACACCTCCTCCTTCAGCATGTCCTTTGGAAAGCTGCCCTCACTGAGCAAACACAACTTTCTATAGTTCCACAAATCTTAAAACCATGAGACATCTCTCAATAGTCCTCGTCACACACAGTTTCCTTACAAATCTCTACTCCATACCTATCTACTTCTCAGCTTTCTCCCCTTGTTCTGTCCTTGGGGATATCTACCTTTCACCTCACATTCAGCAAAGCAAAAAGACAATTCAAAATTGCCTTTCAACACACAAAACTCTTTCAGCCAACAAGCAAGAATCTTATGCAGTTATTTTCCCAATATAAAAAAAAACCTATCAGGAATAAGTTTTTAGGAAACACAAAGAGAAAGTAAACTATCCCTCCTCTCCAAAAAAAATTCCTATTATTATGTAAATCTTTAAAATAAAATTGTAATTTTCACTAAGTAATAATTAAATACATGAAATAAATATTTTTAAAGATGTCATTGCATAAACTTGGCAGTTTGACAAATAACATGCATTGTTTGTAGTTTTAAAATAGAGAAAAAACCTAGCTACCATCAAAAAAAAAATCTGCAATCCAATATTAACTTACAGAACCACAGCTTATAAAAAGCTCAGAATCTGGAGCATGAAAGTTTCCTTTATTGATCAACATGGAACAAGAAAAATCAAAGCAAACTTAATTCTACAATCCACTGCAATTTAAAAAAAAAACCAACAAAAAAACCTAACCAAAAGCAGTAGCTACAAGGGTTGGCACAAGTGAATGAAGTTGAGTGACAGACTCAGGGAACTACTTCGGAAATTAAGTATGAGGTATAAAGAAAACATTATAGGAGTATCCTGACTGTCTTTTAAAAAGGAGTATATTGTTTCCTACTTTTTGACTGTGTCTACAAATTCCATGCTAGGACCAGTTAATCTAATAAAAAGTCTAGAGAAAAGATGCATTTTTTTTTTTGAGCTAAGAACACTTTTTGTAGTTTGGCCAATACTTGGGGAGTGTCAGAAACTCCAAGGTGACTTGTGTGAATGGTTAACACCTCAGTGAAAATGGCTCAGCTTGCATTGACCATAAAAATAATTACAGAAATTAGAGAGAACAGAGTAGAAGTCACAAAAGTGTTCCACAGTATCAACAGCTGTATCACCAACACACTCAACAGCTGGAGTATCACATTCAGTTCTGATCACAATACCTCAAAAAGGCAAGAGCAGAAATGCACTATGGTCAGATAAAGGCAACAAGATCTAAGGACTCAGAAGCCTTCCTGGAAAAGGAGACAAAAATACACTACAAATAATTTACTTTAGAAAGGAGAAAAATAACTGAGCCAGGCAAAGCATTACAGAATCTTATGTGGTATAAAAAGAACATGTAGCATTATATTAAAGAAAAAAAAATGATATAAACATGTACTTAATTTGGGACAGAAATGATTGTATGTGACTACAAAAACAGTAGATGGTATAAAGACCACACACATACATACATCTAATCAAACCTGACATATGATGTAACAGAATAATTTCAAATGCAACAGCAACTAAAGATTCATGAGGACACAGCAAATTACTAGGTACTCAGCAGCTTCATTAAAAGACATTCTAATGAGCGTATAACCACTGAAATGAATTCTACAGATTGGGCACCCAACTTCACAGATGGTGGAGAATCAATTGAAGTCAACATTTCAACTAGTCTGAAATGAAGAAAATCTCTCAAAGATGAAGAATCAAGCAGTAAAATTCCCAATCCAGCCTAAGATTTTGCCTCTATTAGGTAACTTTGCACTTGTAAAGCCTGCAAGGTATGCTGCACAGATGCCATGACTCACATGGAACTTTGGGGAAGCGATGCCAATCTAGCATCACAGTGCAAAACCTAGATCTGTGCTCCTATAACACATAACACATTGCATCTGTCCATTCAACAGCAATACACCAGAGACAGGCACAAGTATTTTTTGCAATTTTTTATATAAACTGATAAGGTCAGTAACAAAAGAGCTGGTCTTGTACCAGTATCAAATAGAAACATGTCCTTTTTTCTACTGCCCAAGCCAACGCTGAGAAAACTTTTAGGAAAATGGGTGTAATTCACAGCTTGCAGATACAAGATTATTCCTTAGATGCTAAACTTCAAGAACTAAATTTTTCTACATTGAACAGCTATTTATTACAATGGCTGAACGCCTGCAACAGGTTTGCTAGTTACACCGGGGACACAGACTTTTACAAGGCTAAAGAAGGGCGGGTTCAACTGTACCCGGGCTGGGTTTCAAGTCACTCCCACCGGCCTGAAAAGCGGTCAGCTTCGGCAGGTTAAGGTAACGCAGGTAAAGCCGGCCACGGCTCGGTTCGTGCACCGGGGCCGCAGCTGCCACAGCGGGAAGCTCCCGGGAACCCCCGGCAACAGGACGAGGCCCCGCACAGCCCCTGCCACTCGGCCACGTGCGCCCGACCCTCCGTTCGGGCGGGAAACGGCGCGGGGGTGGGGGGGGGGCGGGGCGGGGCGAGGCCTGGCACGGAGCCTCGTCCAACCCCCGCGGATGGGAGGGGGCTGTTTCTCCCCTCCCACCGCCCTTGACAGCCCCCCACGCCCTCCCCTCCACCCGTGTGGGTCTGGACACACTCTACCGCCCGCGGACACCAGCGGGTGCCCCCGCGGGGCGGAAGGGCCTGCCGGCGGAAAGAGTGCGGGCACGGGGGGGGAGTGCGCGAAAGGACAGGCGCGTAGGGAACGGCGGTTGAGACGGCCTCCGCAGCTCTGCCGCCGGCTCCTGCTCGCCACTACCTTCATCGTAGTTATAGCCTCGGACGTTCCTGTGCCGGGACATGATGGCGACGGCAGCCGCCTCGCTCGCCCCGCGGTGGCTCTGGCACGGCGGACCTAGGGCGCCATGTTAGCGTCCAGCGGGCCTGGCAGAATCCTCCTGCGCAGGCGCGCCGGGAGCCCTTCCGCCCGCGGCTCGCTATCGCGCATGCGCAGCATCTCCCGCCTCGCCCGGCCGCTTCCTGGCCGTTCGGTCTCCCGGAGCGGGCGGATGCGGCTCCTCGCGCTCCGCCCTCACGTAGGCTGTTGTCCACGTCGCCGTTGGTGGCTGTGCTAGCGTTGCTGGGTCCGACTGAGGAGAGCAGTCAGCAGCCGGTCTGCCCCGCCGCCCCGTGCCTTCCGCCTCCCTCGGCGTCCTCAGAGAGCGTGAGGGCACCGCCGCAGCGGTGGCGTCGTGCCCGGCCCCGCGCGGGGCAAGTGGAGCAGGCCCGGCCTACGCGGGGCAGGGGCTGCACCGCACTGTGCCCCCGGCAGGGAAGCGCTCCCGTCCTCGCGGTGCTGCAGCCACACAGAGAGTACCACGGTCCGGCTGCAGGCCCTGCCATGAGGCTGATCTTGCGGTCGGGTGCAAGCTTGGTGTTTGATGTGTTATGCTTTTTCACCCCTCAGACTTAGAATGTGATGAAATGCTGCAGCTGCACACGCATGTATGTAAGCGAAGGTATTTTAAAAGTATTCAAAGTAGTTACATCATCGATGACAGCATAGCATTCTGGGATGGCCAAAATTCCAGGTACGCACAATTAAATCATACTCACAATACTTTCCGTATTTGTGTACAGCCACAGTAGTAGGGTTAAAAGGCTTTGAAATTACCTACAAGCTTTTTTCACTTCTGAATCTGAAATAGCTCGATTTGACCAGGCTGGTTGGTGACCAGTAGCCATTGCAATCCAGCGACCAACTATTGGCTAGGATTAAATGAGCTGTCTGTAAGTAAATGCAAACTCTATTAATTAGCATAGCTATTGGCAGTGTTATGCAGCAAAATATCAAAGCATTAGGCTCCATGTAGGTCTGGATTTGACTTCATTGGCACATTAACTATAGGCTGGGTGATCAGGTGCTGGAGGGCAGCCACGCTGAGAGGGATTTGGGGGTCTTGGTCGACAGCAAGTTAAAACATGAGCCAGCAGTGTGCTCAGGCAGCTAGGAGGGCCAACAGTATCCTGGGGTGCATCAAGCACGGCATTGCCTCACCTTGGATACTGTGTGCAGTTTTGGGTGCCGCAGTATAAGAGGGACACAGAAGTATTAGAGAGTGTCCAGAGGAGGGCAACGAGGATGGTGAAGAGTCTGGAGGAAAAGGCTTAAAAAGAAGAGGCTGAGGTCCCTTGGTTTCTACAGCTTGGAGAAGAGGAGACTAGGGGAGACTTCACTGGGGTCTGTGGCTTCCTGACAAGGGAGAGCAAAGGGACCAGCACTGATCTCCTCTCTTTGGTGGCCAGTGATAGAACCCAAGAGAACGGCATGAAGTTGCAGCAGGGGAGGTTTAGGCTGGATATTAGGAAGAGGTTCTTTACACTGAGGGTGGTTGGGCACTGGAACAGGCTCCCCAAGGAAGTGGTCACAGCACTGAACTGGGCTGAGTTCAAGAAGTGTCTGGACGATGCGCTCATCACATGCTCTGACTTGGCTGGCCCCATGTGGAGCCAGGAGTTGGACTCGATGATCCTGATGGGTTCCTTCCAACTCAGGATATTCTCTCATTCTATGGTCTACACCCAAGTTTTGTCCTGCAAATGCTGTTGCAGCGCCAGAGGCTCAGGTAGTTAAGGAACATCCCTACAGTGTTCCTCTTGCTGGATCTGAGAGAGAAGGGCAAGCAGAGAAGACTGTAAACAGCAGAGAGCAGAGAGAGATTGCAGTTCCCAGGCCCTTCTTCCAGTGCTTCCAGCTCTGACACACTCAGCTGCTTCTCTGCCCTTCATGTCCATTGTTGCCCAGATACCTGCATTTGTTCACATGCTCGGGACCTGCGAGGCCGACCTTCCGTTAATATTTCTCATGTCAGATGTCTCCATCTTCAATACCTTTAATACTTTAATACTATTTACCATCTTTTTATCTGGTGTTGACAACACCATCAATCCAGCATCCTCCAGCCACCTGCGTGCCCCAGGTGTCCTGTGATATCCCACCGCGTAGCGACACATCCTTACAAACACACATACCCCACTGCGCTAACTACCACATAACTGTTGTCTCATCATGGCCCACATGCCAAAACTGTCACTATCTGCGACTCTACATCCTTCCTGGTCTCTGCCAGAGGCAGGGTGCGTTAAACATAAGCCAAAGTTTGTGTTAGTATAGAAGTTTTATGCAAATGTACAGATTGTTTCCTTATATTATTTGCATATTTCTGACTAATTTGTACGGATCAGCACATGCAGCTGCACAAACTTAGGATCTCAATAGTATCTTTCACATGGTGCTAAGATTAAAATAGAATTGGAAACAAAGATTTCTAGTTAATACTGGTGTCCTCTTGACCTTTTGTGACCCACATGATCTCCACAGCAGAGGTTTGACAGAAGTTGTGTTGATCCTTATCTGTCCCAATCTCTTGATATGGGTCAAAGATACAAAAGTGAAGAATTGCTATCATACGTTATGATTTAATAATAGGTGGCCAGGGTGACAGATTTCAGAATTCAGAACCTGAATCCAGCATGTGCTACCTGAGCCTTTAGTGAGGTACCTTGAGATACTGTAGCACTAGAATCCTCACAGCATCCTGCCAGTCTGCCTCCAACAGTTTCACTTTGGGAATGGCACTCTTTCTAGCCTCCAATATTACTTGGATCCCATTTTTCAAATGTTAAAAATGTTTGATCATGTAAATTCAGCATTTTCTCCTCTGAAGTAGTGACATATTTCACACCTGACCATTCTCTTGCAAGGATGGTTCCTTTATCCTTTCTATTCATGCTTTTTACACAAATAGCCAAATAAATTTTTTCATGTGTAAATTTCGTGTTCCCATTTATTGTGTACCCACTCCTGGCTTTCAGTGACTGCGGCCTCCACAGGTACAACCCACACTCACTTGCTTGATAGTTAAATATAACATAGTTTTCAAGATTTTGAAATTAGTATTTTAAGCAATAAAATAAATAAGAGTATAAAGATGATCTAAGCCCAGCATAGGAGATGATACACTATGTGGTCTTTCCATAGCATTAACACTGAACTTGGAAGGCTGCTCTTTTTCTTTATTTAAAGTGTAGTAGGTGAAGACCTGAGGAAAAAAAAGCCAAGAATAACAATTTCATACAGAAGCAGAGTTATTTCATATCACAGCAGCATCTCCCAAGAGTTATAAATACACTGTGATTATTCCTTGCCTTCCCTTAACTCTGAGGTGTATGTAGATGTTTTAGGGAAATAACTAAGTTTTAGTTCTCAAGCCCTAGCTGTACCTCAGCACTATTTGTAAGTGAGTGCAAGGTTCACTGGAGGTACTGGTCTGATTGCAAAGCAGTCCACAGCTAAACGCTGCTCCTTCTGCAGCAGTTGAAGTGCCATCAGAGAATCTGGTTCCAGCAGCTCTGACCTAGGAATGACTAACCAGGTCACTTCTGGTAAACTCTATGAACATTCATTTCCTTCCTGCCCACTGACATTGTATATTACTTGAAGGCTTGTGCATTAAGAAGTGAACTAAAACCAGCTGGTCATGCTGACTTTTTTTTCTGCAGTTTCCTGGGCACTGCTGCCCCAGGCCCAGGACTACTTTTTTAAAAATTGTTTTTGTAACACTAAGAATCAATTCATAAAATATTTACTAATGGATTTTAGCTGAGAAGAAAGTCAAAAAGGTTAGATCATTTCAAATGATGCTATTTTTAATTCAAGTGAAGCTACCCAGTAGTTTTGAAGCTCTTACTTAAGAAATATTCTGTCTATTTCAATACTGTTTCTGTAAGCAAGTTAAGTTAAGTAAGACCTCATCTGGGAAAAAAACCCAGCATAATTCCAGATGTTATACTACACTATACGGTGGGGCTGTTTTTAAATATAGATATGATCAATGTCACTAAGCACTCTTCCAGCTGATAAATGATCTGACTAGATCAAAAGAACTGCAGCCAATAAATACATGTCTGGTTTTGTTTAAAATGACATCGTCTAGATCAGAAGCTGATTTAGGACTCAGAAAGCAAGGAGTATTAATAAATGATCATTTTGTACATATGGTAAATAGCAAGCACCTCCAATTTTCCACAGTATGAATGAGCTCATTAAATATATTTATTATTTCTTTGAGAATGGATCAGTGTGCAGAACACCAGGTTTTGCCTGCAAGTTAGTGATTTATGTTAGTCAAGACCTTAGACAATTTCAACAGGATCTAGCTATGCTAGGTGGCAGTGATGCCAAATGGTAACGCAGTGGCAATTGGAGGTGGAAAAGTTGCCTATCTGGATGGTTTAACACAGAGTCATTTCGGTAGGAAAAGACCTCTCAGATTATCGAGTCTAACTGTAAACCTGACACAGCCAAGTCCACATTTCTGAGGAACAAATGTGTTCCTCACAAGTACGTAAACTTACTGTTAGAATAAGGAATACAATACTTCGGTGAGTTTAGCTATGCCTATACTTCCTGAAACATTTTGGTCTCAATTCTAAATTCCCCTGTTATCCTGCTGCCTCCATGCTGGCTGTCAGACTGCTTCTCACCTGCAGTGACCCAAATGTTGACCCGGAAAGGGAAATCCGGTCTCTGCAAGGAGGGGAACCACCTTGAGCCACACGGCAGCCACAAGATCTGGAGTTCAAACTCAAGCACAATTGCCAAGAGCATTGGTAGCTGTAGCCACTGAAAATCCCTGATCAATTGTTTCTGCCACTGCATGCAAATTAAAAAGAAAAGAAAAAAGATTTGATTACAACAGAGAGTGGCATTCACTTCTTGTTAGTCTGTGAAGTATGCTGGTGACACAGAGTGAGGTAAGTGATTAGAATCATCAGGGGCATGGGAAATTTCTTGCATGAAGGAAGATCAAAGGGATTCAGAATTTCTCTTACAAGGGAGATGTATATTGTGCCACATGACTAAAGTATGTACTTGGGGATGGCTCATAAATAGCCATTGTTTTTTCCCTCATAGTAAAACAGGAAATTCCTTGAGATTGAAAAAAGGCAGATTTTAAAGTGATAAAGGTTGTTCATTCAGCACAGAATTCACTGCTAGAAGAAATAATCACAAAGCCAAAAACTTTACACAATTCAAACAGTTCAGATACTTGAGCAGATGACAAGAATTTTAAATTTAGTATTTTAAATCTATATAAAAAATCTGCCAGGTATGGACATCTTTATGTTAGTGATCCAATTTCTTTTAATTATTACAGGTGACTGACAGGATAAATTAATGGGAGCTACAGACATAAGAAAGAGACAAAGCAGAAGGCTGTCATTATGACTGTGATGCACATGTTTGTGCTAAAGCATATAATAATGACTCATATATATGTAGTGGCAGCGTTCTATTGTACATGATTTTGCACATCAATTTAGCAAGCACTTTAAAAAGTTTGTCACAGATCCTGGCTACCACCATAGACTGAGTCTTCACCAATATGTCTGTGGTGAGGTATACTTACTGGACATAAGGATGCAGTCAAGCTTCCAGTAACACCAGCGGGATCTTTCTTTTTCTGTTGCCTCAGTAGAAAAAAAAAGAACAGAGATTCTGGAAAATACCTTTCAAAAAACATTACACAAGCATCTGCACATGCAAACCAAAGCAGGGCGAATGCAGTTTGAAAAGTCTCTCACTTTTCTGGATAAAGTAACCTGTGATACAGATCTGACCAGGACATTCCAGTACTGATCTCTTCATATAGACCTTAAATTAAAAACAAATGCTGCCACATGTCTGCTGGTGGGAGGTGTAATTATAGTTGGTTTGCTGGGAAGGCAGCTTGTTAAGCTCTAAGCATTATCTTAGAAATACTCTGGGTTTGTCTTCTGTGTTCTGCACTTCTAAATTTTTGGGACCTACCTCTGGCAAACCCAACTCTGTGTGCCAGGCAGAGCAGACTGAGCATGCTGTCAAGAAAACTCCCTGTGCTAGGGACTTAGTTTTAGTCCTTTCTGGTTACTGACCACAAAAACCCAAAACCCTGTCCTAGAGAGGAGTGGGGGGGAGTTGCCTAACACATGGAAAACACATCAAGCATTTCCAGCAGAAGAATAAACTCAATCTTTCAGAAGACATCCAGGAGATACTGGATACGTCCATTTGATACTCATATATTACTTGAAGCCATGGCAAACTCAGTGAATATATATCCATTTCATTTGAAGCGCAGACTCACACACAGGGCGTGGGCAAGTCGTGGGGTATTCTGACAGAGAAATCCCAGCTGCATCCCATTCCTTAGGCTCACGTCAAGTACACCCTTACTGGTGGCGTGCACAGCCTGCTGCCCCTCTGTACTGTGGAGCATTGCCAGGCGTCCATGCTGCATGTGGGCAGCCAAAGGTTTGGTTACCTTTATTTGATGCAGAAGGGGTAAACTACAGGTATCCTAATGGCAGGGATGGCACGGCCACTGGGTCAGGAAGACCCCTCTGCTCATCTCCCGTGGAAGTCTGCTACCCGCAGGGTTCTTCTGAATTACATTCATTTGCACATGGGACTCAGAACGGCATCTGGGATGTGCCAGGCTGAAAAGACATAGGTGGTAATATGATTTGTGACAGGGAGCATCATTAGATGAATAATAAATGTGGCTTTGTTCAGACTGATACTATACTTTAGTCTTTGACTGAAGTCTCTGCTTTCTTCCCCTCAGAATTTCACTTTAAAGGGGTAGTTCTACATTAAATTCTCGAGTCCCTCTTTATGTCTCAATTAGTTCTCATGTACTGCAGACTGAAGAATCCCGTAGCAGATATTGCTAATTCATCCTGCAGTCACAGGAAGTAATGCACTTCAGAGGTTCTTCTATTTTGCTTCCTTTGCTTTGTCATCTGCTTGTATTTTGCGTATCCTGGAGTCAGATGTACTCTGGAGCATAAAGCAATGACACTATCAGGGAATGGAAACTTGGCCTAATCTCGCACAATTATATCCTTTTAGTTCAGTTTTGTTTACTTTATCTGATAACCAAGAACTACTTAAGAAGATGCTAATTTGCTATCTAGTTTGCTTCATATTTTTAAAGTATAAAATTCTATCACTCCCTGTTAGAACAAATGTCCTATCTTCCATGAGCTAATCTTGTATGGCAGATGCAGTGTCTTAAATTTATAAATCTACTTGAAAACCAATCTGATAAAACTTTATGCCTGCAGACTGATGATTCACTTATATCAATGTACTTGTCACTCAGACCTTTAAAAAATACATATAATACCACAGAGTTGGGTGGGTGCTGAAAATATGCAAGACCTTGATAATAGGAAAACATTACCCACAAAGCGTAAAGGAGAAACACCAATTAAACAAACAGTACCAGTCCAAGCTTCCTTAGTCTCTACACGGTATATTACGAAAAGGAACATGCCTTAGGGTGCTGCAGCAGCTACCTTGTGGGTGATGGCAGGATTTCAGTTTAACTGGAGATATCTTACTCATCTCCCCAGTCTTCGTATCCATGCTGTTTATGAAAATATAAGCAGGGCTCAGGCTTTATGAATCAGTGTTCTGATACTAGTGTCAAAAGTTTAACTGATGTAGCTGTTCTATTTAAACATTATGCTACCTCCACAGTATCCCTTTCTGAAAAGGTTATTGTCTCACTTTCTCAGATATCGCTGAGGATGCGCTAACTACATAAAACTGCTTAGTGTGCTAAAAATTGTAATTGCTTCATGTGAATTTGTTGCTGGTTGGAGATGTGATGAGCTTTCATCTTTGTGTTGAAGTCCACGTATTTTTTATGTTTGTATCCCTGCAGTGAATCCCCTGAAAGACACAACGGTGTTGCAGTGTAAGCCAAATTCAGGTAGCATTAAAGTAATTTTCCCCAAATCATGCATGGACGCAGTGGAAGAAACGGTGCTTTCTCTCCGTCTGCTATGGATAAAACAATTTCCCACAAGATTTCATACTGAATTAGGTGTATCTTGCACCAATCATTCCTGCAAAAAACCTCTGAAGAAGCTAACACATCTGACTTAACAACTACATCACCTTTGAATGGAGTGGACCCCTGGAGCAACGAAGCCATCTCTTTGCACTCATGGGAATCAAGAATTAAGTTCATTTCCCTTCTGCTTCAGTAATCTGGGTGTGGGTTTTCTCAAATTTCTATAGAAGCAAGGCTTATGGAAAAAGAGTTTTCATATATTATTTCAATCTTCATAAAATTCAGTGGTGAGATACAAGAGACTCATATTAATGCTCCCTCAGATGGAAAAACATCTGTTGCATGATCTGTGTGTATGCAGTCTCCCATAAGCCATAGCATGGGCCCAATGATGATGTCACAGAGAGACAGAGACAGCTCTGGTCACTGCTCTGAAGGGCAGTTGGGGACAACAGATACAATAAAGAGGAATCCAGGTTTCATCCCTTCTCTGTTTGTGGAACAGTTGTTTTATTTGCCAGAATCTGTTCCTGGAGTTTGAAGTATTTAATAGGAAGAGTCACAGTCTGTGCACATTACTTAAGGTAATGGTAGGATATTCAGGAGTTAACGAAATTACTTCTGTTCACAGTTTAATAATTGATATTCAACAGTATTAGGAGTGGATGAATTAAATCGGTACAATTTATTTGTCAAGGCACGTAAACTTCAATGAGATTTAATCAGGAATGAATTTAACCCCATAGCAGTAAATTTTCGTATCTACCTGCCATTTAGAAGCCTGATTCTGGTGGAACATTAGATAGATACATCAGTGCTTTGCTAGTTTTCATAAATTTGAAATCAGAATTTCCAGCTGTGATGCAATGCCAGCACTCTGTATTTGTCACTTAACTTGGGTTTAGACTGAATGGAAATGTTACAGGCAGGATCGGTAGAAATATTATCAGCAATAGAAACCAAAAAGTATTCCTACTTCATTTTAATTCAGCTATGCTCATGTGGAAATCCTCATTTCATTCTCAATAAATGCTACAGCAGATTTCTACTCTCCAAGTAAAAGATTCTGGTCATCTTTTTATAGAAATTCATCTGGAGGCTGCTCCAAACCTCGTGAAAGTCAATAGAGATAATTGCATCGGCTTTCATGAATCAATTTGACACTAACCAGACCAACAATACATATGAAGGGGAGGATTTGGGTAGAACAAAACTGCAGAATTGTACATCGAGTTCCAGTGGAGTAAATTGTTTCAGAGAGACACCCTATTACTGCTAGAGGAACCATGATCTGAGCAACAAAAGATAATAATAGGTATAGAAAATTTCTTATCTGCATTCTCAGGCAGTGAGAAAATGTCAATGGATGTTATCTGTGAAAACACAAGATTGAGTAAGAAAAAAAAAAAAAAGTAAAACATAGCAAAGAGAAGGAGAATAACAACAGAGGCAAGAGAGGCTGCCCCTTTGAGCCTGAGGAGGTGGGAAAGGAGCACTGGAACCGGCCTGTCCCGAGCCATTGTTTGACCAAAAGGGAAGGTATCAAGTGAGTCCTACTAAGAACCAAGAAACTCAGGTGGATCCATTAAGTCCTGGCTGTAGGGGCCCTTGGGGGTAGCTTTAGTCAGGGGAAATAACCTTGTGTTGCACTGCTTGGTGAGGTTTGTGTTTCAGATCATAAACTGTGCCTGAGGGAAGGACCTTAAAGCGGCTTGGGTGTGGTACTGGATTTTTTTCCATGGCTGGTGAGGGAACCTGCCAGTTTACAAAACATAGGGGCTTAGCAAAGACTGTGTGCTTGTACAAGACTTCCTTCACCTTGCAATGAAGACATGACGCTTTCCAGTATTTTAAAGCAGGCTTGACACATTATCTTTGAGTGCATATCAAGAAAAATGATCACCTCTCAAAAAGAAGAGGAAAAGGAGATTGATTATGATCCATTGGATCTTTAAAAAACAACCCCAAACTTGAATGTTGAAAAGTAGCTATTCTTCAACCAGAAAAAAAAATAATGCTTGTCTCAGGTTATAAGCCCTTTGGAAAAAGGATCATATTTATTTTTTTATGCAATTGAGTACAGCGTGGTTCTTCTCCAACACTGGCGCACACAGCAATAGTGGTAAAACAGTGGTATGTCAAAGGTGGATATATACACGTACATATGCATGACCAACCAAAAGACAGTAAATATATTAAAAGTCCAGTTTTAATTTTACAGCAGTTTTGAATTTGTAAAAGTTGTATGACTTCTGTAGGCTCCTGAAGTAAATTAACATTGTTCAAATGAGATGCCTTTAATGTGGCGGCACATTAGATTTGCAGGATTTAAAGTTTCCACTTCGTAAGCCAAATGGAACTATGATACATTTTTAAAGAAACTTCTGTTCAGGTGTAGGCCCAGAGGAACCAATTTTCCTGTCTTTTTACATCACACACTCATTCTGAGGAGAATCCCGAGCTATATGTGAAATAATAGAAAACTGCATCACTTACCAATGTAAGTTAGAGAACTTACAGCTTCAGGAAGCTCCAGGCTTGCAAAGCACAAAATGAACTCGTTAAATCTTTTAGGGAAGTTTTTCTATTGAAAATAATCTGGGGAAAAAACAAACAAATGAGAATGGAGGGAAAAAATATAGCCATGAGAAAAATATATACAGGAAGAAAGGAAAATAATAGTTGAGGGAAGTCAAAATGATTGCATTGTCAGCCTCACCTCTGTGCCTGGGCAGATCATTGAACAGCTTCTACTAGAACCTATACTAAGGCACACAGAAGAGGGGGAGGTGATTCATGACAGCCAGCATAGCTTCACCAGGGACAAATCCTGCCTGACCGATCTAGTGGCTTTCTATCAATGGACAGAGGAAAAACAATGGATGTCGTCTGCCTGGACATCTGTAAAGCCTTTGACACAGTCCCCCACAACATCCTTCTCTCTGAACCAGAGAGATACAGATTTGATGAGTGGACTGTTCAGTTAATAAGGAATTGGTTGGATGGTCACACCCAGAGAGTAGTCATCAATGGCTCGAAGTCCAGATGGAGAGGTGTGACAAGTGGTGTCCCTCAGTGGTCTGTACTGGGACCAGTATTATTTAATGTCATCAGTGACATCAACAACGAGGTTGAATGCACCCTCAGGAAGTTTGAGGATTGCACCAAGCTGAGTGGTGCAGTTTACACGCCAGAAGAACAGGATGTCATCCAAAGGGACCTGGATAAGCTGGAAAAGTGGGCCCATGTGAACCTCATGAGGTTCAACAAGGACAAGTGCAAGGTCCTGCACCTGGGTCGAAGCAATCCTCATCATCAATACAGGCTGGGAGATGAAGAGATAGAGCACAGCCATGCAGAGAAGGACTTGGGGTTGATGGTGGATGAGAAGCTCGACATGAGCTGACAATGCGTGGACGCAGCCCAGAAGGCCAGTTGTATCCTGGGCTGCATCAAAATGAGCAGGTCAAGGGAGGTGATTTTGCCCCTCTTCTCTGTTCTTGTGAGACCCCAACTGGAGTACTGTGTTCAGTTCTGGAGTCCCCGACATAAGGAGGACATGGAACTGTTGGACCAGGTCCAGAGGAGGGCCACAAAGATGACTGGCATGCTGGAGCACCTCTCCTATGAGGACAGGCTGAGAGAGATGGGGTTGTTCAGCCTGGAGGAGAGAAGGCTCCAGGGAGACCGAATAGTGGCCTTCAAGTACCTGAAGGGGGCTACAAGGAAGCTGGGAAAGGAGTTTTTAGAAGGGCATGAAGTGATAGGACAAGGCAGAATGGTTTTAAATTGGAAGGGGGAAGATTTAGATTGGATATTAGGAAGAAATTCTTCACTACAAGGGTGGTGAAACACTGGAACAGGTTGCCCAGGGAGGTGGTGGCTGCCCCCTCCCTGGACATGTTCAAAGCCAGGTTGAATGGAGCCTTGAGCAGCCAGGTCTAGTGAGAGGTGTCCCTGCCCATGGCAGAGGAATTGGAACTTAACAATCTTTAAGATCCCTTCCAACCTAAACCATTCTGTGATTCTATGATTCCCTTTCCTACAGTACTGCCAAAATCTGAAAAACTCGGTCTGTGTTCAGTTTTACCCAAACAGACTGCTAGCCTTTATGCTATCCTCTCTTGCTTATTGAAAGCCACAGTTGCCTCAGCAATGCTTTTTATCGGTAGCAAAAAAGACTTTCAATATAGCTCAAATATCTCTTTGCATCAGCAACATTGAGGAGAAAGTTGCAGTGTTTTAGCCCATGGATGGGTAAACGTGTTGCTTTGATGTAACAAGTTTTATTCCACGAGAATGCTCAAACAAACAATCTGTTCAAGGTATAAGCATTGTGACTATTTATAGCCTATGCCTAATACAGACCTGACACACTTAACTGTGTGAACAGTAAATACTATGTGAGGGTAAGAAAGTGAAAAAAACGCTGTTTGCAAGCACTGCCACATGGTGTACAGCATTTGCTGAAAATGATAATGCAACATCTCCTCCAGATCCCCACAGGATATGTATTCGTGTTATTTCAGGGTCTCTTCCAAATGTATTTGACATTATTGTGAGATACACATAAAATTCAATAGAGTTTGGTCCTTAGCTCATCATGTAAAATGCTGGCTTGATAGAGAGTTTATTTTTGAATAGGTGAAATAAAGCCTTCCTATTCCCACACCCTGAATAAGCACTTTCACCCTGTTTAAGATCATTCCAAAAATAACAGGAAGCAGTCAGGTAATAGGTACTATCTGGCCTAACATTATAATTGCAGCCCCAGGGAAGGAGGGAATAATGGATTCTTCTATGCTTATTTTCCCCATGACTGAATCTTCAAGGAGAAGGGACATTTGTAATAATAAAGATTCCAAATCTTAAAATAGTCTCCTTTTAAAAGCCATCTGATTAATCATTACTTAAAATTCAATCATTTCTACCAGTCCTGTGCAGTGCAAAGATAGTTGTTTAGTATTTACTGTTTCCCTTCTTTAACTTCTGGGATAATGAAAAACAAAGTACACAGAGACTTGTATAACCACAACTCAGGGGATGAGTGGAGAAAAGGGCGTGCTTCAAAATGTCGATCTCAGTTGTCAGAGCATGCAAACGTCACCTTATAATGACCCTTTATTAGGGTTTCTGCTAATAAGAATTAGAGGTCCTCTGCAGGGAAGGCATGAGCGGCAAGGGAAGCTGGACCACCATGCTCATTTTGGAGGCAGCTGTGTAAGACCATTGTCTTTACAGTGCAGTCATGACTTACAGCAGTCCCTTCTGATAAAGGATTAAAAAAAAGATGAAAAAGCTGTATGCAAGAAAGTTCTGTTGTTTGATTCATGGACACGAGATTTCACATACTAGTATTGCCCAGAGTTGTCTCCATCAGGGTAAATTTGTTCTACTGAGCATTGGGTGGTTCGTTATGCAATTTCAGAGTGACGACTCTTGGGGGATTTATACACCATCACAATAAGGGCTCTATGCTCATCAAATACATGTCCTGCAGATGATCAGAGAATATGTTACATCCCTCACCTCAGACTGTCTTGCTAAACTTGTCTGGGCTGAGGAGACTTGTGTTTGCTCTTCCCTGTAGGCCTCCCACTAAGAAACAAAAGTGAGATTATTTCAATATTTCCACCTCTGATCTCACAACCCACCTGATTCTGAAAAATCAAAACCCATCCCCTCAAAAAACTCCCAAAGTGAAACAGTGATCTCCACAAAACCAATAAAACATTTACAAAAAGATGGATGTAACCTCTGGTCCATGTGCCAAAGATGAAAATCTAATCTATCAAGAATAATATGTGTGATTTGTTTAACTGGAAATATTGCCCTTCATTATGCTTCATTCTACAGCCAGGGAGTACTGTGAGGCTTTTCCTGGTAACACCAGTGAAGACAGTACTCGATGTTCATTTATGACCCACACGCCGGTTCCTGCTGATTTTCTACTTCGCTCCCACAGTCAGTCATAATGGAACTACCTTTAACCTTGATGCAGCTGTCATCTTCATGAGAATTAAACTTACCTGCACAGGGTTTCTCTGTGAGTTTGTCATTCATTTCTGACAAACATTCTTCTCTGTCTTGTCCAGGAATACCGCTCATTTTGCAGATTATAAATCAAGAAGAGACTAATGTTATCATGTAAACTGGCCTCCTATGTAAAGTATCTGAATTAGTTCTTACATGAATTGGTGCATGGCTTTTAGTTGCGTTGTTTTCTTTTGATCTCAAGAGTAAATGCTTCAAAGACAGATTAAAAAAAAAAGGTTGAGGCCTGCATTCAAAAATGCCTGACCACTCTGTTCTGCCTCCCTCTCTACAACAGGTCTTTTGGGCTTCATTTATCCTTCAGAGCAAAACAGACTGGAGGCTGCGCTTTGGCCCACAAGACACGTGACAGGGCTTGAATCCAGGTGCAAAAATCCCCACCGCCCCACCCCAATCAGATTAATTTTATTCAGACCTCCTAACAGGAAAGGTTCATGTAACATGCCGTCCACTTGGTGATGCCCGCACATTTTCCAGGGTAGTAGTGCTAGTTGGCAAGGGACAAAGCTGTGCTTGGAAGTGTACTAGAATACTGAAAGTATCAGCAACCGCAGAAGGGTGCATGAGTATGAGCTCTGACCCTGTTTTATTTGCAAGTGTATGAAAGCTCAGTGACCTTTATCTAAACTTGCAGCCATTCTCTTTGGTTTCTCCATCTCCAGTTCACTTCTCTGCAACACTCCCCTTCACTCCCCTCTTCTAGCTGTCTTGATTACTGTGTGTTTAATAAACTTATCTAGTACACTGTTCTGCAGTCTGGGGGCCTCAGGATCTCTGAAACGTGTACTTTTACAGTTTCAACCTGCATCCCAGTTCTGGCATATTTTGTTTCCTGTTTGTTTCCCCGAGTAAATATGTGATGTGGTAGCTATCCTAACAGCTAACCTAGCTGTGGTAGCTATCCTAGCAGACAAGCATCTAGCTGAGCTGACTGTACATACTGAGGAATGGACAGGTATTGTCCCTCCTGACTGATGGTAGGTTGGTTTTACTGCAAATGAAACCAGTGTGCCAGGGAACAGCCACAGCTTTGGTGGATACAATTGTGAGGTCATAAGAAATGTAATAAATAATAAGACAAGTTAGCATTTTGAGAATTTAAAATCCTGAGTATTTATGGAAAGATGAATGATTCTGAAGGAGGCAAACAGATCACAACTCTGTACAGTTGTCTCCTGAGGCAGTTTTAAAATCAACCTTATTTCTGGGTCACAGACAGGGCTGGAATCAAGATTTACTTGTAGCTGACCTTTCAGTATGGTAGTGGAGGTAGTGGAGGCCCCATCCCTGGAGATATTCAAGGTCAGGCCGGATGGAGCTCTGAGCAACCTGATCTAGTGAAGATGTCCCTGCTTACTGCAGGGAGGTTGGACTAGATGACCTTTAAAGGTCACTTCCAACCCAACCCATTCTATGATTCTATGAATTTGAATATAATGTTAATTTTTATGGCATTGACTGTGGGGGGGATAATAGAAAGGTATTTGAAATTTGTATCAGCATCTTTTGGGTTTTTTCAGTGCCTCTCATGGTTTGGAGGTCTTTTGGGTAGTACTTTTCTTTCAAAAATCATCATAACCTCTAGCAAAAAGTAGTAATATGAGAGGTCTCAAGCCTTCAAGGCAAGATAGAACACTGAGACATACCTGCTGATATCATCCTAGTTTTATCTGGCTGTTTGAGGAGGAAGGAGGAAATTCTTGACTATCCCTGCCCAATCAGAATTCCGTCATGCCAGTGCTGAGTTTTATTCTCAAGTAGGCAGATGTCACTTCTTTCTTCACTCAATATGTCTGAAGGCAAGGAATGAGGTCTTAGGAAAGAAGGTGCTCAGAGTACAGAAATGAAGGGCAGCTACTAGCAAAAAGAACTAGGGATACAGCTGCTGTTGGCATCCCAAGCTAGGATGAGAATATGGTACAGAGTTTGGGGCTTTAGTTTTGGGGAAAGAGCTAAGGATTAGGGTTTATGGCATGTGAGGATATGGCTAGGGCCTCAAATCACCTTAATGGAGGTAATTGACTTCAGTGCCTAAAATGCATTCCTTTTTACTAGCTAGTAACTAACTTTAAAGCCAGCTAATTTTCTTTTCAAGGTCCTACACTGGACCTCTGACAGTCATACAAAGTCAGGCATGATTCATGTTACGTTTGAGACTAGTTCAAACATAGATGCAGGTGGCATCACAGTAGCGTTGGATGTCAACCCTCTGCAAGATGTGCCTTTTTCAAAACCACAGTCTGCCTTTGTGGTTGTTGATCTAGAAGAAGCCCTTCAGCTGGTATTATCACATGATGACACAAAGTGTGGGAAATGAGACAGTCAACAGGTGCTAAGAGACCCTGAATACTAGAAACAAGAAAAAAAAAAGACAAGAAAGGCTAAAGTTAGGCCAAGAAGATACAAAACCATCTAAAGTCTTGAAAATTATTTTCAAGGTAAAAGGAACCCAAACCAAGGGAATTATAGGTCATTCAGGCTAGACCAGAGGAAACATGCAATAACAATGTATTTATAGCCCATATCTTTATGTGGTTATAAGATTTCCCTGCTCTATTACATCAGACTTTCTCTAGGACTGAATAGAAAAAAACCTTCATTTGCTGCTCTTTATTTGGAAAGTTTCACTTGTAACAGTAAAGCCATGCAACACTTTTGTTGTTTCAGTTGTTGCTTTTTCAGTGAAAACTTAGTTTCCAGGACATGAGTTCCAAGGCAGTCATTAGGACTGAGTTTTCCCCAGACCCCGAGTCGTTGAAAATTTAAAGTAAACACTGAAAGTCAAACATCATACATTTTCAATTTATTTTTAGCATAATTTCCTAAGGAAATGAGGATTTGATTGTCTTGTCTGCCCAGAGGTCTGTCTCCTGTTTGTCTCCTGCCCCATATGTTCTAATTTCACTTCCCAGACTAGAAATTTCAGCGTGTGGCAAGTATCTCACTGATAATTACAATGTTAAGTGTTTCTTGGAATTCCTACCATCTTACATTAATACTGTAGTAGAGCAAAAAGGAGAACTCAGCAGTTAAAAAAAAAATGTGCCTTGTTGGCCAATAAACCGCACATAGTGGATGACCACCAAGCACATCAATATCTCCAGGTCAGCCATGAGATCAGTATCTCCTTTGCACTAGAGGTGCTGAAGGAATTGTTGTTGAGCACGGGCTGTTGTGGTGGAAATGGTTAAAGGACAAAGGATTCAAATCTGTAGGAAGGCAACTTATAGAACCACCTATTAATTACATATACAAAACCTCTCTGTAATTAGAAATATTCAGCATGCAGTAGGCTATTCAGTAAGCATACACATGAATAAATACCCCAAATCCATTTTTAAATGCAATTAAGTGTGTACAAAATAGCCAAGGAATACGTTGATATGTTTATGCATCAGTTCTAAACATTCAAATGCGTACTTGCATATACAAATTCAATGTACAATTACATGCTTCTTGTATAGGCATCCAGAAAAAATGATTATTTTATTTTATTTTGATAAACATTATCAATTTTCTCCAGCCTACAAACAAAAATCTCAAGTCCAATTGAAAAAGAATAACTGCCCCAGAAGCATTGTAATATGTTATATATGTATTTTTACCAAAGCAAGACTTTCAAAATTTCTAGATGACCAAAACTGAACACAATTAATTGTAAGCCTATATGCTTCAAAGCAAAGACTGATAATGAAAGGTATCTTCTGAAACAAAGGCAGAAACAAATTTTTAGTCCCAGACATTGTTTTTTCTTTGCTATCACCAGTGGGGCACATGGTCCATCGTGGCTTCTCTGCCAACTCTTCTTTTTTTTTTTTTTTTTTTTATGAGTCAGCAAGGGATGAAAAGTCTGTCAAACAACAGAAAAGAGATAACACATCCCTGAACTGCATTGTTTCATGTGTGCCCCCACAGCTTTATTCTAATATGCCAGAAGAGTAGAATCAAAATGACTGCTTCCTCAAGCCCGGTCACATGCCACTCTAGGACAAAACGCCCTGGAGATGAGATTAGCATTGGAGGGCAGCAGGGAGTCAGCTTGGCCACTGCTGCAGGTTAGCCCGAGCTCCTGGCTGGTCTGCCCAGCAGAGACAGACGCTGTGGTGCCCCAGGAGATGCTCCCCAAGATGTGCTCATTTAACATAAAGCAAACCCTTGGATTTCACTTCAAGAATGCCAGGAGGGAGACGTGTGGGGGCAACTACTGCCAAAACTGCATCACAGCTTTCATCTGTGTATATTGTACTGGTAAAAAATATTTCTTCCCAGATCAACAAACCAGCATTACTCTAAAATGAAGTAATTACCTTAAAATTAACCAGTTACAAATTTCTTTAAAAATATCTACAGCACCTTTTAAAAATGCTTTTCAAATATACTTTAATTTCTGAAGAAATGTTCAGAGAAACTCTCTGGCTTTTTTATTATATATATTCACATCTCTCTGGTGTGACTGCAGGTATAAGGAAGACCATTGATAGATCAAATTTATTAGGTACAATTCTGCATTAATAGTTCAAACAACAAAAAATTCCCAAAATAAGCATGGCATGTGCAATACAGAAAAGAAGAGTAAAAACCAAGGCAAATGGAAAATCATCTTTAAAATCAACAGCAAGACTCTTCCCCAGGGACTGAGTACAGTCAAAATAAAAAAAAAAAATCTACTGAATAATTAACAGGTGTTATTGAAAATGGGGTGGAGTGAGTTTAGGCTTATATCCTGAAGGAAGTAGCATGGTACCACGTTAAATCATGCATTACAGGAAAGTGAAATCCTACCCACCTAGCTGCTGTTGAACCTCTAAGAACTGCCATTGCACAGGTGGTTAAGGAAGCAGGAGCTAAGAAGGAAGTCTGGAGCACAACTGCACCCCGCTACTTAAAAGAGTGTAAGCACTGCTGCAAAATCATCCCAGCAATGTCACAGGCGGCCGTGTCAGCAAACAGTACTGCTGCTACGCTCTGCAAGAGAATCCAGATCCGAAGCTCAAGTGAAGCGAACAGTGAGTGGGCTTCAGGAGGCATTGGATGAAGTCCAGGTTGCATGAGGCAGAGAAGCTGCATGCAGGGCCTGGGAAAGGGATGAAGTCAGCACAACTCATCCTGCAGCAATCACCCTGTTTCTTGGGTGCCTACACAGAGGTTTCTCTCTCATAACACGGTGATCTAAAAGCAAATTCAGCTTCCTTGTTTTGACTATTCGAAGCTTGTAATAGCTGGGCTGAAAGGGGTGCAGGACATAGTGTTAAGTGATTAGCTGAGTCTGACAGACTGAACTGTCACTGTGTGGGTTCACACCATGGATTGCTGTAGAAGACTAAATACAAAGTAATATCCTGAATAACTGAAAAAAAAAAAAAACCAACAAAAAAAGAGAGAGAAACACCAGAAGGTATTCTTTGAGAAAAATGTCTGCTTGACATGTGAAAGGTCTGACCACAGAATGAGTCACTGCAAGTGACTTCGGATGATTCACTGACATTTTTTAAAAACTCAGATAACAATCTCTAGTTTCCAAATTTTTATTCTTTTTTTTTTCTTTTTTTTTAAACAAATGGCTAGGGCAGCTTTTCATATCAAAAACCTGTAATTTAGTTTTCTTCTTTTTAAACCTCTGAGCAGGCATATTAGTGGACTGTAACAGGTTAAGATTGCTTATATTTCTTGCTCCTGGTATCGTGGAAGGGCATCTCTAGTGCAAAGCATCAAGATCTTGACTGCTCCATCTCAAGCTGCAAATTACTTGTAATTCTGGTGGTGGTGATTTCCTAGGAACTGGACCAAGGGAGCAGAGTTCCTGCTAGTAGATCACTGGAATGCCATGAGATTACATCTCTTGGTTACTAACATGGCCTCCCAGTAGTGACTCTTGCCTTACGCAGGAATGTTTAGTCACTTGCTGACGCCAGTATCATTGCTCAGATAAAAATAGCTCAGTGGAGGTTCTTTCAGGTATGTGTACGTTCCTCCCAGTCAAGCATGAATCCCTTTCCAAATGACATAGTATAAACTGAAAAAAAAGAAAAAAAAAGAAAAAGAGAAAAAAATTAAAGTTTTTCCATATCAGAAAGAGACAGTTGTGGGTTGTTTGACTCTAGTCAAATCAAAGTAATTTGACACATTCAGCAGTGCCCATGTGGACAGAGTTTAGCAGTGAAAGATTCGGCTCCATAATTACTGGTCCTCTTGACAGTTCCCACGGTCTTCTGTCCCATGTCTTTTCTTTAATCACTTGATCATTGTAAAAAAATGTCCCAAGGTTTCCACACAAATTTTGTAGGCAATGCTTTTGAAAATTGATATTACACAGTTTTGGAATAATTTTGAATAGTTTTGGAATGCTATTCAAGTTTAATCTGCTTTGCAGATAAACTATTTGAATAAAATAAATTATGCACTCCCTAGTTTAGACTACAAGAAGAATTTCTTCGGTCTGTTCATTCTGCATCTTATTACACATAGATAATATGAAAATTTTGGATGGGAAACCCCAATTTCTTCCAGTAATTCTGCTCTGAATTTTTTTGCTACTCCAAGGCATACATCGGTGATTGCAGCCACATGGAAAATAAAGCTGGTCTTGGTTTATTTGTTGCTTGTACCATTGCTGACCGTGTGAACACTCCTAGTCCATTTCAGTATAATATCAAAGGAGCTAACTATTAACTGAACCACTCTGAGCCTGGTCTGAGCTCATCTG
Organism: Porphyrio hochstetteri; assembly: GCA_020800305.1. Lineage (NCBI taxonomy): Eukaryota > Metazoa > Chordata > Aves > Gruiformes > Rallidae > Porphyrio > Porphyrio hochstetteri. Next base: position 63,400,238 of record CM036907.1, on the reverse strand, counting down.
TTTGACTCTGTAAAGGAATGCTTATACAAGTCTAAGCTGGGAATCACAGCTATGAGTAGATTTTTCATAATTTGTTAGAAAAAAATATGGCAGAAAGGCAATCAGGTCGTAGGGAAGCAAGAGAGCACTGTGAAAATCTCAAACTGGGTCAGACCTAAAACTGATCTAGTCCAGTATTTGATATCTGCATTGGCTGCTGGCAAAAATGCTAAGGGGAGGATGTGAGGAACAATGCTGAGTACTGAGTGATGCTGGTATGTAGTCAATCAGCAGTTTAGGGGTTTCTAAATCTGAAACCACCTGATGGACCCATCCTGTGCTGAGTCGATTGATCTCTTTTACTTAATCAATATTTTGGCCATCTTGCTACCCTATGGCACTGTTTTTGCCACAATACACTTGAACATTGAATGGAAAAAAATATTCTCCTTCTCTTAAGCCTGTTGTCTTGTCATTTTATGGAGTATCTCAAGTGTCTAACGTTGTAATAAGTAAAAATAGGAGACAGGAAAAGCATTTACTAAATGTAAAACCAGTTTAGTGTGACATATTTAATGTATTAGACATTATTGTTTACTTATGAGTGAATATAATTGTTCAAGCCCTTGCTGATTTTTCCATTTGTTTTTAATGCATGTGGACCTGGCAGTTTATGATATTTCAGTTACAGTACGGAGATCAACGCTTTTCTGATTCCTATGGGGACATCTGTTCATTAGCACGCAGGGTGGCCAATATCGCTTTAGGTAAAGATCAGCTAGTTCCTCTGTTCTACACACTTGGGAAGAATAGCGTTGCTTATAAAATGTAACAAATGTTTCCTGGACTCTGGCCAATATATTTTTGATCCTTTCTTGATCTTCATTTTCACTAATCCTTTTCTTTTTGTATTTTTGCCTTTTGTTGACATGCCAAAATTCTGTCAGTCTTGTTTCCTCTTTCAAAAAACATATTTTTGTTAAGTTGAATTAAGCATTCTACCCTGTTGCCAAGAGCAAATTAAGTTCCCCCCACACTGAAATCAAATTTCGTAAAGTGTCCGGGCAATTAGCTCTAATATGTGGTTGCTGTAACTCTTAATTTTCTCCTTTCAAGGGTTTTCTTTTTCTCTGCCTTTGTTTCTGAACAGAAGACGTGAGATTCCTTCTCTTCCCTCTGGTTGTGGCCTTTAAGTTCCCCAGCATCCAGCAACCATCCACTGATACTTAGCCAAACCTCATTTTTAATCTATAACCCAAAGGTATTTGAAGTAACAAATTGTCCATTCTTCAACCAAAAAGCTGAGCTGGTGGACCAGCATGCTGGAACTGGAACAAAACTTGAAGATCAGACTTCTGAAGAGCTCTCCCACATTTAAGTACATCATAAGCACACCAAGAGTTTTCCCGTGACAATTGAAAACTGGCACAGCTCACTCACATAACTCAACAAGAGAAGCCTTTCACATCTGAAGTTATCTTCTTTGCATTTGTTGCCAGGGGTTTGAGCCCAATAAGTTCAAGAACAAAATATGAGCACATAATTATTCCTAGTAGATGGGAAAGGAAAGGCTCAATGACATAAAGATTGCGACAGAATCCTGTCTGGTGTTTTATGGTGGAATGGCCTTAGAACTAGCTTAGCCTTCTAGCAATGCTTTAGCTTTCTCACGTCTACATCAGCCTACTGTAGGCTTTCCTCTCAGGGCTGCCATCAGTGAAGAGGTTTTCCTTCTCCCTTTCCCCAACCCCTTTGTATTGATGCACAGGCAGGATGTGTAAGACAAGGGCTAAGACTTCTCTCTGTTAGCCATACCAAGCACTCTATGGTGAGGAAGGATGTAATCAGAGCCAAGGAAGCTGTTCTTTTGGTTCCAAAAAAAAATTCTGGATGGTTTCCCAATGTCAACTAGATTAGAATCAGCTAATTTGTTCATGAGGAATTTGACAGTTTGAACATTACTCAGTCAGCCACTGTCCCTCTCTTTCCTTTACATCCCCATTTATTTTGGCAGACTTAAGCAGTGCACATGATAAAGCTGTGTTTTAGTAATAGCCATCAAGCTATTTGAAACATCACAGTAGAAGTCAGAGGAAAGCTGCTTGAATTCCAGAGGATATCTATATATACCTACCGATTGACCAGCCACACTGCAAACACTCTAATGAAGCAACAATTGGTTTTAATACATGAAACCTGCAATTACATGAAATGCTCTTTTGTTTAAAAAATTACTTCTATGCACAGAATAGTGGATAGAATAGCATGCAGAAGTGCCTTCAGGCCTCCCATACTTCCTATTACTGATGGCCAGTTGCTGTCAATGTGCTACTCCTTTAAGCCTAAAACGTGGGTAAGTTCTGCTGTTCCTGTCTTCCCCTTTTTATTCCTACTCCATCCTGAAACACTCCTTGGTCTACCTCTTCCCTAATTTAATTTTCTATCAATGCTGCAAGTGATTCAGAAGGAAGGCACAGCTGACAGTGAGGTGTCTAAGCCCTCACTGCCATTCACAGGGGACCAGGCTCTAACTGCCCTTCAGGGTTTTTAAAGTTCCATTATGAATAGTAACACGCTAACAACTTGGTCTGTATTTCAAGTTAATGTGGCCACAATGGCATCCAGAAATTTATAGCTAGTCCTCAACCTGCTTCATTATTGAAGCCAATTCTCCTGCTCCTTCAGGCCATTTAAAATAATTTGCATGTGGCCAAGGGCAAGAAGCTCAATACATGTCTCCAGAGGTCAGGCAGAGGGATCTTGGGGGAGGATGTGTTGACAGGTGGAAGGTGAAGCAACTTTTCCTTCAGCTGTCCCACCACTGTCCCATGGAATGGGTGGGAAATGTCGTGGAGCTAGGTCATGAGGCAGCCCACATCTGAAGCTCCTCTCCTTTCACTCTAGGCACCCTGGAGTACTTAAGCAATTCTAACCCCAGCATAGATTCACATTGCATGATCTCACCACAGCATCTGTGTGTGACCTGCTCCCACTTTCATGCAGTACAGTAATGACGTTAGGCACTTTTCTCTGTTGTAATCAATACCAGAGCTGCAGTGTCTATACTCATAGTGCCTCTAAGAGAAGGCTGGGATGTTGGAAGGCAAGCCTTATAGCTTGTGAATTCCCAGAAAGCCTGACATTTCACAGTAACACTCTGCTCCCCAATTTCATCCTCATCCTCCTCTATTTCATGAGCCGCCTTCTACTCCTCTCTCTTTTCATTTTCCAGCTGGCAGATGTGATTCTTGCTCTATTCCTTCCCACATGCTTCAGTTTCTTAATCCTCCTTGATCCTAACCCCTGGTAAGACTGACTTTTTTATTACTAATGTTATCAAAAGGATGAATTAAAATTAATGCAAGACTTGTAATTCAGCTGCATTGTGGAAATGAGAAGTCAAGCCAGTCAAAACAGCAAATGAAACATGCTCAAAGGCATATCACGGCAGCTTTTAAAAGAAAACACAGCCTCTTTAGAAAAGTCTAGGTCTCTAAACAGAAGAGAGAAAGGTGCATGATCATAGAAGGGACAATAGGTATTCACAGAAGCTGTTTGGGAAGTACATATGATACTTTTCAGACATTTTAGGTCAGCTACGTGATCAGTGCAACCCATCTCATGATATAGCTATGGTATTCCTATGCCAAACCTACAATATAATCTTCTGTAGAAAAGAAATGTTTTTAAATATTGTAATATTAACACTGTTTTCCTAACAATCATGTTTTTTTCTATAATATCCTTATATTAAAAAACCTAAGGCTAAAAATATAAGTATTTTATCCAGTATTTTTCAGTTCCTAATGCCATATAATGTACAGCTACAGGTTTTCAGCTTTGTGAGAGATTAAGAGGTCATTTCCTTTTAGAGCAATGATTGCAGTCTCTTTCCCATTCGTTTTAATTTTCATTGCTTTTGAAATTTTGCAAGTAGTACTTAAACTTGTATTTCCTGGCCTTCAGGTTAGGATTTCCACCATTACAGCAAGCACTCTTGAAAGGCATATTATTTTATAAGCATTATTTCCAAGAATGATCAAGTGGGGAAAGGTCAGAAAACCTCAGATGGGAAATAGATTTAAATTATTACAAAACATAGAAGGCAAGAAAATAAGTAGCTGTGAACATATTAGAAGAGGAAAACAATGTATAGATCCATTGCATAGTGTCGGATGAAAGTAAGCATGGCTTCACACACACAGACATGAAAGATAAGCTGCAATCAGCATCTTGCAAGAAAATATATTTTGACAAGGACAGAAGAGTAGCAGGCAGAGCACAGGAAAAGCAGGTTAAAGAACATACTTAGAGAAGTGAGTTATGTTCTAGCCAGCAGAGCTTGATGACCATTACTCTATGCACAACTAGCAAAACTCAGAGGTATCCAAACTACCTGATTTTAGAACTAACCAAGATACTTTCCTAAAAACTAGTGATTGCCTGTGGGAACCTGGGGAGGACAAAGGAGGCTTCAGACAACGAGAAAGGGAAGAATCATTTTAAAGAGGGAGAAAGGAAGATGTGAAAATGCCGAGCATCATAAACTAATCAGTCTATAAAAATCCTGGAATGAATTACTGAACAGTCCATGTCAAGTGCCTTACAGATAATAAAGTGATAAAAACAGGCAACAAAGGTGTGTTGAGAATAGCTCACTTCAAACTAATTTATTTCTTTGATAGGTAATAGATGTAGTACAGAACGAAGAAGCAGAGGATAGGCTGTATTTCAACTGCAGTAAAGCTTTGTCCTTGTCCACATGGTGTTCTCAGGGGGATGCAGACTATTGATATAGTCACTATCAGGTAGATAAGGTTGGCTGAAAAAAAATTGGTTTCAAATCTACTTATCAGTGATTCCCCACCAAAGTGAGTGTCTCAAGTGGATGCAATTCTGCCATGGGTGTTTTGAATCCAGGTATATTTAATGGCTCCATGATTACTTGCTCAGTACAATAGAAACCATACTTTAAAAACTTGTATTTTGGTGAAGCATAGTTCACACTAATATTTTTAAATTGGAAGAATGCTCAAAATGTAGTGCACTGGAAATCAAAGAAGAAACCTGCACAATGCTGTACAGGAGAAAAATACCACAAACACAAAAAGAGGAACAAGCTGGAGACCAATTGGAGTGCCTCACAAACTGAATGAGAGACAAAAATTTCACGTGGCTAGGGGAAAAAAAAAAGAAAATATTGGTGTATTCTGTGCTTGGGAGATTTCTAATGGTGCCCTCCCTATCTGTGCTGATAATATGGGCCCCCCAAAAGTATCCTAGTCCCATCCATAATGCATACTAGATGTGTTTTTATTTTTATTCTCAGTTCTCTTGCAAATCCTGGGAGTCATCCTGGTTCTCCTGTTAAATAAGAGGTTGAAGGATATTTCTTGTGCTGGAGAGTTTTGAAGAGACGTATTATGAAGCTGATATATGGATCTATGGATCTGATTTAAAGACCTCTTCAGTTAATACAAGTGATAATGGTACACAGATATAGTCTTTTGGACAGCTTCTGGAAGACTTCACTCACTTCCCTAGCAGAGTGACTGAAGCATTTCGACAAGAGGTTGGAAAATGATCTGACAACTACACTTGTTTTTGCTTTAGTGGTGATAGTCTTTTGGCTCTGGCTCCACACTTTCATGATTAATTTACTCTCAGATAATTTTAAAATAGTAGTCCAGATGCTCAGTGAGGGAAAACTGGCTCTGGCTCTGCTTGGAAAAAGTAAGTTTGCCTGATTTATAAGAGGTTGCAAATCTGACCCTAACTGTTCAATTGTTAGTATGTCAGTGCATTATGTGAATGAATCGGTGCTGGTTTATTTGGAAGTATTTTTGAGTTTTTTAGCAGTCTCTTAAAAAAAAAAGAAAAAAATATACATTTCTGGTTTATATAGCATCTTTTATTGGGAAAAATAAATCAATAGAGTCAGGTTTGCTTTTGTTTTTACTGAGTATTGACATGTATCACATACTTAGATCTTTATATCGTAGGCCAACAACACAGAAGTCAAACTTAGAAGCTGAATTTCCTTTAGTCACTGAATCATACCTATACTTTTGTTAACTTCATAATCAAGCATTGTGAACTAAAATGGCAAGCACAAAGTTTCTGCATCAACGATGTAAAAGCCTGCTTAGGCAAAACACCACCCCTGCATCTTAGCTGAGTACAAGAGTTTCCCAGACAGGAAGATTCTGGCTTTAAGTACAAGGGCAGATCAGCTGAATCTTAAAAATTAGTCTCATGCTATTTGGCTGAAAGCCTGGACAACTGAACAAAGTAAGGGGACCTAAATTAACTTCCAGGTTAGTTGGCTGAGTGCTGTGGGGACTCTGCCACTGTGGATATCACTTCAGAAAATGTCATTTATACTTCATAGCAACCACAGCCGGTACGTGCAAGAACAGGATAAAAGAGAGGAAAAAGAAAGCAATATTTACAGTTGATATTTTTTTTCACTTAGCTCTCACACACAAAAATGATTCATTTTTACCAATAGGGAAGGTAAGAGCATCCCTTTAATGAGTCAGATTCTTTTTTTTTCTTGTGGATTTCTCTGTTTTCAATGTTCTGTTTCTTGTTAAGTTCAGCAGTAAAAAGGTGACCACCAAATGTGCTTTCTCCTCATCCTATCTTCCCTAGTATCTTTGAATGAAGTTGCAATTCAGAACTTCTTGTGGCTAAAAACAGTCTGAAGTGAGTGGTTAAGGTCAGTCTTAAACTTAAGTGCCTAAAGGTATGGAAGCTAAAAAATGCACATCTGTTCTTCTTTGGCCAAGAGACACAAAGCACTGTCAAATCAGGCTGTATTTCATGGACAGGTGAATAGCTTGAGGACTTACCTTTAGTCCTTGCAGTTTGAAGATCTCGATCGACTTTTCTGGAGAAAAAAAATAGTCAACAAAGTTTATACATACAAACTTAAATTTCACAATTTAACCCTGGTGTAACTCATCTGGGCCTCCCAGATCACACCAGAAATTATTCAGCCATACAGGGGTAAGGCTGAAAGGGCTCAAAAGTATTCACTGACTTTGCATGCCTCTGTTTACGCTTGTCTGGCTTTAAACACTTACCAGCAGGTGTCTAAATTAGGCTATCTGAAAAAAAGAAGAACCCAAAAGGTGGGGGACTTTTTAGAAAAGATTTCCCCAAGTGACTTGTTCAGGGGTTTTGAGTGAGCCAGTGCTCAATTCAGAAAAGGCAACCAAGGGCCCAAACCAAAACTGACTGAAGGACACGGTCAGCTTGTATGACTCTCACATCTCTGGAAGCGGCAGTCACAACACACACCAGATTGTGTGGTATAATGCATGTGTTACAGGGTTCTGAGGCAGAGAGGTGGTCATTTTCATACTGAAACTATATATTGCTTTTCTATGCACCTGGCTAGATACTTGGTATATAGACCTTGTTTTCTCTAAAAAGGAGAAGGGCGGGGGAAGGGAAAGCAAAGATTGGTTTTAATCCAGTTCATTCATGATCTTTGCTAAAACCCTGAGACCAAGGAAAAAATTATTTTTAATCTTTCTCAACTAGTCAAAGAGTGCCAAAGGAACTGACTGTAATAATTTTAACTGGTATTCAGAAAGTGTACCTAGCCTTTTCTGAGGTTTTTTTACTTTCTGGAAATAAAATCTAACCTGGGAAGTCAGTAGCACTTGGATATCAGCCATTCAAGTATTCTCATGCCAGACTTCTACTTCAGTTTTCATCTCACTCAAAGAATTATTGCATAAAATTTCAAAAAGTAAAACATCTTCTTAACCTTTTTTAAATCATTACTATTTTTTTATATTTACAGTTTTTAAAATCCTTAGCTCCCCCTCACTGGCTAACCAGGCTTAAAAATTCCCGTTGTCTTGTCTTATTCAAGATTTTTTCAAAGATTAATTAACACGGCTTGAACTGCATCCCTTTTCTTGATAAAAGAAAGGCTGTATATTTTTTCTTTTTTCTTTTTCTTTTTTTTTTAAGTTACCACCAGGAGAGTCAGGATATGAAAAGAAAAGATTTTAACAATGTAGACAGAAAGACAGTTTTGGAGAAGTCGTACTAACTGCCTGACAGTGGCAGAGTGCAAACAGAGGTGAGGAAGGAGGTCGAATGTACATCAGTTAAATACACCTGTGAGAAAGTAGGTGTGGTGAAGAGTTCACTTGAGAAAAAATGGGGAAATGTACAAGTCTGTAAGACACTGAAAACAGATTGTTGAGCTCCCATCCTTCCCCAGCCATCTTGTTGGAAAAAAACAGGGCAGTATCTTCCAGCCTTTCAGTAAAGAAAATTGGGGCAGATTATCAGGTTTTCTGACTCTTTTTGCAAAAGTTTAAGTAGAGGAAGACAATTCTAAGATCTTGGTCATTATATGTATTTAACTAAGCATAGAATTTGGCTTAACATTCATCTTTGTAAGAGAGATTTTTTTTTTCCTTTTCATGAAATCTTTGCTCAAGCAAGATAATACCCAAATTACAACCACAGGGTGAAACCGAGTAACTACACATGGGATGGGTAGAATCACAGAATCACAGAAGAGCACTCACATCCTCATTCCTGGGTGGGGACCTGAGCTACAGAGCAACTAAAGGTTAGATACAAAAGGGACCCAGTTGGGCATCTCTGCACCTAATTCCCACTCTGTGCCTAGAGCAGAAAGCAGAGCAGGTCACTAGGCGTGGATTTACTGCATGACATGGTTGATGTTGAAAACCCCATGTCAAGCCCACTACACATTTCAGGAGGTTTTAGTTGTGACTGGCTGTGGCCTGGCAGCAGGTATGGAAAGCTGATTATCACAGGAGCGAGTGCACAAGGTGTGCTCCTGTCATGCCCTCCCACCTTCCTTCCACCTGAGAGCACAACCCGCCACCCCACCACAGACTGGAGCAGAGCAGGCAGGGCACTACAGTCAGGGGGTTCATTTCAAAAGGTGTGGCCGTAATCTACAGTGCAGATGCTGACTGTCCCCTTGCCTGGGACCTAGACAGTTGAGCCTGCCAAGTGGGCCTTGTCCCATGTGGGAGGAAGGTGGAGAAGTGCCATGGCTTTATGGCCAGGCAAGCTCAGGCATGAGCCAGGCACTGAGCTGTTCAGTCATGTCCACGCTGGAGCATTTCTTACACGGGCAGAGAGAAGCAAAGGTTAAGGGCCTGATGAATTTCAGGCCACGACCGGCAGTGGTTTCAGTGTTTCTTAAAGTATTACTTTGCTGCCTAAGTAACATTTAGGGGCCTGTTCAGCACTTTAAGTAATTTGCCTGAGGCCACTACAGCCATTTGTGGCAAAACAGGGAAATGCACCTTCATCCCCAGAGGCTCTGGCTAACACCATAACCGCACCAGCGTCCTTCCTCTTTTCTCCTTCCTGCTGACTGGTCAGAATCAGCTTAAATTCACATAGCAGGAACATATTTCGCTCACAGAGAGATAGGCTCTTGTGAGGCATCACCATAAGACATTTAGTACTGCAAGAGAGACACTTTGTTAACGAAGGAAAAAGCCACATGGTGTGTAAAAAGCTGCACGAGGCCCACCAGAGTCTACTGAGTACAGCCATGGCATCCTGGAAGGACTTTGTTTCATCCCAAATCAGCAGGAAGATGTAGATATTAGATTTATTTTTTTCAGATTGAAATAAGCTGTTTTGATTAGGACAATACCTGTTTTGATTAAGTCACATTATTTATTTTAGGCCTTGAGATTTTGGCCAACACTACAATAGGAAAAGCTAAAATACTAAATTCAGAATGCCCTGTATATTTAGTATATCAATATATAGAATGCGAAAATCGAAATTATAGACCATTTTTTAATCTATTGCAAAATCTTTATAAAAAAAGTATTTCACACAAATATATTTTCATTTAACTGAACAAGATTTCCACACGGTTTCCTGTTCATTACTTTGTACACAGGTTATACTTGCATGAACAGGAATTTTAATTTCAAAACATAAAGCTTGAATTTGCAAAATTAAGTTGAGTTACAGTGCTCAAAATCTTGCTCCTCCTCATGCAGGAGCCTTGCTAATTAGTTTTAATAAAACTGTGATAGCACCTATTACCCTTCACAAGCTTTGGATCAGGCCTTTGGTGAAAAATCTTAAATTATAGCTTTCAGCACAGTAAAAATCTAGAGATAGAAATTAATCAAAAATAATTATTAGATCTTTTCTCTCAAGTCTTGTTCTAACTTGTCAAGTTCACTTTAGTCAAATATTTCATTTGTAATACTTCATTTACTCAGTGTAAAAAACAGTGAAAAACAATAACAATGAAAAATAAAATAAATTTACAGAATCACAGAATCATAGGGGTTGGAAGGGACCTCCAGAGATCATTGAGTCCAACCCCTCTGCCAAAGCAGGTTCCCTAGGACAGGTTGCACAGGTAAGCATCCAGACGTGTCATGAATATCTCCAGAGAAGGAGACTCCACCACCTCCCTGGGCAGCCTGTCCCAGGGCTCTGTCACCCTCACTGTGTAAAAGTTCTTCCACATGTTGGTGTGGAACTTCCTGTGCTCCAGTTTACAGTCATTGCCCCTTGTCCTGTCCCCACAGACCACTGAAAAGAGGCTGGCCCTTTCCCTTTGTCTCCTACACTTCAGATATTTATAAACATTGATCAGATCCCCTCTCAGTCTTCTTTTCTCAAGGCTGAACAGTCCCAGTTCATTCAGCCTGTCCTCATAGGGGAGATGCTCCAGTCCTTGAATCATCTTCGTAGCCCTCCTCTGCACTCTCTCCAGGAGATCCCTGTCTTTTTTATACCAGGGAGCCCAGAACTGGACACAATACTCCAGGTGGGACCTGACCAGGGCAGAGTAGAGGGGGAGGATCACCTCCTTCGACCTGCTGGCCACACTCTTCCTGATGCATCCCAGGATCCCATTGGCTCTCTCAGCCACCAGGGCACACTGCTGGCTCATGGCCAACCTGTCACCCACCAGGACCCCCAGGTCCTTCTCCGCAGAGCTCCTCTCCAACAGGCCATCCCCCAGCCTGTACTGATAAAAGCAGTTGTTCCTTCCCAGGTGCAAGACTTTACACTTGCTTTTGTTGAATTTCATTAGGTTTCTCCCTGCCCAGCTTTCCAGCCTGTCCAGGTCTCACTGGATGGCAGTGCAGTGTTCCTGCGTGTCAGCCACTCCTCCCAGCTTTGTATCATCAGCGTACTTGCTGAGGGTGGATGCTGTTCCCTCATCAAAGTAGTCAATGAAGATGTTAAACAAGACCAGACCCAATGCCAGCCCCTGGGGAACACCGCTAGTCACAGGTCTCCAGCCGGTCTCTGCTCCACTGATCACGACCCTCTGAGCCCGGCCTGACAGCCAGTTCTCGACCCACACCATCATTCACTCATCTATTCCACACTTTCTCAGCTTTATTGTCAGGATATCGTGGGAGACAGTATCGAAAGCCTTGCTGAAGTCAAGGTAGATGACATCCACTGCTCTCCCTCCATCCACCCAGCCGGTGATGAGATCATAGAAGGAGATGAGATTGGTCGAGCATGATCTCCCCTTGGTGAATCCATGCTGACTACTCCTCATGACCTTCTTCTCTTCCAGTTGCTTGGTAATGGCATCCAGAACAAGCTGTTCCATCACCTTTCCAGGGACAGAAGTGAGCCTGACTGGCCTATAGTTACTTGGATCCTCCTTCTTGCCCATTTTGAAGACCAGAGTGACAATGGCTATCCTCCAGTCTTCAGGCACCTCTCCTGTTCTCCAACACCTGTCGAAGATGATAGAGAGAGGCTCAGCAATCACCTCCGCTAGCTCCCTCAGCACACATAGATGCAACCCATCAGGGGCCATGGATTTGTGTGCATTGATCCCACCTAGACACTCCTGGACCACCCCCACCTCAACCAGAGGAAAGCTCTTCATTTCCCAAACTCTTTCTTCCCTCCAGGATCCAGGAGTCCCAAGAGGGAGTCTTTGAAGTGAAGACCGAAGCAAAGAAGGTGTTCGGTATCTCCACCTTCTCAGCAACCCCCATTACCAGGACACTCCCCTCTTTCAGCAGGGGACCCACATTATCCCTAGTTGTCCTCTTACTCTTCACATACTTAAAAAACCTTTCTTATTATCCTTTATGTCCTTTGCCAGCTTCATTTCCAGGTAGGCTGTAGCCTTCCTTGTCACATCCCTGCAGGCCCTGACAACATTCCTGTATTCTTCCCAAGTGCTCAGACCCTTTTTCCACAATTCATGGACCTTTGGCTTCCCTTTGAGTTTATGCATGAGCTCCCCACTCATCCACACAGGTCTTCTGCCTCTCTTTCCCGATTTCTTACTCGTAGGGATGCACCAATCCTGTGCTTGGAAGAAGCGCTGTTTAAACGTTGACCAGCTCTCGTAGGCCCCATTCCCTTCTAACAGCCCAGCCCATGGGATAGCTCCTATTACGTCCCGGAAGAGATCAAAGATTGCTCTCCTGAAGTCCAGGGACTAAATTCAATTTAATAGAATATTTTTCTTTGTGTTTATAATAAGCTCTTCAACAATTCACATTTTCTGGAGTGCCAGAGAACTATGCTGCAGGTTTTCATTACATGTGCACAAGTAGCAGCAATGTATATGTGAACTGCTACCAACTATTATGATGTACAACGTTTTCTTGCGGTGCATTTGCAAAATTAAGGCATGTTCTTGTTGAATTATTGATCTCCCATTCCATCTCATAAATAATGAAAAAATACTATCTATCTCACCAACATATATCGAGTAAAATGTGGCCCGGTTTGGTTTGGTTTTTTTCCTTCTCTGTAGGGTTTTTAATCAGTCTCCCAGACTCTGAGCTCCTACGGGAGGGGAAAATGTCTCAACTCTAGTGTCGTAGGCAGTTGGGTGAGCACACAGGGAAGAGGACTAGTCTCGGCTTTATGGCTGTAGCGTTAGGATGGGAATGACTGGAGTAAGAGGAATGAAAACAAGAGGCAAGAAGAATGTCTAATCTTATATGCACCCCATAAAAACTAAGAAGAAAATGGTGCTGAGTATCAGCTTAATGCCAGGTAAGAAGAAACTGCATTTTTGTAGCTGTATAAAACAAACTCCCAATGGTTTCTGGGGAAACACCAGAACAGCTGTATTGAAACACTAAAATATTGGAGTGTTTCCACTTCATTATGTCAGTTGGGCAATAGAAACTCTTCTTTAACTTCTAATGTTAAATGGAATACAGACATCAAATTAACAGTAATTAAAGGTCTTTAAAAAGTAAAATTTAATTTTTTTTAAATAAGTTTTTTTAAAATATAGTGAAAT